>CP092886.1:136280190-136363086 GCA_030710605.1 Cordylochernes scorpioides
GAGGAATTACATTAGGTTCAAACATTCAATGTGAATTATCCACCAGAACTGTCTTAGAAGAATCCTGAGGTTCTACTCTACTAGTGTAAATTTTATATGTAAATATATACGGCTCTAAAATATCAAGTTAAAAATGACATGTGGAGTTCCGTGTTTATTTAAGGATTCCATAATATTTATCCTGGTTGGATAATATTTTGATAGGATATACAATTAGGTCAGGAATGATTTCAGTGTTTATATTTTCAGATCAGTTTGAATACTATATTCTGAATAAATAAAAAGGAAATGTGATCATGGTGATGATTCTACATTAACGAGTTCCAAAAACATCACATAACACAACTACAAATAAAATTATTATTAAAATATCAACATATTTATTGAGGTATTATTTGGGCATATAGGGGAGTCCAACCTAGTCGAAACCGAGTATATAAATATAATATTACCACGCATTACCCAGCCTATGACGCTTCACCGCCGATGTTTTGCTGTTGTTACTTTTATTTCCTTTATATTACTATATGCTAACTACTTATTTATAACATATATCAAAACAAACCTCACATTTTTAAACTAAATAACAAATTATATAAATTTCGAAATCCTCTTAACGGTATTATATATATATATAGTAAAACTTTCCTCGAGATCCTTCAGCCCTTTAATTTAAATATAAAAATTAACTACAATTTTATAAGCTAATAAAATGTAAAATATATTAATGATCTTTTTGATTTCTCTCCCTCAAGAATGTATTTTATCAATTGATGTCAAACATACGAGAGATGAAAATATTATACCGCTTATACTATTTAAAATAATTTGAATTGCTTTAGAATTTGAATAGCTTTGGAATTCTCGACAATAAAGATGAGTACATTGACAAAATCTAAAACTAAAAACTATATTTTAAAAATATAGTTTATATATGCTATAATATATATAAATAACAAAAATAATCTGAGTATAAGTTTTCTGAATATATTATTTTAAAAGGAAAATAGATTTATTCTAAATAAACCGCAAAGATAGATTCTTCTATAAATATTAATAAAAAATCATCAAAGAGAGACACAGAGAGAGAGAGCATTTTCAATAAAAACCTCTTTTCTCTAACATGAGTGATTGCATTTTAACTAGTTGTCTGAAGTATGCTTTATTTTATGATGAAATATATTTCAAAACTATATATATCATATTGATTTATAAGAAATATATGTATGATAATATATTATTATATGGAAACCATTTTATTCTCAATTCTTTCTACAGTAGGTATAGTAGGGTAATATATATAGGCTATATGTGAATATAGCGTTTTGTTCCATTCATCTCTCTCTCCCACCAATAGAATATGTAAAGTGATGAAATAAGGATAAAATTGGAACTATTCATTATTTTACTAGACTGTGAATTTTATTTTTTATATATATGCGTATTTACGCAAATTTGGCCTTAAATACCCATTTCTTGGTTTCTCAAGAAGCCTCTGGGACCAAATTTTTTTTGGTCGCAGTGGTACAGCCTACTCCACACTGACAAGCGCCAACAGCGCGAAACGCGTCCGTGGAAGGCTTTTCTTGATTTATCAAGAAATTGGGTTAGCCAAATATCAGGGAACAGGTTGAATCAATGTTTAGTTGTTTCTATTCCACCAGATGGCGCCCTGCCTTCTGTAAAGCACATGTGCTCCTGGTCAGGATATGCCTTTTTTATTTATAATATATATTAGTGAAACTCATTATTTCCTACATTCTATAACAGAAAATGTAGAGCAATGAATGTGGGATATATTTATATTGAATATCTGTCTATATATATTTCCTTCCTTCTATGGAATGAGTGATATGTGATTATAGTGAAACTATTTAGTTATTACACTCATTCTACCAATAGCATATGTAAGGAAATGAATGTAGGGTATATATATAAATAGTGAACTCTTCTCTTTATGTATTTTACACTCTTTCTACCAATAGCATATTTGGGGTAGGGAACTATGTATGTAACTATATGAAGTGAAACTCTATTTATTTTACATCCCTACTGCCCATAGAATATGTAAGCTAATGAATATGAGATATATTATTATAGCGAAATTTTATTTGTTACCTTTCTTCTACAAATGGAATATTAAAGATAATCAATGTGAAATATATGATTAGAGTGACCCTATGTTTTTTTTACATTCCTTTCACCATCAGAACACGATAGCGAGTGATATCCTTTTTTTTCATTTCCCGTTCATATGCGAAATGAGATTTCCTTCTTTCATGTCTTCTATTACCTTCTTTACCCATAATATTGAAGTAAATAACGGATATTCTTTGTCATTACTCTATATTTTTATGATAAGAGACTGATGCATTTATGAGATCATATTGGAATATCCTATTTCATTCTCCTCTCTTTCTCTCTCTTCCATAAAAATATATATATATATATGTTATATTCAATTTTATTTTTTTAATATATAAATATTTTTTCTTATTTGACCAAAAACCAAAAAGCTTTTTTAAAATTATTTTTTGTTCTGTTGTGTATATATATATTTGTTTTTTTTCTTTTGGGTTGGTTAAATGTGTTTTTTAATAAACTCATTTGCCAAAAATATAATATTATTTAGTTAAATTTGTTTAAAATAAAATAAGCATATTTTCTAATAATTGATATTTCATTCTTCTTTTTTTTTTGTAAGTAAAATTTGCATTCGACAATCTAAACATTACTTAATAATTAATTACTTTTTTTTATTCCTTCACCCCGAATATAAGATATATATATATATAGGGATGATGACGTAACGAGGTAGAGGCGAGACAATTTGTGACACGGCTGTGGTAAACAGCACTTTCCGTTCCAGGAACAAAAGGACGCTAATGACTTTATTAAGAATAAACCTCAAATTATGCTTTGTGCCACAAACAATGAATTAATTTCCTCCACAAAGCACACTTGCACATATCGCGGCTTAATGTGTCTCCCCATTAGATCCCGGAACTTAGTTACAAAAATAGTCTATATGATGTATATACACATATTTTAGAAAAAAAATGTCAATAGATTGTATATACAAATTATATTATATAAATAATAATTTAACATTGTGCTATGTTAATTGGCTAGAATTTTTAATGTTGACTAATTAGATAATTTTCAAAATAATCCAATTATGCATCCTTTAAACGTTTAAATTAGAAATTCTAATTTTCATTTAATTTAAGAATGATATATTAATTTAATTTGGAAAAGCATTTTTATTGTCGAGAAGATTATACATATATCCTTTATATATATAAAAATGAAATGCGAAATCGATGTTTGTTATCGCATCACGCAAAATCTACTGACTCAATCATTATGGAATTTCGCATGTAGGTAGCTGAAGATTTCGTTTAACATATAGGCTATTCAAAAAACTAAAAAGGTTAATGTGCTTTTTTTTTTAAATAAAAAACCAAAAAGCGTTAATTCAGGCCTTTTACCGCTTGGGCGCAGCACTGGTCGCGACGATAAATGAATTTGATTGGTTAATAATTTACACGTGGTTTGTAAACACGATGAATCTTATTTGTTCACACGATTATTGTTTTTAAAAGGTATGATTATCCAATCGCCGTCAAACTTTAGGAAGTTATTTACTATACTACTGGGAAGGTTTCTGGTATGAATTTGATTTGAAATAAATATTCTTTGTAATTTTATTTGCAAATTTTCTACTTTCACTCGCAAGCAGCGCCTCTAGCGGCGTCTGGTGAAATTTTCTTTATAAATTGTAACAATGCTTAAAATGTGTTAAAAGTATAATAAATTTAATTTGATAATTTATTAATATAATATTCCAATGACGTAAAAAAACTTGGCGTTTTAATATTAATATATATTTAAAGAAAATATTGTAACATTTTTGTGTTAAATGTTAAAATGTAATGTTAAAATATATTTTTACATTGTTAATTTTTTGTTGTTGTTTTATAATAATAAAGATGCAAATTAGATTGTTGTTGTTGTTTATTATCGTTTGTTTATATAAAAAAATTACATTGTATGTGATGATGATAACAAAAATGCATTTTTAAATTAATATATATAATTCATTGAGAAAAAAGAAATAATTAATTATAAAATTCATAAAAGTGACAATATCTTATTTAAAATATAATTAATATTTTAAAAGAATTATGTGTTTCAAAAATATATTTAAACGCATATAACAATATTTATATTTATATACGTTTATAAATCAATATATACGAGTAGGTGGATTGGATGTTTTCTAGAATCGTTTTAACAAATGTTCGTTAGGCAAACTTTTACTCGGATAAAAACCGGGCGAAGCCGGGTACATTCGCTAAATACAGTTATTTATAAATCTTCGTTTGTAGCAAGATACTATTCCTTCAACTTTAAATTACCGAGTGGACCAATTAATACTGATTTTTTTCAACTTATCGAGTATTTTTCAAGGGAACCGGAAAATTTTCAAATTATTGAGAGTATAGACAAGTATAGATTCAGTAGGGATTGGATGTTTGCTAGAATCGTTTTAACAAATGTTTGTTAGGCAAACTTTTACTCGGGTAAAAATCGGGCGAAGCCGGGAACTAATCTCGCTAAAATTTGAACAGGACAGAGAATTATATCTGGAAGAGCTTTTTGTCGCACTTTTAACCAAGAAAAATTATAATTAGCCAAGTACTCAGCAACAATTATTTTTTAGTCAGAAATGATTATGTCAATATTGCTGTATCATGCTTGATTGACATAAACAAAATTCTTTAGGGGAATATTCACTAAAGCAGTCCACGGGCGAAGCCAGATAATAATTATTAGTAAGCAGGAACAAAATTCTACCAGCGAAACATTCACTCGAGCAGAAGACACACGAAGCCAGGTCGTCTCTATATATAAAATATCGTTTCTCGGCCTTTTGGCTAAGATCATTTAGTATATCTCTAGATATTTTTATTTATATATATCTTTTTTAAAATCTATTCAGTAGAGAGAGAGAGAGCATATGTTTGATCGGAAAATATATTATATTAATATATAATGTAATGAATATTATTATCATCATTATCAATAATATTCGTTAGGCAAACTTTCATTCGGATAAAACCCGGGCGAAGCCGGGTACACATCCGCTAGTATATATATACAGTCGACTCTCTATAATTTGAAACTCGTTAATTTGAATCTCTCGATAATTTGAAATATTTTCCCGGTCCCTTGAAAAATAATCGATAAGTTGAATATATTCAATTTTAATTGGTACCCTTAGTAATTTGAATTTGAAGGAAAAATATCTTAACACAAATATGAACATTTGTTAATAACTGTATAAATGTTCAAAAAATAAATCACGAAATTTGATCAAACTCATGTTTATTTGATTCTATTAATGTGTAAGATTCTATCTGAAAATTAAAATATGAGGGAAAATGTTGCCGGAGACTTTCTCAAGCCAGACCAGACACGCGAACTGACTAAACAAAGTTAGAGCTCAAATTTCCCAAGCCGAGCGAGGCAAGGAGATCTCTTACTACCCTACGCTACGCTTCTACGCCCTCAGAACCGACACAAGTAACGATTTCTTCGCAGCTCTCACTACTATAGAAAATTCCTTGGACAATGATAGACTGAAGTCGCTCACTCAACAAAAAAATACTGACTTCTTTTTAAAATGAAAATTTGTGAATAATTGTAAAAGTGTTTAAAATAATAAAACATGAATTTTGATATCTAACTTTTGTTTGAGAAAGGGCAAGAACCGAGAGCTCCCAATGAATTTATTACTTCAAAAACTTGCGATAAGTCACTTATTTAATCTTGTATCAACATAGTTAGTATATCCCGAAACGGCCAAAACTTCGAACTCTTGTTTACTTGATTTTTATCTCTCCCTCCCTCCCTCTTAGTTGTTTAAACTCCTGTTATTTTGAACTCTTGATAAATTGATATTTTCTCTGGTCCGTTGAGTTTCAAATTATCGAGAGTCGACTGTACATATATATATTTCATTTTTGAAGATTGAGAGCGAAAATAATAATAACTATATTTAGAAAATAAATGAAGTTGCGCACTTGCTCAAGCGTTTTATTGCAAGACCCAAACATCTTTGATAAAGAGACGAATTAACCCTTAAAATATTGGAATTATAAAACATGTCTAAATCCAATATATAATATTTTTTAAAATATGTATTGGTAGATGAAGTTTGGGGATATGTCAATTTTACTGTCGTTTTTGCATGGTCATTGATAATTCTACTTTTGTTTGAAATTGGTCTTTTTAATTATAATCCATTTTTCTCATAGGTTAATATATTTTGTATTTTTATCTAAATCGTGCAATCCTCAATCGTCCTTGAATCTTTGGTCTCGCACTGCACGCCCAGTTTCAACCGAAAAATCGACCTCTCATCCCAATACTCCGTGTTTTACCTCGCCAATCCCCCCAGCTGAACTATTTACCTACTGTATTTGGCTATCTTTCATGTCCATAATTTTAAAATAGTATTGCCAAATTGTAACCTGAAGAAGGGCATTCTTGCCTGAAAGCTTGTTTTTTTTACCATTAAAAGAAAATCACCACGTTTTTATATATCGCCTTCATTTCAAATATAAACTTTTATCAATATGAGAGGCAGTGTTATAATTAACCTTACTCTGGTAAAAGGGCTCAAAGGCTCGAGAGCGCGCGCGCTCGAGTTAATCAAATTATATTTTCCACATGACACTCTTCCATGGATGAAATATTTCCTCCCAAATGATATTATCCACACACACGCACAAAGCTTTATTAAGACCACCGGTCTTATAAATGATATTATCAAAAGGAATATTATTCTGGAATATTCCGGTAGAGTAAACCAGAGTCCAAGTAGGCTACAATCCTTCTCGCTCAAATTCCTATGAGATGGTGCTGTTTCCTTTTTGCACGAGACATAACAAGATCTTTCCACAAGCACAAAAATGTAAATGCTATATTTATATGAGAGAAATTTGCTTTACGATCTGTACTTTTATACAAACTCTAGGTGTCGTTACTCATACCTGCTTTACATATTGGGGTTGAAGTTCTAATCACTTGTGTACACAAGAATGTTATACATTCTATGAAGAAGTTGTGTTTGTTCTTTTCACATTATTCATGATCTAGAAATTTTAATAGACATCAGTTTATATACTTTATATGTGTGTGGAAATTTTTATCATTTCAAATTTCAAATATAGACATAAATCTATTCAATAATTATATATGAATAATAATTTATTTAATCACAAAATATGTAATTTATAATTTAAATTCCCTTGAAAATATTAATAAGAATGGCGCATTTGTGTGTTACGTGAATTTAAATTAACAACACAAATACGTATTTAGAATAAAGGTATATAAGCGTCTTACAACAACTCGGAAAAATACCGGTTAAATAATCGAGACATTCTCGAAGGAATAAAGGAGGATTAAGCGTCGAATCTCACTGGAATTTTGTTCTTTTACCTTCCTTTAAAGGGAATAAAATATTAGCTGAAGCAACAATTGGTTTGTATCTAAATAGTGGTTTACAGACAGCTATGTTGCTCTTTTTCAAAGGACGACACATTGATAAAATAATACTTATATTTCAATGTATTCCTTAACGGAAAATATGCCTATTTATTATATGTAATATACATGTGTGAATAATATATATAAAATAATTTGTGTAAAATTTTATATTGAAAGTACATATACTGTGTATATATATGAAAGACAGCTTAATATTTTGTATAGTATTTCATATTTTATTAGAAGAAAATTAGGCATATTCGTTTAAAGTGCAGAATGGAGAATAAATAATTTATATATAATCATATATATATTTTTTTAGATGAGAGAGAAGGCATATTGATATTTTGATTGCGGAAGAATTGATGAACCCGTTTATAAATAGATAAAATTACAATTTTGAGTGTGTGTCGCCCTCGAAAAATAGAAACGACCCTATACAAATATATAAAAAGTTTTACGTTTCCGTAACCATATCAGGTCTATGAAGCCATTCAGTATCTGATCCTGGAGGACGTTCCTAACATCGTTTAAACAAACTGTGGACTATATCCCGTGTATTATTGCTGATGATAAAATTAATTATCGTAAACTGACCTTGCTGATAAATTTACTTGAGAGATATATACTTATTTTGTCATATTCTTACTTCTCTTTCTCTTATAGATATTATATATTATAATTTGTTGTGTAAAATGATATAAACCTTATAAATAAAAAGGGCCCCATATCGACCAACATGTCTCTCTTTTGATCAAAACTCCGCGAGTTTCAAGACTCTCTGTTAGCTTGTAAAGGCATGTGCTGTTGCTCAGATAATCTACTATACCAGTATATATATATGCCAAAAGAAGCATCTCTCCTTATATATATGCATTTAAAACTACATTTTGTTTATCACTCCAGCAAAACACTCAAAGGCTGTGATAAAGAATGTGCCAAAATACCAGATATGGCAAATAAAGACCAAACGCCAACCTGTATACCATAGTTTGGGCCTATGCCCCACATCAGTACTAGGTGGTTTCAATTTCATCACATCCTTCGAGGGGGGTTATAAATTATGTTGAATTTTCCAAACTTTTTATAAAACAATATTTGTTGGACAAATATCCACTCGTGTAAAATTCTGGAGAGACAGGATCATTCAACTAATATGAGATAAAAACAAGCGAAGAATCAAAGTATATTTTATTGATCCTTAAGATGATAGTCTGATCCAATGTTGGGTGTTGCAGTGCGCCCATTAGAGGTGCGGATCACAAGTCTGAGGCGACCGCTCAGCTCGGGAAGGCCTGTGGAGCTGGCGTGCGAGGCCGTGGGCGCCCGACCGCAGGCGCATCTCACCTGGTGGCTGGGCCGCGAGCCGGTGCCTGAAGCTCGGGAGTCGGTATCATCCGGCGGAAACCTTACCCGAAGTGTGGTGCGACTCATTCCTTCCCCGCGCCACGACGGGGCGCGGCTGGCCTGCAGAGCCGACACCGACGAAGACGCCTGGACGCTAGAGGTGTATTATCCACCTGAGCTGAATGTCATTCTAGGTGGCACTTCTCCAGCTCCAAGGGAGGGCTCCGACGTGCTGCTTCAATGCAACGCCAGAGCCAGGCCGCCGGTGTCTGAAGCTGCGTGGAGGTTCGACGGTCGTCCAGTGCACAGTGGTGTCGGGAACTTCACGTTGATCCTATACAGAGTGACCCGCGAACATTCCGGCTCGTATCAGTGCGTGGCCGCCAACGTGGAGGGCGAGTCGGTCAGCCCGCCTGTGACACTCCGCGTTCACTGTAAGTGTCCTTTAATTGATCGCTGGCTTCTCTATTTTTTAAATATTCATTTTCATCTCGGCACTTAAAAAACCTTTTTACTCTAGACTTCTTTAAGAACTAATATACCTCGGTAATTTTGAGCTATTTCTTTGCCCACTCCGCTTAGAGAAAAAAGCATAATTACTCTAATGACCTATTATATTCCCAATTTTTTAGAAACATTAAGTCTCGGTACATCAAAACAATGCTTGGAACAAAAGATAAGCTTTAGAAGCCATTTGTTTCAAGAACTTGGGAAAGTTTTAATTACCCTTTTAGTTTTAGAATGGTGGGATACTTATCCGGAATCTGCCAATATATATATCGTACGTAATCTTTAGAATAGCTCTCTCCTATTATTATATATAGGTGAATATCTTTCAATAATTATTTTAATATATAAATATTTATAGCTAAATATACACTATATTATATAGTACTAAAATTAATAAATATATTTTCTGGTAAGTTTCCATCACCAAAATGAATAAATAATTTTCTCCCTCGATCAAAAAATAGAATATTTACATTATTTAGTTTTTTTAATTATAATTTTAAAAGGCATACTTTCTTTATATAAATATGTAGATTTAAATATATAGTCGATAATACAGAATATTTTAAAATTATTTAAAAATTAAATTTACTTAAACTAACTTAGAAAATAGAATATTGAGAATGTATAATGCAGTCTTTAAACTTCTATTTTAGAGTTTCTTTTTATTTTTATAAAACGGAAAACAAGAGCTGTGTTTTTCCTTGCACTTACAATATTGACCCTGTGTGATCTTGTGTTTACCAAGTTGGTGGCTAGAGTAGGCCGCTTTTATAAAATTAGGAATTTAAATAAATGCCAAATGTTTCAGCGTAAATAACAAATGTCGCAGTCAACTATTTCTAAATTAAACCTGGAGAAAACTGAAGAAATTTGCCCATAGTGTTCATTTCAAGATTCATTCCATTAATATCTGAACATAATCAGATATTTCACCTTAAGCGTTGAACGTATATGTACATTAATCTTAATAATTTAAGCTTTAGAATTCATTTATTTAATATTAATATATAGGATTAAGATATATATATATATATATCAATTATTAGAAGCAATATGTGTTTAAAATATGAAATATTTTGAATATAATACATCGCTAAAATATTTATTCTGCTCAAATAAAAAGACAAGGTTTAAATTTATTGAATCTCTAGCCATTCTGTACTTTTTCCATCAATAACAGTATATATAAATATGATATTTGTGATATTGTCTTCATAAAATGGTATAGAAATTATGATGATAATGAAAGTAAAATATAGGTTTCGTTAAATCGAGAAAATATCTCCAGAAAATAGAATATCGCTTCCCTTCTAGCCTAACGAAAATATATATAAACTATGCTTCGCCCTATGCAAAGATCCCATGAAAGATAACCGAAGCTTCCCTTTGAAAACCAAGGTTACTTTTATTTACATGCTACATTTGAAAGGATGAAACACAGTACATTCTCTCACTCTTCACCAACTATATTTATTTTCAAAATTTATTTCACATTTTCTCCGCGTTGGTTATAGGGATTATTAGCGTAATTCATTCTGGTAACGCAATTGTATAACAGCGTTTTTTGGTCATTGGATCACTGTAAGAGTAGGTACCATGCCGATATGGTTATTTGGGTTGGGACATCCGCTTCTAAATACCCCCATTTGAGGTTTTCCTAATCAAGTTCTCTTATGTTTCAGCAGACATCAAAATTCTACGCCTATCCTTCTACCATGAATTTCGGCTAGGATTTAAATTTCTCCACCTTTTCACACACAATTTTAAGAACAGGTAAAAATCACAAGGAGATATGTCGGATGAATGAGGAAGATATATGTGAGTCATGAAACACCTTTTGTTGGATATTTGTTCATCAATAAAGCCACATAAAGTCGTTATACATGAACATTTTCAATAACAAATTTGGCTCCATTTCTCAAACCTGAGAAAGAATAATCTAATCCTAACAATTAGATAATTAACTTTAGGCTTTTAAGAAGAATCGGAAATTTGAATTATTTATGAGTACGTGTATGTTTATTTTACATTTAAACAAATTTGTCCTTCTGCAATGATAACCAATAGTTCCACATAGTAACTATTTTTAAATTTTTTGGATTAGTTAAACAATAATTACTCTTTTTGTGTGGTATTATCAAGCAATTATACATATATAAAAATATTAAGCAATTAAAACTTTGTTTAATTTGAATTAAATGAGTATTTATTTCTTTTTCATAATGGGTTATATAAATAAATATGCAATATTTCGGCTAGATACCAACACCTTTTTATTTATCCAGTAATAGTTTCAAAATATAAACGCGTTACCACTGTGTGCAATGAAAGAATATATTCTATTGTTGATTATTCAATTTTTAAGTTTATATTTATTATATATTATTTCAATTGATGTTAATTTAGCACCTAGTGAAAATATTTAACTATCGAGGAGAAATCATGATGCTTGCAAGAAGGTGATATTGAAGAAGCTTCACTATATATTTTATACAAACTTCAGAATTCCGGTAATAGGCGATAGAGTTATCCACGACTATATGTTTCTCCAGACGTGATAAAGATTTTGTTTGTTGTTTTATAAGGTAGCTTGTAAGAACTAGCGGGTTTTTGTAATTTTTTGTTTCATATTTTTAGTTTGTAAATCGATTTTGTAAGGAAGGCTGTAATAATTACAAGCTGTTGCTTTACCAGGTTCTTATGCTTTATTACTCTTTAAAGATGTCCTATTTGGTGAATTAATAGATTTCTTTTGTTGTTTTTTAGAGAGAGAGAGTTCAAATCAAATTCTACTTTATGTTAATAGAGAGTATAATTATTTTATTAGTTCTTTATATCATTTGGATTTATTATTCATAAAAATCTAACTTTTGTGAAGCAATGAGTATGATATGACCAACTATGTAATGATATATCATGATTTTGAAAGGACAAAAATATTTAAAATATAAAAAAATATTCCCTCTTTTTTGAAGAATGCCATATTTTATCCTATTATTTTTTTTATTCAAAGTCGAAAAATTATTTCAAATGAATCTTTTACAATGTGAACAGATAACAATTACGAGAGTGTTTATATTAAAACCAGCAATATTATTATTGTCTCTTTCGGTTATGAAAATTATAAAATGCAATATATGTTATATAATATATATTTATATATTATAAAAATAATGAGATTTATGTTGATTTTTGATTATCTTGAGGATTATGCTATGGTAATGCAGTCGTAGTTAAAATCTTGAAAGTATAATAAAAATAGTGATTAGAAATAGCTTTAATTGAGCTTATGGAATATAGAAAACATAATTTGAGAAAGGTATGCCTGACTTAAGGCGTAAGAATAAAAAAAAATTAAAACTTATTTACATAATTTACAAAAGGTTCGAGCCGGCCATCGGGAAACAACAACAGTAGGCTATATAAAGGGAAGTCGCGACATCTGATGATATACTTAACAGAATATTTGAATCTATAAAATATAATTTTAAATGAAATAATATTTTCACATAACATATATATGCTTGTTGTTATCCAGTTATTTTGTCTAGAAACAATGCTGTCGATTCATACGTGACCGGTATAAATATATTTATAATAATTTGTCCTATATTTTCTCAGAGAGTAAAAAGGAGCGTACACTTGAATCCATTATTTCCATTTAGAATCTGCAGACATTAATTCAAAGCGAATTATAAATTATACTGCAATATACCTTTTACTTTTTTTAATATATAAAAGAATTTATAAATCTATATATATAAAAATGGATGTTTGTTGGTCCGTTGGTCCGTCCGTCCGTTCGTGATAATCTTCTACATCGCTCAACCAATCGTGATGAAACTTTGGGAAGATGTTTAGTATACTACCGGGATGGTTTCTGGCTAATTACTCTTTCGAAATAACCTTTCGTTGCATTTTTATTTACAATAAAACGTAAATTTACTCGCAATCAGCGCCCCCTCGCGGCAGACGTATGGCCTTAAATAGCCTCGCATGAGCTTATTTGTAACATCAAGCTTTGCCTATAGGTTAGGTACACAGCTTCGTACCCCCGCAACCTAGGTTCGAGGCTCAGCGTGGGTACTTTTTTTTTCATTTCTTTTATATTATTGTAGCAAATTATTAAAAATATTATTTTATTTAAAATGTAGGCCTTTTAAAATAAAAATTAACATAAACAATTTTTTAATTATATTTGTAACAAACCTAGGTTCGAGGCTCAGAGTGGGTGTCTTTTTTTATTTTCGTTTCTTTTATATTAATGTAGCAAGGTCTGTTTTTACAGCATTATTATATTTTGATTGGTTTATTTTAAATATGTTTGTTATGAAGGCTCTATGTAATACTATTTAGAGCACAATTTACATTTTAAACACCTAAGCCCCCCTCTATTTAATATTGTAGCAAAGTATTAAAAGTATTATTTTATTTTAGATGTTTGCCATGACACTTTGGGAAGTTGTTTAGTATACTATCAGGACGTTTTCTGGCGAATTATTTTAGAATAATATTTATAACAATTATTATAGCGAAATTAAGACAAAGTGATTATATTCTGTGTTTGTGCATATATAAATATTTTACAGAAAATGTGAGAACGTTCTATTTGAATATCTCGAAAACAAAAAACAATACATATAAACGAGTTCACTGACATTTATTAATGCAGTGATTATAATCAATGCTTACAATGAAGGGCTATATTATCTATATATATAAAAATCACTTTCAAATTTTAACGTGACGTTCCATTCTCAATCCCGTAGGGCTTTAGATCGGCTAAAACATTTTTATCTTTATAAGTGATATATTAACTTTACTGTACTGAATAGTTTAGTATAAGGTTAATTTAACATATTACAATTTAGCCACAGCAACGCGTGGCCGGGTTCACTAGTATTATATAAAAAGAAACCTATTGAGGTAGATTTTCTAAGTAAACTTGAATCTATTAAAATAAATAAATAAATATATTATTTATATGATAAAAATAAAGGAAAATGGAAATATTTTGAGGGAATCCTTCCTCTTTCTCAGTTTATTAATTTATAAAAATTATTTACCAACTACATTCCACGTGGAAACACTTTATCAATTAATAAACATTTAGTTGATATTTATTCCGATAAATGGCGCTCTCACATCAAAAGATGCTCATTAGGCGGCTCAGGAAATGGCTTTTCATTTATTGATGAAGTCTTTAAGTTAGACTAGCTAAATATAGAACATCTTTGAAAGGGGATGCTAACACATGCGACCACAGCAATATTTGAGGTTGATACCTCTTTGTTGCAACTTTTATAGCATTCTACACTCATGGACAAAACCTAAGGAAGTGGAAAGTCTTTATTATTGCCGGACTTTATATATTTTTCACACTTGGTTATCTCGTGTACCTCGAATAAAGGTCACTGTGTATCAAATAGAGTTATTGTCTGAATACCGATATACATGCTAAAAGGTATAACTTCCTTAAACTTTTCCCATGAGCGTTTAGCTCAAATATATATAAATTGAATCGATGTGATATTGGTATTCAATTTTAATTGTTAAAATTACTAATCACCCTTGTTATTTTAAATCCCCCTTTTCAATGTACCAATCCCAAATAAATCCATTAAAATTCTTCTATAAAATTATTTAAATAAATAATTGGTGGAATATATTTAAACCAAATTAGCTACCTCGCCAAAAAATGGCATTGTATCCATTTAACAAAAGGGGCAATAATCTTTTTATTTCTTTTGTCTCCTGCTTTTAATAACTTCTCCTTTGTGGATATTCAGGATCTTTCTAATTATATTACACCCGACAAAATAAATTCGAGAGTTTTTCAATCCCAAATAAAAAAGTAATTTATATTTTCTGAATTGATCGTTATCTCGTTATTTCTTTTCTTTAATTATTTTACATTTCTCCTTAATGGCGATTTTTTATTTTTATAAAACGTGATTGAAATTTGTATTTTGTCTTTTAGAAGATTAATCCTTTCTTGATTAGAATTGCTATTTAATACCATGTTAAATGAAATACATGTTTGGAACGTGGTGAATAACTTTCCTACTGACTCATTTCTTCTTCTATCTGGTGTCTTTTGTTCTCTGTAGTAATTTGGTTCTTTGAAATGTAAAAATTATTGATTTATATGATTCTGAGCACACTAACAACAATATATAGATTAAAATTAGAAAGAATTTAACGCTACCTTTCTTGTGTAAATATATATAATCAAAATATATATATTAGAGCTATTTATATTCGGTACTTTTATACTACAATTGGAATAGAGAGGGAATGGTATCGGGTATCGGGTATTTTTCTATAATGTTATTAGACTAAATTCGTTATATACACTGTATTAGTTATTGAATACGATCACAAGACTCAGAGATAAACACTATAACGGAATGACAATACATCCAGATGACACAAGAACCTACAGGACATGCAACATGCGCGCGTGTCAATTTATTAGCTTTCGTCAGCGTGGTGCAGGCTATACTTTAACGATCAATGTTTTCGGTAAAGAATAACATTGACTTTTTATATTTTAAATTCTTATCTGGTACATATACCCTATTTATAGCAAATGAAAAGATTAAAACGCGAATGTTTCTTCCACACATAAACCATACTTCTACTCTCCTTACTTCGATGAAATAATATTGGGAGGGCTTGGCTCATCAGTGGTAAAACCTCCCAGCGGTTTCGTCAATTTAATCTACCAGACTGCTTTTTTAGAGTTCTAATACAGTATTGGATCATTCTGCTTTTATATGCTACACTGAAAGGTGGAATCTCATAAATGGTACTTGAGCAAATATGGATATGAGCTTTAAAGACAGTAGAATCGCATATAATATTTGCATCAAGCAATGCTCTTCCGAAAAACAAAAAGAACAAGGACAGTTAGGCATAAATTAATAGTTTGCTCAAATACTATTTCTGAGATTACACCTTTCAGTGTAGAATATATAAGCAGAATGATTCAATACAGTATTAGAACTCTAAAAAGAAGCGGTCTGGTAGATGAAATTGGCGATACCGCTGGGATGGTTCACCACTGATGAGCCAAGCCCTCCCAATATTTTCATCGCAGTAAGGACAGTAGAAAGGTTTGATTTATGTGTGAAAAAAACATTCGCGTTTAAATGTTTTCATTTGCTATATATAGATGGCGAGTTATTGCTTTATATTAACCTATATACCTTATTGTTATCATTTTCACTAATTGTAAAAATTTATATTATTTTTAAACGATAATTTATTTTCACTCGGACGTTCACGTTTACCTTGGAGATACGTTACACTTCAGAAATAAATATGAAATATCAATTCCTAACAAAATAATTCATATATCTTACAAAAACAAATTTATTTTCAAAAACATAATAAATTAATAGCACGAATGTTTCTTTTATAAAAAATACAAACTTCTACTATCCTTACTGCGATGAAAAAATATATTGGGAGGGCTTAGCTCATCAGTGGTGAACCCTCCCAGCGGTTTCACCAATTTAATTCACCAGACCGTTTTTTAGAGCTCTAATACTGTATTGGACGATTCTGCTTATATACGCAGCACTGAGATTCCACCCTTCAGTGCTGCGTATATAAGCAGAATCGTCCAATACAGTATTAGAGCTCTAAAAAACGGTCTGGTGAATTAAATTGGTGAAACCACTGGGAGAGTTCACCACTGATGAGCCAAGCCCTCCCAATATATTTTTTCATCGCAGTAAGGATAGTAGAAGTTTGTATCTTGTATAAAATAAACATTCGTGCTTTTAAATCCTTTCATTTTATATATATAGATGGCGCGTTATTGCTTAGTAATAATAAATTAATATTTATATTTTAATTTAAAATGTATTTTCCCATAAGTTAAAAACACAAATAAGAATATCGACAGAGAGTATTAAACCGTAACACATATAAAAAACCGATGAAAAATTTAAATATTTTGATAAATCCTATCAAATATTTATTTTTCTATAACTATTTAAAGTTTTTCTGAAGAAAATTTTGCATATAGAATCGTTTTATTTGATGAAGAAAAATATTTCCATAAACACTAAACATCTAAACATTATTTGAGATTTCGAAATATAAAACTGACATTTAATATAGGATTAATAAGAGTATCTTATTTTTTTGAGTAATCAGATATTCTGGTGAAGTAAATAACACAAAGTATGTTTATATAAAGGCGAATATATATATTTCCTTCAAAGCGTGGAGCTTTTTTATGGAAAAGTCTAAAGGTTAGAGGAAACGTAGAAAGAAACGGTTATTTTTAATGGAATTTCAATTTGAAGAAAGTTTATGGGCCGGATTGTAAAATTCCTTTGTGCAATATTCCGTCCCCCGAGTGTACTCGGCCCATTTTGCCTCAACTTTTCCATTGGACGCACACATAAGTTCTGGAGAAAAAGGTTTTAAATTACCAAAAAATGGTTTTTTAATATTTCTTACTTTGCAATATCAAATGGAAAATATATATTTTTGAAACGAAACTTTTTGGCGTTTGTATAAACTATTTAGCTTTTAAAATATTAAAAGTAGTTTTAAACACAAACTGAAATATTGTTTTATTACGGAAATAAATATAAAATCTGGCTTGTTTAAAAATATTCAATAATTATTTTCTTTTCTAATTATAATCTCTATATTAGTAAATTTATTTTAAACATATATATACGGATTCAATTTTTTTTCATTTGTTGAAAAAAAAGGCATAACTATTATTAATACTGGTTTTAATTAGAGAAATTTCAATTAAAATGTTTAATACATATATATGTGATTTTTATGCTTTCTATTATTATATGTTGAGGTGCATGAAGTCTTCTAGCAGAAAATAAAAATGTCAATGAATATTATCTTGTTTCTCTAAATATTGGTTACATTTTTGTAAACAATAGATAAAAATGTATACAAGTAAATAAAAACCTTTATATAAAAACTTTTGAGAATATTTATATTCTATTTTATCCAAAATGTATATGAATACAAAACAAATATTCAGAAAACGATAAAGGGAAATGTACTTATATATGAATATATGGTCTCTCTATTACCACAAAATAATAATTATATTTGCAAATTTTATCAAAATCTTTTATATAAAAAGAAAATATATTTTAACTTTATATAATATAAATTGTGTGGAAAATAAAAATAATATTTGATTTTAATGATATAAATTATTGTAAAGATAGAGGCTGCCTGGCCGGCATTCATATTCTTGAAAATAAAAATTATTCGGTCAGTAAATATTTTTATTACCTCGACGTTTCGACAAAAATCTTTTGTCCTCGTCAGGAGCAAACAAAAATTAAAAAATTTGGCAAAGCGTTAAAAATCATTCTAAGGCTGCAAGGGCGTTCTCACGCGGCATTTAAAATTTTGTACAACATCTAAAGCACGAGTCAAAAAACAAATATTTAACTCACAAAAGATTATGATGGCCGAAGTATCTTTATTTTCAAGAAAGAAAATATTGTATATATTTTTTATCAGTTTCTAAAATTAGATCATAACCTATGTTTTTAGAGAAGAGTCTGGTATTCTTATATATCACGTAGAAAATATCTGCGATAAAGTGGAATTTTCTCTTTAATAGCAAAGTTAGGTAGAAGTTGAATTGGAACATATAGAAATTCACATCGTGAGATATATATATAGTATGAAAATTCGAAACCTTTATAGACGCGTATGATTCTTTAAAAAAAAAACAATTTCTACTGCCCTTACTGCAATGAAAAAATTAATTTGAGGGCCTGGCTCATCGGTGGCGAACCCAGATGGCGCACCAATGCGCATCATTATATATATAAATATAATATTCAACACATGATGGCGGGATAATATATTCATTATAATATAAGTATATAGTGTGTGTTACATATTTTCATTTTAAATTTATATTATAATTATTTCACACACAAGATGTTTATATATTGATGGGAAAATTCTCATAGTTATTTATAGCCCCAGTTTCATATTTCCAACAACTATTTGCTGAATTCCAATCATCAATTAGAGGAAAGAAATGGCTGCGTCGATATTTTTGCGTTTGAAAAGAAATATGCAAATTCATTTCTTAATGACCATTACGACCACCCAGAGTCTAAACTGTTATATATTTCCATTGTAAGCATGATTTAGCGTGTGTACAAAATTTCGAACATTTGGGGTGTCAGGAAATATACATATATTGATCATAAGATTTATGGCCACACACAAACAGAAGGACAGATATGACGCGCGCAAGTAAAATAAAAGCTTTTGATATCTTCTTTAAGCGCGAAGAAAATCGCAATGTTTATATATGCCATTAAATATAATTTAAAAACCTTTTTCATAAAGGATACGTTTTAGTGAACAAATTACCAATAAATGTATTCAAGTAATCACAGAGAACAGTAATTTCGCACACATTTATCTCTTTTTTTTTTACAATTTAAAAGATAGAAGGCAATCCGATAAAGTAAAAATAATTACTTTGATAATGGTAAGAAAAGGTCTTTAGATTAGTGCGAGATTAACCTCGACGACACCAGCGATTGTCAACCGAGATGTCGAGCTGGCAGCGAGCCAGCGATGGACAGCTCCACCGAAATTTTCAAATAACGCTGTTAGCCAGCGTCGCTGACCATGCGTGAATGAGAAACGGCAAAGGTGGAAAATATTTCCGAGAATATGGCCAATATTTATATCTAAGCCAATTCTGTGATTTTTACAACTTCTTGTATATAGAATGAAACTAAAAGTAAAAATATTTCTTATTTATTATTTATAATAAGTTTCTTATTATTTTTTTTATATACAAAAATCATATTTTTATATTTAAGATATATATTTGAGCAAAATATAATATTTCGATATTTGGAATTAAATTACAAATAAACCGAAAGGTATTTTTAAAAATTGTCATCAGGTATTGGGATATTTTATAAATTGTGAAAAGTCATCAACAATTAATATTCTAAGAAATTTAAACTTTTTTGATGCACTTATGTTTTATTTTAAATAAACATTTTATACTGCCCTTAATGCAATGATAAAATAATAGGAGGGCCTGGCTCATCAGTGGGGAACCCTCCCAGCAGTTTCGCCAGTTTAACATTCTCTTGGATGCCTATTTCTTTGCAAGATAGTTTACAACCAATAAATCTTTTTGTTTATATAATAGTAATTTAATACGACTGTTTTTATATATAAATTGAATATTGATGATAGTGTTTTCTGTGATAATTTACCCATTTATTCGACATGTTTAATTTTGCTCGAATTTTCAAAACCTGGAGTTGTGTGGATCATTCCTTGTCACCGCCGTAAAGGTTTTTACTGTAGAGATAAACATAATGCATTTTTCTAATGCAGAATTATATATATATATGCCATCTAAAAAGCACATGTGCTCGTGGTCAGGAGATGCCTTCTTTATTTTAATATATATATATAAAGAGAGAGGTGCCTCTTTTTGGTTCCTAAAGATTAATCTTCTCGAAACTTTGTTTTATATTTGTGTACTAATAGAGGCATCTCTCCCTTCAAAAATGCATTAAAACACTACATTTTGTTTATCATCCCAATAGAAAACGTATTTATGATGATAAGGAATAAGCCATAACACCGGTTTTGGAACATTCAAACAAAAAGCATTGTGTATGAGAGGTGCCTCTTTAAGCAGATAAATACCTTCATCCCGCAATTTTATCTTATTATAAAATAAATGAAGCTTCCAGGGTTAAGTTTCTTGTGCAACTTTTTATTTTCAAGCTTTCGGACTTGTCAGTCCTTCAACAGGATTATCACGTTAACAACTTAATAAAAAATAATATTTTTATATACACATTATTATATACATATTTTAAATACTTATTATATATTGAGAGAAAAATATATTACATTATTTCTGTTTATTATCTATATATATATTATCTTATATATACAAGCCGATTCTATAATTGCAACATTTCTAGTGTGGGTAGTTAATTTGGGTAGATTCACATATGAATAAGAACTAAAGATAGATGTGTTATTTTATACGTATTCTTAAAGAAATGTAAAGGTCTAAGAAAGTATGCTATAGTTTTAAAATGTATCATCTAATAGCATCATTTGAATTAAAGGTAAATTTAAAGAAAGAAAAATGAAAAGTTAGATATAGAGATGTCTTATAGTTTTTAAACAAAAATGAACACAAGATAATAAGACCAAATCTAAATAAATAAATAGTGTATGACGTTTCGGTAACAGCGTTGTTACCATCTTCAGACAAATAATCTATAATCCACAAATTGTGCCTTATCATTAAACAAAAATAATAAATGTTACATGCGTCAAGACGTGTATTAACTTAGCGGTATCAGCACACATTTACAAAAGGTTAGTATCATAAGAAATATAATATCTTCAAGATATTCAACCCATGGGTCATCTGTTCCATCGTATTCGGGGATATCGACGTTAGGGTTCAAGATATCTGAGCCGACACTTGCTTCTCCACCGTTTTTTACTCCAGGTTGCAGATATGCGACGTCATCGAACTTGATTTCCTTCGTCTTGGTGTTATACCCGAGAGGTTTCCATAATCAAAAAAAATAAAAGTAAAAATATTATATTTTAAATTTATTGTTTTTTTATTTATTTTCTATCTTCTACGTCGTTAGTGATACCAAGTCTTGGCTTCCTTCGCTCTCTTTTTCACTTCCAAAATAAAAAATAGAATTTCAAACAGCGCAAAAATGTTACCAAATACAAGAAGAGTGATGCTATAGTATATAATCTGTTTTAATAAATTTAAAATATCATATAATATTTTGAATAAATGGAGAGGTGAATCAAACATGATGCATCAATATGTTGAACTATAAGATCTTTAGTCATAACATATCTAGAGCAATTAGATATTAGAGACATAACATATGTAGATCTATAGCATATATAGATCTATAACATATCAATAGCCATATCATATGTAGAGCTATAGCATATCTAGAGCCATAATATATATATATAGCTAGAACCAAAAGATATATAGTGCCATAATATATGTAGAGCAATAACATATGCTATGACATAAGCTATGACATATCAAGACACATTAAATAGATAGTGCTCTAGCATATCTAGAGAGAGCCATAACAAAGGTAGAACTATGACATATCTAGAGCCATAAAATATATATATAGCTAGAACCAAAAGATATATAGTGCCATAATATATGTAGAGCAATAACATATGCTATGACATAAGCTATGACATATCAAGAGACATTAAATAGATAGTGCTCTAGCATATCTAGAGAGAGCCATAACAAAGGTAGAACTATGACATATCTAGAGCCATAAAATATATATATAGCTAGAACCAAAAGATATATAGTGCCATAATATATGTAGAGCAATAACATATGCTATGACATAAGCTATGACATATCAAGAGACATTAAATAGATAGTGCTCTAGCATATCTAGAGAGAGCCATAACAAAAGTAGAACTATGACATATCTAGAGCCATAAAATATATATATAGCTAGAACCAAAAGATATATAGTGCCATCATATATGTAGAGCAATAACATATGCTATGACATAAGGTATGACATATCAAGAGACATTAAATAGCTAGTGCTATAGCATATCTAGAGAGAGCCATAACATAGGTAGAACTATGACATATCTAGAGCCATAAAATATATATATAGCTAGAACCAAAAGATATATAGTGTCATCATATATGTAGAGCAACAATATATACTATGACATATCAAGAGACATTAAATAGCTAGTGCTATAGCATATCTAGAGAGAACTATAACATAGGTAGAACTATAACATATCTAGAGCCATAACATTGTAACCTGAACTGAAAGTTAATAACAAAAGAAAAAAAAGATAGATTTCTTAATCCACAGTAAAGAGATCATCTACCCCAAATATAATGTGTGTTAGGATGGTTGAACAATAGTATTATAAAATAAATAAAACTTCCAGGGCTAACAATAGTAACCACTTTTTATTTCACGACAACTATACCGTATAATTTTAAAACACAAACTAATCATTTTACAAAGCGAATCTAAATGTTATTTAGCTTCTCTTATAAAATAAAAATTCTCAATTACCAAATTTAGTTGAGTGGAAAATATCTGAAATTAACTTTTATATCCAAATTGTCCAATTTATTTTTAACAAGATTTTTCTAAAGGCAATTTCAATAATTTTAGTAAATATTTGTGTTCACAAAAAGTTATTAAATTATTTTTTTTATTACAAAATAAGCGTTATTTTACCTCATCCTTCTTACCAAGCTTGAGAGAATCAGATTTTTTTTCTTTGATGATTTTAATCATTTTAGAAATTTTTAGATAGAAATTTCATTTCAATATATTGTTGCGCTGATGACCTGATGTACTGGGAAGAAACATTCGAGAAGTATTTTTAACGTTTATTCACAAACCAAAAGTTTGGAGGCAGAGCACTTTCTAACTAAAGATTATTGTCTTAAATAATCTAAAAACAAATGTATGCAAATTTTGACGATATAAAAGTATGTAAAATAATTATAGAAAAAAAAATCTGTAAAAATAATTATACATGAAAGTTATTAAAAATAAATAAGATGTTAAAAGTTACAATTGAATCCATAAGAAAAGATGTAGACAAAACAAGTAGGTTAAAATGGGACATGTAAATTAAAGGCTCCAACAGCGCGCCAACAATATATATAACAATGTATATTGTTATATATAACAATATATATAACAATGTATATTGATGAATGAATGCTGAAGAAACTTTTTTACCTTAGATTTAAAATTATTTAACTAATGAAATAAGAATATTTTACTTTTAGCTTTATAATAAAAAAACAATCCTACAGAAAGGTGATGTAGAATAAGCATAGTGTTAAGAAGTTCTCCAGCTGTCGTTGTTTGCACACAAGATTTCTAGAAAAAAACAAGGGTTCTCTGTGGATACAGCTTAGCGTGATATAGTTTATTACAAGAGTATCAAATGGGTTTAATAATAAAATACAGTATATGGTTTATATAAAAAAGGACGTAGCTAGATCTGTAAAGACAAAACAACATTCTTTTCTCAAAATATTTCGAGAGATTGCTCCCTCTTTATCAATTTATTGCACAATTAACTCAATTTACAAATTACTTGTAGCTCACATTGGTCTCATTGTACAAAAATAATTAATGATGATAATACATTCCAAAATTTAAAATATATTTTATTTTAATTTCGATTTTTATTTTCAATTTTTGAATGTATTATTATCATTAATTACTTTTGACCAATGACAAAGTTGTTTTCATGTGATCTAAAGAAATTTGTAAATTGAATTTATTGTACAATATATTGATAAAGAGGGAGCAATCTCTCGAAATATTTTGATAAAAGAATTGTTGTTTTTTGCTTTACATATCCTGGTACGCTCTTTTATATAAATCTTTTTAATGGATTGCCTTTTGACTCAAACAGTGTATGGACTTGTCTTCAATCTTTGCCACCAGAAGGATCCTCCTCATCAACGGCCGACTCCGTCCTGGGCGAGTCGGTTCTCTTGACACCGTCTTCCCGTTTAATCCGCACGGTCGCACTACCGGTGACAACGTCCCCTCTCCTTCTTTTGACACTGCCGATGTCACACCCACTCACAAGAATGCAATCTAGGTACATTACCCCCCTTTTTCTAGGGCATCTTGACTCATCTATTAAGCTGTCATACAGTGAGAAGTGATCATCGACATTACAATAGGCTTAACGTAATGTCTATAACCTTTAACAATTTGACTATTTCAAATGTCTTTCTACAATTTGACTATCAGCCGCCGGTTCATTTTTAAAATTAATACCCCAACAATGAGAAAGAAAACCGACTCTGTATTTTCATACTGTAAATGCAAAGTTGAGATGATTATCAATTTTGAAGACTTCAGGTGAACTTTCAGTATATAATGTGTATGTTGAGGATAGACTTATTCAGTTCTATTTTTTTTCTCTTATAAAAAGACGAATTTCCTTATTCAATGAACTGAAAAAAAATACAAAAAATAATTTAAAAGGTTTGTCTCTCACAATGGTGAACATTCCTATCGCGCACGCAATCTCGCTATTTCCAACTACCAGATTACTACAACTGTTGCATTGTTCATTCGTGAAAGTTTTTCTTGGTTATGCTTTTTAATATCTATAGTTTATAATGGTTTATATAGTCATGAATGTCTAGCTACGAGATGTCACATACTGGTACAATATTTAGATGGGGTAATGACAACGTTTACAAGGCATATCTTACTTCTATCACAATTTTATGTCCATATTTTGGTCCGTGGTAATATAAAAAACCGAAAATCTCTCTCGACCTAATTGGTTTATCTTCAACAAAAGACATTACTGCGTCATCTATGTACACGATATGATAACATTTTTAACGCTTTTATTTTTCTTTTATAAATAAAACAACTTCTGTATTTCCCTTATCCTGCATGTATCCTACATGTCTGCTTGGAGAATCTGTGTAAGACTAAGAGTCTTAATGAAGCTTTTTGTTGTTGTTGTATTTCCTTACTGCTATAAATCTATATATATAAAAATGAATGTTTGTTGGTCCGTTCGTAAGTGATAATCTTCTACATCGCTCAACCGATCGTGATGAAACTTTGGGAAGTTGTTTAGTATACTACCGGGATGGTTTCTGGCTAATTACTCTTTAGAAATAACCTTTCGTTGCATTTTTATTTACAATAAAACGTAAATTCACTCGCAATCAGCGCCCCCTCGCTGCAGGCGTATGGCCTGAAATAGCCTCGCATGAGCGTATTTGTAACGTCAAGCTTAGCCTATTGGTTAGGTACACAGCTTCGTACCCCCACAACCTAGGTTCGAGGCTCAGCGTGGCTGTTTTTTTTTTTTTTTCATTTCTTTTATATTATTGTAGCAAATTATTAAAAATATTATTTTATTTAAAATGTAGGCTTTTTAAAATAAAAATTAACATAAACAATTTTTAAATAATATTTATAACAAACCTAGGTTCGAGGCTCAGCGTGGGTGTCTTTTTTTATTTTCATTTCTTTTATATTATTGTAGCAAAGTCTTTTTTTTACAGCATTATTATATTTTAATTGGTTTATTTTAAATATGTTTGTTATGAAGGCTCTATGTAATACTATTTAGAGCACATTTTACATTTTAAACACCTAAGCACCCCTCTTTTTAATATTGTAGCAAAGTATTAAAAGTATTATTTTATTTTAGATGTTTGCCATGAAACTTTGAGAAGTTGTTTAGTATACTACCGGGACGATTTCTGGCGAATTATTTTAAAATAATATTTATAACAATAATTATAGCAAATATTAAGACATATTTTAAAATTCTGTGTTTGTGCATATATAAATATTTTACAAAAATTGTGAGAACGTTCTATTAGAATATCTCAAAACAAAAAACAATACATTTAAACAAGTTCACTGACATTTATTAATGCAGTGATTATAATCAATAATCAATATTTACAATAAAGGGCTAGATTATATAAATATTATTTTATTTAAAATGTAGGCTTTTTAAAATAAAAATTAACATAAACAATTTTAAATAATATTTATAACAAACCTAGGTCCGAAACAAAAATTGTGAGAACGTTCTATTAGAATATATAAAAAAAAAACACTACATATATCCGTATTTCTTTCACAATATTTATTACTTTTAAGATGATTATTATAATTTGGGCTGTTTTTAATTTTAACATTATATGTCCAACTTTATATTATTTAGCACAGAATATTATTAGGATAAGATAATTGCCGTGTTATGTTACAGTAGGTCCTAATTGTCATACATGTGATTAACCTGCTACCAAGAATAAAAATAAACATTTAACATAACATAACTTAGCCACAGCAACGCGTGGCCGGGTTCGCTAGTATATATATGTTATGAATAAATTTGTTGTTGTTGATAAAGGGTTGATAAGACAAAGGATCGATAAGATAAAGGGTTGAGGTGCAGTCGTGATAAAAAAAAGATAAATATTTACCGTCAAGTAGCTTTTATTTTCAATTACTTGAGGAAAGATTACACATTTGTTAGTTTTCACATTATATAGAATTTATAATTTAATCCTATATTAGTGATTTAAAAGGATTGATTGGTTAACTACGCATATTTACAACAAAATTATACAACGAAACTAAACAACTAAACTAAAAGTCTTTCTAAAAACGATGATAACAAAAATAAAATTATCAATGAATAAAATAAAATATATATTTTTAAAATATAGAAATATTTAGAGTTTTTAGATTATATAATATTTTTAGATTATATAATATTTCCCCCCTGTGAAAAGATTCTAAAAAAAAATAAAATTTTAAAATAAAATTGGTAATTAAAAATAATTAATTAAACGAAATCAATAAATCTTTAGAAATAATTAAAAATGAAACAATAAAAATCAATACGCACATTTTTTCATAATAAACAAAAGAAAGTTTGTTTACAAATAATTTATACAATTATGAAATTATAATAAAAGTTTATATAAGAAGTATTAATGGTCAAGTCAAATGAAATATGGATATGAAGCAAAAAAGGTATTTAAAATTGATTAAAAATGACATTATGCTAGTTACACTTCAAAATATCAAAAGCAGTAGAAAATGTTATTTTTACATGGTTGAATAATGAAACGCTAATAGATGTATGAAGTGACATTAAGTTATTTGTGAAGGCTTAAGAATTGGTGCTGAAATTTGTTCTTTATTGTCCATGTCCAAAATATGGCCTTCCTGTAAAAAACATGGTTTATCATCAATATCTATTAACTTTGTGTTAGAATTTTGGTTTACTATAAAGTCATTTTCTATGTTAGTGCTATAGTGAAGTAAAAAATCTGTTTCTGGGTAAAATAATTTAAGCTTATTTGAGTGTATAATTTCTGTTTGTTTTCTTTGGGGTATATTAGGCTTATCTATTTCATATGTGACTGGAGAAAGTTGTTTTAAAATAGTAAATGGGCCTATATATCTTTGTGTTAATTTACCAGTGTTTGGATAAATAAAGGTTTTTACTAATACCTGATCTCCTTCTTTAAAAATGGGTTCTGGGTGTTTAATGTCATAAAGTTGTTTGCTGTGTTCATGGGATTTTATGGTTCTTTCAATGGCTAATTTTCTTGCTTTTTCAATTGGTGTATGTGTTACTGTGTCATGTTCTATATACTGTGGTTGTATTCCATAGTATAAGAATTTAGGTGTAAAGCCTGTTATGGTATGTACTGTTTCATTATAGCTTTCAGTAATTTTAGGAATATATTTTGTCCAAGGAATCTTTAAATTAGCATTATATTCACATCTTAACCTATTAATGATAGTGGAAATTAATCTTTCTACTTTTGCATTTGTTTCTGGATGATGGGAACTGGTGAGTAGATGCTTAACATTATTTCTTTCTAAAAAGTGTTTAAATTTTCTGCTAAGAAAAGCTGCATTTCTGTCAGTTATTAATATTTCAGGTTTATTAATTTGGAATAAATTTCTCAAACAAGTTATATAAGAATCAGTTGATACAGATTTTGTTGGAAAAACCCAAAGGAATCTACTGTGATGATCTACTATCATATGGATACTGTGTCTTGTTGTCCCATAATTATGTAACCCGCCCAATGTATCAAGAGAAAAAATGTGATTTGGGTGTGTAGCTATTGGCATCTGTTGTAGTGGTCCATAAACAATTCTGTTATCCCTAGACTTGTTAAACTGGCAAGTTTCACAATGTTTGGTGTAATTAGCAATATCTCTAGTCATATGTGACCAATAATAGTGTGGAGAAATTATTTTAGTCATTTGAGTTGTTCCAATATGTCCATGCTTTGTATGTACTTTGCTTAATAATTTGTGTCTTAGTGTTTGTGGTACATAAGCTCTTTTAAAACCCTTTCTATTTATAATGTAGAGGCCATTTTGTATTTTAATTTTAGCACTACTAATTTGTTCTGTGGATTGGTGTTCTTTTAACTCATTATATGTTAGGTAAAATGAGACAGGTGCTCTTGACAGCATGTCTGCTTCTATATTATTTAATCCTTTAATATGTTTTATGTCAAAGCTATATTGAGATAGGATTAAAGACCATCTAAATAATCTACCTTGTGGGTTTTTTACATTTTTGATCCATTTTAAAGGTAAGTGATCTGTGTGCAAAGTAAAATGTATGTTGTGTAGGTATGTGTGAAATCTTTGTACTGAATTAATGATAGCTAATGTTTCAATTTCTGAGGCAGTATAATTCTGTTCATATGGGTGAAGTTTTCTTGAAAAGTAACCTATGGGGTGTAAGATGCCTTGTTCATCCGGTTGTTTAAGAACTCCTGCTACTCCTAGACTTGACGCGTCTGTGAATAAATGACATGGTTTTGATGGGTCATAAATATATAGTACAGGTTGTGATATGAGTGAATTTTTAAGTGTTTGGAAGGCTTGTTCATGTTTCGCACTCCATAGCCAAGGAGCATTTTTTAACAAAAGTTCATTCAAAGGTGCCCTAATTTGCGCATAATGGGGAATAAATTTATTATAAATATTTATGGTGCCTAAAAATCTCTGTAAGGTTTTAATATTATATGGTCTATTTAATTTTAAAATTGCTTCAATATTTGTGTTATTTGGTGTATATTTTCCTGAGTTAATAGTGTATCCTAAGAATTGTATTTCTTTTTGTAAAAATTTGCATTTATTGAGATTCAGCTTTATATCCTCTTGTTCGAATATACCTAATATGTCATCTAAATGTTTAATGTGTTCTTCATAAGTTTTGGAGTGTATAATAATATCATCAAAATAATTTAAGGCATAGTGTATATTATGTTTAGTGAAAACTGACTTCATAATCCTTTCAAATTGTGAAGGTGCATTTTTTAGACCATATGGAAGTCTGTTCCATTCATAACACCCTAATTGTGTTACAAAGGAGGTTTTATGTCTATCTTTTTCATCTATGGGTATATGCCAATATGCATTTTTAACATCTAGAATAGTGTATATTTTTGACTGTGATAACCTATCTATAATTTGTTCTATAAGTGGAATTGGGGTATGTTCTGGAACTGTTTTTTGATTAAGTTTCCTATAATCTATACAGAGTCTTGTGGGGTGATTTGGGGCATCAGATTTTTTATTCACTAATAATGCAGGAGAACTATAGGGGCTAGATGAGGGCCTAATAATATCATATTTTAATAATTCAGTTATTTGTTTTTGTATTTCAGCATTATTGTAAAAAGATGTCCTATATGGCTTTTGTGCTATGGGAATATTATCTAAAAGAGATATGCAAATTGGGTTAGTCTTTATGTATCCTATATCAAAATTGTGTTTAGAGAAAACATTCTTATATTTATGCAATATATCTGAAATTGTTTGATTTGAGAAATTTGGATTAATATCTACTTTACTAAGGTCTAAATAGGAATTATAATTTGTTATAGAGCCGGGTTGTCGCATACTGTGAAATGGGTTAGAATCAGTAATGGGATTTGAATTAGGATCTATAAGTTTAACATTTGTAGTTGGTATATCAAAAGAATTGAAATTACACAATGGGTTAATCTTTAAAAGAGATGAATTTTTTAACATAGTATGGGTCTGGAATACATAGGGTAGTGGCATATGACTTCTGATTATCAGTTTTTGGATTAAAAGAATACAAGAATTTATAATTTTGGAAAAGAAGGTTTTTTGAGAAATCTATTTGCAACTTAAATATATAAAATGTTGGTAAACCTAAAATAAGATATTCTATTGGACTATCACAAACAAACATTTCTTGATACTTTGTAATTTTACCTAAGCTAAGCCTAACTAATATTTTGTATAATGGGTAAGTAAATCCTTCTACCTGACCTATTCTTTCTTTTGGGGAATTATCTAAAATTTTATAATAAATATGGTTTAAGTATTTTAAAGGTATAATGGAAATAGATGATGCAGTGTCAAGTACACAAGGTAAGGATATTTGGTTTATAAATACAGAAAAAAGTAATAATGTTCTACCTGGATTGATGCGCTTCGGATGATTATTGTTCTTAAGTGGGCAGTCTCTATGGAAATGGATCTGGTTGGGTAGCTGGTGAGATGCACATATCTTGCAGGGGTATGGAGGCTGGTTTATGGATTTGTGGGGTTCTTGTTGGTGATGAGTTGCTGCTGCTGTCCTGGGAAAAGGCTGGTATTGATGAGCTTTGGAGGAGTTGGAGTTAAAATTTTTTACTGGAGTGCTTGTACTGGTAGAGGGTTGTTGGGGTTCTTCTTCTTTATTTGTTGATAATTTTAATTGGGTTGTGATTTTATACCATTCTGAAGGTTCTTGTACTCTTGCAGCTATTAGATATTTTTTTAGGTGATCTGGCATTCCATCTGTAAGTGCTTCTAGTAAAAGTGTTTTTTCAAGATTAAGTTTATTGGCTAAGGCAGATTTTTCTTTAAAATATTGTTCAAGATCATTATTATTATTATATTTTAAATTTAGAAACCTACTGAATAAATTTGAATCATTTATAGTGAAGTATGATGTTAATTTTTGTTCTATTTCCCCCCAATTATTTATATCTTGTAACTCTTCTATATAATAATTGAATGCTTCTCCCTCGAGATAATTTGAAATATTATTTAGTTTGAAATCTTCATTAAGATGCTTCTGTAAACATTTTTTGTTAAAGAATTTGAGCCAAGATATTATGTTTAAATTTTGACCATTAAATTTCGGTATTTCTATAGTATTTGGATATGGCGTCATGGCGTGTTCTACATTCCTTTGTTTGCGAGACATTTTGTAAAAATAGTTTTATGAAATTTGAATAATTAATAGAGCAATTAGGTTGAAAATTCAGGTAATCCTGTCGACTTATTGTTATGAATAAATTTGTTGTTGTTGATAAAGGGTTGATAAGACAAAGGATCGATAAGATAAAGGGTTGAGGTGCAGTCGTGATAAAAAAAGATAAATATTTACCGTCAAGTAGCTTTTATTTTCAATTACTTGAGGAAAGATTACACATTTGTTAGTTTTCACATTATATAGAATTTATAATTTAATCCTATATTAGTGATTTAAAAGGATTGATTGGTTAACTACGCATATTTACAACAAAATTATACAACGAAACTAAACAACTAAACTAAAAGTCTTTCTAAAAACGATGATAACAAAAATAAAATTATCAATGAATAAAATAAAATATATATTTTTAAAATATAGAAATATTTAGAGTTTTTAGATTATATAATATTTTTAGATTATATAATATATATATATATATATATATATATATATATATTGGAGAGATTGTATCATTAATACTGTACTCTCTCAGCGGTTTAGCCAATTTATTCCACAGACCGCTATTATATCTTATGATTTATTTCAATTGGACGCCATATCGATATGTATTATATAGATTATCAATATCTAATATAAAGGAATTGTTGCAAAGGTTCTTGATAGTATATCTTCACATTATTAATATATGAAATGTTCTCAAGATTGCACACTAGAACATCAACCCATCACACATACGAAGATAAATTCGAGGATAGATCAAATTAAATCTTTAAAACAATATAAACACTTTTATTTTACACCTATATAATCACAGAATTTTAAGACGCACATGTCTAATCGTCGTGAAAGCGCGATTTTTTATTTTATATTCCATTTTATTGTCTGCTCCTTACAAAACATGAAAATTCCATTTATCTATTAAAAATATAGCTAAATATTTTATACAATAAATGACAATTATAATGATTATGATGTATCAGCAAACCAGAGTAATATTACCCTTATACCATATATCGTTCTATATATAAAGGTTAAGTAGTAATTTATGATATATTTTGTCTGCTCCTTACAAAACATGAAAATTTTCGATTATCTATTAAAAATATAGCTAAATATTTTTTTATGACGATATAAATGACAATTATAATAATTACGGTGTATCAGCAAACCAGAGCAATATTACCCTTACCATATCGTGCTAAATATAAACATTATAATTATAGCCATTTTAATTTATAACATATACCCGGCTTCGCCCGGGTTTTACCCGAGTAAAGGTTTTTCTAACGAATCTCTCGATAAAGTGAACATTTTTTCCCGGTCCCTTGAAAAATACTCGATAAGTTGAATAAAATCAATATTAATTGGTTCCTTCGGTAATTGAAAGTTAAAGGAATAGTATCTTGCCTTGGAATTGTATCATTATTCTTGTATGGATGTACCCGGCTTCGCCCGGGTTTTACCCGAGTAAAGGTTTGTCTAACGAATCTCTTGATAAAGTGAACATTTTCCCCCGGTCCCTTGAAAAATACTCGATAAGTTGAATAAAATCAATATTAATTGGTTCCCTCGGTAATTGGAAGTTAAAGGAATAGTATCTTGCCTTGGAATTGTATCATTATTCATGTCTAAAATAAATTGCCGTGTCATCCTGAATTTTGTCTTTCCTAATTTTCTACATTACAAAATCATCGTATCATCATGATAATATTTAGAGCAGATTCTTGAATTATAACAGATAAATTAGAATATTTACCTTGATTATTTTTAGGCGAAAAGTTATTTCAAAAATTTTATTTCCTAGAAACCTTCCCAGTACTATCTATATATATAATTGCCTTATTCTGTCTGAAGCTCACGGATAGAATGCGCGCCCATTGGCTGCCGGCGAACACGTGTCCTCCCTGCCCCCCTCTAGACAACCCTGTTATCAGCTGTGTGATACATACACCTGTCTATAGCGGCCATTCTAGACAACCCTGTTATCAGCAGTGTGTTACATCCACCTGTCTATACAGACCACCCTGTCCATAGCGACCACTGACCACCCTGCCTATAGCGACCACTCTAGACAACCCTGTTATCAGCTGTGTGATACATCCACCTGTCTTTACAGACCACCTTGTATATAGCGGCCATTCTAGATAACCCTGTTATCAGCTGTGTGATACATACACCTGTCTATAGCGGCCACTCTAGACAACCCTGTTATCAGCTGTGTGATACATCCACCTGTCTATACAGTCCACCCTGTCTATAGCGGTCACTCTAGGCAACCCTGTTATCATCAGTGTGTTACATTCACCTGTCTATACAGACCACCCTGTCTATAGCGGTCACTTTAGGCAACCCTGTTATCAGCAGTGTGAGACATACACCTGTCTATACAGACCACCCTGTCTATAGCGGCCACTCTAGACAACCCTGTTATCAGCTGTGTGATACATACACCTGTCTATACAGACCACCCTGTCTATAGCGACCACCCAAGACAACGTTTTTAAAATATATTCGCACTCGGGTAAAACCCGGGCGTTGCCCGGGCCATTCGTCTAGTACTAAATAACTTCCCAAAGTTTCATAGCGTTCCAATGAGTGGTTTGGTCAGGCATAAAGGACACACACACACACACACATACATTCATTTTTATATATATAGAAGAGAGGATCAAGCCATAATATCATATAAATATATTACACACACAGTTTTTAGTAATGATATAATAATAATTGTAGGAATAAAAAATGACCATTTTAATACAATGTACAATAATAGTTATGTACAATAATAATTATCGTGTATATATATCGTGTACAATAATAATGTACATTTAAAAAATGTATTTATAAAGGTTCTAATTAGACGTGCGGCGTTAGGTTGAATAAAAATTGAAATAAAGTATACTCATTATAAATTCTCATAGCTTTTCTGGAATTCTACCGAAAAAAAAATATCAACAAAAGCTATCTTGGTAAATTGCAGACATTCTTTATGAATTATTTCTCTTCAGTAATGTTTCTTTATTTTTTATTTTATTAATAAAGAAACTTTGTTGCAGAGTTGTGAAATATTTCAGATAGAAAAGATCAACATTAGCTTGAATATTTCATGTACAAGTGCTTTTTCTCTTTTTCAATTTACGCATTCAACATTCTTGACCAAAAAGGCAAAAATCATATTAAAGATTAATAATTTTAAATGTATGTTATCATATGTTATAAACGTTTATATAATTTTATAAAATATTAAATATATATAGGGAGAGAGAAAAAGTGTTTAAAATATTTTTTTTTTGTATTTTCCAAATGTTTATGTTAATAGGTGTGAATGGTGGAGAACGGATTTTAATAAACGACCGTACAAATTGATAAAAGATAATCTTGAGCGATTATATGAAGGCAAACTTTAATTTAAAATGATCGATTTATTCTCGTAATGTACAGTAATGTGTTTAATTGCCATAAATTATAAAATATTGCTGAAAATATTCATATTAAATTATAATATTAGTAATACAAATTACTCTAAAGGTAGAATCAACAATTAACAATTAATCAAATTGACAATTTGAATTACTAGTTATTTTCATATACAAATTTTATTTTTGTAAAAACATTCTATTGTGAAAATTCGAAAGTATCATAGACGGGTATGATTCTTTTTAAATTAAACAATCTCTACTGTCATTACTGTAATGACAGTAGAGATTGTTTAATATCAAATAATCATACTATTATAGTTTACATTAGGTTACATCAAAGTATAATAGTTTCGAATTTTCATAACAGATGGCGCGCTAAAACATCATAACATTCTCTTATCTCTATTAAAATGCACAATTTTAATAAATTGTATCTGTTGGTATTAAAATATTTCTTTTGAACTTTGATACGCGTCTCGAGGCAATATCTTCTAGACTTAGCTAAACCGTCTGTGAATAATAATCGTTAGAGCGGTGTTCGATTTTTTTTAACCCGATTCTTAAAATTATGAATTTACGATAAGATATACAAAGGTATAATTTTCATCATTGAATAATATCAGTAAATAAAACCACATTTATATATGGAATTTCTATATGATGTTATGGTAACAGCATTGTGTATTATTATCAAACAAAATTATTGATTTTTCAGTGTTTTCATGATCTTTGTTAGATATTTTTTATTTGTTTATTACAAAACACACGCTATATCCTATGTGGATATTTGCGTTTAAATGTATAAACTATTTCATGTACATAGTTTTTAAATATATATACAAACCATTTCCAGTTTTAAAGAAAGAGTGAAAGTTATTTAAATTTACATTTTAGAGCAATAATTATACAAGAAATAAAGTTTATTTACACACATATTATCAAAATCGTTTAAAATATTGTTAGAATATAATAACGACTAAATTAATGGTATAAATATATAATATGTTTAAATAATAATAAAAAACTATACTAATTAACTCTAAAATTTTCAATTCATTAATGTAATTTAGGTCCACGGCAGTTGAGATAGAGTCTGCAGAATTTTTTAAATTTTCTATATTCCTCTTTACTGGAAACCATTTGGTTTAAACTGGAACTGTTCATTTGACTTTATACTTTCAAATCTACAACAAGTGGGCTTGTCAGAGAATGGCAACAATACTTTTGGATCAAAATCATAAAGCCAATTGGGAAGGAACACATAAACATGGGGAAATCCTAAACAAATTTTAAAAATTTTCTGAAGGGCATGGAGTCTGAAAAAAAAAGAGAAAACCGCATAAACCCCCACTGTAGAGATATTTTATAATCACTATATTTTTAGAGTTAATTTTGAATTAATTTTTGATCAAAATATATTTTTACCTAATATGTGTGTGCCTGTATTTTTCTAGCTGCCAAATATATTATTCTTATTTTTAAGGTGATTTTTTAGCACGATTAATTTTATTCAGTCTTTCAGGTGAGAATTTATACACTTCATTTATATCCCTTAGCAACTATAGGTAAAATAGGAGAGAGAGAAAGAGAGAGAGAAGAGAGGTGTAAACACAATTCTGCAAACCTCTATAAAAGTGTATACGATGCTACAAATCTCTATAAAAATGGGAAAGTGTATACAATTTCACAAATTTCTGAAATTCCGGCCTATTTTTTTTCACTCCAAATTTCTATGTGTCATGCACAATCATTTTTATAACTATGAGTAATGGGAAGTTAAGATTTACTAAACCAAATATGATAAAGAATTGGAAATGCTTGATCATCGTTGTTAATATTTTATCTAGCAGTTGTAGAATTTCGTATTAAGAGTTATTTTGTAAAAGTATATCATCGAGTATTTTTGTGTTTGTTCTATTGATGAATATTTTTTAAAATAAGATTTGTATCCATAAAATAAATAGAAATCACATTTGTAGGTTTAATGTTTAAGTAATTAATGCATGAATGGAATTAAACAAGTAGCATTAAATCGTCACCTTGGGAATTTAAGTGGCATTAGCACGCCCGCTGAATGTAAAATAATTTGGCGATTTTTTTTATAAAAAAATAACTAACGGTAAAATACGTAGTTTTTAAAGGCGAACTTTGGAACGTAAACCGGCTTTCTTCACGCCTACTCAGAATGAATACGTCCGATAGGTCGCTTTTAGAATGAAGATCCATATTATTAATTTTCATTTTATTGATAAATTATTCAAATATTTTAACAATTATTAAGTAAAATACAAAGATTAAAGCAATTTTATTTTTCAATTTTATTAGAAAGCAGCGCGTGGTTTGAAAAAAAAAACGAAATAGAGCTACGCCTTGCATAGTGATTATTTTTATTGCGAACAGTAATTGAAGTTGGAGTGAATATTATGGTTTCCAACAAAGAGTATGAATGTGTCCAAATATATTTTGTGAGAACAAATCCTTTCCAACTTTTATTTAGTTACGTTTCGGCGACCAGTTGTCACCATTTTGAAGGTAAAGGATTTAAGTGTTGTTAAGTCGTTGCCTAATTATTAAAGTCGCAATACTCACACGTAGAACGTACACAATCCTACCTCCATATGAACAGAGTCCAGTGTTGACAACATCGACAACAGCTCGACATCAAGTTTTACTTTGGAAATGGTGACGCAAGATCGCCGAAACAAGGGTAAATAAAAGCCGAAAGGTTTGATGCACTTTAACCTTTAATTTAAATATACCAACCTACAGTATACTGATTATACAGTTAAACCTGTCTATAGCGCCCCATTTTAGGACTCATCAAAATAGGGTGCTATAGAGAGGGGGTGCTATAGACAGATCACTTTTAATGTAAATCGCATTGTACTACGTATTTAAAATCTAGCGCTATAGAGAAGGAGGCGCTAATTAGAGGGGGGGCGCTATAAACAGATTTAACTGTATATAATAATTAAGTAAATCAAAACATATCAAGATGTTTAATTTTGAGAAATAACATTAAATATTTTTTGTTTTTTTCTGACATTTCGGTGACCCTCTTAATATAGGAACTCGGATTATTTCTACAAATTTTCTCATAAGCCGAGGAGACTTCACAAAGGAGTTGACAATGGCAAATGTTTCTTGGGTATTTATGTTAAAATATGCGAGGATGTTGATTAACTGCTAAATTTAATTTCGCTAAAAGGAATATTTTCCATACAGTAGCAATAACTGAAATTTACTGTTACCAAGACAATTATTGTTATTGCCATCCTCTTGTAATTTAATACGAAATACACTCCGTCGGTGTTAATAAATATTAAACATTACATTGGTTCTTGCGTTCTCCCTTATGTGTATTTATTATTGGAGCGTTTTTCTCGGGAATCGCTCTCGTTTTGTATACGTCACGTTGATGATACAAGTATCTTACATTTGCCTGATATTAAATTTGAATAAATATTTATGCAAGCTTACTTTCTATGAGTTTTACAATAATTTAAGGTTGTACTATATATGTGTTTATATATTCATAAGTTTTCATTCGTGTACTCTACCAAAAAACAACAAATTTATATCATTTTTAAAATACCAAATTATATACTCTATATCAAATTACAAAACTATTTTAGACGCGTAATATTCTTTTTAAAATAAAACAATTTATACTGCCCTTACTGCAATGGAAAAATTAAAGGGAGGGCCTGGTTCATCAGTGGTGAACTGATAACAGATGGCGCGCTAGTGCATCGTAATATACTCTATATGTTTTTAAAAGAGGTTAAATTATGGATACAGTTTAGATTCGCCAAAAGGTATTTAGGATTTTTCCTGAAACAAAATATAAACTCCGAGTTGATAACTATTCCAAGCTCTTCTATCAGAAACGTTTCGTTGCACGACCAAGAGATGCCTTTTCATTATATTCTATGTATAAAAACGATATTTTTTCGATACATTTAAAAATTCAAATGTTTTAAAGCATTTATTAAAAGTTAAAATCATTCTTTGCAAATACACACACGGGCAAAATAAAAGGAAGTTTCATATTTTGATGTTTCTGGTCAGTTTTCTTTTTTAAGAAGAAGAAGAAGACAGAGACAATTTTATTCACACTTGGTTATCTCGTGTGTCTTTAATAAAGGTCACTGTGTATCAAATATCTTTCCGAGTTATTGTCTGAATCTCAATATACATGCTAAACGTTACAACATCCTCAAATTTTGTCCGTGAGTGTAATATCATCCTCACGCACTTTGCAATTAATATTATATAAATCATTTATAAATGTATAAATTGGTTTACCTAACAAATGTTCTCTGATCAACGTTAAAGAGTATTTCACCACATGATTCCACCAGACATTTGCGGAACACGAGGTATATCGCCGGCGTGTGCGTGTCACCAGACGCCCCCAAGTGCTGGGTGACCAACCAGACCGTGGGGCTGGCGGCGTTCGAGACGGCGCGAGTGGAGTGCCACGTGGACGCCGAACCCGAGGCCGGGCTGGTGTTCCGCTGGGCCCTGAATAACTCGCAGCACCTCCTGCCGCAACGGGCCTTCAGCTCCCTGGGGGCTAACGGGAGCCTCGTCACCTTTTCCCCGCACCGCCAGGGCTACGGCACCCTGCTCTGCTGGGCGGAGAACGAGGTCGGCATCCAGGTCGATCCCTGCGTGTTCTTCGTCGTGCCCGCAGGTACGTCAATCTACTTTCCACATTCGTGCACAATCCTTATAGTAAAGATAATAAAGTGTTTGTAATTTATCGAAACGTTTAAGGTGATTAAATATGTTATTTATATCATAGAATTCTCAATTTTATTATGATAAAAAATCATAACTTTCATTTTTCTTTAGGTAAGAATAGTTGATGATGCTTCTCATCTGAAGCAATATCTTGCACTTGATGATGCATTCTTCATGATTGTGCTGACACTTTCTTCTCTCATTCTATGTGCATTCCACTCACAGCAGGGTGGAGTCATCGAACTTTTCCAAAAATATATATAATGAATATCATGAGCTTCTCGTATCCATTCCACACATCTCGAAAAGAGCTTTCAAATTCGGTGTTGGCCACAATTTTATCTTGGTGGAAAGTTATGAAAACAAACAATTGGTGGTCACTTTGGCTCTTTTGGAAAGAATGGATACTCGATAATATTTTTATACACAGAAAGGAATATAAAAAATATTGTAAGGGATGGCTCAATAGTTCCTAAAAGTCTAATATGGTTCTTGTATTGCCTCATAGCAGAAGAATTGTTCTAGTAGTTAGAATTGCAGATAATTCCAACATTGAAAAACTAAACCGCGCTGAGTTCCATTAAACATCATTTACGTGTAAATTGTCTCCATAACTTCACGTGGCAACAGGTTCGGGTATTATAGAAACTTCATTTCCTCAGTTTCTAAAAAATTAAAATATATTGTTTATATATAAATGGATAGTTCTAGTTGCCTGGAAAATATTATAGCAAAATCGCTGGGAGGGTTACCATTTATAAGCCAGCTCTTTCCAATAATTTCCATTTTCTGTTTAGTGAGTATAATGATATTAAACACTAAAATGTTTCTATATTTTTACATATAAAAGGCTCTATAAATTTTCGCAGAATAGACCATTCTGATTCAGATTAATTTGATGAAATCCACAAAATCCACTGCTACGAGAGCAAGACTATAAAAAGGAATGAATTTATTGCACAAAATTGCAATAAGCAGAGTCTAGCTAAATATTTTCTTTTTCAAAGTAGTTTGAGGTATGGCCTTGGCCCAACGTAACTACCAATCTTGGAAAACATGCTCGAATCCATCTTTTGTGTCCTAATGTTTAAAAATGTCTTTGCTTTCTTCACTACGGCGCTTGAAAAATCAAACCTCAGACCCCGAAGCTCAAATTTCAGGAGGGAGAAAAGGTAAAAACCCCAAGGAATCGGTACTGTAGAGAAGGTGAGGTGAATATTCTATATTTTAAGCTAATTATTCAGCGACAATATTTGATGCGTTAGACGGAAAGTCGTCAGGATGTTACAATCAAATAATTTGAAACAATTGAGAATTTTTTCATCAAATATATTCAAGCACTGTCACATAGTGCTGACATAACAGTTTTATAAGCGGAGACATTTGATGTGGGTAAACTATTCCCTGGAAGTATAAGAAAATCGCCATTCCCCTTCCCGTTGACCAGAGAACCTCCCTCTTCTTTTGTGCAGTAATTTCATGTATTTCCCATATTTTGGTCGCCTATTTGTGTCTATCAGGATCAAGGTGTAGCTATCATTGCCTATGACACTAGAATTCATTGGTTATATTCCAATAATAGTACAAGTATTGTATAAGTATATACATATACAGTTAAACCTGTCTATAGCGCCCCCTCTTTGGACTCACCAAAATAGGGTGCTATAGAGAGGGGGTGCTATAGACAGGTCACTTTTAATGTAAATCGCATCGTACTACATATTTAAAATTGGCGCTATAGAGAGGGAGGCGCTATTTAGAGCCTTGATATTTCATCAACAAAAAGTCGTTTAAGACACATGCAAATTAAAAAGTCAAATAATTCGACCACTCCAAGAATTAACTATAGTCCTCATTACACAGCCATGGAATCAGAAGACTATTTAGACGTCACAATAGTTTTGAGCCGATACAAATCTAGAAGACATACTCCGTCATCTAAACTCAAAAACGACACACAAAATCCGAATATAAGAACTCTTTACGGCAAAAATACCCTGCAATTCTTGTCAAACTACATATGTTGGAGAAACTCCGAATAAATTATTGAGTAAAACGTATGAACAAACATAGGTCAGCTATACAAAAATATATCTATTTCACTACTACTCGTATATCATTCAATAATAAACAATCTTCCCTTTTAAAAACCAGATTCGTCTTAGGGAGCTGGTCATCAGAGACACACCAATAGTGTACTAGAAAAGCGAAATTTTAAGTGATGAAAAGTGAAATTACCAATTTTAAAAATCCCCTTAAGAAAAGAAACATATAAAAAGGTTAAAAATTGAAACAACAAAAACGTGGTTTTTTATTATCGTTCGCGAACCTCATGTTCATGTAAAAAAACGTATTTTTTTTATAAAGGAGAGTTTTGATTCCAAAAATATTACATTTGTTTGATTAAATTACTTTAAATCCAATATAAGCATATATATATTTTTACTAATATATATAAAATATTAAGATACATTAGCGCGCCATCTGTTATCAAAATTCGAAACTATTATAGACGCGTATGTTTCTTTTAAAAATAAACAATTTCTACTGCCATTACTGCAATGGAAAAATTAATTTTTTCATTAATATTTATATTGCAGTAAGGGCAGTGGAAATTGTTTATTTTTAAAAAGAATCATACGCGTCTATAATAGTTTCGATTTTTATATAGGAAATACATTCATTTTTTAATAATTTGTCAAAGAGAGAGAGAGATTGATACATATTCAAGTGTTTATGGTATAAGAATATTGATTACTTAAAGCGGATCAGTTAAGTAACAAAAGATTTGTAACTAAAATTGAGAGAAATATATTGAGTGAATATTAAAGTCCAACAGCGATAAATTAGGAACACGTTAAATATACAACGTGTCATGTTAATTCTACATGTGATTGACATCCTGCCTATAGAACATAACGGACTGGCTTATTTACATATTGGCTCTACTACCATATAGGACAAACGCGTGACAGCCCAAACGACATTTGTCCTTAACTTTGGTCACGAGAAAACAGAATTTATTTAACATTATATATTAATCTAGGAAATAATGGTCAAATGTATGGCTGTGAACCTGATTAATGACATCGTTTGGAATAGTTCGTTTTTTATCTTCTCTATTCTTATATAATTATTAATATTGATACATTATTCGAGATATTAATATATTCAAGATTAATTATTTTTATTTCATACATAATAAAAAAACGCTTTTTCTATAAAAGTATTAATGAACGACATTTGAAAATATCCAGCATGTGTTTTTTTTAACGAAAAATCGAAATTTATTTTAAAGAGAAATAACGATTATTTCTAACCTTAGGGTTGAAGTATGAAAGGATGAATTGTAAAGAGTAATGATAAACGGAAAATAAAAGTGTCCAGGGATTCCCATCCTTTCATACTTCATCCCTAAAGTTAGAAATAATCGTTATTTCTCCTTAAAATAAATTTCGATTTTTCGTTCAAAAAAAAAAAACACATGCGGGATATTTCCAAATGTCGTTCTACAATCATAGGCCGCATTATATTGTATAAAAAGTATTAATATTTCTTATATAAAGGTTTTCTATAAAATACATGATAATGTTCAGCGAATACATAGCTTACAATACATAAGTCACCTGTCATTTGAACTATTTCTATCATGTTAACATAATAATGAAATTGATGTAGTACACCACTATAAATAGAGAATAGAATCAATATTGTTTAGTGTAGTTTTGTGCTTTTTCTCAAATATTGTTTTACTTGAGGAAAGTTTGGGAAGTTTTGCAGACTTTTATAATTGGTTCATCAGATTAACACTTTTGACTAAAGTTTAAAAAGATTAAGAAAATATTTTTAGAATTAATACATGTTGAAATTTAATATTAAAATGTTGAGAAAAATTCCTAATTTTTTAAACTCATATTTAATACACATTTTAGCTGATTCTTATGTTTAACGTATTTTGTAAATATTATTAGTTTTGAAATACCTATATATATATGTTGAAATAAGGTATTGAATCTGGATTAAAGTTTTATTTATAATTGAATTTGATGTTTAACTCGAAGAAAGAATCGGCTTCACCCGGAATTTTTCTGAGTGAATGTTTATTTAACCTATTTTGTGTGTTGTGTCTTTTACACCTAATTATAATAATTATATCATCATAAAAATAATTATTATTGTCATTATACGTATTATCTCTCTAACTATTATTATAATATTCCAAATATCTTACAATTTTTTTAATTAATAATTTAAAAAAGGGCACCTCTCCCGTCAAAATAGAAGCAAAAACTACTCGCAATCTTTAGACCAGCTCTAACAAAATTGAGTTGGTCACAAAGCCCCAACAACATATTTTTCAAATTTAGAATGTCCACTTAGCAATCATGGTTTTATGATATGGTGCAGGGAGGGTTTTCTCTTTAGACCAATGTCCTTCCGACAAATATCCACAGTATATATAATGGTTTTAGATTAATTGAGAAATATGACTTCACAGTTCAAAATAAAAGGTAGAAACACCTGATATATATTTCATCCTCACACATCCATGTGAACACAATGTGTACGCTATGCGCCGTTCATGAGAGTTAATGCATAAGACACACACAAACCTTCAGTTTTATAGTTATATAAATGCAATCATATAAAAATAGACATTATTTATATATAGAGATAGTTATAAAGAACTACACGTACATCATCTCTCTATATTAAGAAAACAAGTTTTCGAGAACAAATATTGCCAATAAATGCGGGATTAAATGTTGGTTTATTGAGTTAGCGTAGTTTTAATAATATCCGTTATTTTTTATAAAGAAACTTGCGAGAGATTAGAGTTTGTGTGCTTCCGAGCGATACTGGATCATATTTTATTCATGAAGCACTGACGCCTCGATGCCATCATATTGATAGAAAATATCTATATTTAGCTCGTGTCATCTAACCTGCGCTTTCTGGGAGAGCCAGGACTCTGTGACATTTGTAGGGAAGTTTCAAATCTTAATAAATATGGTGTTTGCTGTGTATTAGGCAGTTCAGTTGATAAATATATCGATCTAAGTATACATTTTAAATTTTAAATTATCGTTTGTAAAAATGAGAATGTATGTAAAACAAACCATCCCTAAATATAATTGCGTTAATACGTTATTGTACGAATTATTTTAATGCATTCTAAAGGAATGTCTTTATTTTGGTAGATGAATATCATTATTCTGCTATTTTGCATTTATTCTGGCCGGAAAATTGTTTCAGCCACTTTGACAATTTAAACACCTTTTTTCAGGGGGTCGGTGGAGGGATGGTCTAAAGCGTTGGTTTTCGACCGCTACGACCCGGGTTCGATTCCCGCATTGGGCACTTTTTTCTGTTTAAAAAAAATGCTTCAATGGCCCCCGATTCTTGCAAAAGTCCAACCCCACAAGCGAGTGCAAGTAACTAAACGGGGCTCTGGCACATTTTTAAGTGCAAAGTCGAACTGCTTTTCACATGTGTAGACATGTGGTGCACTTACAGTAAAAAGCAGTCGCTAAATATCCACCATGATTATCATGGCCTGTACCACGTGTACTAAGGATAGGCAAAAAAAAAAACCACCTTTTTGGCAGATTAGGCCAATTTCATAACTCCTCTCGTAAGATGCTATGCATTTGAAGCCGCCTCTGTACTGACTTATAAAGGCCATAGCCTGATACCATCATATACAGATTGGCTTTTGTCTGAATTTGCCAAAACTTTTGTTATGGCTCATCCTTCATCTCCACTTTTACGTTTGCACAAAGATGATAAAACAAGATGCATTATATATTTCAGAGCATTTTAAAGAGAGAGGGATCTCTTTTGAAACATTAAGAAACGTGCCAAAAATTGTTTATCTGATAGGCTGGAAATCCACTTACACAATACTTCCATAATTCTCAATGCTAAGTTTTAGTATCAAATTCCTATATTTTCACGCTCTTTGTTAATATATAACGAATCTGTGCGTTTTAAAATTCGTGGTTCGAATATGTTTATTCCTAACTTCCCACCTTTGAGCCCCGCCATGTGGCACCACAGAGGAAAGCCACGTGGCCCAGGTCTATTTTTATACAAGGGCCAGGTCCAAGGTGGAGATTTATGGCGAAAGTGTGGTTAAGTTTAAAATTATATATTTTCATCATATTTTGTGTTCTACACCTGTATTTTTCAAAGGCATCTAGTGCTTTAGGCAAAATTTAACCATTTATACATCTAAAACACCAACTAGATTGGAATGTTTCATCTCTTAATTGCAAGCAGACGTATACCTCCCATTTAAAATAATTCAAGTCTTTTCTCTTCTCGTAAACCTTTTTATAATATTTCTTTAAAAAGTTTGAAAATAATTTCCTCAAAAGTACATGATATCTTAAATAAAGAACTTTATAAAAAGAGGTAAGAGAGATTTTAATTCTTATAGGTAGGAATTAATTTAAAACAATTTACCGCAGCTAATTTGAGAATTTTAAAGTGGTTAATAGCCAAATTTAGGTCATTTTTATGTAAAAAATGTATGCAGTATATTGTGTTTATATACTTCTCTCCCGTTTTTATTGTAAAAGTATTATTCATTTGATTCTACTTTCTTCATTTTCTAATCGTTTTAAAAACTGGTACGCGTGTGGGGTTTCTAGAGATTTGAACTACAATGCAATTCTATGCTTGTAAACATGGCTTAATTCCAAATTAGGTGATATAGATACAAAGAGATAAAGTGTAAGAATTCAATATATTAAACAGATTTTCAGCTAAAGAGATCAACATAAAACACTAATAATACAAATATGACGAGGTCACGCAAAGCTCACGCACTAAATTCATTGGGCATCATATATCTCGAATAAGGATGATATACTTCAGCTTTTAATTAGCAATCAATGATGACTTTACCTAGAGGGAAAATGAGTCAGCGCACGATCCCTGCGTGACCTCCGGGCGTCTATCCCGCCCGACGTTCTCTCCCAGGATCCATAAGCCTCTCTAATTAACATACCATCTGCAAAAACTCTAGAGATCGCTCGAAATTATAAATGCTCATTTTTTTCCAAAATCTTTTGACTTATTAAAATTATCAAATAAAATAATTATATTTAGTTAAGCCTTTCCCACACAAGAGACCTTATTTAAACTCCGACGTTTATTCTAGGATTAATTAAATTAAAATCCATCCTAAATTTAATTTTAGTCGAGGGGAAAGAGAGCAAGCGATAAAGTATTTATCTTTCTTATTTAATTCTTCTTTACTTGCCCCCTAACGTATGCGTTTTAAAAAGAAAATGGCGTTAATTATTGGCAGCCTTCCTTTCAACCGTGCACAATTGCCTTATCTCATATATATATATACCTCGGCTAAATTAAATTTATCGAAAAGAAATCAATTTGGTCACTCAACCTAATTTTTCATAATGAAAAACCTTTTTATCACATAATGAATTAGTTATTGGGAGACACCTTTTTTAAACTTGTTTTAATTGTGCTTGTTAACGGTTTAAAGCAATGTTCATTTCAAAGCGCGTTTTCACACTTTTATGTAATATTTTCATTGGAAAAGTTATTATATTTTATATTATATAGATCTCTATGTAAATTAATAAAACTTCAGTTTATTAATTAAATAATGGTCTCACAAATATGGTCTCACACATTAAACTCTTTTCATATCTTTATGACTGAAAACTAGAGCACAAGCCAATCGCACATGTGCGACAGGGAAATCGAGAATATATCTAAACGGATATAAATCTTTAGACAATTGACAATTGAAATAATTTTATTGACTTGTCAATACATTCAAGGTGCACAGTCTGCACTATTTTAAAAAATATAATATACTTTATATACACTATGTACAATGAATATGGCGCCTCTGCCAACGCTGCAGAGTTTGGTGGAGAATCGCCAGTGGGTCTCCAGCGACACCACGTATTTCGCGATCTACGAAGAATACGTAGATCGCGTACTTCGCCGCCGAGGAGATGGTGATAGCGTGGTCCTCGAGACCAACTGGAATCTAACTAAAATCTATAAATCTTTAGAAAACGTACTCTAATTTTATTATATTTTAACATCCGTTAGAATATTACAGATTGATTATAGGATCAGAAGATCCCAAGTTTGAATATTGGAAAGGCTCGTTTTTTTTTTATTTACAGGACTATATCCTTTCGTGACACAATTGTGTAGTATAATTTCGAGACATAATGACATAGTGTTTTTGCCCGTTAGTAATTACAAGCGCATATACATATATCTTATTATTAATATGAGGCATATATTAGCACGCTATCTGTTATAAATAATTGGAAACATTTTTGACGCTTCTGTTTCTTTTTGAAATGAAACAATTTCTACTGCCCATACTGCAATGATAAAATGAAAGCATCAAAATGCAATGTTACAGCGGTATGGTAGATTATACTGGTGAAACCGCTCGTAGGGTTCGCCACTGATGTGCAAGGCCTTCTTATTATGTTTATCATTGCAGTAAGGGCAGTAGAAATTGTTTTATTTCAAAAAGAAAGATAAGCGTCAAAAATAGTTAAAATTTTCTTATAACCTATTATATGTTACATCCAATAAAACGTATAATATAATGTAGACTTACCGATGTAGCCTACAATACAATATATATCTATGATGAGATAGCTATTCCAACTGAGATGTGTAGTTTACAAATTATCAAGCGCACCAGTTTACAGCCACATAATACTTTCAGCGATCTCGCTGGCGTCTTACGAGGCCATTAATCAGATTATATGGGGAATTTCGCAGTTCTCATATTGAAGCGCCGGGGGTCGGTGTGGTGACGACTCCCCGGGGCAGCGGGAGATTAGGACAGGTGCTGGGTGCAGGAATATTCTGACTCCGCGGTCATAAAGAAACCATTTTATCATTCTTAGTCAAATTGCCAGCTGAAATTTGGATAGATAAATACATATTTCCTCTCTCTACCTCTGTCTTAAAAGACTTGCCGCTTTTGCTTGAATGATGATCGACTATTGACATTTTTATGGGATGTAATTTTTTAAACATTTTCTTTTAATGCCACACATAATTTTATGATGTACTAGAGCGCCATCTGTTATCAAATTATAAAACTATTTTAGTGGCGTATTATTAAAAAAAAAAAAAAAAAACAATTTCTACTGTCCTTACTGCGATGAAAAAATTAAAGGGAGGGCCTGGCTCATCAGTGGTGAACCCTCCCAGACTGAAAAAATGTTATTTGTTTATGTTCCCATGTAATGCCAAGTTTCATCTTAGAAATTATATATAGAATGAGAAGTCTTCCTGAAAAGCCACACACTTCCTAAATGCACGTGATTGATTTTTATGGGTGCAGGATTATTTTATTGCTTCACTAGTCAAATTTAAGCGAAGGTATAGTCTATCTCTTCTTAAATACGTTTTAAAAAGGTTTTTCTGGCTTCCAGTGATCTAAAGGAATTGTTTATTAATATATTCACAATATTTATTAATAAAATATATAATAAAATTACGATATATACAGAACAATTCAGGTGTATTTCATAAATATATATTTTTGTTTACAAAATGCTTGTGTCCATTAATATAACAAATTGGTGTAATTTCCCATTTATATATAGTTACTCTCTATATTTTTCAAGACATGTTTAACTGATATTCTCTCTCTCTCTCGGCCTTGTAGCTACACGGAACACAAACTTTTGCCTCTTCAGACAATAATAACGAAAGACGAAGTTTTCCAATCTTACCCATTTCATGTGAAATCGACTGGTTTCAATTTATTGTCGATGACCCTACAATTGATGCTGATCTATCGGCGAATATATAAAATTCGTGTGAAATATCGAGTGTGTTCTATAAATAAGAATTGAAAAAATAAATTTTAAAACAATTGAATAGGAAGTATAAGAATTAATTCGACACACACACAGGCTAAACTGTTAACACTTGTTGAAATTTATAATTCGATTAAATATAATTTCGTAGCAGACGATTCGACCACAATCTCCAAGAAATGTCTAAAGAAACTCTGACACTAAATAAAAAAGCAAAAAAATAAAACAACAAAAAGAAAACTTCTTTAAATACTGCTCATACTCTGACAGAACTTAAATTGTTAAAACAGGCCGAAACATTTATATAATAGAAAGAGAGTTATAGAACATAAAATAAAAATAACGATATAAAAATCGCAGATTCTCCGGCATCAAGTAGAGACCGGTTAAATTTTCAACAGCTACTATACAATAGCTACTACAATATAAAAATTCTAGAAACCCTTTATATTGCTACGTCGGGCCGAGTGTGACTTTATTTTAACCAAAGTGTTTGTAAGACCCAGAAATACCCGTGAGTCCGTAATGGAATTCAGCTGCGTAAGACTTATTTAACTAACCACAAAAGCAAGTAAAAGATGTACAAAATAAGCAACACATTTACAAAAGGTAAAATAAAACGAAAGGACAACAAACAACAACAACAAAGCCTTTATTTAGGGCCTTCTCGCCCTATACAGGATTCGCCAGTTCACAAGGGATGGGAAGAACACTGTGTGGCCTTTTTCCGGGATATAATCCTGTGGAATCCAAATATCGCCACCGCTATATACCTATTCTTTGATATTTCATTAATTAGTGCCGGAAATGAAGGACAAAGTTGCCCTGTTATAAAACGAAAGGACAAACTAATTCTAATTTCGGAACAACACTAGAGGTCTGCAGGTGGTCCCATTGGACGGGTTCCCACCTACGATGTCTTTCTGAACCTTCTGCCCATTTCCAGCCATTCCCAAGTAGTTTCTAGACACCGTCGTAGCAATATCTATAACCTTTGTCTCACTCTTCTGATGAAGAATTTTAAAACTCGATATCTCATAAATTGCAGAAAAATAAATATATTGTAGTTTTTAGTTTAGTTCAACTGACAACCTTTGAAATAACTAATTAACATTATTATTATATATAAATAGATTGGAAGGTAAGGAAACGGTCATCAATTGGGTCATACGTTTCTATAAAACGAGGTGAGGCTATTGAATAACAAGACTGAGCGTCAAAGAATTGAAAACTACACAATTGTAAAGTTGTCTCCTTTACTTCTATGTGCTCCCCGCGTCTGACCCATGCGATTCTGACAATGTTGGAAGAAAAGAAGGAAGTCATCAAGTAATAATCTTTCATTAGTTCCGTCGCATTTATCTTCACAGCATCAACAGAGTCAAACCTCGTTCCTTAGAACGCAAATTTGAGCTTGGGAAATAGGAAAAATCAACTGGGGAAAGGTCAGGTGAGTACAGCGAATGTCCCAACACAGCAATGCTATGCGATACCGGGGATAACAAGATCGACAAGAAAGCTATTGTGCTGGCGCCTTGTCTTGATAAATGATCCATAAATTTCTCTCCGCATTTCTGTCATATTTCTTCTAACAAGCTCCTACGTCTGGGACGCCCTTCCAGTGAGTTTGGTCAAATGTACATCCTTCAGGAACCCAATCCAGGTGAAAAAGACCTTGATATAGAAAAAAGGCATCATTATCTTGAACTTGGATTAGATCTGTCATGTTTTTGTTTTGGTATTCTGGGACTCTTCAGCGCATTGATTGGTAACAGAGTCTTGCGTCAAACCCTAAATTCATTATAAGTTATTAAGTTTTTTAATTTTTTTGGATCACATTTTCTATGTTTTTAATAGTGTCGTCATCACAAATGGTCATTTGAATTTCCTTTTGATCAGAAAAGTAAAGTCTTGGTATAATTCTTTTCGAACATACTTTTCTCATGTTTTTTGAGTCTTATGAAAAAAAAATCCCTATCATTATTTTGTAGATGTTGAGCAATTCGGCAAGAGCGTAAATTTTTAAGAGTCGATTTTTTTTTGTTGATGTCCTTTTTTATGTCTTTCACCTCTTCTCTCACTGTCTTTTTTAAACCTTTCAACCCGCTCGAAACCCCTCTCTATAACGAGATAGACACTGATCGACATAAACATACCAAGTACCATTTTCCCCATCGTTTTCAATGACAATTTTATAACGAACTCAACACAGATCTTCGATTTGATTTGGTGTTTAGAAAATAGAAAGAGTATGATCCCGACACATTGCCTACAAATGCTCCTATTCTAACAAACGCTGGCTCCAGTTTCTTAGCGGACTGAATTTACAACTTAAAGGTAGCGTGAGACAACAAAGCCGCGCACCTGTTACCTCTCTGATTACAAGTTAGAAAGTAAAAGAAACTATCAGTCTGGTTTATTTAGTAGTCTCATTTCCTATTTGTCCTATCAGGAACAAACGGTGACACCATATACTGTAGAGTTAGGTCCGAATGGAATCACTGTCAACTTTGGTGCATGGTAATTAGTTCGATAGCTGGCTCTTTTAATTATTCGGTTTGTTCCGTTTACGTTCTCATAATATTTTTAAATCCTTACGAATCTTCAATACTATATAGAATCTGATAAAATGTAGTTACTATAATAATTTCTAGTCAAAGGTGCATATATATAAGTCTTTAAATAAAAAGGCATATATTGGATTGAAATATCATTTATTTTTACCAAGGTCACACTTTAAAATGTTATAATACCTTGATAAAGGTTGGCGTTCAGCCAACTGAAATATTGGTAAAAATAAATTATATTTTGATCCAATATATGCCTTTTTAAAAGATTTATTTATGGATTGCTCTATTTTCAAAAATATATATATAAGTAGAAAATAGGATTCAGGAATAAGCATTCCTCTGAGGAGAGTGACAGAGTCACTGAAACATCAGGAATTAAAATTAATTGGTTGAGGTAGCTGTATTATTTCCAAACAAACTTCCGCCCAACAAATGATGTTCAAATTTATTGTCAGGAATATGCAAATTAGCAAGAGAATATCCTAATTTTAATATTCCGTTTGTTTGAAGTACTCGATCGAGGCTGAATCACTTGTTAAATTTGAATTATATAAAAAGTAGGGCTAACTTTCACAAAAAACAGTGTCATGCAGAACATTTGAAAATAAAAATAATATCTGCTTTTAAATAAATAATTTACACTGATATATCATGCCATCAGCCTATGTAAATAGTGAGAGTGTAAATGAAACTTTTCGATCTTCAGCTCTCCACAAAATAAATGTTTACATTAAATTATCTCGTGTCACACATAAAGAACTTCTTTTCGAATGATATTTGAATTTTTCGCCATATTTTATAAATGACCCCAAGTTAGTCAAAAGGTGATAAGTACTTTATCGACCAATTTCATTGATTCTTCTATGCCGTGAGAGAGGGTGGATTTAAATGGATAAACATTAGGATAACCGGATTGGCTAAAGGAGATTAGACATATTAGCCTCCCTATATTATATTCCACATATCACATAGAAATATTTCTATATGAAACTTAAAATATTTGTCAGATAGTTTTAAATACATAATACAGTGGTACCTCGACATACGAGTGCCCCAACATACGAGTTTTTCGAGATACGAGCCGACGAGCAAGTGATTTTTTGCTTTGAGTTACGAGCGAAATTCGAGATACGAGTTCGGTTCGATAGTGTTGAAGATATTAATCTGTGATTTTAAATGGGAATTTTATATGGGGAAATTTGCTTCGAGATACGAGTAATTCAAGATACGAGCAAGGTTGCGGAACGAATTAAACTCGTATGTCGAGGTACCACTGTATTTATATATAAGCGTTTACATAACCATTTTTCGATAGAGATGAAAGTTTTAGTAGGTCTAGGCTCATCAATGACATGAGATTGCTTATCCGTTTGGAGAATTTGAAATTTACCGAATTATAACAAATATTCCGCAAACATTTATTCTCATGTCAAAGAGCGTTAATCAATCCCCAAGTTAACATTGATATCATATAATCAGAAAAACATATCTTAATGGTATTACTAGATGTTTTATAAGTTCTTAATATAACGAGGCAGGGTAAGTAACATCATATTTGCAAATGTTCGGTATATCAAATTGTCGATTTGATTCAAAATGGCAAAAATCTCTTCATATAAAATTCATTAGAAATAACAAATTTTCTCAAATTTCTATGCGCATAACGTGCATATTCATATCCGCCATACACAAGATCACCTTTGGCAATTACAACCAAAGCATAAGCTGCTTATCAAGGTGTATAGTTGGCGAATATATACAATTAGCAGGTTATCTTTATTTAGATTTTCCATAACTGGTGTTCTATCCACCGAATTGAATATGTGCAGAGATATCGTTAAAATTCATTTTAAACATTTTATAATGAGGAGGTTTTCTCTTGAGGATGAATATCTCATCCCCCCCCCTAAAAACATAGACTGAAATTCCCCCCCCCCCCCTTGAGGATATAGATATAACAAAATAAAGAAGGTCTCCTTTCTTAAAATAATAATATCCCCCCGGAAAAATATAGAATTGACCTTGCCAATTTGCCAACTGACACATTTTTTTCCAATTCTGAAAATTTCGTGATTTCATGTGGATCTCATGAAATCAAAGTCCACCCTGGACAGATGACGAACATTTTCCTGAAATCATGGTCTCCAGATAGGCTTTCTGAATTTGCCAAAGATAGTGTCGTGGCTTTGTCACCTATCAGATTCCACCAGTTTGCAGAAATGGTCAGAAGCGAGCGCATCAGATCTACTTAAGCTGCGATCTTTCTATATATATATATTATTTAAAATTAAAAGGTACATATCCTGACCGCCCATATGAACATTTTAGATGGAAGAACGCCATCTAGTGGAACAAAAATAAACTAAAAATTTATTTAAATTAGTTTTCTAATATTTTGCCACTCTTTTTTTTTTTTGATAGATGAAAAAAAAAGCCAACCACGTACCCTTTTAGGGCTGTTGGCCCTAGTCAACGTGGTGTAGGCATTACCTATCTTTCTCTCACAACGACAAAAATATTTTCAAAGAGGTTTACAGAAAAATAAAGAATTGGGTATTTAAGTCCAAATTTTGCGTAATTACGCCGAACAGAAGTAATAAAAATATAGAAAAAAGTCATGTATTTTATTTATAATGATATATATAAGTGCACACATTTTTTTATAAAAATTAAATTAATGGAAGAGAAGTGTATTTTTTATATATAAACATCTTCCTATCACTCAAAATTGCAATATACATATAATTTTGAAAATTAAAAATATAAATAAAGAGCATAGGATTAATATACGGAGCACTTTTTTACTTTTTTGTAAAAACCATTCGAGTGGATGAGCAAAAAAGCCAACATTTGTAGCTTAGCCAAGACACACACGCTCAGAAAATAAAAAAAGGAGGAAAGATGGATCCATAGTTGATGGATGAACTTCGCCACCGACATAATTTCATTAAAAGACGGTTACAGGAAAACAAGATTAAAAGAAAAATACCTAATTATTTTAGGCTCGAGGAAATCTGGTTAGGATCAGGAGGTAAAATAGAAAACCTTCACCACATTTTACTATAGAACTATCTTTTGTCTCTTTTTTTATTAGCTTTAATAGAATTTGTTATAATAATTTATTTCTCCTTTTTTATATTACAAAAACCGCTGCTAATTTTTAAATTGAATAGTTTTAATTAGTTTTATTATATATAATATATTTTATATATTATTTATTTTTTATTTATCTAAAATATATTATAATTATATATTAAAGATCGCTTTTAAAAGAAAATTTGGGTGAATATATTATGCGATATGTTTAATACATAAATTATGTAAAATTCCTCTATTAAATATATATTATAAAATAAAATGGTATATGCATATTATTAGTGTTTTCACAAGCAGAGCAAATATAATTGATTTAAGGTGTAGGGGAGGATCCCAAAATAAAAAATAACTTTACTTTTTAGAGAGAGAGAGAATTGCCATTCAATATGTGTAATAATGGAAATTGTGTTTTTATTGCCTTTAAAACCTCAATATACTTCAAATATATATTTATTCAGAGAGTTAAATATTGTAACAATGGAATTTGTTTTTTGTGGAAATCATTCGCTGGTTGGAGAATGTTTTGTAGCTCGAATAAATGCCGCATCAACCGCATTGGGTAATAAATAAAAGCAAATGGTTGATTCGGTATTAATTTATTAGAATGCAGAACATATTAATTTTGTTATTTTTAAATTTATCGAATAAGAAAGGTTACCACATATAAATATACACACATATATCTAAATGTTTAAAATGTGAAATCGTCATCATCAGCACGAATTATTTTCTTTTTTTAAAGACAAATTTCTACAAGCAAAAAATCACTAAAAAAGATTTAAAATAATAGGAGAATTTCAACTTCGTTTAGGGCTTTCAGAAATTTGTCTGTGAAATTGTGAATAAATCATCATTATTGGTGTTAATTATTCTAAAGACAAAGTTCTACAAACATAAACGGATGAAGAATATTTTGGGAAACTTAGCTCACAATACTGGTTATTGTTGACTTGTTAATAGCGGTTGTAGAAAGGTAAAACTATCTCCCTATAATAAATTTATTACTTTTTAATAAATAACTGTAATTGAATACATTTGGAAATGAAACCTTTTCAAATAATAATTCTCAGATTGGCAAAATATTTATATAAAAGTAATTTATTTATAATTATATAAAATTGACAATAAAGAGTGAAAAAAAAAAAGAAAAAATGGAGAATGCACGAGATCAGGTGGTAAAGTCAAAATAATAATAATAATATTTCCCGTTAATTCTTATTTTTGGCTTAATATTCATATGATTTAGCGTTCCCACGCACTTTTGGCCTTGATAACCCGTTCCTTTATTTATAAGGAAGCTTCTAATACCAGGTGGTTGAGGTACAGCTTGTAACACGCTGATGAGGGCCAATAACCAGAAATTTGCACGTGTGTTAAAGATTCCGGATAGTGTGTTGCGGAATTTCCTTCCGAATTGTCTCCAACCGTCGGGCTAACTTGTCTACATTGCGGGATGATTACAATCGCCTTCTCATCACATCCCAAATGTGCTCTATAGGTGAGAGATCAGGAGATCTTGCTGGCCACTGAAGAGTTCGGCAAGATTGAAGACAATCCATAGTAACACGTTCCATGTGTGGCCGGGCATTATCTTGTTGAAAGGTAAGCCCGGGGTGATGTGAACAGGCCGTATAATGTCATCTACGTACTGTTGTTCTGTCAGAGTGTCAGGAACGAATACCAATGGGGTCCTTCTTTTAAAGAAAATGACATCTCAGACCATAACGCCCTGTTGTGGACCTGTGTGGTGTTCGAAAGTAAGGCCAGGATCTACACGCTGCCCAGGGCGTCTCCAGACACGTTTTCGATTGTCGTCAGGACACAGTAAGAAACGGTATACATTACTAAAGACTATACGTTCCCAGTCAACGCAGTTCCAAGTTGATTGCTTCCGACACCACTTTAGTCGGACTTGTCTGGGTACGGGTGTGAAGGGTAGGCATCGTAACGTCAGTGAGCTCTTAGATTTCGCTCTCTCGATCGTCTGTTGAGGGTCATTTTGGACACTTTGGACACACGTTGGATGGAAGATAACGTCGAATCCAGTGCTGCGACAGCCGTTCTGAAAATGCTCTGTCCTCCTGTTATGTTGTGTCCCTTGGTAGACCGCTGCCGTCCTGACGTTGCATTCTTTAGTTGTTGGCCCACTCTTGCTAACATAGTCTAATAGCCGCATCACTAAAACACAGATGTCGCGCGATTAGTTGATTTGACCATACAGCTACTTTTAATCCAATGGCACGACCTCTTTCAAACTCTGACATATTTTTGTAATGAGTACGAATCTTCCTGCGAGGTATTGATAAGGTAGAAATAGGGGCTTGCTGCAATATTTGAAATTCAGCTCGTGTCGCGCTTAATATTTAGTCTAAAAGACTTGTGCTGGTTGCGTAGTTCAGATACGCAGATAATAGTTCAGATAATCTTTACATTAATAAAATAAGACTTAAGAATCACAATCCAACTTCCATTATGAACATAGAGCCACAAAGGAAACCAGTCTAAACCAGTTCACCTTCAAGGCAAAGACCTCGCTCAGGTCTGCAGAGGTTATTTTCGAATCTCCACCAGACTTTCTTGGACGTGTACCACACCTTGTGCAAATATTCCGATATAGCACTTTTGGCCCCTTTCTACCAGTTCTAACTTTAACTGAGGTAGATGAATTGCTCCTTTGTTTCAGGTGTTCTAGACCTTTCACCTTCATCTAACAAAAGGTCGGAAAGTTTTACAAGCCAATTTACTGCATTTTAAATACTAACCCACGTGGAAAAATGTTTCCATTCGAATGCTTCATTAGATTAATTGGGATCGAGCGGCTGATATAGACTGTGGTTTTGTTGTATTTAGCTGACAAACGGTAATGGAATCCCGGTTTCAATCATAATGCCAAAGATTTAGTTTGTTTTTATGTCGTCATTTGTCTTGACTCTTCATGCTAACTAGCATCTGGACAAAAGTGAACCATTGAAAATCATAAAAAAAAACAAAAGCAATGTCAAAAAGAAGAATAGCTATGAAATTTAATATAAATTCAGATATTCCTACAAAACGAACGAAGTAAATGATAATGATGATAAAATTATAAGATGATTTAAATATCTTTAATATTTTGTGCTATATGTGCTGCCTTAAAACTTGAGAAATGGTTATTTAAGACAGTAAGGGAGTGAGAACACAAAGCTATATGAAAAAATAGTTCAAAAGAGAAATCGAACTATTTTTCCTTTTCGTTTTTTTTAAATGTCTTCATTGAATATTTTAGCACACATGTGTACTCATAACATACATGCTAATCAGTGTATATATACATATTTATATATATTATAAAAGTCATTTTAAATATATTTCTAGTAATTTTTAAGCACAAATATATATTGCCAGATCCTGTGTTAATAAAGGATATATATTTATATAAAAAGATATGTATTAATCAAAAATTAATTTATATACCAATAATTCGAGGAGCATTACATAAACCTTTAACAAGGTGTAAAAGAAGTATTATTATGAAATATTTTTAAATCTATTTTTAATGAATAATAATGCGGTCTAAAATATGAAAGTGATGAGAGACAATGACAATTAACAACTTTTATTGACATATTGTCAATCAAATGCGTAGTTCGCACATCAAGTGATGAGCATGATCAAATTACAATAATAATGATGATGATAACACAGTATTATTTAAAATATTGCTGTATATAATGAAATTTTCATTGCAGCTCTGCGACCGTTGTCGTATCCTCACGAAGATCGCCAGCGGGTCTCCAGCGACACCGCGCATTTCGTGGCCTACGAAGATGTAGATTGCGTGCTTCGCTGCTGAGTTGATGGCGAGGTCACCGCGAGGCCACCGCGAAGATCTAAGACTGTAGGTCCGACGGCCGCCCGATAATGGAGAGAGAGTGCAAAAAGATAATCACAAAGATATAAATATCGAAAAAATGGAATACACTTGAATCTCTCAAATAAATCAACAACAACAAAATGCCTTTAATTAACGACACTCGTCCCATACAAGAGATTATCTAAAAAAATCATTAAAATATAATAAAGAATTGCTTTTATTTATGAATTAATAAATATGGATAATCTGTTAAAAATTTTAGAGCCAATGTGAATTAATTTTAGATTGTGCGATTTCACATTCTCTAAAATAAAAATGACTACTAGAGAAGAAGAGTGCTTGTTTTCATTAAGAAGTAAACGAAGACATCATTCGCCATTATATCTCCAGTCAGGCCATATGAGCGGCGACGCCGGGAGAAGCAGGCAATTGGCCGTGTGGCCTGAACGGATGTCACCTGCCAGATTGAGATCGGCTGTCACTGCCGGATTTTATTGTCAACATCTTCCGTTTGTCTAGCGACGTTTCCTAAACTTCAATCTCATCCAAACATCGAATTGTATTATATTCCTTTTAGGCTTTGTTGACATTTATAATTATTATAAAGCCCTTATTGATAATTCACACACAAACATGTAAAAAATATATTTACACTATTTTTATATATCGATATTTTAACAAGAAATTTGAAATATATATATTTTTTGTTTTAATAAAGTGTTGAGTTTTGTTTGCACACGATTAAAGTATTAAAAAAATCATCATATTTTCGAATTTATAAAGCATTAATTAACGCCTTGCTAAATGTTTAGTTTTTGTTTGCTCCTGACGAGGACAAAAGATTTTTGTCGAAACGTCGAGGTAATAAAAAGATTTACTGGCCGAAATATCTTTATTGTCAAGAAATAAAAAATTTGTTATAAAATTAATTTATATGGTATGTGTTATAGAATTAATAACTTTGTTATCATTTCAAAGTTCTTTGTTATGTTATCAATAATAATTTTACAAGTTTCACTTATACATATTGGTGCAATAAAGAGCAACTATCCTTTTACAATGAGTTTAAACATTCAATTTTCTCCATCTTCGCTGCGCACACTCCGAGATCGGTGAATATTTCTCTTTCTCTCTACGAATAAGAAACTTGATCGTAATGGATGATGGACAATTGGCATCTGTCGATTACATTCAAGGATTCGGAGGGGAAAAGATAACAATAAAAAGGGGGAAATAATTTTAACCCCCAAGTCAATATTATTCTGCTTAAATAATGGAGAAATATTTACTTTCCATATATATGACTCCAGAATTGAGTAAAAATCACCGGTTTCCTTTTATTTTATTATTTTTTTACGCATTTTGCAATATTCGTGCATATTTGGCCTCAAATCATTCATCCTGATTTATCAAAAAGTACTGATTGTGCGTGAACAGGTTGTTGGGAATAAAGTATGTTTTGTGCTAAATAATAACGATAGTTTGCTTTTTCCTTCGCAAATGTCCATTTGGCCGACACTCTTCGGCCTAGGCAGCCCATCGGTGCCATTGTCCAATCCCCGGCTGTGCCCAGGTCCGCCCGAGCCGCCGCAGGATTGCTCCATCGCCAATGAAACAGACACCGCTCTGTGGGTGCTGTGCGACACGCTGGGCTACGATGGAGGGCTTCCTCAGAACTTCTTCCTAGAAGTGTACGACGCGGCGCGAGAGACGCTCCGAGCCAACGTCAGCGCCGCCGAGCCCAGCTTCGTGCTGCAAGGCCTGCCGCCAGCCACTCCCTTCGTCATCGCGCTCTACGCGGCCAACCCCAAGGGCCGCAGCATCGCCATCTCCCTAACAGCGGCCACGCGCGCCGCCGTGCGTGATAGCTCCCAGGGTAAGCTCACTTACATTTCCTTGCCAACTTAGAAATATCTTACCAACTCTCATCAATTTTATATGCTATACCTTCTTTTTTTAACGTGTATTTCTCTCTCATTAAATTACAACGAAAATTGCTTAAATTTGACTTTCACTACCCAAAATCATTCAGAGTTATATCAAGATATAAATAGCTATCTGAAACCTATTTAGATATAAGGAGAGGTCGTCTCTTCCTCAAAAAGAAAAAATATATATATATGCGTCATATATTGACCGTCTTCACAAATTAAGCTAGAGTCGGTGAAATAGCAGCAACATCAGTTTGGAAAAATCAGAACTCTCATCTGCCGAGGGCTATTAGCTTGAAACCATGGTCTCCAGGGGAAGTTTTGAATTTGCTAAATCTGATGTTATAGCTCTGTCGCCGATCCGAGTCTGGTAGTTTGGGGAGACGGTCATTAGTTGAGGGAGAGTTTCTTAGTCTTTTTTACCGGAGAGGTGACCTTTCCTTTTACAGATCAGTATTCTTGTGAGAAATTATCTATCAATAAAATGTATATCAGGTACTTTTCAGCATTAAGCTTACCTTGTAGTAATTTTTTGGTCGTATAAAAAGTACTGGTTTCAATATTTCTCTAATAAGAAATAGAGGTTTAATTATAAGTTCAAATGGCGCTTTGATCTCTATTCCAATCCGATACTTCGTTTTTTTACATAATTTTTAAATATATAATCTTATAAACCTGCCATCCCCTGCTTATAAAACACCAGAGAAGATGAACTGAACGAATCTTGCTCTTTAAAATTTGAGGCCGAGCTGTGTTCCACTTTCTAAATAAACGCGAAGAGATCCTTTCCTTACTTAGATATAAGTACGCGAGGACTGACGTATCCATCGTCAAGGATAGTTTTGTCAACAACTTCTATTATCCTTTTGTCGTGGGACACCTTTATTGGTTCCATAACAAACGTCGATTGTCACCGGAGACCTGCACTCCTCTGGCGTAAGTTAAGAACACTTCCATTCACCTAACAGAACAGTTTGGGATGAGGTCGAGATAGAACGGTGGAATGACCCAGAGTCGTGGTGGGCTCTCGGGGGGATTCACTTTCTTTTTTCAGCAATAGCCATTGCGGTTTACCCGTTTATGGCTACTGAGGGACAAATGTTTAAGCGCGATTTAAAATCGTTTTTTTATATTTTGAAGTTTTGAAAATAAGCTCTCCATATCGAAATATTAAGGTAAATTCTCCCGTCAAAATAAAACCAAAACCCATATGCCGTCTATTGATCGTCTCTGTTACCTCGCAGTGACTCTAAGCCATAAAATAATTATTTCCTCGCGACAAAATATGCATCCAATATATATACACTGGCCACAAAAATTGCATTATTTAGAAATACTAATACTTATTTAAACTTTCTTAATTTTGGTGAGCTATATAATGGTAATGTGCAAAATAATTGATTGAAATTTAAAGAAAATGGGATAAAAAATTATTCAGATACAGAGCTTGTATCAATATTTGGTGTGTCCCCCTTTGACTCGTATACAAGCAGCTATACGGGGAGGCATACTGTCATATAGTTTTTTTTTATGGCTTCTTGTGCGATTCTAGACCATGTCATTTCAATTTTTTTGCCGAAGCTGTTGAAAATTACTTGGTTGTGGAGACTGCCAAATTTTCCTCCCCATCATTTCCCATACATGCTCAATTGGGGAAAGATCTGGGAAACAAGCGGGCCAGGAAAGGATGTCAACATTTTGAAGCTAGGTTCATGAGATGTTGGCTGTATGAGGTGGGGCTTTATATTTTTGGAAAATGAAATTATTAGTATTCTCAAGAAATGGTAGTATAACAGGCTGCAACACATCTGCAATGTATAGCTGAGCAGTCATTGTGCCTTGAAGGGGTCCTACTTTCATAGCTGATGCCACCCCACACCATGGGTTCTTGCTGTAGGCATTTCCACAATACAGTCCTGATGTGATCTTTCTAGGGGCTAGGTCTAACACGTTTCTTGCCGTCATGAGCCCCCAAAATGAACTTGGATTAATCGAAAAAATGACATAATTATTTTCTTTGACCAAAGACGCTTGTCTTCATATCAGTTGAGCCTATCGTCTTTGGGTCCGGCAAAGAATGAAATTCTTAATAAAGGCCTGCGACTACGGAGTTCTGCATCTATAAGACTGTTATTAATGGTTTTTAGAGAAGGTCCAGATTAATTCTGCACGAGTAGAGCTGCTTGAATCATTGTGTTCCATGTTAATTTCAATTCAATATAAATGCAGCTTTATATAAATGTAAATATATTTATTATTCAATCCTTTTAAACAAAGCGGGGTTAAATTAATGAAACAAAAAATGCAAAAAGTTTAGCTTTACTCTACCTCACTACTTCTTCTATCTAACCCGAAAAAGAACCTCACACTTAGTCAAAACACACATTAAGATTTCACTGATTATTTTTTATTTGATTTGTTCCCAAATATTAACATACTTGTAGAGATGTTGTCCTGTCTCTGCTACAACCATTCTTCGAATCCTCATATCCTCTATGTTGTTACTCTAGGGTGACCTGAGTCAGGTTTTCTTGAACTTTTCTCTTCCTCTGATCACTGAAACCAAATTCTAACAACAGTACTTTGATTGCAGCCTAATTTCATTGCAATTTCTCTAGTCGAAATTCCACCTTCTCTGAAGCTTATGATTCCGCCACTTGTAAAATTGGAAATTTGCTTGTTTGAATGCCTATTTTTCTGCGTTGGAATTCTAAAGATTAAAGATGATCTAAAGAATTTAAAAAAAAGATCGTTTTAATTTTACATCATGATACACTAGAAGGCTATTCATTAATAAAAAAGGCTATTTTTTTTACCCGAATAATATTCTAGTTTCGGTTTCAGAAAAATTATAAATTACATGCTTTAATGTTAAATTTTAATATAATTATATTATATTAATATATCAATTTTAATATAATGGTACAGACCATTATAATTAGGATGGGTAGAAGAGTTGGCAACAGCTTTTACTGTAAGTGCACCACATGTCTACATATGTGAAAATCAGTTCGACTTTTGCAATTGAAAATGTGCCAGAGCTCCTTTTGGTTACTTGCACTCGCTCGCTAGTGAGGTTTAACTTTTCAAGACTCTGGTGCCATTGAATAATGTTATTTTTAAGTTTGCAAAATTTCAGAAAACGTTCTAAACTGTTTATAGGGGATGCAAATATTTTTTACCAGTGTCAATACTGCATATGTTGTAAACGTAATTTTTGCTTTTTTAAATAAGTGTTGTGTGAATATTTTATTTTAAAATATATTTTCGAGAATAACTTTGTGAAATTGGCTGCTAAAAGTGGCCGCTTTCAATTATATAAATCGATTATTGTTGTTTAGGCTGAAAAAAGCTTTTTGTAGATATGTAAATACGTAAACAAAGTTTTTTTCTTTATTTTTAAAGCCTAAAGTTAGGTAGTTCTTTTAAAAATAATTTAGGTCCAAAAGAAAGAATATATATATAACTATATTCTCTCTATATATATATATATGAAATAATAGTACAAATGTAATATTGTACTGGGATAATTCTTAATTTAATATATATATATCTATTGTCAAGATTTTTTTCTCTCATTATTATTATTATTATTGATTTGTCTTTCTTATATTATTACTATATATCGGTTCAATTGAAACAAATATTGATTTAGAGTTGTTTTATTCTAATTAATCTTTACAAGATGGTCCCCGACTGCACAATATAGCAAGTATTTAAATATTCGAAATCAGAAAATAATATTTACTATCGCACAAAATCAAAGATAATATGTTATATATAACACCTTGATAAAGGTTGGCGTTCAGCCAACTGAAATATTGGTAAAATAAATGATATTTTGATCTAATATATGCCTTTTAAATAAAGATTTATTTATGGATTGCTCTATTTTCAAATAAATATGACATATATATAGCAAAAATCTGCAATAACTATTAAAAGTATATAATGAAGTGTACACTCACAAAAAAATTCATAATTATCTAAAATAGAAAGTTGATTTATATTAATCAAATATAATTATTTTCTATATGTATACACAGGTACAATTATTTATTAAACTGTAAAATATTTCATAAGCAAAAACCTTATTAAATTAAAGTCAATACAGATTTTATAAAATAATCCTGTGAATATAAAAAGGGGAATTTCCTATTACACGGGATATTTCAAAAGAATTATTTACAAATTTATTTAGAAAAAACTGCTCCAGAGATCTCTCTTCTCAAAAATATTATATAAATAACATATCAATATTTATATTTATTGATAAAATGGTATTTTATTCAATCATATTATCATATTTATTGAATTTAATATCGTTTTTTTTTTCAGGATAAAATTTTTCTTTTGCGCCATTGGCCGAATTTTTATTTTACATTGGATTCAAATCGCTTGGAAATGGGCCATATTACTGGATATAGAATTATTCTTAAAGTATTTTACAATTATTCGAGAACTTCCTTAGTTTTTACACATTTCTCATTCAAACAATTTGTTAATGAAAGTAAACTCTACATTCTGGTGGTCAGGTTTCCCCACGTGTTATATTTTATTAGCTTAAAATATTTTGTGAAGCATTTTTCTCATATTATAAATTGCCTATTAAAACCTATATTTAGAAAATGGAAGCATTAAAACATGATTGTTTATATGTAATTCTACTATCCTAAAAGCTTATGTCGATAGTTTACTTAAATATCATTTCTGAGATTCCAGCCTTCAGTGCAGCATATATAAGCAGAATCGTTCAATACAGTATTAGAGCACTAAGAAGAGGTCTGGTATATTAAATTGGCGAAACCGCTGGGAGGGTTTACCACTGATGAGCCAAGCCCTCCCAATATTATTTCATCGCAGTAAGGACAGTAGAAGTTTGTTTTATGAATGAAAAAGCATTCGTGCTTTAATGCTTTCATTTCCGAAAAATATAAATGGCGCGTTATTACTTTATATTAAAACCAATATTGCAACTTGGTTTTAAATAAAAATTTCTCTCTCTCTCTCTCGCGCTTAATCCAAAAGATAATGGTATTTATATATATATATTAATAAATTCCATATGGTTTGCTCTATTTTCAGCAATATACATATATATATGAAAAAATAGTACAAATGTGATATTGTACTGGGATAAGGTGCATAATTATGAAAATAGGCATCTCCTTGGCGCAAGCCATCAGCAACTTTCAGTTGCACGATAAGGAGATGCCTTTTTTACATATATATATATATATTATAAAAAGATAAGATAGATTTTATGTTGTATTTTGATTGTTATTTATATAGAATTATTAGCTGTTGCCTGATTTTGGTATGCAGTCGTAGAAAAGATTATAATAAAATTAGTTATCAAAAATAGCTTTAATTGCGCTAAAGGAATATATAAAAACATAATTTGTTAAAAGTACTGCCTGGCTTATGGCGTAAGAATACGAAAATTAAAAGATTATTTACATAATGTACAAAAGTTTTGATCCGGCCATCGGGAAACAACAGCAATGAGTTTTTATAATGGAAGCCTGACCTCTGGCGATCGATTTAGCAGAGTATTTGAATCTATGAAATATAATTTCAAATAAAATAATATTTGAATATAACATATATAAATACATTACTAAATCATATTAAATTTGAAGTACCTGTCTATGATATTTATTAATATATTCCAGGGGTTGAAAACAGCGTCTAAATGCGGATGACTCTACTATTGGGTCAACGACACACGGATTTGGCATGCAAGAGGAAAAACCACCGCATTATTTTATCCATGAAACCCTTCAACAAAGGCAACAGCTCAGACTATGTCTATAGATTCATTGCCTTGAAAGATCTTGATTGAGAAGAACCACTAGTGTCTTAGGATTAGTTTACCTGAATAAAATTATTATAGTGGCACCAGCCCCGATATATCTGAATAGAAAATAGGTATTTTAATATTTTCCTTCTTTTCTTTGTTATCTTTCAATTTGAATACATTGTAAAACTTGAATCGTGCCAGGTTTTCTGAACTCTCAAATTATTCAAATGATAATCTCTTAATGCCTTCTCTATATTGATCGCGAAGGTACATACAAATATAGCGATTTCAAAGACTTGAAAAACTTTAAACAAAAATAATTCTTCAAATATATTTGCACTAGAACGATGGGATAAATCTGAACTGCTTAGAAAGACTTGGTGTTTTAGGGGAGGAAATAAACGACAAATTTTAAGTTACATCTTTGAACCATTATCTAGACCATTTAATTGGTGGCACAAATCACATTTTTAATAAAATATAATATATTATTTTGAAAATAGAGCAATCCATACTTAAATCATTAGATAATAATAAAATATTTCTATCCAATATATGCCTTTTTTATTATCTAATAATAAATTATAATTAACCAACATTTATTTTCCCTTTAGAGATTACCGCTAAAGACCACCAAATTATCTGATGAGGAGTTGATAACACATTTTGTTAAATGTAGAATAAATGTATGCTTAAGAAAACTGCGTTCAGATTTTTTTTCACCAAATAACTAAGTAATTTTAAAAGTCAGGTCATCAAAATTAAATTTCTATTTAATTATTACACAAAGATATATCTTGATAGCGCGGCCAATAGGATATCTTTTCAAAGAAAGAAACTATTTAATGGGGTTTTAAAAGTGAATGCCAATATTCCTTGGCACTTGTCATTTTGCTTGACGCTAGTCTTGTATAAAAGGTGTCGTTATAAATTGAGGTGCAGCACTATATATATAAATTTACTAATGAAAAAATATTTAGTTAAATGTTTGTGTGTTATCCTATAAGGTTTTTCTGGTTATATATGTATAAATAAACTATAAGATTTTATAAATAAAAACGGTATATACAATGAAATGTTATGGCATTATATTTTTAAAGGAGAAGTTTGTAGGTTTTTATATATCTTATCAATAGATCATATATTCACTTGAATTAATACATAGTAAAAAGTATTATCTCTACATATGATAGCTATGAAATAAACACAAAATTATATAAATAGATCCCACTTTAAATCTTCACACACGCGATGTAAATAAATAAATTTATAATAAATACGTTACTTTTGGCGCTTCTATTCGATAATTTCTTAAGGAAAGATTAATGTTGCATTTGATATTTATTTCAGGAAAAGTCGGTCATATTTCATCTCCATATAAAATAAATTGATAAAAATCAGGATTTTCAGCTATTTGTCAAACAATATTTTAGATTCTTTCAAAATACTCGGGATTTTACCCACATAAATTTTATTTTTAGCAAAAAATAAATATTGCTGATTTTGTTTGATTATAGGAGAATTTTCTATATATGAGTTGAATATAGCCCAAATCTTACAGCTAATATACGATGTTCATATTTTCCATTCAGATTAAATATCTAGTTGTGGTTTTATAGCTTTTCACCTCAGAATTACACTTAAAATCATATTATTAAACAATAAGATATTATAATCAGGGTGTGATTGCTAATATTAAAGGTGTTCAAGGTTTTTAAATGAAAATTTATTTAGAAATGCTTTATTTGAATCCAATTTGTAACTTAGTATTTCTATTGAGAAAGGTTATAATAAGAGAATGTCAATACGAAGTTAACACATGCAAGCGTTTCTTTCTATTAAAGCAACAAATTGAAAATAACAGATTTACATACCTATCTATAACGTAACCCATACCTCAGCCTCAAGGCCTTTAGCACAACATAATAATTCTAGCCAGACTTACTCCCATTCTGGACCCAGAAATCCCGGTGGAACAGGCGGGTTTCAGAGGCAACAGGAGTTGTTGCGATCGGGTTGCATCCTTGACATCCTTTATCGAAAATGGCTTCCAACTGGGACTGAAATCTGCAGTTGTGCTCCTGGATCTTTCGAGTGCATATGATACAGTGTGAATTGATGGCTTGATTTATAAACTTGCTAAAGTGCTAAAATGCAAACAAACCCTCAATCTTTTGTCTTCTCTTCTCTCACCCAGGAAATTCACAGTATACCTTAACTCTAAATCTAGCAAGGAATATACTATATATAATGGCCTCCCACAGGGATCAGTCTTGTCTCCACTTCTTTATAACTGGTACACCCATGATATTCCCCAAACAACTTCAAAAAAATTATTTACGCAGATGATACAGCCATTCTAGCCCAAGCAAAGACTTTCGAGGAACTGGAAATTCAACTGAATAAAGATCTTGAAACTCTACATAATTACTTTGAAAACTGGTCTCTGTATGTGAGGCTTAATCCTGCAAAATCTGTACATTGCTGTTTCCATCTTAACCATCACAGAGCTGAAAGAAAACTCAACATATTTATCAATAACTCTCAGATAACTCATAGCGAACATCCCAAATACCTAGGCATTCATCTTGACCGCACTCTCACCTTCAAAACTCATCTCACCAAGTTAAAGGGGAAACTATCATCACGTAACAATATCCTCCATAAGCTGGCCGGCTCTTCCTGGGGCAGTGATGCCAACACCCTGCGTACTTCTGCCTTGGCATTGATCTTCTCCACGGCTGAGTATTGTGCTCCAGTCTGGGAGGGGAGCTGCCACACGAAGCTAATAGACACACAACTAAATTCTACCTTACGAATTATAACAGGGGTTTGCCAACCTACAAGAATCGACTGGCTTCCAGTTCTTGCTCACATCTCTCCACCTGAGCTACGCAGAAAGGAAGCCACCAAGAAAATGTACTAAAAACTCTTGGATTCACCCGACCTCGAAATTAACCCTATCCTACAGACTCCCCCAAATCATAGACTAAAATCAAGGAAGCCGATATGGTCCAGAGGAAACCTAGTTCTCTCCCAAAATTTTAATATCTCAGAAGCATGGACAAATTCCTGGATCAGCTCCGATATCCCAAACAAGAACCTCATCACAAGCCCAAGTGTCAAGATCCCAGGTTTTTCCCTCCCTCGACGAGAATGGGTGCTTCTAAACCGCTTTAGGACAGGTCAGGGAAGGTGTGCAGAGCTGATGAAGTTATGGGGCTACACCAAAGATCCAAATTGTGCCTGCAACGTCCCACAATCAATGTCCCATATACTAGATGACTGCCCGCTGTACAAATTCAATGGAGGAATCTCCAATCTCCATTCTGTCACCCCGGAAGCCCTGAACTGGCTGAAGGCCTTGCCTCTCAGACTTTAATGACCGATATGTCCTCACTTCTTTTTTCTAGATTTAATTCATTTTGTCTCCTCTCTAATTGTAAATACGCTGTTGTATCACCTCATAAGCATAAATAAATAAGCACAACCGTAAAATTATATTATCTATCAAACTTATACAACTTGAAAGAATATCGCAACTTAATCCAAAATTTAGATGAAAATATGTAGAAATCTTCTAGGAGTTTTATTGTACTATTTTCATCCAAACGTCCTCTAGCCTGAACTCTTGAAATGGTCCAGAAGTAAATATCACACTATATCGCCATAGCGTCCTCTAGCCTGAACTCTTGAAATTGTCCAGAAGTAAATATCACACTATATCGCCATAGCGTCCTCTAGCCTGAACTCTTGAAATTGTCCAGAAGTAAATATCACACTATATCGCCATAGCGTCCTCTAGCCTGAACTCTTGAAATTGTCCAGAAGTAAATATCACACTATATCGTTATAGCGTCCTCTAGCCTGAATTTTGTGAACTATTTTCTGTCTCTTTTTTGTCATTAATTAAAACTATATCTCCAGATCTTACTGCAATAGTAAACACTATAATTGATAGGCATGACTCTTTAGTGGTAAGTCTTCCAGTGATTTCCTCAGTTTAAATTATTTTTTTTTGAGTATTCTTCATTTTAAAAATAAAAATGTAGTGTGTAGAAAAATATTCAAAAACTTTCCCATCAGACGGTACACAGCTCTCTCATCAGCCAACCTCGCCCATTTTCACCGCTCTATTTAAATGTCAATCTCGCTCCACTTCCAGGAGTACGTGCGACCGACTTCTCCGACATTATGACAGTTAGAACAATTACAATGTAAAATTTGAATGATTGCGCCATTTCGACATTTCTACTATATGCTGCCATATATAAAAGTGTGAATAAATATATAATTTTTTCACGAATATAGACTGGTTTTATTTTTATGGATACAGGTCCAATATACATTTTCATGATTTTCACTGAATTACTCAAAACAATATTATATACCGTTTTCAAAACTAAGTTCTATTTCTCAAATAAATTTGATACCAAATGTCACAAATACCTGCTCTTTTTGCTGAGAGGTTGAAATACATTACAGAAAGAAATTCGGTAATTTATTAAAGTTATTATATTTAGGTGTAAGAAGATGCCAAAAAAATGGGTTTTTTCAAATATATACCTTCCATTTATAAAATCAAGTGTTTGTAAGAAAAACAATTTATGTTTTGAGAGCCTTAGAGTTTTCATATAATAAAATGGGCTGTTTAGAAAGAAAGAGGGTTAATTATGTGCGAATGTGTCCTGCGATGTAAAGCGTGAGGTAATTGGAGGTAATGGCGCGGAGGAGAAGCTACCCTGCAATCACCCTTTGTGCCTGGATAACAACCGACAAATCGATGAATGTGCCACAAATAACTATCCATTTTGTATCAATATATTTCTAGGCCAAATAATTGGATCGGCTCTCTCTACCATTATACTCGAGTAATCGTTGGTATAAGAGGTGGTTTGTCAAGATGTATTCACATTTGAAAAATGTATCTATAAATCCTCTGAATTCCGCCCATAAAGGGAAATGTTTACATAGCACTTTTCCTCTCTATAGGTTTGCCCTAGTTACCTTGTTGATAAACCAAATGCAGGGTTTCCATGTAATTTTAGGTTGAAAAGAGGCAATATTTTCCAATATCATTAAAATATCTAATCACTTTATTTATAATATATTTTTACGATAATTTCACTTTCATTAAATTAAATCATAGTGTTTTAAAATCTTGATTAACTTTATAGGCCATCTCTAGATAATTTTCTTTAATAAAGATGTGAGTATATAATGTGTATGTGAAGGGGTGTTTTTATTTCCTGATCAGAGAAGAATCTTGATGTGCAATTTGAATTTTATGAGAAATTCAGAAATACATAAAAAGGTAAATCATAAATACAAAGATCATTCAAATGTAAGTAATACCGAAGTGTGTGCGAGTACCAGCGTGGTTATACCAGGTTGTGTACGCTAGCGCGGATGTACCATGCGTGTATATTGGCGTGAAAGTACCAGTGTGTATGTACCAGATGTGTGTAACGACGAGTCAGTACCAGCGTGGATGTACCAGGTTGTATGTACTAGCGCGAAAGTACCATGTGTGTGTATCGGTGTGAGTACCAGCGTGGATGTACCAGGTTGTATATACTAGCGCGAATGTATTAAGTGGGTGCATCGGCGTGTGAATACCAGCGTGGATGTACCAGGTTGTATATTCTAGCGCGGATGTACCATGTGTGTGCATCGACGTGTGAATACCAGCGTGGATATGCCAGGTATATGAACCTGCCTGTGAGTATCAGTATCGATGTTAAGTTGTGTAAACCGGCCTGTGAGTATTAGCGTGGATATATACGAGATTGCAATAAGTAGCGCGGATGTACCACGTTTGTGTATCGGCATGTGTGTACCAGCGTGTATGTACAGGTTGTCTGTATCGGCATGTGTGTACCAGCGTGGATGTACAGGTTGTCTGTATTGGCATGTGTGTACCAGCGTGGATGTACAGGTTGTCTGTATTGGCATGTGTGTACCAGCGTGGATGTACAGGTTGTCTGTATCGGCATGTGTGTACCAGCGTGGATGTACAGGTTGTCTGTATCGGCATGTGTGTACCAGCGTGGATGTACAGGTTGTCTGTATTGGCATGTGTGTACCAGCGTGGATGTACAGGTTGTCTGTATCGGCATGTGTGTACCAGCGTGGATGTACAGGTTGTCTGTATTGGCATGTGTGTACCAGCGTGGATGTACAGGTTGTCTGTATTGGCATGTGTGTACCAGCGTGTATGTACAGGTTGTCTGTATCGGCATGTGTGTACCAGCGTGTATGTACAGGTTGTCTGTATCGGCATGTGTGTACCAGCGTGGATTTACAGGTTGTCTGTATCGGCATGTGTGTACCAGCGTGGATATACAGGTTATCTGTATCGGCATGTGTGTACCAGCGTGGATGTACAGGTGAGTGTATCTGCGTGTGTGTCCCAGCGTGAATGTACCTTTTGTGTATCCGTGTGCGTGTGCTAGCACGGATATACCAATTTATGTGTACTAGCTCGGATGTACCATGTGTGTGTATCGGCGTGTCTGTGCCAGCCTGGATGTACCAGGTTGTGTGTACCAACATGAGTTTACTAAGTGTGTGTACCGGCATGTGTGTTTCTGCTGACTTAGCTATTCTCTTACAGCTGAATCAGAGCGAGATGAATGGAGATATATGATTTGACCCCTCAATTTCAAAGTTAAATTCCAGTAAATCTTTCTATACGTCCCAAACCCTTTGAAATAATGTCCTAAATAGCAACCATCACCTCGAATCTGATCGGAATATGGGCGATAGTTGTTACAATCGACCAGTTTATATCATAATTTCATATTAACAAGTAATCATGTTTTGAGAAAATAAGAATGCGATGATGAGTCATGTGCTCATTTTTATGGCATTATTAATTCTTACCTTACTAAAGATCAAAATTCACTAAAAACCTTTATTTATCACAGTAAAGATGAGGCGTCTTATATTATTTCATTTCTTTAATATAATAAACAAAACTGTAAACCAAGCACGCTAAATAGGATCCAATGAGTTATTCGAACCTGTTGTGACTACATAGAATTAGCAAGCAAGGAATATTTTAATTAAAAATAGGGAATTCTCGGGGTGAACCCTGCGGCTCGATCCTGACTGCCGCAAGCTACAATCGTAATCTATCTTCTTTCTAAACTTATACAACTTTCTATAATTTCTGGGTTTCCTTTATATATGCGGCTAATGGCATTGAGTAAATGTTCTAAAATAAACTTTTTGAATATCTTGCTAGTTATAACTCACGCTATTCAGCTAAACTGTTGTTCTTGTTTATTTTTTAATTTGCGAATATCTACCATTCAAATTGCTAACTTTTTGTATAGCTGCACATGCTTGTATTCTGAGGATGTTATGCACTCCGCGGGTGTAGACATGTAGTGGCGGTGTGTCCAGACATGTCCGAGGTGAGCCCCGTGCTGGGGGTGCTGATCGGCGTGGTGGGGTCGCTGGTGCTGGTAGCCGTCGTGGTGGTGGCGCTGCTGCGGACCCCGAGCCAGTCCCGGGAGCTCCTTGGGCCCCAGTTCCCCCGTACATATGCTTTACCTCTTCTACTTCTGTGCATGGTAGTGCAACTAGATAAGGCCTTAGCGCGCCAACTCCACATAGGAAAAGAAACTAGCACGATTTTAAAATTTGAAATTCTAAAGAAAACAACTTTCTACTGTCCTCATTGGCGCAATGGAAAATATCGAGACGGTTTCAAGAACGCTTATTTATTGCATTTGGTTGTTCAGCTACATATCCGGCAGTTTAAAAGAATTCTTGGTATAGGTGACTCACTTCAGTGGTGAACTCTCCCAGCCAGTTGAATCCACCAGCCCATTATATTATTGTATTGGGCTGCTTATATTTCCTGCAATTTGAACTACTTGAAGTCCACTTGAGACACTCCCAATATTTTATCATTGCAGAAACTGTTTATGCAATTAAAAACTAGCACAAAATTGGTTTAAATTATTGAATTTTATAAATTTACCTCTCTAAATTATGGTAGAAAATAGCATATAAATGATAGAAAAAATATATATCCCCTGATGTTTTTGTCATATATTGAGCTGAATTGAGCAATATATGCCTATTCTCAGTAAAAGATCAAATGGTGGTAGCACTTAATTCATTTGCCTTTCACATAGAAAAGAGAAACCATTTTAAATATATTTCCATTATTGAGATATCTTATCTAGTTTTAACATCCGTTATGTTATCGTGTCTTAAAATATTTTAATGATAATTATTAAAATTACCTATTCTCTCTCATATGATAGAATTAATATTATCATAAAAATAATCAAATTCTAGTAAGTTCCAAGAAGATAAGTGTTCCTGCAAATTTGAAAGAAAAAAGCGCAGGGGGAAACAAAGCGCGAGGCTCCAATTACAGCCTAGCCTGAGGCAAGATTTAAACTGTGAACAAGTTAGGCGCGAACACTTCATTATTTGAGAATTGTTTTATAAGCGCCAATCTGAAAACTTTAGCACTTCACTTCTGTTTACCTTCTCTGTGTTTAGTTCAATGAACAAATTATCCTCCATCTTGTTGATGCTATTGGTTCAGGCTTATTTATATGAGAGATATTTTTATTATTATTTAAAAACTATAAAAATAGAGTTTAAATCTTATATAAATAGAGTTAACGATAGGGAGAGCGATATGTGATAAATCAAGAAAATGGGTTGGCCAGATATTATGGAACAAACATAAATAAACGTTTAGTTTTTTTGTTGTTTTTTTTTCAATTAAGCGCTTTGCCTTCTCTAAAATGCTTTTGTGAGCGCTCAAGGTATATATGTCCTCTTTATATATTTTCAATTATATATATAAATAATAAAAGGCATATATTTTTCTGTTTGCAAATAAAATTATTTACCAAGATTTGGATTGGCTGAACGCCATCTTTTCCAAGGTACACACCGCTATATAATATTATAACCTTAGTACATTATCCTTCATTTAGACATTTCGGCGATCCATCGTCACCTTTTTTAAAATAGAATATTATGATGATGCATTGTGGTGACACCGATTTATTGCCGAAACTTCGTGATAAATGTACCAAAGGTTGTTGTGATTTCTTTATTTGCATTTTAGATAAATCTAACCTCTAGAGAAAATGTTTGTTTTATACTTGAACATATCAGTAGATTTTTAAAAATATTTGCAAAAACATAAAAAGCAAGGATTTATTCTCAAAGCCAAAGAAACGACTATAATATATATTGAATACAATAGGGGGGGGATATACAGTTATTTATCGAATTTTAATTTTTCAATAGACAAAATGGATTCACAATATGATAAGTTCAAAGTTTGATTTAGATATTAATATTATTTTTTTAACGAAAATTAAATAAACCTTTAGAACGATAGTTGGCGTTTTAGAGAGAGAGATAGAGGGACTTTCTAATCCAATATATTCACCTAGAATAGGAGCGGGCTCTAGGTTTTATCCTGTGATACCTAAGATTGTAAAGAAACAAAGTGTAATAAGGTTTGATAAAATAGTCTTTGCCGATATTTGACTCTGTGTTTCACTCATAGAGCGATAAAATACAAACACTAGAAATATGTCTAATTCCGCAGTAAATAGGCATATTTGCATTAAATGCTACAATAATTTAATAAAAGCATATTTCAAAATTTTAATGCCTCAATTCATATCAATGTACGCTCATTATATAGGTGCATTATAAACACTCTATATATATACTTTATATATTTACTTCCTGTGAATATATTTATACCTACCGTATATATATATTTACATAGTATAATTGCGTGGTTTATAAAAGAGGTAAAAAAGGTCTAGAAATAATTACGTTGACTACCAAATGAAAGATATTCTCCTAACGAGGGTCAACAGTCAGAAAAGCATACATACGAGTAGTTGGCTTTACTTGATAATTCAATAAAATGTATCAGCCAAATTCTTAAATAAAAGTTTGACGTTCAGTTTATTATTTTTCCGATAGATGGCAGAAAGCTATCAGCAGCGTTTAGTAACACAATCAGGATATATTTTTTATTATTAATGATAAATTCATTTTGGATTATAAATTATAAACACAAGGTAATAAGACCAAATCCAAATAAATAGTGTGTGACGTTTCGGTAACTGTTGTTATGTCAGATCAGCGCCTGATGATGGTATAACACTGTTACCGAAACGTAACACACTATTTATTTATTTGGATTTTTTCTTATTACCTTGTGTTTTTATTATTAAATTTATATACGGGGATTTGGAGAGGGGCGAAACATGGATTTTGTTAACCAAGGACGTCATATTGCTGGAGGTTTTTGAAATGGATGTGACTTGGGTCACCTGAATCTTGCTCAAAATACCATAAACTGTATATGTTACAAATTATAAAGTTTTATCACTAGCGGGAGAGAACAGAGGCCTCAATAAAATAATAAGAAAGCGAAAACTGAATTGGATAAGCTATTGGTGTGTGGAACAACATGGTTGTCTACTAAATATATTGGTTTAGGGACGCATTGAAGGCATTAGATCTTATAGCTGAATCCGTCATTTTGCAGGAGCCTGATTTTGAGGAGGTATACCCTATTAGAACTGATTCATATAAAATAAATTATATTTAATTAAAACACGACGATAAATATTAAAAGAAGCATGATATTCATGCGAACATATATTATAAAATAGTATTAAAATATTTATATATATATAGGTATATGTATTACAATATATCCTTATCAAATATTTTATTGTGATTGAATCCTCATTTTCATCGGGTTTAAACAAACTTCGGACATAAAAACTTAATTTTAGACGATATTTTTGAGCAATTTTCCGCTAATATTTTACAATTTAATTGCATAATAAGCTCAAGGGAATTTCCAACCAATTCAAATAGGCATATCGTCAACGAAGGGAACCACTAATTGTCAATAAAACTTGCGCCCAAATTAACTTTCTTGATAAGTCAGGAAAATTTAAAAGAATATTTTAAACAAAACCCGTTCTCATTAATATTTTAAAAATTAGAACGGTCAAATTTCGCCTTCTATTTTTATATAAAATTCTCTTATTAGATTAAAAGCTAAACATAATTAGTATTATTTTTAAAATATAGAGTAAAAAAACTAATTTTCGAAATGGAATTATAAATACTTTATGAAATAACTTTTTAAATACGTTTTAGTATATGTAAGGCATGAAAAAATGTTATGGCATGAAAATAAATAGATATTTTCACATATATATCTAAAAATTTAAAACGCAATTTATTTTCATGCCACAGCATTTTTTTCATGCCTATATATATATTTATAGGGCATTAAGGAAGTTTTGCAATATAACTTTATTATTTAAAATCTTTCAAATTATTTTCCACCACAATCAATAAACTTCTCCATCCTTCGAAACCCGTCATCAAACCAACTCTTCCACGTTTCCTCAGGGAGCTGGGCGCACTCGTCATCCCCCCCATGTCTCAAAAGTTCTTCATCGCAGAAAAGGCGTTTACCTTTTAGTCTTATGATGCACTAGCTCGCCATCTGTTATGAAAATTCGAAACTATTTTAGACGCGTAAGATTCTTTTTGAGATTAAACAATTTCTACTGCCCTTACTGCAATGGAAAAAATAATGGAAGGGCCTGGCTCATCAGTGGTATTTAGTCTGTTCTTCACGAGAGGAAAGAGGGAGAAGTCCCGAGGTGCAAGGTCTGGACTGTAGGGAGGATGCTCCAACAATTTTAGTTCAGAAGATCATTTGTTAGTTGGAAGTTGATTCGGACAAATATAGCCACATCAACCAATAATGTATTTAACTCCCGACGTTTCAGTGACTCGCTGTCACTTTCCTCAGTGACAGCGAGTCACTAAAACTTCGGGAGTTAATTACATTATTGGTTCATGTGGCTATATTTTTTCTAATTTTAGTCCAGTACGTGCCAAATAATCGGCACAGACTTTTGAACGGTGAGCTGGAGCATTGTTATGGAGCCATGTGTCAGTCCTTGAGTTTAGACGTAACATTTTGATAGATTGAACAACTTTGGGAAGGCATTCCTCAATTTACCACTTGACAGTGACTGTCTTTTGATTGTCCAGTACCGCGCAACTCACACGCGTAAGTTGGCTAACACTTTCTTTTCAATGGATCTGGATTTTCATACAGAAACAGGCGTGCTTTCACCTTCAAAGATCAATACTTTGTTCTATACTTTAGTAGTCACATCAAAATAATAAATCCAAGTTTCATCAACTTTTATGATGTTGTTTACATAACGAGATGATCCATTATTAAACCTTTTGAGCATCTCTCGGCACCATGAAACACATCGAGTCATATGCTCATCAGTTAAGGAATGGGGAACCCATAGGGAATAATAAACTTTACTCACTTGAGATGAGCGTGCATAATGGAATGAATTGCTGGTTTAGGGATGTCTAAACTCTCCTCTATATGGTGATAGGTTATACAGATGTATCAGTCTCCAATATTTTCTTGACAGCAGCGATGTTTTCTTCATTAACTGACGAAGCTGGACGTCCTGACCTTGGCGCGTCTCTTGTGCCATATTTTCCCCGCTGAAACTCATGATATCACCTGAATATGGTATTACAATATGAATGCATTATGGAAATTGGGTTGGCCAAATATCAGGGAACAGGTTAAATCAATGTTTAATTGATTTCTGTTCACCAGATGGCGCTCTGCCTTCTGAAAAGCACATGTGCTTATGGTCAGGATAGGCCTACTTTGTTTATAATAAATTATTGTGTAATATATTTCTATGTCGTTAAATTTCGCAGCATTTTCTTTTTCGGTGCATGGGCAATACATAGTTTGTTAGGTAGATTTACGTTGAATTATTCTTTTTTTTTCTAATTTATCCAATATGAGTGAATAAAAAAGGCACAGGTGTATATAATATTATGCTGAGAAGATTATAAAATCATATATATAAAGATTAAAAAAATCCGTTAAAGAGCGAGAACTCTGAAGCTCGCGGTTAAAGTTAATAAAGAAAACGTATTACGAAAGGATTTAACACTTTTATATATTAATATAAAAGTAAATAAATAGAAAGATATTGACTTATATGCAGCTGCTAATATATATTTGATAATAAAAGTTAAGTATATACACACATATTTTAAATTGGAATATTAAAAGGGTATAGAGATGGATATTAACATAAAAGATATTATATCTATTTTATATATTTCATAATTTTAAATTCAAATGTAAACTTTATAGATGTGGCCTGATTTGACCTGCAGTCTCTGTTGTGATTGGTGATGATCTAATATGAAATATAATCATAGGTGTATGCAATGATATAGATTACTTTCTGTTCCATTTTGGAATTTCAGAAAGTAAACAAACTAGTTGAACCATTCAATATATACCTTTTTTTAATAAGATATAATTACGGGTCAATAAATACATACATACATATTGGGTATAAGATAGAGAAATATTTAAAATAAATATTACATATATATTTTGTGTTACCACATCCAACCTCCTTTAGAATTTTAAAATATATACAAATTAGTTTTTCAACATAAACACTATTCAATATAAATTATTTTAAAATGACCACAGAAAGCGTTTCTTGCTTATTTGAAATAGGCTTTATGTATTATGCTTAATAAATTTATAGCACCCCATTGATAAGATAGAAAGAGATTAAATACAAAGAAAGAATCATACTCGTTAAAAAGTTAATATTTCTTATAACCTTGTTTGTTGCTACATCCAAACTTCTCTTGATTGGAATTTAAAAAAACAATAAATGAGGTGAATTAACATACTATCTAATAAGTATTATTTGAAAATCACCGTCAAACGAGTTTATAGTTTAGGCTTTATTTATAGAATAATGATTCTATAGCACCGGATAAGTTAGAGAGAGATGTAATATAACGATTATAATATTGTGTTGCTATTACCAAACCTCTTTGGAATTTTAAAAATAAATATATGAATCAAACAAACACACAATTCAATAAATATTATTTGAAAAGCACCGTCCAAAGAGTTTATAGCCTATTCAATATAGGCTTTATTGATAGACATAATGTTTCTATAGCACTGGATAAGTTAGAGAGAGATGTAATACAAGATTATATATATGATCAGAAAGAATTGCCAGAGTATTAAATAAATATAATATAATTGCCACATATCAATCTGCACCAAATTTAAAACAAATTCTACGCCACTCAGACACCAAGAATAATAGTAAAAAGGAAAACAAAAACAATATTATTTACAAAATTCCGTGCAAAACCTGTCCAGCCACTTACATTGGAGAAACCAGCAAAGCATTGAAAGAACGCATTAACCAACACAAAGCAGCTCTACGCATCCATAAACCATTATCTATCCTAGTAGACCATGCACTGAACAATAATCATATACCCGAATTTGACAAAGCATCCATTTTATACCAGAATATTAAAGAAAAGCACTGCAGGTTATTTTTAGAAAGCTGGGCCTCTATAAAAGATTCAGAAAGCATAAATAGGAAAATTGACCTACCAGAAATTTACAGAGAATTTATATCTTCCTAAATTATTTATTTATTTTTTATTTTATTATTTTTGTATATATTTATACTTGTAATATATTTTTATTTATATATATCAACACAACATATTGAATCATAATCCTCACTTATTTTATTTTCTAATATTTATCAGTCTCTTCATTTGTTTAATCAAATGGTTATTTAATTATATACTCTTTTAATTATTATTATTATTAAATATAACAATTGTAAATATATTTTATATACAGTGAAATTTTCATTAGATGGTTTCTTGCTTTGGTCTTGTATAGCGTGAGTGGATCACATACCCAGGTGATTTAGTTTAAATCAAAGAAAAGCCTTGATAAAGAGAGGCGTGTTGCCCCTAGAAATATTGGCTGATTAATAAATTTATATCCAATATACGCTTTATAGTTATTTATAGATATTATTATGGATTGCTCAATATTCAATATATATATATATATATATAATCTTGTATTACATCTCTCTATAGGTATGGCCTATTGAAATATTGGCATTTTGTTATAAATAAAATGTTTTTTTTTAATTCAAAATAAGCCTTTTAATTAATATATATATAACCTCGTGTTGCTACAATCAAACCTCTCTTGATCGGAATTTTAAAAAATAAATAAATGATTGAAACAAACACACAATTCAATAAATATTATTTAAAATCACCGTCCAACGAGTTTATAGTTTATTCAATATATAGGCTTTATTGATAGACATAAATAATTCTCTAGCACACACCGGGTAAGATAGATAGAGATGTAATAC
>CP092886.1:136363186-136546508 GCA_030710605.1 Cordylochernes scorpioides
AAGATATATTCCAAGACTCGATTTCCAAGCTACAATAGGAATCTACCTCCCACTTTTTCAAAATTGCCTTGAATATATAAATAAGATGGTTACAAATTCAAACTCTTTTAGAGTTCCAAAAGATTTAGATAAACGAATTTTTAGTTAGTCACCTTGTTCATTAATAAAATCCTAGCTACATTTAGATCAATAAAGTTAAGAGAGATTTTATTATGTATAGATAATTATTTTGAAAATAGAGCAATCGATAAATAGATCTTTAATTAAAAAGGTATATATTATATATAAATTATATTTTGATCCAATATATGCCTTTTTAATTATAGATAATTATATTTCAATAGACGTGAGGGACTCGAGTGACTATGAACTTTATATATATATTATTTTGGAATATACTTTAGGCCTGATCGATTCAGCTTCGATTTTATAAAATATTTCTTCAATCAGATAATAATAAATTCAGAAAAAAAAACATGAAAAATATTTAAAAGTGTTATCAATATAAAATATCATTTAAAATTTTATTTATAAAGTACATGTTTCGAATTTAACTTATTTTATTATCATAATTAATACTTTATAAAAACTGAGCGTTTTTATTTTAGTGAGAAAAACTTTATAAAACTGAAACTCGTTCTTTCTTGTGCCGCGTGGAACCAGGCAGGGTTGGATGAGTTCTAATGTTGTAAATTGTTGATAAGTGACTGGTGGTTATACATTTTTCTTTTTATATGTTGTTTATATCAACCTTTATCAACTGATATCAACTTATCATCCTCCAAAAATCCTATCCTAGAACCTCAAAGTGGCAAGAGGGTGTAAACGGGTTGCACAGACGAAGTACGTCGGGAGTTTGACTCCTGCTAGGGCCACCCTAGGGCTGTGCTACACACCCGGCTGATGTAGGAAAGTATCAATTGGTAGCGTCTGTTCTCCATAGGAGCGGTTACAAAGGGCATCTGTACTCCATGTCAGGAGCGGCCAACCAAAAGAAGCAAAGTCACACCGAATGGTACTTCCAGGTCTTCAGACCAACAGCAGGTGCATCCCTCTTTCCTTCTCCATGATTATAATAGAAAAGCTGAGACAATAAAACCTAAAGGAGATCGTTTAGACAACTTGAGGAATAAGAAACAACAGCAACATATCAACTAAAATACCATCTTTCAAAATAATATTTCATGTTCTGTTGGGGATTAGTTATAATTCCGTGCCACACAGGTAGATGATTGTTTGAAATTGGACATTCGACCAGGAGTGATAAAGACTTATCGCTTTATGATATGCTGATTTATGCAGTCACAGACCATCTTCAGGAGCATATTTATAATTCCAATAAAGTAGTTGGACATGAAACTTTAAGCCTTTTGAATTATTATATTTTGAAATTAAAAATGGTCAAGTCTATAAAATATGATTTTTTATTTATATGAACATATAGATTGCTCAATTTCTCGAATTCATATGATTGTTATATATATACTATTATTATAGTATATATATTCCAAATATCTTAACTAATATATAGAAATGCTTCAAATTGTTTAGAATTTTATTAGCTCATATTTAATTCGGTTTATGTTAATAAAATTTATTTCTCTAAAATAATATATATAATTTTTTTCTATTGTTTTTTCATATAAATATATAATATTTTGTCTACATACGACTAAACTTTGTTATAAATATAATAAGAGCTCTATTATATATATAAAATAATAAATACATTCTAAATTATAATAAAATGTAATTTTGCGGATAAGTTAATTTACAGAATGTTTAAAGGTGAAAATTAAATTAAGAGACACACATTGTCTTTTACATTTTCTTAATTACATTTCTAAATTTGGGAAATCTTTTATAAGGAAGTTTCAGCTACGCAGGTTTAATTAAGAGTTGTTCGACGCTACTGCCGTTGCTGCAGTGAATAGCTTCGTAACGCCTGTTTTCTTCTTCTTTAGATGTAGCAACACGAGGTTATAAATATATAATCTCTGTATTACATCTCTATCTAACTTATCCGGGGCGCTATAGAATCATTATGTCTATAAACAAAGCATCTATATATTGAATAAATCATAAACTCTTTGAACGGTGATTTTCAAATAATATTTATTGAATCGTGTGTTTGTTCAAAACATATATTTTTTAAAAGTTCCAATGAAGAGAGGCTTGGATGTAGCAACACAAGGCTATAATCTTGTATTACATCTCTCTCTAATTTATCTGGTGCGCTATATCATCGTTATGTCTATAAACCAAGCATCTATCTATTGAATAAACCATAAACTCTTTGGACGGTGATTTTTGAATATTTATTCAGTTGTGTGTTTGTTTAAATAATTTAATTATTTTTAAAATTTAAATGAAGAGAAATTTGGATATAGCAACACAAGGCTATAATCTTGTATTACATCTCTCTCTAATTTATCTGGTGCGGTATATCATCATTATGTCTATAAATAAAGCCTATATATTGAATAAACCATTAACTCTTTGGACGGTGATTTTTGAATATTTATTCAGTTTTCTGTTTGTTTAAATCATTTATTTATTTTTGAAATTTCAATGAAGAGAAATTTGGTGGAAGCAACACAAGGCTATAATCTTGTATTACATCTCTATCTTACCCGGTGTGTGCTAGAGAATTATTTATGTCTATCAATAAAGCCTATATATTGAATAAACTATAAACTCTTTGGACGGTGATTTTAAATAATATTTATTGAATTGTGTGTTTGTTTCAATCATTTATTTATTTTTAAAATTCCGATCAAGAGAGGTTTGATTGTAGCAACACGAGGTTATATATATATTAATTAAAAGGCTTATTTTGAATTTAAAAAAATATATATTCATAACAAAATGCCAATATTTCAATAGGCTATACACCTATAGAGAGATGTAATACAAGATTATATATATATATATACGAGGGCCATCCAATAAATAAGTTTCCCTATTTTTTTTTCTGCGAACGAAACGTTGTAAAAATTAGTTAGTATAGAAGAAATGGTCACTAGGATGCGTTGGAAGCTGGTGACCTTCAAAATCACGCTACTCGAACGCGCAAGTCCGTAGCGCTTCAGTTTCCATGGAGCTACCACTGGTGAACGTGTCCACTTGCGAACTCCGTTCTGTAATTCGTTTTTTCACGGCGAAAAATTAAACTGCGGTCAATATTCATTGCAAATCAGTGTCAGTGTATGGTGAAGAATGTATGAGCATCCAAATGGTTCGCCGATGGCGTTCATGGTTCTTAGAAGGACGGTAAAACGTGCATGATGACGAGCGAAGCGGCAGCCCCGTTACTGCTACGGACAATGCAACCGTTGCTGCTGTTCGGAATGTGGTGGAAGCAGATCGCCGCGTCGCCATTGACGAAATAATGATTCGAATGCCTCCTGGAATCGAAATTAGACGCTCTTCAATTGGAACAATCATGTCAGATGTTTTGAATTTTCGCAAAGTCTGCGCAAGATGGGTCCCGCGTTTACTCTTGGAAAATCACAAGCAACAACGGATGGAGGCAGCCCGAGCTTTCCTGGAAATGCATCAAAGAGATGGAGATCAAATTATTTCCCGTATTGTCACTGGAGATGAAAGCTGGGTGCATCTTTCAACTCCAGAAACAAAACGACAAAGCATGGTGTGGAAGAAGCCTGAGGAAAGTGCACCAAAAAGGCGAAGGTCACAATCTCTGCAGGCAAAGTTATGGCTATGGAAAACTTCAAATGGGAAATTTTCACACATCCACCTTATTCTCCGGAACTTGCCCCAAGCGACTTCCATCTTTATCCAGCACTCAAGTGGCACCTTGGAGGCAAGCACTTTGCGAATGATGACGAAGTGCAGGCGGAGGCGAACCACTGGCTACGAAGACAGGACACGGCTTGGTACAACAGTGGTATCTAAAAATTGCTACAACGGTACCAAAAATGTTTGGACAGAAATGGTGATTATTTAGAGAGGTAGTCTATGAGTTGTATAATGAAAATAAAATAACTGCATAATTGTAAATAATGTGGTTTATTTGTTAAAAAATAGGGAAACTTTTATTTATTGGATGGCCCTCGTATATATGATCTTGTATTACATCTCTCTCTAACTTATCCAGTGCTATAGAAACACTATGTCTATCAATAAAGCCTATATTGAATAGGCTATAAACTCTTTGGACGGTGATTTTCAAATAATATTTATTGAATTGTATGTTTGTTTGATTCATTTATTTATTTTTAAAATTCCAAAGAGGTTTGGTAATAGCAACACAATATTATAATCGGTATATTACATCTCTCACTAACTTATCCGGTGCTATAGAATCATTATTCTATCAATAAAGCCTAAACTATAAACTCGTTTGACGGTGATTTTCAAATAATACTTATTAGATAATATGTTTGTTCACCTCATTTATTTTTTTAAAATTCCAATCAAGAGAATTTGGATGTAGCAACAAACAAGGTTATAAGAAATATTAACTTTTTTACGAGTATGATTCTTTCTTTGTATTTAATCTCTTTCTATCTTATCAGGGTGTTGCTATAAATATATTAAGCATAATACATAAAGCCTATTTCAAATAAGCAAGAAACGCTTTCTGCGGTCATTTTAAAATAATTTATATTGAATAGTGTTTGTGTTGAAAAACTAATTTGTATATATTTTAAAATTCTAAAGGAGGTTGGATGTGGTAACACAAAATATATATGTAATATTTATTTTAAATATTTCTCTATCCAATTTTTATGTATGTATTTATTGACCCGTAATTATATCTTAATAAAAAAGGTATACGAGTATATTGAATGGTTCAACTAGTTTGTTTACTTTCTGAAATTCCAAAATGGAACAGAAAGTAATCTATATCATTGCATCCACCTATGATTATATTTCATATTAATCATCACCAATGCAGAAATGCAGGTCAAATCAGGTCACATCTATACAGTTTACATTTGAATTTAAACTTATGAAATATATAGAGAATATATCTAATATCTTTTATGTTAATATCCATCTCTATATTCCTCTAATATTCCAATTTAAAATATGTGTGTATATACTTAAATTTTATTATCAAATATATATTAGCAGCTGCATATAAGTCAATATCTCTCTATTTATTTACTTTTATATTAATATATAAAAGTGTTAAATCCTTTCGTAATACGTTTCCTTTATTAACTTTAACCGCGAGCTTCAGAGCTCTCACTCTTTAACGGAATTCTTAAAAAATCTTTATATATATGATTTTGAATCTTCTCAGTATAATATTATATAAACCTGTGTCTTTTTTATTCACTTATATTGGATAAATTAGAAAAAAAAAAAGAAAAAAAAAGAATAATTCAACGTAAATCTACCTAACAAACTATGTATAGCCCATTATCACTTCTTGTTGCCCATGCACCGAAAAAGATACATGCTGCGAAATTTAACGACATATAGAAATATATTACACAAAAATTTATTGAAAACAAAGTAGGCATATCCTGACCAGAAGCACATGTGCTTTTCAGAAGGCAGAGCGCCATCTGGTGGAACAGAAATTAACTAAACATTGATTTAACCTGTTCGCTGATATTTGGCCAACCCGATTTTCATAATGCATTCATATCGCAATACCATATTCAGGTGATATAATGAGTTTAAGTGGGGGAAAATATGGCATAAGAGACGCGCCAAGGTCAGGACGTCCAGCTTCGTCAATTAATGAAGAAAACATCGCTGCTGTCAAGAAAATATTGGAGACTGATACATCTGTATAACCTATCACCATATAGAGGAGAGTTTATACATTCTTAAACCAGCAATTCATTCCATTATGCACGCTCATTTCAAGTGAGTAAAGTTTATTCCCTATGGGTTCCCCATTCCTTAACTGATGAGCATATGACTCGATGTGTTTCATGGTGCCAAGAGATGCTCAAAAGGTTTAATAATGGATCATCTCGTTATGTCAACAGCATCATAAAAGTTGATGAAACTTGGTTTTATTATTTTGATGTGACTACTAAAGTATAGAACAAAGTATTGATCTTTGAAGGTGAAAGCACGCCTGTTTCTGTATGAAAATCCAGATCCATTGAAAAGAAAGTGTTAGCCAACTTACGCGTGTGAGTTGCGCGGTACTGGACAATCAAAAGACAGTCACTGTCAAGTGGTAAATTGAGGAATGCCTTCCCAAAGTTGTTCAATCTATCAAAATGTTACGTCTAAACTCAAGGACTGACACATGGCTCCATAACAATGCTCCAGCTCACCGTTCAAAAGTCTGTGCCGATTATTTGGCACGTACTGGACTAAAATTAGAAAAAATATAGCCACATGAACCAATAATGTAATTAACTCCCGAAGTTTTAGTGACTCGCTGTCACTGAGGAAAGTGACAGCGAGTCACTGAAACGTCGGGAGTTAATTACATTATTGGTTCATGTGGCTATATTTGTCCGAATCAACTTCCAACTAACAAATGATCTTCTGAACTAAAATTGTTGGAGCATCCTCCCTACAGTCCAGACCTTGCACCTCGGGACTTCTCCCTCTTTCCTCTCGTGAAGAACAGACAAAATACCACTGATGAGCCAGGCCCTTCCATCAATTTTTCCATATGCAGTAAAAATTGATTAATTTCAAAAAGAATCTTACGCGTCTAAAATAGTTTCGAATTTTCATAACAGATGGCGAGCTAGTGCATCATAAGACTAAAAGGTAAACACCTTTTCTGCGATGAAGATCTTTTGAGACATGGGGGGATGACTAGTGCGCCCAGCTTCTTGAGGAAACGTGGAAGAGTTGGTTTGATGACTAGTTTCGAAGGATGGAGAAGTTTATTGATTGTGGTGGAAAATATTTTGAAAGATTTTAAATAATAAAGTTATATTACAAAACTTTCTTAATACCCTATAAATATATATATAGGCATGAAAAAAAATGCTGTGGCATGAAAATAAATTGCGTTTAAAATATTTAGATATATATGTGAAAATATCTATTTATTTTCATGCCATAACATTTTTTTATGCCTTACATATACTAAAACGTATTTGAAAAGTTATTTCATAAAGTATTTATAATTCCATTTCGAAAATTAGTTTTTTTACTCTATATTTTAAAAATAATACTAATTATGTTTAGCTTTTAATCTAATAAGAAAATTTTATATAAAAATAGAAGGTGAAATTTGACCGTTCTAATTTTTAAAATATTAATGAGAACGGGTTTTGTTTAAAATATTCTTTTAAATTTTCCTGACTTATCAAGAAAGTTAATTTGGGCGCAAGTTTTATTGACAATTAGTGGTTCCTTTCGTGGACGATATGCCTATTTGAATTGGTTGGAAATTCCCTTGAGCTTATTATGCAATTAAATTGTAAAATATTAGCGGAAAATTGCTCAAAAATATCGTCTAAAATTAAGTTTTTATGTCCGAAGTTTGTTTAAACCCGATGAAAATGAGGATTCAATCACAATAAAATATTTGATAAGGATATATTGTAATACATATATCTATAAAGATTTTAATACTATTTTATAATATATGCTCGCATGAATATCATGCTTCTTTTAATATTTAACGTCGTGTTTTAATTAAATATAATTTTGTTACGATGCACTTGCGCGCCATCTGTTATCAAATTATAAAACTATTTTAGTGGCGTAATATTCCTTTTTAAAATAAAACAATTTCTACTGTCCTTACTGCGATGGAAAAATTAAAGGGAGGGCCTGGCTCATCAGTGGTGAACCCTACCAGCGGTTTCGCCAGTTTAATCTACCATACCGCTGTTATATTGCATTTTTGGAACTTCCTTTTATAGGTGACTGTTGTAAGACTCTTGGAATGGGTATTTTAGAAGAACTATGGACATAAGCTTTTAGGACAGCAGAATTAAATATAATTATAAATATATAATATGCTTCGAGCAATCGCTCTTCCTATTTGCGGAAGAGCGATTGCTCGAAGCATATTATATATTTATAATTATATTTAATTCTGCTGTCCTAAAAGCTTATGTCCATAGTTCTTCTAAAATACCCATTCCAAGAGTCTTACAACAGTCACCTATAAAAGGAAGTTCCAAAAATGCAATATAACAGCGGTATGGTAGATTAAACTGGCGAAACCGCTGGGAGGGTTCACCACTGATGAGCCAGGCCCTCCCTTTAATTTTTCCATCGCAGTAAGGACAGTAGAAATTGTTTTATTTTAAAAAAGAATATTACGCCACTAAAATAGTTTTATAATTTAAATATAATTTATTTTATATGAATCAGTTCTAATAGGATATACCTCCTCAATCAGGCTCCTGCAAAATGACGGATTCAGCTATAAGACCTAATGCCTTCAATGCGTCCCTAAACCAATATATTTAGTAGACAACCATGTTGTTCCACACACCAATAGCTTATCCAATTTAGTTTTCGTTTTCTTAATATTTTATTGAGGCCTCTATTCTCTCCCGCTAGTGATAAAACTTTATAATTTGTAACATATACAGTTTATGGTATTTTGAGCAAGATTCAGTTGACCAAAGCAACATCCATTTCAAAAACTTCCAGCATTTTGACATCCTTGGTTAACAAAATCCATGTTTCGCCCCTCTCTAAACCCCCGTATATAATTTAAAAATAAAAAACACAAGGTAATAAGACCAAATCCAAATAAATAAATAGTGTGTTACGTTTCGGTAACAGTGTTGTACCATCATCAGACGCTGATCTGATATAATAACGCTGTTACCGAAACGTCACACACTATTTATTTGGATTTAGTCTTATTACCTTGTGTTTATAATTTATAATCCAAAATGAATTAATCATTAAAAAATATATATATCCTGATTGTTTTACTAAACGCTGCTGATAGCTTTCTGCCATCTATCGTAAAAATAATAAACTGAACGTCAAACTTTTATTTTAAGAATTTGGATGATACATTTTATTGAATTACCAAGTAAAGCGCCAACTATGTATGCTTTTCTGACTGTTGACCCTCGTTAGGAGAATCTCTTTCATTTGGTAATCAACGTAATTATTTCTAAACCTTTTTTAACTTCTTTTTTAAACCACGCAATTATACTATGTAAATATATATATATACGGTAGGTATAAAATATATTCACAGGAAGTAAATATATAAAGTATATTTATATACAGTGTTTATAATGCACCTATATAATGAGCGTAACTTGATATGAATTGACGCATTAAAACTTTTGAAATACGCTTTTATTAAATTATTGTAGCATTTAATGCAAACACGCCTATTTACTGCGGAATTAGACATATTTCTAGTGTTTGTAGTTTATCGCTCTATGAGTGAAACATAGAGTCAAATATCTCAGCAAAGAATATTTTAACAAACCTTATTACACTTTGTTTCTTTACAATCTTAGATATCACAGGATAAAACCTGGAGCCCGCTCCTATTCTAGGTGAATATATTGGAATAGAAAGTCCCTCTATCTCTCTCTCTCTCTCTCTAAAATGCCAACTATCGTTCTAAAGGTTTATTTAATTTCCGTTAAAAAAAAATAATATTAATATCTAAATCAAACTTTGAACTTATCATATTGTGAATCCATTTTGTCTATTGAAGAATTAAAATTCGATAAATAACTGCATTTTTCCCCTATTCCATTTAATATATATATATTTTTTCAAGAAGCTACTGGGACCAAAAAGTTGGTCCCCTGGTACAGCCTACTCCACGCTGACGAGCGCCAAAAAGCGCGAAACGCGTTCGTTGATGGCTTTTCTTGATTTATCAAGAAATTGGGTTGGCCAAATATCAGGGAACAGGCTAAATCAATGTTTAGTTGATTTCTGTTCCACCAGATGGCGCTCTGCCTTCTGTAAAGCACATGTGCTCCTGGTCAGGATATGCCATTTTTATTTTTGATTTCAACACCTGATCTTTTTATCTTTTATTTTTTCTTTTGTTTTTTAATATATATATGTATATCAAAAAAACGAAAGAAAAAAATAGAAGATAAAAAGATCAGGTGTTGAAATCAATATTAAAAATGGCATATCCTGACCAGGAGCACATGTGCTTTACAGAAGGCAGAGCGCCATCTGGTGGAACAGAAATCAACTAAACATTGATTTAGCCTGTTCCCTGATATTTGGCCAACCCAATTTATTGATAAATCAAGAAAAGCCATCCACGAACGCGTTTCGCGCTTTTGGCGCTCGTCAGCGTGGAGTAGGCTGAACCACTGCGACCAAAAAATATTTTTTGGTCCCAATGGCTTCCCGAAAAACCAAGGCATATTTTGGATCTAAAATAAAACAAACATTTTATTTAATATAAAATGCCAATATTTCAATAGGCTGTACGCCTAACTTCATCAGGACGTTTCTTGTTTTTAAACTGCTTTGGATGATCACGCGATGCCTTCACACGACGATATATAAATATATATATTTTAGTCGTTTCTTTGGCTTTGAGAATAAAATCTTGCTTGATGTTTTGCAAATATTTTTTGAAATTTTACTCATGTCCAAGTAGAAAATGAACATTTTCTCTAGAGGTTAGATTTATCTAAAATACAAATGAAGAAATCACAACACAACCTTTGGTACATTTATCACGAAGTTTCGGCAATAAATCGGCGTCACCACAATGCATCATTATAATATTCTATTTTAAAAAAGGTGACAGTGGGCCGCCGAAATGTCTAAATGAAGGATGATATACTAAGGTTATAATATTATATAGCGGTGTGTACCTTGACAAAGATGGCGTTCAGCCAATCCAAATCTTGGTAAATAATTTTATTTATAAACACAAAAATATATGCCTTTTAATATTTATATATATAATTGAAAATATAAAAGGGCATATATATATCCCCTAAGCGTTCACATAAGAATTTTAGAGATGGCAAAGCGCTTAGTTGAGAAAAAAATCTAAACGTTTATTGAGGTTTGTTCCATAATATTTGGCCAACCCATTTTCTTGATTTATCACATATCGCTCTCCCTATCGTTAACTCTATTTATATTAGATTTAAACTCTATTTTTATATTTTTAAATAAGAATAAAATAGGTCTCTCGTATAAATAAGCCTGAACCAATAGCATCAACAAGATGGAGGATAATTTGTTTATTGAACTAAACACAGAGAAGGTAAACAGAGGTGAAGTGCTAAAGTTTTCAGATTGGCGCTTATAAAACAATTCTCAAATAATGAAGTGTTCGCGCCTAACTTGTTCACAGTTTAAATCTTGCCTCAGGCTAGGCTGTAATTGGAGCCTCGCGCTTTGTTTCCCCCTGCGCTTTTTTCTTTCAAATTTGCAGGAACACTTATCTTCTTGGAACTTACTAGAATTTGATTATTTTTATGATAATATTAATTCTATCATATGAGAGAGAATAGGTAATTTTAATAATTATCATTAAAATATTTTAAGACACGATAACATAACGGATGTTAAAACTAGATAAGATATCACAATTATGGAAATATATTTAAAATGGTTTCTCTTTTCTATGTGAAAGGCAAATGAATTGAGTTCTACCACCATTTGATCTTTTACTGAGAATAGGCATATATTGCTCAATTCAGCTCAATATATGACAAAAACATCAGGGGATATATATTTTTTCTATCATTTATATGCTATTTTCTACCATAATTTAGAGAGGTAAATTTATAAAATTCAATAATTTAAACCAATTTTGTGCTAGTTTTTAATTGCATAAACAGTTTCTGCAATGATAAAATATTGGGAGTGTCTCAAGTGGACTTCAAGTAGTTCAAATTGCAGGAAATATAAGCAGCCCAATACAATAATATAATGGGCTGGTGGATTCAACTGGCTGGGAGAGTTCACCACTGAAGTGAGTCACCTATACCAAGAATTCTTCTAAACTGCCGGATATGTAGATGAACAACCAAATGCAATAAATAAGCGTTCTTGAAACCGTCTCGATATTTTCCATTGCGCCAATGAGGACAGTAGGAAGTTGTTTTCTTTAGAATTTCAAATTTTAAAATCGTGCTAGTTTCTTTTCCTATGTGGAGTTGGCGCGCTAAGGCCACATCTAGTTGCACTACCATGCACAGAAGTAGAAGAGGTAAAGCATATGTACGGGGGAACTGGGGCCCAAGGAGCTCCCGGGACTGGCTCGGGGTCCGCAGCAGCGCCACCACCACGACGGCTACCAGCACCAGCGACCCCACCACGCCGATCAGCACCCCCAGCACGGGGCTCACCTCGGACATGTCTGGACACACCGCCACTACATGTCTACACCCGCGGAGTGCATAACATCCTCAGAATACAAGCATGTGCAGCTATACAAAAAGTTAGCAATTTGAATGGTAGATATTCGCAAATTAAAAAATAAACAAGAACAACAGTTTAGCTGAATAGCGTGAGTTATAACTAGCAAGATATTCAAAAAGTTTATTTTAGAACATTTACTCAATGCCATTAGCCGCATATATAAAGGAAACCCAGAAATTATAGAAAGTTGTATAAGTTTAGAAAGAAGATAGATTACGATTGTAGCTTGCGGCAGTCAGGATCGAGCCGCAGGGTTCACCCCGAGAATTCCCTATTTTTAATTAAAATATTCCTTGCTTGTTAATTCTATGTAGTCACAACAGGTTCGAATAACTCATTGGATCCTATTTAGCGTGCTTGGTTTACAGTTTTGTTTATTATATTAAAGAAATGAAATAATATAAGACGCCTCATCTTTACTGTGATAAATAAAGGTTTTTAGTGAATTTTGATCTTTAGTAAGGTAAGAATTAATAATGCCATAAAAATGAGCACATGACTCATCATCGCATTCTTATTTTCTCAAAACATGATTACTTGTTAATATGAAATTATGATATAAACTGGTCGATTGTAACAACTATCGCCCATATTCCGATCAGATTCGAGGTGATGGTTGCTATTTAGGACATTATTTCAAAGGGTTTGGGACGTATAGAAAGATTTACTGGAATTTAACTTTGAAATTGAGGGGTCAAATCATATATCTCCATTCATCTCGCTCTGATTCAGCTGTAAGAGAATAGCTAAGTCAGCAGAAACACACATGCCGGTACACACACTTAGTAAACTCATGTTGGTACACACAACCTGGTACATCCAGGCTGGCACAGACACGCCGATACACACACATGGTACATCCGAGCTAGTACACATAAATTGGTATATCCGTGCTAGCACACGCACACGGATACACAAAAGGTACATTCACGCTGGGACACACACGCAGATACACTCACCTGTACATCCACGCTGGTACACACATGCCGATACAGATAACCTGTATATCCACGCTGGTACACACATGCCGATACAGACAACCTGTAAATCCACGCTGGTACACACATGCCGATACAGACAACCTGTACATACACGCTGGTACACACATGCCGATACAGACAACCTGTACATACACGCTGGTACACACATGCCGATACACAAACGTGGTACATCCGCGCTACTTATTGCAATCTCGTATATATCCACGCTAATACTCACAGGCCGGTTTACACAACTTAACATCGATACTGATACTCACAGGCAGGTTCATATACCTGGCATATCCACGCTGGTATTCACACGTCGATGCACACACATGGTACATCCGCGCTAGTATATACAACCTGGTACATCCACGCTGGTATTCACACGCCGATGCACCCACTTAATACATTCGCGCTAGTATATACAACCTGGTACATCCACGCTGGTATTCACACCGATACACACACATGGTACTTTCGCGCTAGTACATACAACCTGGTACATCCACGCTGGTACTGACTCGTCGTTACACACATCTGGTACATACACACTGGTACTTTCACGCCAATATACACGCATGGTACATCCGCGCTAGCGTACACAACCTGGTATAACCACGCTGGTACTCGCACACACTTCGGTATTACTTACATTTGAATGATCTTTGTATTTATGATTTACCTTTTTATGTATTTCTGAATTTCTCATAAAATTCAAATTGCACATCAAGATTCTTCTCTGATCAGGAAATAAAAACACCCCTTCACATACACATTATATACTCACATCTTTATTAAAGAAAATTATCTAGAGATGGCCTATAAAGTTAATCAAGATTTTAAAACACTATGATTTAATTTAATGAAAGTGAAATTATCGTAAAAATATATTATAAATAAAGTGATTAGATATTTTAATGATATTGGAAAATATTGCCTCTTTTCAACCTAAAATTACATGGAAACCCTGCATTTGGTTTATCAACAAGGTAACTAGGGCAAACCTATAGAGAGGAAAAGTGCTATGTAAACATTTCCCTTTATGGGCGGAATTCAGAGGATTTATAGATACATTTTTCAAATGTGAATACATCTTGACAAACCACCTCTTATACCAACGATTACTGGAGTATAATGGTAGAGAGAGCCGATCCAATTATTTGGCCTAGAAATATATTGATACAAAATGGATAGTTATTTGTGGCACATTCATCGATTTGTCGGTTGTTATCCAGGCACAAAGGGTGATTGCAGGGTAGCTTCTCCTCCGCGCCATTACCTCCAATTACCTCACGCTTTACATCGCAGGACACATTCGCACATAATTAACCCTCTTTCTTTCTAAACAGCCCATTTTATTATATGAACACTCTAAGGCTATCAAAACATAAATTGTTTTTCTTACAAACACTTGATTTATAAATGGAAGGTATATATTTGAAAAAACCCATTTTTTTGGCATCTTCTTACACCTAAATATAATAACTTTAAGAAATTACCGAATTTCTTTCTGTTATGTATTTCAACCTCTCAGCAAAAAGAGCAGGTATTTGTGACATTTGGTATCAAATTTATTTGAGAAATAGAACTTAGTTTTGAAAACGGTATATAATATTGTTTTGAGTAATTCAGTGAAAATCATGAAAATGTATATTGGACCTGTATCCATAAAAATAAAACCAGTCTATATTCGTGAAAAAATTATATATTTATTCACACATATGGCAGCATATAGTATAAATGTCGAAATTGCGCAAGCATTCAAATTTTACATTGTAATTGTTCTAACTGTCATAATGTCGGAGAAGTCGGTCGCACGTACTCCTGGAAGTGGAGCGAGATTGACATTTAAATAGAGCGGCGAAAATGGGCGAGGTTGGCTGATGAGAGAGCTGTGTACCGTCTGATGGGAAAGTTTTTGAATATTTCTCTACACACTACATTTTTATTTTTAAAATGAAGAATACTAAAAAAAAAATAATTTAAACTGAGGAAATCACTGGAAGACTTACCACTGAAGAGTCATGCCTATCAATTATAGTGTTTACTATTGCAGTAAGATCTGGAGATATAGTTTTAATTAATGACAAAAAAGAGACATTAAAATAGTTCACAAAATTCAGGCTAGAGGACGCTATAACGATATAGTGTGATATTTACTTCTGGACAATTTCAAGAGTTCAGGCTAGAGGACGCTATAACGATATAGCGTGATATTTACTTCTGGACAACTCCAAGAGTTCAGGCTAGAGGACGCTATGGCGATATAGTGCGATATTTGCTTCTGGACAATTTCAATATTTCAGGCCAGAGGACGCTATGACGATATAGTGTGATATTTACTTCTGGACAATTTCAAGAGTTCAGGCTAGAGGAAGGTATGGCGTTATAGTGTGATATTTACTTCTGGACAATTCCAAGAGTTCAGGCTAGAAGACGCTATGGCGATATTTACTTCTGGACAATTTCAAGAGTTCAGGCTAGAGGACGCTATGGCGATATTCATTTCTGGACAATTTCAAGAGTTCAGGCTGGAGGACGCTATGGCGATATAGTGTGATATTTACTTCTGGACAACTCCAAGAGTTCAGGCTAGAGGACGCTATGGCGATATAGTGCGATATTTGCTTCTGGACAATTTCAATATTTCAGGCCAGAGGACGCTATGACGATATAGTGTGATATTTACTTCTGGACAACTCCAAGAGTTCAGGCTAGAGGACGCTATGGCGATATAGTGTGATATTTACTTCTGGACAACTCCAAGAGTTCAGGCTAGAGGACGCTATGGCGATATAGTGTGATATTTACTTCTGGACAACTCCAAGAGTTCAGGCTAGAGGACCTTTGAATGATATATAGTACAATAAAACTCCTAGAAGATTTCTAGATATTTTCATCTAAATTTTAGATTAAGTTGCGATATTTTTCAAGTTGTATAAGTTTGATAGATAATATCATTTTACGGTTGTGCTAAAGGCCTTGAGGCTGAGGTATGGGTTACGTTATAGATGGGTATGTAAATCTGTTATTTTCAATTTGTTGCTTTAATAGAAAGAAATGCTTGCATGTGTTAACACACACTTCGTATTGACATTCTCTTATTATAACTTTTCTCAATAGAAATACTAAGTTACAAATTGGATTCAAATAAAGCATTTCTAAATAATTTTTCATTTAAAAACCTTGAACACCTTTAATATTAGTAATCACACCCTGATTATAATATCTTATTGTTTAATAATATGATTTTTAAGTGTAATTCTGAGGTGAAAAGCTATAAAACCACAACTAGATATTTATTATGAATGGAAAATATGAACATTGTATATTAGCTGTAAGATTTGGGCTATATTCAACTCATATATAGAAAATTCTCCTATAATCAAACAAAATCAGCAATATTTATTTTTTGCTAAAATAAAATTTATGTGGGTAAAATCCCGAGTATTTTGAAAGAATCTAAAATATTGTTTGACAAATAGCTGAAAATCCTGATTTTTATCAATTTATTTTATATGGAGATGAAATATGACCGACTTTTCCTGAAATAAATATCAAATGCAACATTAATCTTTCCTTAAGAAATTATCGAATAGAAGCGCCAAAAGTAACGTATTTATTATAAATTTATTTATTTACATCGCGTGTGTGAAGATTTAAAGTGGGATCTATTTATATAATTTTGTGTTTATTCCATAGCTATCATATGTAGAGATAATAATTTTTACTATGTATTAATTCTAGTCAATATATGATCTATTGATAAGAGATATATAAAAACCTACAAACTTCTCCTTTAAAAATATAATGGCATAACATTTCATTGTATATACCGTTTTTATTTATAAAATCTTATAGTTTATTTATACATATCTTATATAACCAGAAAAACCTTATAGGATAACACACACATTTAACTAAATATTATTTTTATTAGTAAATTTTATATATAGTGCTTCATCTCAATTTATAACGACACCCTTTATACAAGACAGCGTCAAGCTAAATAGACAAGTGCCGAAGAATATTGGCATTCACTTCTAAGACCCCATTAAATAGTTTCTTTCTTCGAAAATAAATCCTATTGGCCGCTCTATCAAGATATATCTTTGTGTAATAATTAAATAGAAATTTAATTTTGAATAACTGACTTTTAAAATTACTTATTTATTTGGTGAATCTGAACGCAGTTTTCATAAACATACATTTATTCTACATTTAACAAAATGTGTTATCAACTCCTCATCAGATAATTTGGTGGTCTTTAGCGGCAATCTCTAAAGGGAAAAATAAATGTTGGTTAATTATAATTTATTATTAGATAATAAAAAGGCATATATTGGATAGAAATATTTTATTATTATCTAATGATTTAAGTATGGATTGCTCTATTTTCAAAATAATTTATTATATTTTATTAAAAATGTGATTTGTGCCACCAATTATATGGTCTAGATAATGGTTCGAAGATGTAACTTAAAATTTGTCGTTTATTTCCCCCCAAAAATACCAAGTCTTTCTAAGCAGTTCAGAGTTTATCCTATTGTTCTAGTGGGAATATATTTGAAAAATTATTAATTTTTAAAGCTCTTCAAGTCTTTGAAATCGCTATATTTGTATGTACCTTCGCGAGGAACATAGAGAAAGCATTAAGATATTATCATTTGAATAATTTGAGAGTTCAGAAAACCTGGCACGATTCAAGTTTCACAATGTATTCAAATTGAAAGATAAAGAAGAGAAGAAGGAAAATATTAAAATAGTTATTTTTCTATTAGATATATTGGAGCTGGTGCCGCTAATAATTTTATTCAAGCAAACTAATCCTAAGACACTAGTGGTTCTTATCAATTAAGATCTTTCAAGGCAATGTATCTATAGATATAGTCTGACCTGTTGCCTTGTCTGAGGGGTTTCATGAATAAAATATTGCGGTGGGTTTTACCCTTGTACGCCAAATCCGTGTGTCGTTGACCCAATAGTAGAGTCATCCGCATTTAGAGGCTGTTTTCAACCCCTGGAATATATTAATAAACATCTTAGACAGGTACTTCAATTTTAATATGATTTAGTAATGTATATATATATATGTTATATTAAAATATTATTTTATTTGTGAAATTATATTCATAGATTCAAATACTCTGCTAAATCGATCGCCAGAGGTCACGCTTCCCCTATAAAAACTCATTGGTGTTGTTTCCCGATGGCCGGATCAAAACTTTTGTACATTATGTAAATAAGCTTTAATTATTTTTTCCTTAGCGTTAAGCCAGGCAGTTCTTTTAACAAATTAGGTTTTTATATATTCCTTTAGCGCAATTAGAGCTATTTTTGATAACTAATTTTATTATAATCTTTTCCACGACTGCATACCAAAATCAGGCAACAGCTAACAATTCTATATAAATAACAATTAAAATACAACATAAAATCTATCTTATCTTTGAAATCCAGGGGTTGAAAACAGCCTCTAAATGCGGATGACTCTACTATTGGGTCAACGACACACGGATTTGGCGTACAAGGGTAAAACCCACCGCAATATTTTATTCATGAAACCCCTCAGACAAGGCAACAGGTCAGACTATATCTATAGATACATTGCCTTGAAAGATCTTAATTGATAAGAACCACTAGTGTCTTAGGATTAGTTTGCTTGAATAAAATTATTAGCGGCACCAGCTCCAATATATCTATATGTAAAAAAGGCATCTCCTTATCGTGCAACTGAAAGTTGCTGATGGCTTGCGCCAAGGAGATGCCTTTTTTCATAATTATGCACCTTATCCCAGTACAATATCACATTTGTACTATTTTTTCATATATATATATATTGCTGAAAATAGAGCAAACCATATGGAATTTATTAATATAAATACCATTATCTTTTGGATTAAGCGAGAGAGAGAGAGAAATTTTTATTTAAAACCAAGTTTCAATATTGGTTTTAATATAAAGTAATAACGCGCCATTTATATTTTTCGGAAATGAAAGCATTAAAGCACGAATGCTTTTTCATTCATAAAACAAACTTCTACTGTCCTTACTGCGATGAAATAATACCAGACCTCTTCTTAGTGCTCTAATACTGTATTGAACGATTCTGCTTATATATGCTGCACTGAAGGCTGGAATCTCAGAAATGGTATTTAAGTAAACTATCGACATAAGCTTTTAGGATAGTAGAATTACATATAAACATTCATGTTTTAATGCTTCCATTTTCTAAATATAGGTTTTAATAGGCAATTTATAATATGAGAAAAATGCTTCACAAAATATTTTAAGCTAATAAAATATAACACGTGGGGAAACCTGACCACCATAATGTAGAGTTTACTTTCATTAACAAATTGTTTGAATGAGAAATGTGTAAAAACTAAGAAAGTTCTCGAATAATTGTAAAATACTTTAAGAATAATTCTATATCCAGTAATATGGCCCATTTCCAAGCGATTTGAATCCAATGTAAAATAAAAATTCGGCCAATGGCACAAAAGAAAAATTTTATCCTGAAAAAAAACGATATTAAATTCATAAATATGATAATATGATTGAATAAAATACCATTTTATCAATAAATATAAATATTGATATGTTATTTATATAATATTTTTGAGAAGAGAGATCTCTGGAGCAGTTTTTCCTAAATAAATTTGTAAATAATTCTTTTGAAATATTCCGTGTAATATGAAATTCCCCTTTTTATATTCACAGGATTATTTCATAAAATCTGTATTGACTTTAATTTAATAAGGTTTTTGCTTATGAAATATTTTACAGTTTAATAAATAATTGTACCTGTGTATACATATAGAAAATAATTATATTTAATTAATATAAATCAACTTTCTATTTTAGATAATTATGAATTTTTTGTGAGTGTACACTTCATTATATACTTTTAATAGTTATTGCAGATTTTTGCTATATATATGTCATATTTATTTGAAAATAGAGCAATCCATAAATAAATCTTTATTTAAAAGGCATATATTAGATCAAAATATCATTTATTTTACCAATATTTCAGTTGGCTAAACGCCAATCTTAACAAGGTGTTATATATAACATATTATCTTTGATTTTGTGCGATAGTAAATATTATTTTCTGATTTCGAATATTTAAATACTTGCTATATTGTGCAGTCTGGGACCATCTTGTAAAGATCAATTAGAATAAAACAACTCTAAATCAATATTTGTTTTAATTGAACCGATATATAGTAATAATATTAGAAAGACAAATCAATAATAATAATAATGAGAGAAAAAAATCTTGACAATAGATATATATATATTAAATTAAGAATTATCCCAGTACAATATTACATTTGTACTATTATTTCATATATATATATATAGAGAGAATATAATTATATATATATTCTTTCTTTTGGACCTAAATTATTTTTAAAAGAACTACCTAACTTTAGGCTTTAAAAATAAAGAAAAAAACTTTGTTTACGTATTTACATATCTACAAAAAGCTTTTTTCAGCCTAAACAACAATAATCGATTTATATAATTGAAAGCGGCCACTTTTAGCAGCCAATTTCACAAAGTTATTCTCGAAAATATATTTTAAAATAAAATATTCACACAACACTTATTTAAAAAAGCAAAAATTACGTTTACAACATATGCAGTATTGACACCTGGTAAAAAATATTTGCATCCCCTATAAACAGTTTAGAACGTTTTCTGAAATTTTGCAAACTTAAAAATAACATTATTCAATGGCACCAGAGTCTTGAAAAGTTAAACCTCACTAGCGAGCGAGTGCAAGTAACCAAAAGGAGCTCTGGCACATTTTCAATTGCAAAAGTCGAACTGATTTTCACATATGTAGACATGTGGTGCACTTACAGTAAAAGCTGTTGCCAACTCTTCTACCCATCCTAATTATAATGGTCTGTACCATTATATTAAAATTGATATATTAATATAATATAATTATATTAAAATTTAACATTAAAGCATGTAATTTATAATTTTTCTGAAACCGAAACTAGAATATTATTCGGGTAAAAAAAATAGCCTTTTTTATTAATGAATAGCCTTCTAGTGTATCATGATGTAAAATTAAAACGATCTTTTTTTTTTAAATTCTTTAGATCATCTTTAATCTTTAGAATTCCAACGCAGAAAAATAGGCATTCAAACAAGCAAATTTCCAATTTTACAAGTGGCGGAATCATAAGCTTCAGAGAAGGTGGAATTTCGACTAGAGAAATTGCAATGAAATTAGGCTGCAATCAAAGTACTGTTGTTAGAATTTGGTTTCAGTGATCAGAGGAAGAGAAAAGTTCAAGAAAACCTGACTCAGGTCACCCTAGAGTAACAACATAGAGGATATGAGGATTCGAAGAATGGTTGTAGCAGAGACAGGACAACATCTCTACAAGTATGTTAATATTTGGGGGGGGGGGGGGGGGGGGAACAAATAAAATAAAAAATAATCAGTGAAATCTTAATGTGTGTTTTGACTAAGTGTGAGGTTCTTTTTCGGGTTAGATAGAAGAAGTAGTGAGGTAGAGTAAAGCTAAACTTTTTGCATTTTTTGTTTCATTAATTTAACCCCGCTTTGTTTAAAAGGATTGAATAATAAATATATTTACATTTATATAAAGCTGCATTTATATTGAATTGAAATTAACATGGAACACAATGATTCAAGCAGCTCTACTCGTGCAGAATTAATCTGGACCTTCTCTAAAAACTATAAATAACAGTTTTATAGAAGCAGAACTCCGTAGTCGCAGGCCTTTATTAAGAATTTCATTCTTTGCCGGACCCAAAGACGATAGGCTCAACTGATATGAAGACAAGCGTCTTTGGTCAAAGAAAATAATTATGTCATTTTTTCGATTAATCCAAGTTCATTTTGGGGGCTCATGACGGCAAGAAACGTGTTAGACGTAGCCCCTAGAAAGATCACATCAGGACTGTATTGTGGAAATGCCTACAGCAAGAACCCATGGTGTGGGGTGGCATCAGCTATGAAAGTAGGACCCCTTCAAGGCACAATGACTGCTCAGCTATACATTGCAGATGTGTTGCAGCCTGTTATACTACCATTTCTTGAGAATACTAATAATTTCATTTTCCAAAAATATAAAGCCCCACCTCATACAGCCAACATCTCATGAACCTAGCTTCAAAATGTTGACATCCTTTCCTGGCCCGCTTGTTTCCCAGATCTTTCCCCAATTGAGCATGTATGGGAAATGATGGGGAGGAAAATTTGGCAGTCTCCACAACCAAGTAATTTTCAACAGCTTCGGCAAAAAAATTGAAATGACATGGTCTAGAATCGCACAAGAAGCCATAAAAAAACTATATGACAGTATGCCTCCCCGTATAGCTGCTTGTATACGAGTCAAAGGGGGACACACCAAATATTGATACAAGCTCTGTATCTGAATAATTTTTTATCCCATTTTCTTTAAATTTCAATCAATTATTTTGCACATTACCATTATAATACAATATAACGCGGCTGATGATTGTAAAACGAAAATTGAAATTATACCGCGAATGTTTCTTTTATAAAAATCGAAATTTATTTTCAAAGAGAAATAGCGACATTTCTAACTTTGAGGATGAGGTATGGAAAGGTGAAACATGAAGAGTAATGGCGAAACGGAAAAATAAAAAGTGTCCAGGGGCGGGAATCGAACCCACACCCTTCTGCTTACCGGGCAGGTGCCTTGTCCACTCGGCTACCCTGGACGTATTTTTCCGTTCGTAACTTATATTTAAAGTAACATTTAAAATACAATATAACGCGGCTGATGATTGTAAAACGAAAATTGAAATTATATCCTCAAAGTTAGAAATGTCGCTATTTCTCTTTGAAAATAAATTTCGATTTTTATAAAAGAAACATTCGCGGTATAATTTCAATTTTCGTTTTACATTACCATTATATAGCTCACCAAAATTATGATAATTTACTTAAGTATTAGTATTTCTAGGTAATGCAATTTTCTTTTGTGGCCAGTGTATATATAATGAATGAATATTTTGTCGCGAGGAAATAATTATTTTATGGCTTCGAGTCAATGCGAGGTAACAGAGACGATCAATAGACGGCATATGGGTTTTGGTTTTATTTTGAAGGGAGAATTTGCCTCAATATTTCGATATGGAGAGCTTATTTTCAAAACTTCAAAATATATTTAAAAAAAAAAACGATTTAAAGTCGCGCTTAAACATTTGTCCCCCAGTCGCCATAAACGGGTAAACCGGAAAGGCCTTTGCTGAAAAAACAAAGTGAAACCCCCGAGAGCCCGCAACGACTCTGGGTCATTTCACCGTTCTATCTCGACCTCATCCAAAACTGAAAAGTCTGTGCTGTTAGGTGAATGGAAGTGTCCTTAACATGCGCCAGAGGAGTGCGGGTCTCCGGTGACAATCAACGTTTTTTATGGAATCATTAAAGGTGTCCCACGACAAAAGTTAAATAGAAGTTGTTGACAAAACTATCCTTGACGATGGATACGTCAGTCCTCGCGTACTTATATCTAAGTGAGGAAAGGATCTCTTCGCGTTTATTTAGAAAGCGGAACACAGCTCGGCCTCAAATTTTAAAGAGCAAGAATCTTTCAGTTCATCTTTTCTGGTGTGTTATATGCAGGGGATGGCAGGTTTATAAGATTATATTTTAAAATATAATGTAAAAAACGAAGTATCGGATTGGAATAGAGATCAAAGTGACATTTGAACTTATAATTAAACCCCTATTTCTTATTAGAGAAATATTGAGACCAGTACTTTTTAAGCGAAAAAAAAAATCACTACAAGGTAAGCTTATTGCTGAAAAGTACCTAATATATATTATATTAATATATAATTTCCCACAAGGATACACTGGTCTGTAAAAGGAAAGGTTACCTCTCCGGTCAAAATAGATTAAGAAATTCTCCCTCGCCTAATGACCGTCTCCGCAAACTACCAGACTCGGATCGGTGGAAGGGCCATAACACCAGCTTTAGCAAATTCAGAACTCTCACCCAGAGATCATGGTTTCAAGCTAATATCCCTCTACACAGGTGAGAGTTCTGATTTTTCCAAACTGATGTTCCTGCTTTATCACCGTCTCTAGCCTAATTTGTGAAGACGGTCAATAGATGACACATATGATTAATTTTATTTTGAGAGAGGGATGACCTGTCCTTATATTTGAATAGGTTTACGATAGCTATCAATATCTCGATATAACGTTTCAATATCGTTTATTATTTTTGTCAGTGAAAGTCAAATTTAAACAATTTTCTCCATGATTTAATGAAATATATGCTTAAAAAGAAGTAATCAATATATCATATAAAATTGATGAGAGTTGGAGAGATATTTCTAGGTTGGCAAGGCAATTTAAGTGAGCTTACCCTGGGAGCTATCACGCACCGCCGCGCGCGTGGCCGCTGTTAGGGAGATGGCGATGCTGCGGCCCTTGGGGTTGGCCGCGTAGAGCGCGATGACGAAGGGAGTGGCAGGCGGCAGGCCTTGCAGCACGAAGCTGGGCTCGGCGGCGCTGACGTTGGCTCGGAGCGTCTCTCGCGCCGCGTCGTACACTTCTAGAAAGAAGTTCTGAGGAAGCCCTCCATCGTAGCCCAGCGTGTCGCACAGCACCCACAGAGCGGTGTCTGTTTCATTGGCGATGGAGCAATCTTGCGGCGGCTCGGGCGGACCTGGGCACAGCCGAGGATTGGACAATGGCACCGATGGGCTGCCTAGGCTGAAATCTGTTGGATAAATGGACATTTGCGAAGGGAAAAACACAATCGTTATTATTTAGCACAAAACATACTTTATTCCCAACAACCTGTTCACGCACAATCAGTGCTTTTTGATAAATCAGGAGGAATGAGTTGAGGCCAAAAATGCACGAATATTGTAAAATGCGTAAAAAAAAAGAATAAAAGGAAACCGGTGATTTTTACTCAATTCTGGAGTCATATATATGGAAAGTAAATATTTTCTCCATTATTTAAGCAGAATAATATTGACTTGGGGGTTAAAACTATTTCCCCCTTTTTATTGTTACCTTTTCCCCTCCGAATCCTTGAATGTAATCGACAGATGCCGATTGTCCATCATCCATTACGGTCAAGTTTCTTATTCGTAGAGAGAAAGAGAAATATTCACCGATCTCGGAGTGTGCGCAGCGAAGATGGAGAAAATTGAATGTTTAAACTCATTTTAAAAGGAGAGTTGCTCTTTATTGCACAAATATGTATAAGTGAAACTTGTAAAATTATTATTGATAACAAAACAAAGAACTTTGAAATGATAACAAAGTTTATAATTCTATAACACATACCATATAAATTAATTTTATAACAGGTTTTTTATTTCTTGAAAATAAAGATACTTCGGCCAGTAAATCTTTTTATTACCTTGACGTTTCGACAAAAATCTTTTATCATCGTCAGGAGCAAACAAAAATTAAACATTTAACAAGGCGTTAATTAATGCTTCATAAATTCGAAAATATGATGATTTTTTAAATACTTTAATCGTGTGAAAACAAAACTCAACACTTTATTAAAACAAAAAAAATATATATATTAAAAATATTTCAAATTTCTTGTTAAAATATCGATATATAAAAATAGTGTATATATATTTTTTACATGTTTGTGTGTGAATTATCAATAAAGGCTTTGTAATAATTATAAATGTCAACAAAGCCTAAAAGGAATATAATACAATTCGATGTTTGGATGAGATTGAAGTTTAGGAAATGTCGCTAGACAAACGGAAGATGTTGACAATAAAATCCGGCAGTGACAGCCGATCTCAATCTGGCAGGTGACATCCGTTCAGGCCACACGGCCAATTGCCTGCTTCTCCCGGCGTCGCCGCTCATATGGCCTGACTGGAGCTATAATGGCGAATGATGTCTTCGTTTACTTCTTAATGAAAACAAGCACTCTGCTTCTCTAGTAGTAATTTTTATTTTAGAGAATATGAAATCGCACAATCTAAAATTAATTCACGAGGACTCTAAAAATTTTAACAGATTATCCATATTTATTAATTCATAAATAAAAGCAATTCTTTATTATATTTTAATGATTTTTTTAGATAATCTCTTGTATGGGACGAGTGTCGTTAATAAAGGCATTTTGTTGTTGTTGATTTATTTGAGAGATTCAAGTGTATTCCATTTTTTCGATATTTATATCTTTGTGATTATCTTTTTGCACTCTCTCTCCATTATCAGGCGGCCGTCGGACCTACAGTCTTAGATCTTCGCGGTGGCCTCGCGGTGACCTCGCCATCAACTCAGCAGCGAAGCACGCAATCTACATCTTCGTAGGCCACGAAATGCGCGGTGTCGCTGGAGACCCGCTGGCGATCTTCGTGAGGATACGACAACGGTCGCAGAGCTGCAATGAAAATTTCATTATATACAGCAATATTTTAAATAATACTGTGTTATCATCATCATTATTATTGTAATTTGATCATGCTCATCACTTGATGTGCGAACTACGCATTTGATTGACAATATGTCAATAAAAGTTGTTAATTGTCATTGTCTCTCATCACTTTCATATTTTAGACCGCATTATTATTCATTAAAAATAGATTTAAAAAATATTTCATAATAATACTTCTTTTACACCTTGTTAAAGGTTTATGTAATGCTCCTCGAATTATTGGTATATAAATTAATTTTTGATTAATACATATCTTTTTATATAAATATATATCTTTTATTAACACAGGATCTGGCAATATATATTTGTGCTTAAAAATTACTAGAAATATATTTAAAATGACTTTTATAATATATATAAATATGTATATATACACTGATTAGCATGTATGTTATGAGTACACATGTGTGCTAAAATATTCAATGAAGACATTTTAAAAAAAACGAAAAGGAAAAATAGTTCGATTTCTCTTTTGAACTATTTTTTCATATAGCTTTGTGTTCTCACTCCCTTACTGTCTTAAATAACCATTTCTCAAGTTTTAAGGCAGCACATATAGCACAAAATATTAAAGATATTTAAATCATCTTATAATTTTATCGTCATTATCATTTACTTCGTTCGTTTTGTAGGAATATCTGAATTTATATTAAATTTCATAGCTATTCTTCTTTTTGACATTGCTTTTGTTTTTTTTTATGATTTTCAATGGTTCACTTTTGTCCAGATGCTAGTTAGCATGAAGAGTCAAGACAAATGACGACATAAAAACAAACTAAATCTTTGGCATTATGATTGAAACCGGGATTCCATTACCGTTTGTCAGCTAAATACAACAAAACCACAGTCTATATCAGCCGCTCGATCCCAATTAATCTAATGAAGCATTCGAATGGAAACATTTATCCACGTGGGTTAGTATTTAAAATGCAGTAAATTGGCTTGTAAAACTTTCCGACCTTTTGTTAGATGAAGGTGAAAGGTCTAGAACACCTGAAACAAAGGAGCAATTCATCTACCTCAGTTAAAGTTAGAACTGGTAGAAAGGGGCCAAAAGTGCTATATCGGAATATTTGCACAAGGTGTGGTACACGTCCAAGAAAGTCTGGTGGAGATTCGAAAATAACCTCTGCAGACCTGAGCGAGGTCTTTGCCTTGAAGGTGAACTGGTTTAGACTGGTTTCCTTTGTGGCTCTATGTTCATAATGGAAGTTGGATTGTGATTCTTAAGTCTTATTTTATTAATGTAAAGATTATCTGAACTATTATCTGCGTATCTGAACTACGCAACCAGCACAAGTCTTTTAGACTAAATATTAAGCGCGACACGAGCTGAATTTCAAATATTGCAGCAAGCCCCTATTTCTACCTTATCAATACCTCGCAGGAAGATTCGTACTCATTACAAAAATATGTCAGAGTTTGAAAGAGGTCGTGCCATTGGATTAAAAGTAGCTGTATGGTCAAATCAACTAATCGCGCGACATCTGTGTTTTAGTGATGCGGCTATTAGACTATGTTAGCAAGAGTGGGCCAACAACTAAAGAATGCAACGTCAGGACGGCAGCGGTCTACCAAGGGACACAACATAACAGGAGGACAGAGCATTTTTCAGAACGGCTGTCGCAGCACTGGATTCGACGTTATCTTCCATCCAACGTGTGTCCAAAGTGTCCAAAATGACCCTCAACAGACGATTGAGAGAGCGAAATCTAAGAGCTCACTGACGTTACGATGCCTACCCTTCACACCCGTACCCAGACAAGTCCGACTAAAGTGGTGTCGGAAGCAATCAACTTGGAACTGCGTTGACTGGGAACGTATAGTCTTTAGTAATGTATACCGTTTCTTACTGTGTCCTGACGACAATCGAAAACGTGTCTGGAGACGCCCTGGGCAGCGTGTAGATCCTGGCCTTACTTTCGAACACCACACAGGTCCACAACAGGGCGTTATGGTCTGAGATGTCATTTTCTTTAAAAGAAGGACCCCATTGGTATTCGTTCCTGACACTCTGACAGAACAACAGTACGTAGATGACATTATACGGCCTGTTCACATCACCCCGGGCTTACCTTTCAACAAGATAATGCCCGGCCACACATGGAACGTGTTACTATGGATTGTCTTCAATCTTGCCGAACTCTTCAGTGGCCAGCAAGATCTCCTGATCACTCACCTATAGAGCACATTTGGGATGTGATGAGAAGGCGATTGTAATCATCCCGCAATGTAGACAAGTTAGCCCGACGGTTGGAGACAATTCGGAAGGAAATTCCGCAACACACTATCCGGAATCTTTAACACACGTGCAAATTTCTGGTTATTGGCCCTCATCAGCGTGTTACAAGCTGTACCTCAACCACCTGGTATTAGAAGCTTCCTTATAAATAAAGGAACGGGTTATCAAGGCCAAAAGTGCGTGGGAACGCTAAATCATATGAATATTAAGCCAAAAATAAGAATTAACGGGAAATATTATTATTATTATTTTGACTTTACCACCTGATCTCGTGCATTCTCCATTTTTTTCTTTTTTTTTTTCACTCTTTATTGTCAATTTTATATAATTATAAATAAATTACTTTTATATAAATATTTTGCCAATCTGAGAATTATTATTTGAAAAGGTTTCATTTCCAAATGTATTCAATTACAGTTATTTATTAAAAAGTAATAAATTTATTATAGGGAGATAGTTTTACCTTTCTACAACCGCTATTAACAAGTCAACAATAACCAGTATTGTGAGCTAAGTTTCCCAAAATATTCTTCATCCGTTTATGTTTGTAGAACTTTGTCTTTAGAATAATTAACACCAATAATGATGATTTATTCACAATTTCACAGACAAATTTCTGAAAGCCCTAAACGAAGTTGAAATTCTCCTATTATTTTAAATCTTTTTTAGTGATTTTTTTGCTTGTAGAAATTTGTCTTTAAAAAAAGAAAATAATTCGTGCTGATGATGACGATTTCACATTTTAAACATTTAGATATATGTGTGTATATTTATATGTGGTAACCTTTCTTATTCGATAAATTTAAAAATAACAAAATTAATATGTTCTGCATTCTAATAAATTAATACCGAATCAACCATTTGCTTTTATTTATTACCCAATGCGGTTGATGCGGCATTTATTCGAGCTACAAAACATTCTCCAACCAGCGAATGATTTCCACAAAAAACAAATTCCATTGTTACAATATTTAACTCTCTGAATAAATATATATTTGAAGTATATTGAGGTTTTAAAGGCAATAAAAACACAATTTCCATTATTACACATATTGAATGGCAATTCTCTCTCTCTCTAAAAAGTAAAGTTATTTTTATTTGGGATCCTCCCCTACACCTTAAATCAATTATATTTGCTCTGCTTGTGAAAACACTAATAATATGCATATACCATTTTATTTTATAATATATATTTAATAGAGGAATTTTACATAATTTATGTATTAAACATATCGCATAATATATTCACCCAAATTTTCTTTTAAAAGCGATCTTTAATATATAATTATAATATATTTTAGATAAATAAAAAATAAATAATATATAAAATATATTATATATAATAAAACTAATTAAAACTATTCAATTTAAAAATTAGCAGCGGTTTTTGTAATATAAAAAAGGAGAAATAAATTATTATAACAAATTCTATTAAAGCTAATAAAAAAAGAGACAAAAGATAGTTCTATAGTAAAATGTGGTGAAGGTTTTCTATTTTACCTCCTGATCCTAACCAGATTTCCTCGAGCCTAAAATAATTAGGTATTTTTCTTTTAATCTTGTTTTCCTGTAACCGTCTTTTAATGAAATTATGTCGGTGGCGAAGTTCATCCATCAACTATGGATCCATCTTTCCTCCTTTTTTTATTTTCTGAGCGTGTGTGTCTTGGCTAAGCTACAAATGTTGGCTTTTTTGCTCATCCACTCGAATGGTTTTTACAAAAAAGTAAAAAAGTGCTCCGTATATTAATCCTATGCTCTTTATTTATATTTTTAATTTTCAAAATTATATGTATATTGCAATTTTGAGTGATAGGAAGATGTTTATATATAAAAATACACTTCTCTTCCATTAATTTAATTTTTATAAAAAAATGTGTGCACTTATATATATCATTATAAATAAAATACATGACTTTTTTCTATATTTTTATTACTTCTGTTCGGCGTAATTACGCAAAATTTGGACTTAAATACCCAATTCTTTATTTTTCTGTAAACCTCTTTGAAAATATTTTTGTCGTTGTGAGAGAAAGATAGGTAATGCCTACACCACGTTGACGAGGGCCAACAGCCCTAAAAGGGTACGTGGTTGGCTTTTTTTTCATCTATCAAAAAAAAAAAAAGAGTGGCAAAATATTAGAAAACTAATTTAAATAAATTTTTAGTTTATTTTTGTTCCACTAGATGGCGTTCTTCCATCTAAAATGTTCATATGGGCGGTCAGGATATGTACCTTTTAATTTTAAATAATATATATATATAGAAAGATCGCAGCTTAAGTAGATCTGATGCGCTCGCTTCTGACCATTTCTGCAAACTGGTGGAATCTGATAGGTGACAAAGCCACGACACTATCTTTGGCAAATTCAGAAAGCCTATCTGGAGACCATGATTTCAGGAAAATGTTCGTCATCTGTCCAGGGTGGACTTTGATTTCATGAGATCCACATGAAATCACGAAATTTTCAGAATTGGAAAAAAATGTGTCAGTTGGCAAATTGGCAAGGTCAATTCTATATTTTCCGGGGGGATATTATTATTTTAAGAAAGGAGACCTTCTTTATTTTGTTATATCTATATCCTCAAGGGGGGGGGGGGGGGGGATTTCAGTCTATGTTTTTAGGGGGGGGGGATGAGATATTCATCCTCAAGAGAAAACCTCCTCATTATAAAATGTTTAAAATGAATTTTAACGATATCTCTGCACATATTCAATTCGGTGGATACAACACCAGTTATGGAAAATCTAAATAAATCTAACCTGCTAATTGTATATATTCGCCAACTACACACCTTGATAAGCAGCTTTATGCTTTGGTTGTAATTGCCAAAGGTGATCTTGTGTATGGCGGATATGAATATGCACGTTATGCGCATAGAAATTTGATAAAATTTGTTATTTCTAATGAATTTTGTATGGAGAGATTTTTGGCATTTTGAAACAAATCGACAATTTGATATACCGAACATTTGTAAATATTATGTTACTTACCCTGCCTCGTTATATTAAGAACTTATAAAACATCTAGTAATACCATTAAGATAGGTTTTTCGATTATAGAATATCAATTTTAACTTGGGGATTGATTAACGCTCTTTGACATAAGAATAAATGTTTGCGGAATATTTGTTATAATTCGGTAAATTTTAAAGTCTCTAAACGGATGAGTAAGCTCATGTCATTGATGAGCCTAGACCTCCTAAAAATTCTTCTATCGAAAAATGGTTATGTAAACGCTTTTAAATATAAATATAATGTATTTAAAACTATCTGACTAATATTTTAAGTTACATATAGAAATGTTTCTATGTGATATGTGGAATATAATATAGGGAGGCTAATTTGTCTAATCTCCTTTAGCCAATCCGGTTATCCTAATGTTTATCCATTTGAATCCACCCTCTCTCACGGCATAGAAGGATCGATGAAATTGGTCGATAAAGTACTTATCACTTTTTGACTAACTTGGGTTCATTTATAAAATATGGCGAAAAATTCAAATATCTTCAAAAAGAAGTTCTTTATGTGTGACACGAGATAATTTAAGGTAAACATTTATTTTGTGGAGAGCTGAAGTTCGAAAAGTTTCATTTACACTTTCTCTATTTACATAGGCTGATAGCATGATATATATCAGTGTAAATTATTTATTTAAAAGCAGATATTATTTTTTATTTTCAAATATTCTGCATGACACTGTATTTTGTGAAAGTTAGCCCTACTTTTTATATAATTCAAATTTAACAAGTAATTCAGCCTCGATCGAGTACTTCAAACAAACGGAATATTAAAATTAGGATATTCTCTTTCTAATTTGCATATTCCTGACAATAAATTTGAGCATCATTTGTTGGGCGGAGTTTGTTTGGAAAACATACAGCTACTTCAACCAATTTTATCTTAATTCCCGATGTTTCAGTGACTCTGTCACTCTCCTCAGAGGAATGCTTATTCCTGAATCCTATTTTCTACTTATATATATTTTTGAAAATAGAGCAATCCATAAATAAATCTTTAAAAAAGGCATATATTGGGTCAAAATATCATTTATTACCAATATATTTTACCAATTATTCAGTTGGCTGAACGCCAACCTTTATCAAGGTATTATAACATTTTAAAGTGTGACCTTGGTAAAAATAAATGATATTTTAATCCAATATATGCCTCTTTATTTAAAGACTCATATATATGCACCTTTGACTAGAAATTATTATAGTAACTACATTTTATCAGGTTCTATATAGTATTGAAGATTCGCCAGAATTTAAAAATATTGTGATAACGTAAACGGAACAAACAGAATAATTAAAAGAGCCAGCTATCGAACTAATTACCATGCACCAAAGTTGACAGTATTCCATTCGGACCTAACTCTACAGTATATGGTGTCACCGTTTGTTCCTGATAGGACAAATAAGAAATGAGACTACTAAATAAACCAGACTGATAGTTTATTTTACTTTCTAACTTGTAATCAGAGAGGTAACAGGTGCGCGGCTTTGTTGTCTCACGCTACCTTTAAGTTGTAAATTCAGGCCGCTAGAAATCTAGAGCTAGCGTTTGTTAGAATAGGAGCATTTGTAGGCTATGTGTCGGGATCATACTGTTTCTATTTTCTAAACACCAAATCAAATCGAAGATCTGTGTTGAGCTCGTTTTAAAATTGTCTTTGAAAACGAAGGGGAAAATGGTACTTGGTATGTTTATGGCGATCAGTGTCTATCTCGTAATAGAGAGGGTTTTCGAGCGAGTTAAAAGGTTTAAAAAAGACAGTGAGAGAAGAGGTGAAAGACATAAAAAAGGACATCAACAAAAAAAAAATCGACGCTTAAAAATTCACGCTCTTGCCGAATTGCTCAACATTTACAAAATAATGATAGGGATTTTTCATAAGACTTATGTAACATGAGAAAAGTATGTTCGAAAAAAATTATACCAAGACTTCACTTTTATGATTAAAATGAAATTTAAATGATCATTTGTGATGACACTATTCAACACATAGAAAATGATCCGAACCTTTTAGAAAAAATAGCAACTTATAATGAACTTAGGGTTTGACGCCACACCCTGTTGCCAATCAATTCGCTGAAGAGTCCCAGCATACCAAAACAAAAACATGACAGACCTAATCCAAGTTCAAGATAATGATGTTATTTTTCTATATCAAGGTCTTTTTCACCTGGATTGAGTTCCTGAAGGATGTACATTTGACCAAACTTACTGGAAGGGCGTCCCAGACGTAGGAGCTTGTTAGAAGAAATATGACAGAAATGCGGAGAGAAATTTATGGATCATTTATCAAGACAAGGCGCCAGCACAATAGCTTTCTTGTCGATCTTGTTATCCCTGGTATCGCATAGCATTGCTGTGTTGGGACATTCGCTGTACTCACCTGACCTTTCCCCAGTTGATTTCTTCTATTCCCAAGCTCAATTTTGCGTTCTAAGGAACGAGGTATGACTCTGTTGATGCTATGAAGACAAATGCGACGTAACTAATGAAAGATTATTACTTGATGACTTCCTTCTCTTCTTCCGACAATGTCAGAATCGCATGGGTCAGACGCGGGGAGCACATAGAAGTAAAGGAGACAACTTTACAATTGTGTAGTTTTTAATTCTTTGATGCTCAGTCTTGTTATTCAATAGCCTCACCTCGTTTTATAGAAACATATGACCTAATAGATGACCGTTTCCTTACCATCCGCTATATACCTATATATCTATTTATATATAAATAATAATGTTAATTAGTTATTTTAAAGGATATAAATTGAACAAAACTTCAAACTACAATATATTTATTTTTTCTGCAATTTATGAGCTATCGAGTTTTAAAATCTTTCATAAGAATGAAACAAACGTCATAAAATTTGCTACGGCGGCATCGAAAAACTACTTGGGAATGGCTGGAAATGGGTAGAAGGTTCAGAAAGACATCGTAGGTGGGAACCCGTCCAATCGGACCACCTGCAGACCTCTAGTGTTGTTCCGAAATTAGAATTAGTTTGTCCTTTCGTTTTATAACAGGGCAACTTTGTCCTTCATTTCCGGCACTAATTAATGAAATATCAAAGAATAGGTATATAGCGGTGGCGATATTTGGATTCCACAGGATTATATCCCGGAAAAAGACCACACAGTGTTCTCCCCATCCCTTGTGAACTGGCGAATCCTGTATAGGGCGAGAGGCCCTAAATAAAGGCTTTCTTGTTGTTGTTTGTTGTCCTTTCGTTTTATTTTACCTTTTGTAAATGTGTTGCTTCTTTTGTACATCTTTTACTTGCTTTTGTGGTTAGTTAAATATATCTTACGCAGCTGAATTCCATTACGGACTCACGGGTATTTCTGGGTCTTACAAACTTTGGTTAAAATAAAGTCACACTCAGCCCGACGTAGCAATATAAAGGGTTTCTAGAATTTTTATATTGTAGTAGCTATTGTATAGTAGCTGTTGAAAATTTAACCGGTCTTTACTTGATGCCGGAGAATCTGCGATTTTATATCGTTATTCTTTATTTTTATTTTATGTTCTATAACTCTCTTTCTATTATATAAATGCTTCGGCCTGTTTCAACAATTTAAGTTCTGTCACAGTATGAGCAGTATTTAAAGAAGTTTTCTTTTTGTTGTGTTTTTTTTTTGCTTTTTCATTTAGTGTCAGAGTATTTTAGACATTTCTTGGAGATTGTGGTCGAATCGTCTGCTACGAAATTATATTTAATCGAATTATAGATTTCAACAAGTGTTAACAATTTAGCCTGTGTGTGTCGAATTAATTCTTATACTTTCTATTCAATTGTTTTAAAATTTATTTTTTTAATTCTTATTTATAGAACCCACTCCATATTTCACACGAATTTTATATATTCGCCGATAGATCAGCATCAATTGTAGGGTCATCGACAATAAATTGAAACCAGTCGATTTCACATGAAATAGGTAAGATTGGAAAACTTCGTCCTTCGTTATTATTGTCTGAAGAGGCGGAGCCGTGTAGCTACAAGGCCGAGAGAGAGAGAGAATATCAGTTAAACATGTCTTGAAAAATATAGAGAGTAACTATATATAAATGTGAAATTACACCAATTTATTATATTTTAATGAACACAATCATTCTGTTAACAAAAATATATATTTATGAAATACACCTGAATTGTTCTGTATATATCGTAATTTTATTATATATTTTATTAATAAATATCGTGAATATATTAATAAACAATTCCTTTAGATCACTGGAAGCCAGAAAAACCTTTTTAAAACGTATTTAAGAAGAGATAGACTATACCTTCGCTTAAATTTGACTATTGAAGTAATAAAATAATCCTGCACCCATAAAAATCAATCACGTGCATTTAGGAAGTGTGTGGCTTTTCAGGAAGACTTCTCATTCTATATATAATTTCTAAGATGAAACTTGGCATTACATGGGAACATAAACAAATAACATTTTTTCAGTTAAAAAATGAAAGAGATAAATTATGTGTGGCATTAAAAGAAAATGTTTAAAAAATTACATCCCATAAAAATGTCAATAGTCGATCATCATTCAAGCAAAAGCGGAAAGTCTTTTAAGACAGAGGTAGAGAGAGGAAATATGTATTTATCTATCCAAATTTCAGCTGGCAATTTGACTAAGAATGATAAAATGGTTTCTTTATGACCGCGGAGTCAGAATATTCCTGCACCCAGCACCTGTCCTAATCTCCCGCTGCCCCGGGGAGTCGTCACCACACCGACCCCCGGCGCTTCAATATGAGAACTGCGAAATTCCCCATATAATCTGATTAATGGCCTCGTAAGACGCCAGCGAGATCGCTGAAAGTATTATGTGGCTGTAAACTGGTGCGCTTGATAATTTGTAAACTACACATCTCAGTTGGAATAGCTATCTCATCATAGATATATATTGTATTGTAGGCTATATCGGTAAGTCTATATTATATTATACGTTTTATTGGATGTAACATATAATAGGTTATAAGAAATTTTAACTATTTTTGACACTTTTCTTTCTTTTTGGAATAAAACAATTTCTATTACCCTTACTGCAATGATAAGCATAATAAGAGGGCCTGGCTCATCAGTGGCGAATCCTCCCAGTGGTTTCGTCAGTTTAATCTACCATACCGCTGTAACATTGCATTTTGATGTTATTCTTTTATCATTGCAGCATGGGCGCAGTATAGAAATTGTTTCATTTCAAAAAGAAACAGAAGCGTCAAAAATGTTTCCAATTACTTATAACAGATAGCGTGCTAATATATGCCTCATATTAATAACAAGATATATGTATATGTATAATAATAAGATATATGTATATGCGCTTGTAATTACTATCGGGAAAAAACACTATGTCATTATGTCTCGAAATTATACTACACAATTGTGTCACGAAAGGATATAGTCCTGCAAATAAAAAAAACGAGCCTCTCCAGTATTCAAACTTGGGATGTTCTGATCCTATAATCAATCTGTAATATTCTAACGGATGTTAAAATATAATAAAATTAGAGTTCGTTTTCTCTAAAGATTTATAGATTCTAGTTAGATTCTAGTTGGTCTCGAGGACCACGCCATCACCATCTCCTCGGCGGCGAAGTACGCGATCTACGTATTCTTCGTAGATCGCGAAATACGTGGTGTCGCTGGAGACCCACTGGCGATTCTCCACCAAACTCTGCAGCGTTGGCAGAGGCGCCATATTCATTGTACATAGTGTATATAATGTATATTATCTTTTTTTTTAAATAGTGCAGACTGTGCTCTAGTTTTCAGTCATAAAGATGTGAAAAGAGTTTAATGTTTGAGACCATATGAAATATTATATTTTATTAATAAATTGAAGTTTTATTCATTTACATTGAGATTTATATAATATAAAAATATATTAACTTTTTCAAAGAAAATATTACATAGAAGTGTGAAAACGCGCTTTGAAATGAACATTGCTTTAAACCGTTAACAAGCACAATTAACACGAGTTTAAAAAAGGTGTCTCCCAATAACTAATTCATTATGTGATAAAAAGGTTTTTCATTATGAAAAATTAGGTTGAGTGACCAAATTGATTTCTTTTCGATAAATTTAATTTAGCCGAGGTATATATATATATATATGAGATAAGGCAATTGTGCACGGTTGAAAGGAAGGCTGCCAATAATTAACGCCATTTTCTTTTTAAAACGCATACGTTAGGGGGCAAGTAAAGAAGAATTAAATAAGAAAGATAAATACTTTATCGCTTGCTCTCTTTCCCCTCGACTAAAATTAAATTTAGGATGGATTTTAATTTAATTAATCCTAGAATAAACGTCGGAGTTTAAATAAGGTCTCTTGTGTGGGAAAGGCTTAACTAAATATAATTATTTTATTTGATAATTTTAATAAGTCAAAAGATTTTGGAAAAAAATGAGCATTTATAATTTCGAGCGATCTCTAGAGTTTTTGCAGATGGTATGTTAATTAGAGAGGCTTATGGATCCTGGGAGAGAACGTCGGGCGGGATAGACGCCCGGAGGTCACGCAGGGATCGTGCGCTGACTCATTTTCCCTCTAGGTAAAGTCATCATTGATTGCTAATTAAAAGCTGAAGTATATCATCCTTATTCGAGATATATGATGCCCAATGAATTTAGTGCGTGAGCTTTGCGTGACCTCGTCATATTTGTATTATTAGTGTTTTATGTGGATCTCTTTTGCTGAAAATCTGTTTAATATATTGAATTCTTACACATTATCTCTTTGTATCTATATCAGATAATTTACAAGAAAAGTATTGCATTGTTGTTCAAATCTATAGAAAAGCCACACGCGTACCCGTTTTTAAAACGTTTAGAAAATGAAGAAAGTAGAATCAAATGAATAATACTTTTACAATAAAAATGAGAGAGAAATATATAAACACAATATACTGCATACATTTTTCACATAAAAATGTCCTAAATTTGGCTATTAACCACTTAAAAATTTTCAAATTAGCTGCGGTAAATTGTTCCAAAATTAATTCCTACTTATAAGAATTAGAACCTCTCTTACCTCTTTTTCTAAAGTTTTTTTATTTAAAGAAATCATGTACTTTTGAAGAAATTATTTTCAAACTTTTTAAAGAAATATTAGAAAGGTTTACGAGAAGAGAAAAGACTTGAATTATTTTAAATGGGAGGTATACGTCTGCTTGCAATTAAGAGATGAAACATTCCAATCTAGTTGGTGTTTTAGATGTATAAATGGTTAAAATTTGCCTAAAGCACTAGATGCCTTTGAAAAATACAGGTGTAGAACACAAAATATGATGAAAATATATAATTTTGAACTTCACCACACTTTCGCCATAAATCTCCACCTTGGACCTGGCCCTTGTATAAAAATAGACCTGGGCCACGTGGCTTTCCTCTGTGGTGCCACATGGCGGGGCTCAAAGGTGGGAAGTTAGGAGTAAACATATTCGAACCACGAATTTTAAAACGCACAGATTCTTTATATATTAACAAAGAGCGTGAAAATATAGGAATTTGATACTAAAACTTAGCATTGAGAATTATGGAAGTATGTGTAAGTGGATTTCCAGCCTATCAGATAAACAATTTTTGACACGTTTCTTAATGTTTCAAAAGAGATCCCACTCTCTTTAAAATGCTCTGAAATATATAATGCATCTTGTTTTATCATCTTTGTGCAAACGTAAAATTGGAGATGAAGGATGAGCCATAACAAAAGTTTTGGCAAATTCAGACAAAAGCCAATCTGTATATGATGGTATCAGGCTATGGCCTTTATAAGTCAGTACAGAGGCGGCTTCGAATGCATAGCATCTTACGAGAGGAGTTATGAAATTGGCCAAATCTGCCAAAAAGGTGGGTTTTTTTTGCCTATCCCTATTACACGTGGTACAGGCCATGATAATCATGGTGGATATTTAGCGACTGCTTTTTACTGTAAGCGCACCACATGTCTACACATGTGAAAAGCAGTTCGACTTTGCACTTACAAATGTGCCAGAGCCCCGTTTGGTTACTTGCACTCGCTGGTGTGGTTGGACTTTTGCAAGAATCGGGGGACATTGAGGCATTTTTTTTAACAGAAAAAAGTGCCCAATGCGGGAAACGAACCCGGGTCGTAGCGGTCGAAAACCAACGCTTTAGACCATCCCTCCACCGACCCCCTGAAAAAAGGTGTTTAAATTGTCAAAGTGACTGAAACAATTTTCCGGCCAGATTAAATGCAAAATAGCAGAAGAATGATATTCATCTACCAAAATAAAGACATTCCTTTAGAATGCATTAAAATAATTCGTACAATAACGTATTAACGCAATTATATTTAGGGATGGTTTGTTTACATACATTCTCATTTTTACAAACGATTATTTAAATTTAAAATGTATACTTAGATCGATAAATTTATCAACTGAACTGCCTAATTAATACACAACAAAGACCACATTTATCAAGATTTGAAACTTCCCTACAAATGTCACAGAGTACCTGGCTCTCCCAGAAAGCACAGGTTAGATGACACGAGCTAAATATAGATATTTTCTATCAATATGATGGCATCGAGGCGTCAGTGCTTCATGAATAAAATATGATCCAGTATCGGTCGGAAGCACACAAACTCTAATCTCTCGCAAGTTTCTTTATAAAAAATAACGGATATTATTAAAACTACGCTAACTCAATAAACCCAACATTTAATCCCGCATTTATTGGCAATATTTGTTCTCGAAAACTTGTTTTCTTAATATAGAGAGATAATGTACGTGTCGTTCTTTATAACTATCTCTCTATATAAAGTCTATTTTTATATGATTGCATTTATATAACTATACTATAAAATTGAAGGTTTGTGTGTGTGTGTGTGTGTGTGTGTCTGATGCATTAACTCTCCTGAACGGCGCATAGCGTACACATTGTGTTCACATGGATCAATATGTGTGAGGATGAAATATATATATCAGGTGTTTCTACCTTTTATTTTGAACTGTGAAGTCATATTTCTCAATTAAGCTAAAACCATTATATATACTGGCGGATATTTGTCGGAAGGACATTGATCTAAAGTGAAAACCCTCCCTGGGCCATATCATAAAACCATGATCGCTAAGTGGACATTCTGAATTTGAAAAATATGTTGTTGTGGCTTTGTCACCAACTCAATTTTGTTAAAGCTGGTCTAAAGATTGCGAGTAGTTTTTGCGTCTATTTTGACGGGAGAGGTGCCCTTTTTTAAATTATCAATTTAAAACATTGTGAGATATTTGAAATATTATAATAATAGTTAGAGATATAATACGCATAATGACAATAATAATTATTTTTATGATGATAATTATTATAATTAGGTGTAAAAGACACAACACACAAAATAGGTTAAATAAACATTCACTCAGAAAAATTCCGGGTGAAGCCGATTCTTTATTCGAGTTAAAAATCAAATTCATTTATAAATAAAAACGTTAATCCAGATTCAATACCTTATTTCCACATATATATAGGTATTTCAAAACTAATATTATTTACAAAATACGTTAAACATAAGAATCAGCTAAAATGTGTATTAAATATGAGTTTAAAAAATTTGGAATTTTTTCTCAACATTTTAATATTAAATTTCAACATGTATTAATTCTAAAAATATTTTCTTAATCTTTTTAAACTTTAGTCAAAAGTGTTAATCTGATGAACCAATTATAAAAGTCTGCAAAACTTCCCAAACTTTCCTCAAGTAAAACAATATTTGAAAAAAAAAAACTACACTAAACAATATTGATTCTATTCTCTATTTATAGTGGTGTACTACATCAATTTCATTACTATGTTAATAAAATAGAAATAGTTAAAATGGCAGGTGACTTATGTATTGTGAGCTATGTATTCGATGGACATTATCATGTATTTTAAAGAAAACCTTTATGTAAGAAATATTAATAGTTTTTATACAATATAATGCGGCCTATGATTGTAGAACGACATTTGGAAATATCCCGCATGTGCTTTTTTTAACGAAAAATCGAAATTTATTTTAAGGAGAAATAACGATTATTTCTAACCTTAGGGTTGAAATATGAAAGGATGGGAATCCCTGGATACTTTTATTTTCCGTTTTTCATTACTCTTTACAATTCATCCTTTCATACTTTATCTCTAAGGTTAGAAATAATCGTTATTTCTCCTTAAAATAAATTTCGATTTTTCGTTAAAAAAAACACATGCTGGATATTTTCAAATGTCGTTCATTAATACTTTTATATCAAAAGCGTTTTTTTTATTATGTATGAAATAAAAATAACTAATCTTGAATATATTAATATCTCGAATAATGTATCAATATTAATAATTATATAAGAATAGGAGAGATAAAAAACGAACTATTCCAAACGATGTCATTAATCAGGTTCACAGCCATACATTTGACCATTATTTCCTAGATTAATATATAATGTTAAATAAATTCTGTTTTCTCGTGACCAAAGTTAAGGACAAATGTCGTTTGGGCTGTCACGCGTTTGTCCTATATGGTAGTAGAGCCAATATGTAAATAAGCCAGTCCGTTATGTTCTATAGGCAGGATGTCAATCACATGTAGAATTAACATGACACGTTGTATATTTAACGTGTTCCTAATTTATCGCTGTTGGACTTTAATATTCACTCAATATATTTCTCTCTATTTTAGTTACAAATCTTTTGTCACTTAACTGATCCGCTTTAAGTTATCAATATTCTTATACCATAAACACTTGAATATGTATCAATCTCTCTCTCTTTGACAAATTATTAAAAAATGAATGTATTTCATATATCAAAATTTGAAAATATTTTTGACGCGTATGATTTTTTCTAAATAAACAATTTCTACTGCCCTTACTGCAATGGAAAAATTAATTTGTTCATTAATTTTCCCATTTCAGTAATGACAGTAGAAATTGTTTATTTTTAAAAGAATCATACGCGTCTATAATAGTTTCGAATTTTGATAACAGATGGCGCGCTAATGTATCTTAATATTTTATATATATTAGTAAATATATATATATATACTTATATTGGATTTAAAGTAATTTAATCAAACAAATGTAATATTTTGGGAATCAAAACTCTCCTTTATAAAAAAAATACGTTTTTTTACATGAACATGAGGTTCGCGAACGATAATAAAAACCACGTTTTTGTTGTTTTAATTTTTTACCTTTTTATATGTTGGGATTTTTGAAATTGGTAATTTCACTTTTCAGCACTTAAAATTTCGCTTTTCCAGTACACTATTGGTGTGTCTCTGATGACCAGATCCCTAAGACGAATTTGGTTTTTAAAAGGGAAGATTGTTTATTATTGAATGATATACTATTAGTGAAATAGATATTTTTTGTAAAGCTGACCTATGTTTTCTCATACGTTTTTCTCAATATTTTACCCGAATTTTCTCCAACATAAGTAACTTGACAAGAATTGCAGGGTATATTTTGCAGTAAAGAGTTCATATATTCGGACTTTGTGTGTCGTTTTTGAGTTGAGATGACGGTGTAAGTCTTCTAGATTTGTATCGGCTCAAAACTATTGTGACGTTTAAATAGTCTTCTGATTCCATGACTGTGTAATGAGGATTATAGTTAATTCTTGGAGTGATCGAATTATTTGACTTTTTAATTTGCATGTGTCTTAAACGACTTTTTGTTGATGAAATATCAAGGCTCTAAATAGCGCCTCCCTCCCTAAAGCGCCAATTTTAAATACGTAGTACGATGCGATATTTACATTAAAAGTGATCTGTCTATGTATATACTTATACAATACTTGTAATATTGGAATATAACCAATGAATTCTAGTGTCATAGGCAATGATAGCTACACCTTGATCCTGATAGACACAATAAGGCGACCACAATATGGGAAATACATGAAATTACTGCACAAAAGAAGAGGGAGGTCTTCTGGTCAACAGGAAGGGGAATGGCGATTTTCTTATACTTCCAGGGAATAGTTTACCCACATCAAATGTCTCCGCTTATAACACTGTTATGCCAGCACTATGTGACAGTGCTTGAATATATTTGATAAAAAAATTCTCAATTGTTTCAATTTATTTGATTGTAACATCCTGACGACTTTCCGTCTAACGCATCAAATATTGTGGCTGAATAATTAGCTTAAAATATTCTCTACAGTACCGATTCCTTGGGTTTTTTTTTATCTGTTTTCCCCCCTGAAATTAGAGCTTCGGGGTCTGAGGTTTGATTTTTCAAGCGCCGTAGTGAAGAAAGCAAAGGCATTTTTAAATTTTAGGACACAAAGAATGATTTTCCAAGATTGGTAGTTACGTTGGGCCAAGGGCATACCTCAAACTACTTTGAAAAATAAAATATTTAGCTGGACTCTGCTTATTGCAATTTTGTGCAATAAATTCATTCCTTTTTTATAGTCTTGCACTCGTAGCAGTGGAATTAGTGGATTTCATCAAATTAATCTGAATCAGAATGGTTTATTTTCCGAAAATTTATAGAGCCTTTTATATGTAAAAATATATAAACATTTTAGTGTTTAATATCATTATATACTCGCTAAACAGAAAATGGAATTTATTGGAAAGAGCTGGATTATAAATGGTAACCCTCCCAGTGATTTTGCTATAATAATTTCCAGGCAATTAGAACTATCCATTTATATATAAACAATATATTTTAATTTTTTAGAATCTGAATTTGAAGGTGTATTCGAGGAAATGAAGTTTCTATAATACCCGAACGTGTTGCCACGTGAAGTTCTGGAGACAATTCACACGTAAATGAGGTTTAATGGAACTCTTCGCGGTTTAATGTCTTCATTGTTGGAATTATCTGCATTTCTAACTACTAGAACAATTCTTGAGCTATGAGGCAATACAAGAACCATATTAGACTTTTAGGAACTATTGAGCCATCCCTTACAATATTTTTTATATTTCTTTCTGTGTATAAAAATATTATCGAGTATCCATTCTTTCCAAAATGAGCAAAAGTGACCACCAATTGTTTGTTTTCATAACTTTCCACCAAGATAAAATTGTAGCCAACACCGAATTTGAAAGCTCTTTTCGAGATGTGTGGAATGGATACGAGAAGCTCATGATATTCATTATATATATTTTTGGAAAAGTTCGATGACTCCACCCTGCTGTGAGTGGAATGCACATAGAATGAGAGAAGAAAGTGTCAGCACAATCATGAAGAATGCATCAAGTGCAAGATATTGCTTCAGATGAGAAGCATCATCAACTATTCTTACCTAAAGAAAAATGAAAGTTATGATTTTTTATCATAATAAAATTGAGAATTCTATGATATAAATAACATATTTAATCACCTTAAACGTTTCGATAAATTACAAACACTTTATTATCTTTACTATAAGGATTGTGCACGAATGTGGAAAGTAGATTGACGTACCTGCGGGCACGACGAAGAACACGCAGGGATCGGCCTGGATGCCGACCTCGTTTTCCGCCCAGCAGAGCAGGGTGCCGTAGCCCTGGCGGTGCGGGGAAAAGGTAACGAGGCTCCCGTTAGCCCCCAGGGAGCTGAAGGCCCGTTGCGGCAGGAGGTGCTGCGAGTTATTCAGGGCCCAGCGGAACACCAGCCCGGCCTCGGGTTCGGCGTCCACGTGGCACTCCACTCGCGCCGTCTCGAACGCCGCCAGCCCCACGGTCTGGTTGGTCACCCAGCACTTGGGGGCGTCTGGCGGCACGCACACGCAGGCGTTATATCTCGTGTTCCACAATTGTCTGGAGGATCATGTGGTGAAATACTCTTTAACGTTGATCAGAGAACTTATGTTAGGTAAACCAATTTATACATTTCTAAATGATTTATATAATATTAATTGCAAAGTGCGCGAGGATGATATTACACTCATGGACAAAATTTGAGGATGATGTAAGTTTTTTCATGTATATTGAGATTCAGACAATAACTCGGAAAGATGTTTGATACACAGTGACCTTTATTAAAGACACACGAGATAACCAAGTGTGAATAAAATTTCCTCTGTCTTCTTCTTCTTCTTCAAAAAAAAAAAAAAAAACTGACCAGAAACATCAAAATATGAAACTTCCTTTTATTTTGCCCATGTGTGTATTTGCAAAGAATGATTTTAACTTTTAATAAATGCTTTAAAACATTTGAAATTTTAAATGTATCGAAAAAAATATCGTTTTTATACATAGAATATAATGAAAAGGCATCTCTTGGTCGTGCAACGAAACGTTTCTGATAGAAGAGCTTGGAATAGTTATCAACTCAGAGTTTATATTTTGTTTCAGGAAAAATCCTAAATACCTTTTGGCGAATCAAAACTTTACCCATAATTTAACCTCTTTTAAAAAACATATAGAGTATATTACGATGCACTAGCGCGCCATCTGTTATCAGTTCACCACTGATGAACCAGGCCCTCCCTTTAATTTTTCCATTGCAGTAAGGGCAGTAGAAATTGTTTTATTTTAAAAAGAATATTACACGTCTAAAATAGTTTTGTAATTTGATATAGAGAGTATATAATTTGATATTTTAAAAAATGATATAAATTTGCTGTTTTTTGGTAGATTCAAGAATGAAAACTCATGAATATATAAATACATATATAGTACAACCTTTAATTTATTGTAAAACTCATACAAAGTGAGCTTGCATAAATATTTATTCAAATTTAATATCAGGCAAATGTAAGATACTTGTATCATCAACGTGACGTATACAAAACGAGAGCGATTCCCGAGAAAAACGCTCCAATAATAAATACACATAAGGGAGAACGCAAGAACCAATGTAATGTTTAATATTTATTAACACCAACGGAGTGTATTTCGTATTAAATTACAAGAGGATGGCAATAACAATAAATTGTCTTGGTAACAGTAAATTTCAGTTATTGCTACTGTATGGAAAATATTCCTTTTAGTGAAATTAAATTTAGCAGTTAATCAACATCCTCGCATATTTTAACATAAATACCCAAGAAACATTTGCCATTGTCAACTCCTTTGTGAAGTCTCCTCGGCTTATGAGAAAATTTGTAGAAATAATCCGAGTTCCTATATTAAGAGGGTCACCGAAATATCAGAAAAAAACAAAAAATATTTAATGTTATTTCTCAAAATTAAACATCTTGATATGTTTTGATTTACTTAATTATTATATACAGTTAAATCTGTTTATAGCGCCCCCTCTAATTAGCGCCTCCTTCTCTATAGCGCTAGATTTTAAATACGTAGTACGATGCGATTTACTTTAAAAGTGACCTGTCTATAGCACCCCCTCTCTATAGCACCCTATTTTGGTGAGTCCAAAGAGGGAGCGCTAAAGACAGGTTTAACTATATAATTATACTGCAGGTTGAATTTATTTAAAATAAAGGTTAAAATGCATCAACCTTTTCGGGTTTTATTTACCCTTGTTTCGGCGACCTTGCGTCACACCATTTCCAAAGTAAAACTTGATGTCGAGCTGTTGTCAACACTGTACCCTGTTCATATAGAGGTAGGATTGTGTACGTTCTACGTGTGAGTATTGCGACTTTAATAAGTCGGCAACGGTTCAACAACACGTAAAGCTTTTACCTTCAAAATGGCGACAGCTGGTCTCCGAAACGTTAGTAAATAAACTTTGGAAAGGAATTGTTTTCACAAAATATATTTGGACACATTCATACTCTTTGTTAGAAACCATATTTACTCCAATTACTGTTTGCATTAAGAATAATCACTATGTATTAAAAAGCAAATGCTCAGTATTTCTATCAACTCACAACAAGTGACGACGAGAATAATTTCAAGACTTTAGGTTCCATTTTTTTCTTCAACTAGAAGGCGTAGCTCTATTTCGGTGTTTTCAAACCACGCGCTGCTTTCTAATAAAATTGAAAATAAATTTGCTTTAACCTTTGTATTTTACTTAATAATTGTTAAAATATTTGAATAATTTATCAATAAAATGAAAATTAATAATATGGATCTTCATTCTAAAAGCGCCTTATCGGATGTATTCTTCCTGGGTAGGCGTGAAGAAAGCCGGTTTACGTTCCAAAGTTCCCTATAAAACTACGTATTTTACCATTAGTTATTTTTATATAGAAAAAAATCGTCAAATTATTTTACATTCAGCGGGCGTGCTAATACCACTTAAATTCCCAAGGTGACGATTTAATGCGACTTGTTTAATTCCATTCAAGCATTAATTAGTTAAAGATTAAACCTACAAATGTGATTTCTATTTATTTTATGGATACAAATCTTATAAAAAAATATATTCATCAATAGAACAAACACAAAAATACTCGATGATATACTTTTAAAAAATAACTCTTAATACGAAATTCTACAACTGCTAGATAAAATATTAACAACGATGATCAAGCATTTCCAATTCTTTATCATATTTGGTTTAGTAAATCTTAACTTCCCATTACTCATAGTTATAAAAATGATTGTGCATGACACATAGAAATTTGGAGTGAAAAAAATAGGCCGGAATTTCAGAAATTTGTGAAATTGTATACACTTTCCCATTTTTATAGAGATTTGTAGCATCGTATACACTTTTATAGAGGTTTGCAGAATTGTGTTTACACCTCTCTTCTCTCTCTCTTTCTCTCTCTCCTATTTTACCTATAGTTGCTAAGGGATATAAATGAAGTGTATAAATTGTCACCTGAAGCACTGAATAAAATTAATCGTGCTAAAAATTCACCTTTAATATAAAAATAATATATTTGGCAGATAGAAAAATACAGGCATATTAGGTAAAAATATATTTTGATCAATTATTAATTCCAAATTAACTCTAAAAATATAGTGATTATAAAATATCTCTACAGTGGGGGTTTATGCGGTTTTCTTTTTTTCAGACTCCATGCCCTTCAGAAAATTTTAAAAATTTGTTTAGGATTTCCCCATGTATATGTGTTCCTTCCCAATTGGCTTTATGATTTTGATCCAAAAGTATTGTTGCCATTCTCTGACAAGCCCACTTTTTGTAGATTTGAAAGTATAAAGTCAAATGAACAGTTCCAGTTTAAACCAAATGGTTTCCATTAACGAAGAATATAGAAAATTTAAAAAATTCTGCAGACTCTATCTCAACTGCCGTGGACCTAAATTACATTAATGAATTGAAAATTTTAGAGTTAATTAGTATAGTTTATTATTATTATTATTTAAATATATTCTATATTTATACGATTAATTTAGTCGTTATAATTCTAACAATATATTAAACGTTTTTGATAATATGTGTGTAAATAAACTGTATTTCTTGTATAATTATTGCTCTAAAATGTAAATTTAAATAACTTTCACTATATTTCTTTAAAACTGGAAATGGTTTGTATATATATTTAAAAAACTATGTATATAAAATAGTTTAAACATATACACACAAATATCCACATAGGATATAGCGTGTGTTTTGCAATAAATATATAAAAAAATCTCTGACAAAGATCATGAAAACACTGAAAAATCAATAATTTTGTTTGATAATAATACACAATGTATTCATCATATAGATATTCCATATATAAATGTGGTGTGTTTTATTTACTGAAATTATTCAATGATGAAAATTATACTATTGTGCATCTTATAGTAAATTCATAATTTCAATAAATCGGGTTAAAAAGAAAAGAAATCGAACACCGCTCTAACGATTACTCTTCACAGACGGTTTAGCTCAGTCTAGAAGATATTGCCTCGAGACGCATATCAAAGTTCAAAATATATATTTTAATACCCACAGATATAATTTATTAAAATTGTGCATTTTAATAGAGATAATAGAATGTTATGATGTTTTAGCGCGCCATCTGTTATGAAAATTCGAAACTATTATACTTTGATGTAACCTAATGTAAACTATAATAGTATGATTATTTTGATATTAAACAATCTCTACTGTCCTTACAGTAAGGGCAGTGGAAATTGTTTAATTTCAAAAGAATCATACCCGTCTATGATACTTTCGAATTTTCACAATAGAATGTTTTTACAAAAATAAAATTTGTATATGAAAATAACTAGTAATTCAAATTTTTAATTTGAATTGTTTATTCAAATTTTAAAGTAATTTGTATTACTAATATTATTAATCAATATGAATATTTTCAGCAATATTTTATAATTTATGGCAATTAAACACATTTCTGTACCTTACGTGAAAAAAAGCGATCATTATAAATTAAAGTTTGCCTTCATATTATCGCTCAAGATTATCTTTTATCAATTTGTACGGTCGTTTATTAAAATCCGTTCTCTACCATTCACACCTATTAACATAAACATTTGGAAAATACAAAAAAAAAATATTTTAAACACCTTTTCTCTCTCCCTATATATATAATATTTTATGAAATTATATAAACGTTTATAACATATGATAACATACTTTTAAAATTATTAAACTTTAATATGATTTTTGCCTTTTTGGTCAAGAATGTTGAATGCGTAAATTGAAAAAGAGAAAAAAACACTTGTACATGAAATATTCAAGCTAATGTTGATCTTTTCTATCTGAAATATCTCACAACTCTGCAACAAAGTTTCTTTATTAATAAAATAAAAAATAAAGAAACATTACTGAAGAGAAATAATTCATAAAGAATGTCTGCAATTTACCAAGATAGCTTTTGTTGATATTCTTTTTCGGTAGAATTCCAGAAAAGCTATGAGAATTTATAATGAGTATACTTTATTTCAATTTTTATTCAACCTTACACCGCATGTCTAATTAGAACCTTTATAAATACATTTTAAAAATGTATTAAAATGGCCATTTTTTATTCCTACAAGTATTATTATATTATTACTACAACATGTGTGTGTAATATATTTATATAAAATTATGGCTGAACCTCTCTTATTTATTTATTTCAACACACAAAACGCGATATCCTGGCTAGGGATAATTGCGTCGATTTATCTTTTTTTTTAAACAGAAACAGTTATAAACATATTATACAAGAAAAAGTAATCTCGAAATAAAAAGAGAGAAACAATAATATATATTAGGAACCTGAACCTTTCAGGTTTGTAAGATAATCATAAATATATCTTCAAAAATAGTTAAACCTATGATAATTCTTTCTGATATTTACAAATTGATATAGATATACAACATTATTTATTGTCTGTTGTCTAGCGGTGAAGAAGAGTGGGCATTCCAGCAGTAGGTGTCTTGAGTCCTGGAATTCGTTGCCACAATGACAGCTAGAGTCTTCAAGCGCTTTCAACCTCTCTTATGTTATAAATTAAAACTTAACGTTTATATTTAGCACGATATGGTAAGGGTAATATTGCTCTGGTTTGCCGATACACCATAATTATTATAATTGTAATTTATATCGGTATAAAATATTTAGCTATATCTTTAATAGATAATTGAAAATTTTGATGTTTTGTAAGGAGCAGACAATATATCATAAATTAAAGCTTAACGTTTATATTTAGCACGATATGGTAAGGATAGTATTGCTCTGGTTTGCCGATACATCGTAATTATTATAATTGTCACTTATTGTATAAAATATTTAGCTATATTTTTGATAGATAAATGCAATTTTTCATGTTTTGTAAGGAGCAGACAATATATCATAAATTAAAACTTAACGTTTATATTTAGCACGGTATGGTAAGGGTAGTATTGCTCTGGTTTGCCGATACACCGCAATTATTATAATTGTCATTTATATCATTATAAAATATTTAGCTATATTTTTAATAGATAATCGAAATTTTTCATGTTTTGTAAGGAGCAGACAATATGTTATAAATTAAAACTTAACGTTTATTTTTAGCACGATATGGTAAGGGTAGTATTGCTCTGGTTTGCTGATACACCATAATTATTATAATTGTCATTTATATCGTAATAAAATATTTAGCTATATTATAATAGATAAATTGAAAATTTCATATTTTGTAAGGAGCGGACAATAAAATGGAATCTAAACTAAAAAAATCGCGCTTTCACGGCGATTAGACATGTGCGTCTTAAAAATCTGTGATTATATAGTCTTAAAATAAAAGTGTTCATATTGTTTTGAATATTTAATTTGATTTATTCTCGAATTTATCTTCGCATGTGTGATGGGTTGATGTTTTAGTGTGCAATCTTGAGCACATTTCGTATATTAATAGTGTGAAGAGATACTATCAAGAACCTTTGCAACAATTCCTTTATATTAGATATTGGTAATCTATATAATACATATCGATATGGCGTCCAATTGAAATAAATCATGAGATATAATAGCGGTCTGGTGGATCAAATTGGCTAAACCGCTGAGAGAGTTCAGTATTAATGATACAATCTCTCCAATATATATATATATATATATATATTATATAAAGAAAGGAGAGATTCGATTTTCTGCTTGAATTTTAGATCATGTTGAGGATTAGAGTAATGCAGTTATTTGCTGGTTCTTTTTAGTACTATATGGTATTGATGATGCAGTCGTGGCTAGAATCTTGAAAGTATAATAACAAAAATAGTTTTGATCAGAGATTGTTTTAATTGAGCTAAAGTAATATATAAGAACATAATTTGATTAAAGTACTGCCTGGCTTAAGGCGTAAGAATAAAAAAATGAAAAGCTTATTTACATAATGTACAAATGTTTTGAGCCGACTAACGGGGAAGAACAACAACGAGTTTTTATAGGGGAAGCACGACCTCTGGCGGTCGATTTAGAAGTATTTGTATCTATGAAATATATTTCTCTCTCTCTCTCTCTCTCTAAATAAAATAATATTTTAATATAACATATATATATTTTATAGCAGTAAGGAAATACAACAACAACAGAAAGCTTCATTAAGACTCTTAGTCTTACACAGATTCTCCAAGCAGACATGTAGGATACATGCAGGATATGGGAAATACAGAAGTTGTTTTATTTATAAAAGAAAAAATAGTGTTAAAAATGTTGTCATATCGTGTACATAGATGACTTAGTAATGTCTTTTGTTGATGATACACCAATTGGGTCGAGAGAGGTTTTCGGTTTTTTATATTATCACGGACCAAAATATGGACATAAAATTGTGATAGAGATAAGATATGTCTTGTAAACTTTGTCTTTACCCCATCTAAATATTGTACCAGTATGTGACATCTCGTACCTAGGCATTCATGACTATATAAACCGTTATAAACTATAGATATAAAAAAAACAATGGTTGCCTGTAAAGTCGGTTTTACGGGCGAAGATTTTACGTGACAACGGTAGAATATTTATTGATATGAATATAATTAAATTGCACAATAGGAACAAGGAATTGAATGAAAATAAGAATTGCACAAATTTTAACTATAGAAATATATTTTGTTTACTAAAACATTGTACATGTAAACTTAAACTTAACTAATTCCTATTTGAGTGATTTTGTTGAGGATAGGACGATGATAGGAGAAATATGAAATGAAAGGAAGTGTTTCTGCTGTAATGTGTCTTGCGAAAGTCAAGTCGATAGTTGTTCCTTTTAACGTAGTTGACTTAGAAACGTTTGATACGCAATCAAGATTATACGTATTTTTCATGAAATTAAGAAACGAGTTGTCAGGCTTTACGTTTTTGTTAAAATCACCACACAGAAGAATCGGTATACTAGAATCAACTTGCACGAACGGTGGCACGTACTGGCTGTTGTGAATGTACGGACCGAGTCCTTGCCATAGTAACATTCCAATATCCTGCATACTAGCTCCTGGATGAATATATACAGCACCGAGTATAAACTTGAAGCTAGTATTAGCGGCGAAGCAAGTAACTTCAGTCATGCACATGTCACCCTTGGTTTTAATGACACGAGTTACGTCTGTAATCGCAACTTGGAACACTTCCGCCGTAGATGTCGATGATAATTTACGATAGATCGCCACTCCACCAGCCGCGTTGGTATTTGAAAATCAAAACACTTATTCAGATCGAAGGTTCAAATTTTTGCTAAATAAATTTGAAATTAAATAAAATTTGTAATTGTAAATGATGAAGTTGAAAATTAAAACATTTACTTAAATTAGATGTTAAAATTCTTGCTCAACACAGTTTAAATAAAGTTTTCTTATATCTGCCACTTTTTCTTAATATTTGTAATTTTAAAGAATCAATTCGAAAATCAAAACATTTATTCAGATCGAAGGTTCAAATTTTTGCTAAATAAATTTGAAACTATTTAAAATTTGTAAAATAATAATTAATTAATTAATTAATTTTAAACTAATAATTTACTTAACACTATCAACATTTATCAATAGTATGACATAACCTATAAACTCAGTTTCTCAACTTTTGTGTCAATCTAACAATTAATCAATCAATCATAGTTTACGATAATGAAATATCATTGTACAATTATTTACCTTTATTGTTGTAGTTGTTGTAAATGACGAATCTAAGCACTCCACATTTTCACTACAGACACAGCTGACGATACTTTAACCACACGTGTGAACTTGTATTATGACGCTTTCTTGTTTTTCCAACGCCAAGAACGTTCGAGAAAGACAAAGACAGAGACAAGCATGCGCCGATTCAATGCGCCTAATTCTCTAGCGCTGCGCGCGCAGCTGCGCGCGCAGCACTCTCGTTCGGTGACTCATCGTAACGTTACCGGGCGTTACACTTTTTCATAAGTGACTCCCAGCCGCAACCTAATTTAAGACGTTGTCACGTCAAAAATAACCAAGAAAAACTTTCACGAATGAACAATGCAACAGTGTAGTAATCTGGTAGTTGGAAATAGCGAGATTGCGTGCGCGATAGGAATGTTCACCATTGTGAGAGACAAACTTTTAAATTATTTTTTGTATTCAGTTCATTGAATAAGGAAATTCGTCTTTATGAGAGAAAAATGAATAGAACTGAATAAGTCTATCCTCAACATACACATTATATACTGAAAGTTCACCTGAAGTCTTCTAAAGTGATAATCATCTCAACTTTGCATTTACAGTATGAAAATACAGAGTTAATTCTCTTTCTCACTGTGGGGGTATTATTTTTTAAAAAAGAACCGGTTAAATCATAGTCAAATTGGTAAAGGTTATAGACATTACATCAAACCTATTGTAATATCGATGGTCCCTCCTTACTGTATGGTAAATTAATTGATGAGTCAAGATCCCCAGAAGAGGGGGGGATAATGTACCCAGATTGCATTCTTGTGAGTGGGTGTGACATCGGCAGTGTCAAAAGAAGGAGCGGGGGCCCTGTGACCGGTAGTGCGACCGTGCGGATTAAACGGGAAGACGGTGTCAAGAGAACCGACTCGACCAGGACGGAGTCGGCCGTTGATGAGGAGGATCCTTCTGGTAGCAAAGATTGAAGACAAGTCCTTATACTGTTTTAGTCAAAAGGCGATCCATTAAATAAGTTTATATAAAAGAGCGTACCTGGATCTGTAAAGCAAAAAACAACAATATTTTCTTAAAATATTCGAGAGATTGCACCCTCTTTATCAATATATTGTACAATAAATTCAATTTACAAATTTCTTTAGATCACATGAAAACAACTTTGTCATTGGTCAAAAGTAATTAATGATAATACTACATTCAAAAATTGAAAATAAAAATCGAAATTAAAATAAAATATATTTTAAATTTTTGAATGTATTATTATCATTAATTATTTTTGTACAATGACCAATGTGAGCTACAAGAATTTGTAAATTAAGTTAATTGTGCAATAAATTAATAAAGAGGGAGAAATCTCTCGAAATATTTTGATAACAAATTGCTATTTTTGCCTTTACAGATCTAGCTACGTCCTTTTTATATAAAACATAAACTGTATCTGATTATTTAATCCATTTGATACTTTTGTAATAAACTATTTCACGCTAAGCTGTATCCATAGAGAACCCATGTTTTTTTTCTAGAAATCTTGTACGCAAACAAAGACGGCTGGGGAACGTCTTAACACTATGCTTATGCTACATCACCTTTCTGTAGGATTATTTTAATTATAAAGCTAAAAGTAAAATATTCTTATTTCATTAATTAAATAATTTTAAATCTAAGGTACAAAAGTTTCTTCAGCATTGATTCAGAAATATATATATATTGAAGTGAAATTTCTATCTAAAAATTTCTAAAATGATTAAAATCATCAAAGAAAAAAATCTGATTCTCTCAAGCTTGGAAAGAAGGATGAGGTAAAATAACGCTTATTTTGTAATAAAAAAAAATAATTTAATAACTTTTTGTGAACACAAATATTTACTAAAATTATTGAAATTGCCTTTAGAAAAATCTTGTTAAAAATAAATTGGACAATTTGGATATAAAAGTTAATTTCAGATATTTTCCACTCAACTAAATTTGGTAATTGAGAATTTTTATTTTATAAGAAAAGCTAAATAACATTTAGATTCGCTTTGTAAAATGATTAGTTTGTGTTTTAAAATTATACGGTATACTTGTCGTGAAATAAAAAGTGGATACTATTGTTAGCCCTGGAAGTTTTATTTATTTTATAATACTATTGTTTAACAATGCTAACACATTATATTTGGGGTAGATGATCTCTTTACTGTGGATTAAGAAATCTATCTTTTGCTTTTGTTATTAATATTCAGTTCAGGTTACGATGTTATGGCTTTAGATATGTTATAGATCTACCTATGTTATGGCTCTCTCTAGACATGCTATAGCACTATCTATTTAATGTCTCTTGATATGTCATAGCATATATTGTTGCTCTACATATATGATGACACTATATATCTTTTAGTTCTAGCTATATATATATTTTATGGCTCTAGATATGTCATAGTTCTACCTATGTTATGGCTCTCTCTAGACATGCTATAGCACTATCTATTTAATGTCTCTTGATATGTCATACCTTATGTCATAGCATATGTTATTGCTCTACATATCTGATGGCACTATATATCTTTTGGTTCTAGCTATATATATATTTTATGGCTCTAGATATGTCATAGTTCTACCTATGCTATGGCTCTCTCTATACATGCTATAGCACTATCTATTTAATGTCTCTTGATATGTCATACCTTATGTCATAGCATATGTTATTGCTCTACATATCTGATGGCACTATATATCTTTTGGTTCTAGCTATATATATATTTTATGGCTCTAGATATGCTATAGCTCTACATATGATATGGCTATTGATATGTTATAGCTCTATATATGCTAAAGATCTACATATGTTATGTCTCTAATATCTAATTGCTCTAGATATGTTATGACTAAAGATGTTATAGTTCAACATATTGATGCATCATGTTTGATTCACCTCTCCATTTATTCAAAATATTATATGATATTTTAAATTTATTAAAACAGATTATATACTATAGCATCACTCTTCTTGTATTTGGTAACATTTTTGCGCTGTTTAAAATTCTATTTTTTATTTTGGAAGTGAAAGAGAGAGCGAAGGAAGCCGAGACTTGGTGTCACTAACGACGTAGAAGATATAAAATAAATAAAAAAACAATAAATTTAAAATATAATATTTTTACTTTTATTTTCTTTGATTATGGAAACCTCTCGGGTATAACACCAAGAAGAAGGAAATCAAGTTCGATGACGTCGCATATCTGCAACCTGGAGTAAAAAACGGTGGAGAAGCAAGTGTCGGCCCAGATATCTTGAACCCTAACGTCGATATCCCCGAATACGATGGAACAGATGACCCATGGGTTGAATATCTTGAAGAGATTATATTTATTATGATACTAACCTTTTGTAAATGTGTGCTGATACCGCTAAGTTAATACACGTCTTGACGCATGTAACATTTATTATTTTTGTTTAATGATAAGGTACAATTTGGATTATAGATTATTTGTCTGAAGATGGTAACAACGCTGTTACCGAAACACGTCACACACTATTTATTTATTTAGATTTGGTCTAATTACCTTGTGTTTATTTTTGTTTAAAAACTATAAGACATCTCCATATCTAACTTTTCATTTTTCTTTCTTTAAATTTACCTTTATTTCAAATGATGCTATTAGATGATACATTTTAAAACTATAGCATACTTTCTTAGACCTTTACATTTCTTTAAGAATACTTATAAAATAACAAATCTCTCTTTAGTTCTCATTCATCTGTGAGACTAGCCAAATTAACTACCCACACTAGAAATATTGTAATTATAGAATCGGCTTGTATATATAAGATAATATATATATATAGATAATAAACAGAAATAATGTAATATATTTTTCTCTCAATATATAATAAGTATTTAAAATATATATATAATAAGCTTTGCGCAGAGGCGATATCGTAGCCAGTGAGGAACTTCCGAGGCGCGATTATTGCTAGTTGAAAACTTTACCCAAATATGTATATAATAATGTGTATATAGAAATTGTATTTATTATTAAGTTGTTAACGTGATAACCCTGTTGAAGGACTGACAAATCCGAAAGCTTGAAAATAAAAAGTTGCACAAAAAACTTAAACCTGGAAGCTTCATTTATTTTATAATAAGATAAAATTGCGGGATGGAGGTATTTATCTGCTTAAAGAGGCACCTCTCATACACGATGGCTTTTGTCTGAATTTTCCAAAACCGGTGTTATGGCTTATTCCTTATCATCATAATTAGGTTTTCTTTTGGGATGATAAACAAAATGTAGTGTTTTAATGCATTTTTGAAGGGAGAGGTGCCTCTATTAGTATCCAAATATAAAACAAAGTTTCGAGAAGATCAATCTTGATACACCAAAATGAGGCACCTCTCTCTTTATATATATATATATATATATATATAATTCTGCATTAGAAAAATGCATTATGTTTATTCCCCCCAGTAAAACAACTTTACGGTAGTGACAAGGAATGATCCACGCAACTCCAGGTTTTGAAAATTCGAGCAAAATTAAACATGTCGAATAAAAGGGTAGAATATCACAGAAAACACTATCATCAATATTCAATTTGCATATAAAAACAGTCGTATTAAGTTACTATTATATAAACAAAAAAGACAATATTACAAAAAAATTTGACATTTTGAAATGTTATATACAACACCTTTTAAAAACATATATTCTAATATTTCAAACCGAAATTATGAAAGTAGATACATATACCCTTTATAAAATATATGTTTTAAATGTCAAATATAATTTTTTTGGAGCAAAATGGGAATATATGTTACGGCCAACCAGAAAACCAAAATAAAAAAACTATTGATGAGAATGAAATTGAGCAGATCTATAAACTCAAGAAATAAGTGTCAGCCAAAGTAACAATTAGAAGAATTTAAAAAATGATAATAAAAATAACTAAAGTACGTATATATGTTGAAGGATACAATATTTCGACAAGAAAAAAGCGGAGAACTACCAAACGAGATAAGTCGATTCATAAAGTACTTGAGAAAACCCGGTTTAAAATACCTTGGTATTAAATAAAAAAACATATGCAACGATAATAGATTGTCAATCAGCAGAACAACGGGTTTAAATAAAATTATAAGATTTGGGATACAAGTCATTTGTATCCGTCATATAGCTTTTTTATATTAAAAACAAAGTGGACAGAATATAATCTGATTCATAAACTACGAAATATATGTCATTTCTGGCGAAGCGTAATTTCTAGCAATGACAGTAAATTACAAATACCACAATTCTGTATAACACACCTGGAAGTGTACTTAGACAAAAAGAAAAATATCACCAAACTGCACAAAGAAAACTGTCAAACCAAAAACAAGTTTTTTCGGGACGTGAAATGGCTTGTGGTTCGAAGACTCAATTGTCAGGAAAATTTTGATTTCTAGAGAGAAATCTATATATATATTCATTATAATATAAAATGGCAGATGAATAGGCAAAAGAAGCTAGAAAGCTGAACCAAAGGAAAGAACAAATGTCAGTATTTGACGCTGATGCTTTGGCAAAATACAAGCTAATCAAACAAAAAATAAGAAAAGATCAAATATGTGAAATAAACTCTGAGAGAAAACTGACAAAAACTATAACAAGACTTAGAACAAAACACTATAAAGGAATGGCAATACATCCAGATGGCACAAGAACCTATAGAGCATGCAACAACTGTCCTGGTGTGGAACTAACACCTACTCACATATTCTCATGCCCAGCAATGGCCGCAGCCTTGCAGAAAATTGACCTAGACCCAGAGCAGCAGCTTTACACACCCAAGATAGTGAATATTGCTGCTGCTGTGATGGAGATGCATGGAGACATCTGATACTTCTTTGGACACGACAACAACAACAACAACATTATAATATATATTGAAGGAAATTCAATTCCCAATCATATCAGCATATTTTTGGTCGAAATCTATTTCAAACATTAAAAGTAAAAATGAGGAAGAACATAATTTCCAACACGAATTTACTCCTTTGCACAACTTGAAAAGTACTCTAAAATCGATTAAGGACACATGATATAGGTACAAACTCTACAGACCTCAAGTTTATATATAACGCCGGGAAATATTTGAAATATAATTTAAGAAAACATGAAAGTATTCCTAAAGTAGAAGTACTAAAAAAAGAGTTTGAAAATATGGAATCAATTTCTGACAGATAGATGTAAAGAATTTATTGGTTGTAAACTATCTTGCAAAGAAATAGGCATCCAAGAGAATATTAAACTTGCGAAACCGCTGGGAGGATTCACCACTGATGAGCCAGGCCCTCCCATTATTTTATCATTGAATTAAGGGCAGTATAAAAAGTTTATTTAAAAAAAAACATAAGTGCATTAAAAAAGTTTAAATTTCTTAGAATGTTAATTGTTGATGACTTTTAACAATTTATAAAATATCCCAATAGCTGCTGACATTTAAAAAAAATACCTTTCGGTTTATTTGTAATTTAATTCCAAAAATATCGAAATATTATATTTTGCTTAAATATATATCTTAAATATAAAATATGATTTTTGTATATAAAAAAATAATAAACTTATTATAAATAATAAATAAGAAATATTTTTATTTTTAGTTTCAACCTATATATAAGAAGTTGTAAAAATCACAGAATTGGCTTAGATATAAATATTGGCCATATTCTCGGAAATATTTTCCACCTTTGCCGTTTCTCATTCACGCATGGTCAGCGACGCTGGCTAACAGCGTTATTTGAAAATTTCGGTGGAGCTGTCCATCGCTGGCTCGCTGCCAGCTCGACATCTCGGTTGACAATCGCTGGTGTCGTCGAGGTTAATCTCGCACTAATCTAAAGACCTTTTCTTACCATTATCAAAGTAATTATTTTTACTTTATCGGATTGCCTTCTATCTTTTAAATTGTAAAAAAAAAAGAGATAAATGTGTGCGAAATTACTGTTCTCTGTGATTACTTGAATACATTTATTGGTAATTTGTTCACTAAAACGTATTCTTTATGAAAAAGGTTTTTAAATTATATTTAATGGCATATATAAACATTACGATTTTCTTCGCGCTTAAAGAAGATATCAAAAAGCTTTTATTTTACTTGCGCGCTTCATATCTGTCGTTCTGTTTGTGTGTGGCCATAAATCTTATGATCAATATATATATCCTGACACCCCAAATGTTCGAAATTTTGTACATATGCTAAATCGTGTTTACAATGGAAATATATAAAATTTTAGACTTCTGGGTGGTCGATATCGCCATTAAGAGATCAATTTGTATATTTATTTTCAAACGCAAAAATATCGACGCAGCCATTTTCTTTTCTCTTTTTGATGATTGACATTCAACAAATAGTTGTTGGAAGTATGAAACTGGAGCTATAAATAACTATGAGAATTTTCCCATCAATATATAAACATCTTGTGTGTGAAATAATCATAATATAAATTTAAAATGAAAATATGTGTAACACACACATTATATATTTATATTATAATGAATATATTATCCCGCCATCATGTGTTGAATATTATATTTATATATATAATGATGCATTGGTGCGCCATCTGGGTTCGCCACTTATGAGCCAGGCCCTCCCATTAAATTTTCCATTGCAGTAAGGGCAGTAGAAATTGTTTTAGTTTTAAAATAATCATACGCGTCTATAATAGTTTCGAATTTTCATATATATATATCTCACGATGTGAATTTCTATATGTTCCAATTCAACTTCTACCTAACTTTGCTATTAAAGAGAAAATTCTACTTTATCGCAGATATTTTCTACGTGATATATAAGAATACCAGACTCTTCTCTAAAAACATAGGTTATGATCTAATTTTAGAAATTGATAAAAAATATATACAATATTTATTTTCTTGAAAATAAAGATACTTCGGCCATCATAATCTTTTGTGAGTTAAATATTTGTTTTTTGACTCGTGCTTTAGATGTTGTACAAAATTTTAAATGCCGCGTGAGAACGCCCTTGCAGCCTTAGAATGATTTTTAACGCTTTGCCAAATTTTTTAATTTTTGTTTGCTCCTGACGAGGACAAAAGATTTTTGTCGAAACGTCTAAGTAATCAAAAGATTTACTGGCCGAAGTATCTTTATTTTAAAGAAATATGAATGCCGGCCAGGCAGTCTTTATCTTTACAATAATTTATATCATTAAAATCAAATATTATTTTTATTTTCCACACAATTTATATTATATGATGTTAAAATATATTTTATTTTTATATAAAAGATTTTGATGAAATTTGCAAATATAATTATTATTTTGTGGTAATAGAGAGACCATATACTCATATATAAGTACATTTCCCTTTATCGTTTTCTGAATATTTGTTTTGTATTCATATACATTTTGCATAAAATAGAATATAAATATTCTCAAAAGTTTTTATATAAAGGTTTTTATTTACTTGTATACATTTTTATCTATTGTTTACAAAAATGTAACCAATATTTAGAGAAACAAGATAATATTCATTGACATTTTTATTTTCTGCTAGAAGACTTCATGCACCTCAACATATAATAATAGAAAGCATAAAAATCACATATATATGTATTAAACATTTTAATTGCAATTTCTCTAATTAAAACCAGTATTAATAATAGTCATGCCTTTTTTTTCAACAAATGAAAAAAAAAAAATGAATCCGTATATATATGTTTAAAATAAATTTACCAATATAAAGATTATAATTAGAAAAGAAAATAATTATTGAATATTTTTAAACAAGCCAGATTTTATATTTATTTCCGTAATAAAACAATATTTCAGTTTGTGTTTAAAACTACTTTTAATATTTTAAAAGCTAAATAGTTTATACAAACGCCAAAAAGTTTCGTTTCTAAAATATATTTTCCATTTGATATTGCAAAGTAAGAAATATTAAAAAACCATTTTTTGGTAATTTAAAACCTTTTTCTCCAGAACTTATGTGTGCGTCCAATGGAAAAGTTGGGGCAAAATGGGCCGAGTACACTCGGGGGACGGAATATTGCACAAAGGAATTTTACAATCCGGCCCATAAACTTTCTTCAAATTGAAATTCCATTAAAAATAACCGTTTCTTTCTACGTTTCCTCTAACCTTTAGACTTTTCCATAAAAAAGCTCTACGCTTTGAAGGAAATATATATATATTCGCCTTTATATAAACATACTTTGTGTTATTTACTTCACCAGAATATCTGATTACTTAAAAAAATAAGATACTCTTATTGATCCTATATTAAATGTCAGTTTTATATTTTGAAATCTCAAATAATGTTTAGATGTTTAGTGTTTATTGAAATATTTTTGTTCATCAAATAAAACGATTCTATATGCAAAATTTTCTTCAGAAAAACTTTAAATAGTTATAGAAAAATAAATATTTGATAGGATTTATCAAAATATTTAAATTTTTCATCGGTTTTTTATATGTGTTACGGTTTAATACTCTCTCTCTATCTCTTTCTTGATATTCTTATTTGTGTTTTTAACTTATGGGAAAATAAATTTTTAATTAAAATATAAAGATTAATTTATTATTACTAAGCAATAACGCGCCATATATATATATAATGAAAGGATTTAAATGCACGAATGTTTCTTTTATACAAGATACAAATTTCTACTATCCTTACTGCGATGAAAAAATATATTGGGAGGGCTTGGCTCATCAGTGGTGAACTCTCCCAGCGGTTTCACCAATTTAATTCACCAGACCGTTTTTTAGAGCTCTAATACTGTATTGGACGATTCTGCTTATATACGCAGCACTGAGATACCACCCTTCAGTGCTGCGTATATAAGCAGAATCGTCCAATACAGTATTAGAGCTCTAAAAAACGGTCTGGTGAATTAAATTGGTGAAACCGCTGGGAGAGTTCACCACTGATGAGCCAAGCCCTCCCAATATATTTTTTCATCGCAGTAAGGATAGTAGAAATTTGTATTTTTTATAAAAGAAACATTCGTGCTATTAATTTATGTTTTCAAAAATAAATTTGTTTTTGTAAGATATATGAATATTATTTTGTTAGGAATTGATATTTTATATTTATTTCTGAAGTGTAACGTATCTCCAAGGTAAACGTGAACGTCCGAGTGAAAATAAATTATCGTTTAATAATAATATAAATTTTTACAATTAGTGAAAATGATAACAATAAGGTATAGGTTAATATAAAGCAATAACTCCCCATCTATATATAGCAAATTAAAACATTTAAACGCGAATGTTTTTTTCACACATAAATCAAACCTTTCTACTGTCCTTACTGCGATGAAAATATTGGGAGGGCTTGGCTCATCAGTGGTGAACCATCCCAGCGGTATCGCCAATATTATCTACCAGACCGCTTCTTTAGAGTTCTAATACTGTATTGAATTATTCTTCTTATATATGCTACACTGAAAGGTGTAATCTCAGAAATGGTATTTGAGCAAACTATTAATTTATGCCTAACTTTCCTTGTTCTTATTGTTTTCGGAAGAGCATTGCTTGATGCAAATATTATATGTAATTCTACTGTCCTAAAAGCTTATATCCATATTTTCTCAAATACCATTTATGATATTTCACCTTTCAGTGTAGCACATATAAGTAGAATGATCCAATACTGTATTAGAACTCTAAAGAAGCGGTCTGGTAGATTAAATTGGCGAAACCGCTGGGAGGGTTTACCACTGATATTTTTTCATCGAAGTAAGGAGAGTAGAAGTATGATTTGGAAGTATGTGTGGAAAAAACATTCGCGTTTTGCAGTTTTTATTTGCTATAAATAGGGTATATGTACCAGATAAGGTTTTAGTATATATAAAGACGGTGTTATCCTTTACCGAAAAAATTGATCGTTAAAGTATAGCCTGCACCACGCTAACGAAAGCTAATAATAGATTGACACGCTCGTATGTTGCATGTCCTGTAGGTTCTTGTGTCATCTGGATGTATTGTCATTCCGTTATAGTGTTTATTTCTGAGACTTGTGATTGTATTCAATATCTAATGCAGTGTATATAACAAATATAGTCTAATAACATTATAGAAAAATACCCGAAGATAAAAAATGGATAACAGCTGGCACTGAATAACCATTCCCTCTCTATTCCAATTGTATATAAATAGCTCTAATTTTGATTATATATATTTACACAAGAATGTTAGCGTTATATTCTTTCTAATTTCAATCTATATATTGTTGTTAGTGCTCAGAGAATCATGTAAATCAATATTTTTTACATTTCAAAATATCAAATTACTTCACAGAACAAAAGACACAAGATAGAAGAAGAAATGAGTCAGTAGGAAAGTTATTCACCACGATCCAAACATGTATTTCATTTAACATGGTATTAAATAGCAATTCTAATCAAGAAAGGATTAATCTTCTAAAAGACAAAATACAAATTTCAATCACGTTTTATAGAAATAAAAAATCGCCATTAAGAAGAAATGTAAAATAATTAAAGAAAAGAAATAACGAGATAACGATCAATTCAGAAAATATAAATTACTTTTTTATTTGGGATTGAAAAACTCTCGAATTTATTTTGTCGGGTGTAATATAATTAGAAAGATCCTGAATATCCACAAAGGAGAAGTTATTAAAAGCAGGAGACAAAAGAAATAAAAAGATTATTGCCCCTTTTGTTAAATGGATACAATGCCATTTTTTGGCGAGGTAGCTAATTTGGTTTAAATATATTCCACCAATTATTTCTTTAAATAATTTTATAGAATAATTTTAATGGATTTATTCGGGATTGGTACATTGAAAAGGGGGATTTAAAATAACAGGGGTGATTAGTAATTTTAACAATTAAAATTGAATACCAATATCACATCGATTCAATTTATATATATTTGAGCTAAACACTCATGGGAAAAGTTATACCTTTTAGCATGTATATCGGTATTCAGACAATAACTCTATTTGATACACAGTGACCTTTATTGAAGGTACACGAGATAACCAGTGTGAAAAAATATATATAAAGACTGGCATTATTAAATACTTTCCACTTCCTTAGGTTTTGTCCATGAGTGTAGAATGCTATAAAAATTACTACAAAGAGGTATCAACCTCAAATATTGCTGTGGTCGCATGTGTTAGCATCCCTTTTAAAGGTGTTCTATATTTAGCTTGTCTAACTTAGAGGCTTCATCAATAAATGAAAAGCCATGCTCTGAGCCGTCTAATGAGCATCTTTTGATGTGAGAGCGCCATTTATCGGAATAAATATCAATTAAATGTTTATTAATTGATAATGTTTTTCCACGTGGCATATAGTTGGTAAATAATTTTTATAAATTAATAAACTGAGAAAGAGGGAGGATTCCCTCAAAATATTTCCATTTTCCTTTATTTTTATCAGATAAATAATATATTTATTTATTTATTTTAATAGATTCAAGTTTACTTAGAAAATCTACCTCAATAGGTTTCTTTTTATATAATAATTATAAATTATTTTATATATTAAAAAAAGTAAAAGGTATATTGCAGTATAATTTATAATTCGCTTTGAATTAATGTCTGCAGATTCTAAATGGAAATAATGGATTCAAGTGTACGCTCCTTTTTACTCTCTGAGAAAATAGAGGACAAATTATAATAAATATATTTATACCGGTCACGTATGAATCGACAGCATTGTTTCTAGACAAAATAACTGGATAACAACAAGCATATATATGTTATGTGAAAATATTATTTTATTTAAAATTATATTTCATAGATTCAAATATTCTGTTAAGTATACCACCAGATGTCGCGACTTCCCTTTATATTGCCTACTGTTGTTGTTTCTCGATGGCCGGCTCGAACCTTTTGTAAATTATGTAAATAAGTTTTTCATTTTTTTATTCTTACGCCTCAAGTCAGGCATACCTTTCTCAAATTATGTTTTCTATTTTTCATAATCTCAATTAAAGCTATTTCTAATCACTATTTTTATTATACTTTCAAGATTTTAACTACGACTGCATTACCATAGCATAATCCTCAAGATAATCAAAAATCAACATAAATCTCATTTTTTTTATAATATATATATTATATAACATATATTGCATTATAATTTTCATAACCGAAAGAGACAATAATAATATTGCTGGTTTTAATATAAACACTGTCGGAATTTTTATCTGTTCACATTGGAAAAGATTTATTTGAAATAATTTTTCGACTTTGAATAAAAAATAACAGGATAAAATCTGGCATTCTTAAATAAAAGGGAATATTCTTTTATATTTTAACTATTTTTGTCCTTTCAAAATCATGATATATCGTTACATAGTTGGTCATATCATACTCATTGTTTCACAAATGCTAGATTTTTATGAATGATAAATCTAAATGATATAAAGAACATTAAAATAATTATACTCTTTATTAAAATAAAGTAGAATTTGTTTGGGACTCTCTCTCTCTAAAAAACAACAAAAGAAATCTATTAATTCACCAAATAGGACATCTTTAAAGAATAATAAAGCATAAGAACCTGGTAAAGCAACAGCTTGTAATTATTACAGCCTTCCTTACAAAATCGATTTACAAACTAAAAATATGAAACAAAAAATAACAAAAACCCGTTAGTTCTTACAATCTACCTTACAAAACAAAAAACAAAATCTTTATCACGTCTGGAGAAACATATAGTCGTGGATAACTCTATCGCCTATTACCGGAATTCTGAAGTTTTGTATAAAATATATAGTGAAGCTTCTTCAATATCACCTTCTTGCAAGCATTATGATTTCTCCTCGATAGTTAAATATTTTCACTAGGTGCTGAATTAACATCAATTGAAATCATATATAATAAATATAAACTTAAAAATTGAATAATCAACAATAGAATATATTCTTTCATTGCACACAGAAGTAACGCGTTTATATCTTGAAACTATCACTCGATAAATAAAAAAGTGTTAGTATCTAGCCGAAATATTGCATTTATTTATATAAGCTCATTATGAAATAGAAATAAATACTTATTTGATTCAAATTAAACAAATATTTAATTGCTTATAATATTTTTATATATAATATTTTTATATATGTATAATTGCTTGATAATACCACACAAAAAGAGTAATTATTGTTTAACTAATCCAAAAAAATTAAAAATAGTTACTATGTGGAACTATTGGTTATCATTGCAGAAGGACAGTATAAATTTGTTTAAATGTAAAATAAACATACGCGTACTCATAAATAATTCAAATTTCCGATTCTTCTTAAAAGCCTAAAGTTAATTATCTAATTGTTAGGATTAGATTATTCTTTCTCAGGTTTGAGAAATGGAGTCAAATTTGTTATTGAAAATGTTCATGTATAACGACTTTATGTGGCTTTATTGATGAACAAATATCCAACGAAAGGTGTTTCATGACTCACATATATCTTCCTCATTCATCCGACATATCTCCTTGTGATTTTCACCTGTTCTTAAAATTGTGTGTGAAAAGGTAGAGAAATTTCAATCCTAGCCGAAATTCATGGTAGAAGGATAGGCGTAGTATTTTGATGTTTGGCTGAAACATAAGAGAACTTGATTAGGAAAACCTCAAATGGGGGTATTTAGAAGCGGATGTCCCAACCCAAATAACCCTATCGGCATGGTACCTACTCTTACAGTGATCCAATGACCAAAAAACGCTGTTATACAATTGCGTTACCAGAATGAATTACGCTAATAATCCCTATAACCAACGCGGAGAAAATGTGCAATAAATTTTGAAAATAAATATAGGTGGTGAAGAGAGAGAGAATGTACTGTGTTTCATCCTTTCAAATGTAGCATGTAAATAAAAGTAAACTTGGGTTTCAAAGGGAAGCTCCGGTTATCTTTCATGGGATCTTTACATAGGGCGAAGCATAGTTTTTATATATTTTCATTAGGTTAGAAGGTTAGGGATATTTTATTTTCTGGAGCTATTTTTTCCGATTTAACGAAATCGATATTTTACTTTCATTATCATCATAATTTCTATACCATTTTATGAAGACAAAATCACAAATATCAAATTTATATATACTGTTATTAATGGAAAAGTACAGAATGGCTAGAGATTCAATAAATTTAAACCTTGTCTTTTCATTTGAGCAGAATAAATATTTTAGCGATGTATTATATTCAAAATATTTCATATTTTAAACTCATATTGCTTCTAATAATTGATATATATATATATATAATATCTTAATCCTATATATTAATATTAAATAAATGAATTCTAAAGCTTAAAATATTAAGATTAATGTACATATACGTTCAACGCTTAAGGTGAAATATCTGATTATGTTCAGATATTAATGGAATGAATCTTGAAATGAACACTATGGGCAAATTTCTTCAGTTTTCTCCAGGTTTAATTTAGAAATAGTTGACTGCGACATTTGTTATTTACGCTGAGACATTTGGCATTTATTTAAATTCCTAATTTTATAAAAGCGGCCTACTCTATCCACCAACTTGGTAAACACAAGATCACACAGGGTCAATATTGTAAGTGCAAGGAAAAACACAGCTCTTGTTTTCCGTTTTATAAAGATAAAAAGGAACTCTAAAATAGAAGTTTAAAGACTGCATTATACATTCTCAATATTCTATTTTCTAAGTTAGTTTAAGTAAATTTAATTTTTAAATAATTTTAAAATATTCTGTATTATCGACTATATATTTAAATCTACATATTTATATAAAGTATGCCTTTTAAAATTATAATTAAAAAAATTAAATAATGTAAATATTCTATTTTATTTTTCGAGGGAGAAAATTATTTATTCATTTTGGTGATGGAAACTTACCAGAAAATATATTTATTAATTTTAGTACTATATAGTATAGTGTATATTTAGCTATAAATATTTATATATTAAAATAATTATTGAAAGATATTCACCTATATATAATAATAGGAGAGCGCTATTCTAAAGATTACGTACGATATATATATTGGCAGATTCCGGATAAGTATCCCACCCTTCTAAAACTAAAAGGGTAATTAAAACTTTCCCAAGTTCTTGAAACAAATGGCTTCTAAAGCTTATCTTTTGTTCCAAGCATTGTTTTGATGTACCGAGACTTAATGTTTCTAAAAAATTGGGAATATAATAGGTCATTAGAGTAATTATGCTTTTTTCTCTAAGCGGAGTGGGCAAAGAAATAGCTCAAAATTACCGAGGTATATTAGTTCTTAAAGAAGTCTAGAGTAAAAAGGTTTTTTAAGTGCCGAGATGAAAATGAATATTTAAAAAATAGAGAAGCCAGCGATCAATTAAAGGACACTTACAGTGAACGCGGAGTGTCACAGGCGGGCTGACCGACTCGCCCTCCACGTTGGCGGCCACGCACTGATACGAGCCGGAATGTTCGCGGGTCACTCTGTATAGGATCAACGTGAAGTTCCCGACACCACTGTGCACTGGACGACCGTCGAACCTCCACGCAGCTTCAGACACCGGCGGCCTGGCTCTGGCGTTGCATTGAAGCAGCACGTCGGAGCCCTCCCTTGGCGCTGGAGATGTGCCACCTAGAATGACGTTCAGCTCAGGTGGATAATACACCTCTAGCGTCCAGGCGTCTTCGTCGGTGTCGGCTCTGCAGGCCAGCCGCGCCCCGTCGTGGCGCGGGGAAGGAATGAGTCGCACCACACTTCGGGTAAGGTTTCCGCCGGATGATACCGACTCCCGAGCTTCAGGCACCGGCTCGCGGCCAAGCCACCAGGTGAGATGCGCCTGCGGTCGGGCGCCCACCGCCTCGCACGCCAGCTCCACAGGCCTTCCCGAGCTGAGCGGTCGCCTCAGACTTGTGATCCGCACCTCTAGTGGGCGCACTGCAACACCCAGCATTTGATCAGATTATAATCTTAAGAATCAATAAAATATACTTTGATTATTCACTTGTTTTTATCTCATATTAGTTGAATGATCCTGTCTCTCCAGAAATTTGCACGAGTGGATATTTGTCCAACAAATATTGTTTTATAAAAAGTTTGGAAAATACAACATAATTTATAACCTCCCTCGAAATTGACGTAATAGTACGAAATAGTACTGACGTGGGGCATAGCCCCAAACCATGGTATACAGGTTGGCGTTTGGTCTTTATTTGCCATATCTGGTATTGTGGCACATTCTTTATCACAGCCTTTGAGTGTTTTGCTGGAGTGATAATCAAAATGTATTTTTAAATGGTATATATATATATACTAGCGGATGTGTACCCGGCTTCGCCCGGGTTTTATCCGAGTGAAAGTTTGCCTAACGAATATTATTGATAATAATATTCGGGAACACACAGAATATTATGATAATAATGATATTATAATTCGTTACGTCATATATTTATATAATATATGAAATTTATTTTTCGAGCAAACTGAATAGATTTTTAAAAATATATACATAAATAAAAATATCTAGAGATATACTACATGATCTTAGTCAAAAGGCCGAGAAACGATATTTTATATATAGAGATGACCTGGCTTCGTGTTTTCTGCTCGAGTGAATGTTTCGCTGGTAGAATTTTGTTCCTGCCTACTATTAATCACTATCTGGCTTCGCCCGTGGTTTCCTTTAGTGAATATTCCCCAAAAGAATTTTTTAATGCAATCAAGCATGATACGGCAATATTGTCATCATCATTTCTGACTAAAAAATATTGTTGCTCAGTACTTGGTTAAATATAATTTTTCTTGGTTAAAGTGCGACAAAAAAACTCTTCCAGATTTAACTCTCTGTCCTGTTCAAAATTCAGCAAATTTAGTCACATATTGAGGGCGTGCATAGCCGACAAACATATACATGTATATATATATGTTCCCGGCTTCGCCCGATTTTCGCCCGAGTAAAAGTTTGCTTAACAAACATTTGTTAAAACGATTCCAGCAAACATCCAATGCCTACTGAATCTATACTTGTTTACATTCTCGATAATTTTTTTCCCGGTGTCTTGAAAAATACTCGATAAGTTGAAAAAAATAAGTATTAATTGGTCCACTCGGTAATTTGAAGTTGAAGGAATAGTATCTTGCCATATACGAAGATTTGTAAATAAATGTATTTAGCGAATGTACCCGGCTTCGCACAGTTTTTATCCGAGTAAAAGTTTGCCTAACGAACATTTGTTAAAACGATTCTAGAAAACATCCAATCCACCTATATATTGATTTATAAACGTATATAAATATAAATATTGTTATATGCGTTTAAATATATTTTTGAAACACATATTTTTTTAAAAACATTTATTATATTTCAAAAAGGATATTGCCATTTTTGTGAATTTTATAATTAATTATTTCTTTTTTCTCAATGAATTATATATATTAATTTAAAATTTCATTTTTTTTATCATCATCACATACAATGTAATTTTTTATATAAACAAACGATAATAAAAACAACAATTAGGGGCTCAAAAATAATTTATTATGGTTAGCAGCTCCGTAAATAAAGATATTTTCACAACAACAATTAAAGTTGCATCATCATTTTTATAAAACAACAGTAAATTAAATTAACAATGTAAAAATATATTTTAACATTACATTTTAACATTTAACACAAAAACGTTAAAAAAATTTCTTTAAATATATATTAACTAGCCGAATGACCCGGGCAACGCCCGGGTTTTACCCTATTAAATGTACCCTGTTTCACCCGTGGTCTCTGCTTTTTGGAATTTTTCCCGATATAATTCTGTATCTGATAATCAAACATGATACAGCAATATTTTTAAAATAGCCTATCGTCTTCCCAGTATTCTTTTACCTATGTATGGAAATTTTGGTTTGAATTAGTGAACTACTGCGAATTTGTAGACGAATGACCCGGGCAATGCCCGGGTTTACACGATTAAATGTATATTACATATGGAAGATGGACGTAGTTCCCGGAGGGCACCCGCGAGGTCACTCTGCCCCCGCGCAACTGCCCAACCGGGAGCGCCCCCCGCCGTCAAAATCGCCACGCGTTCTAGAGGGCGCTGCTCGTGAGCTCAACCGGCCGGCAGCCGGGAGATCTCATTTACTCGGCGGGGGGGGGAGGGGGGGGGGGGCAGGGAAGTCACGTGCTGCGCCGGCACCCAATGGGCGCCCCCCGCCGTCAAAAACGCCACGCGTTCTAGAGGGCGCTGCTCGTGAGCTAAGTTGAATAATTTGAATATATAGTTTTAATAATTGATTTATATATTTTTTAATATAGCCTATCGTCATCCCCGTTATTTTTTACCTATGTATGGAAATTTTGGTTTGAATTAGTGAACTACTGCGAATTTGTATACGGGTCATACAGACAGACAGACAAACATACAAACATTCATTTTTATATATATAGAGATATTGAAATGCCAAGTATTTTTTACGTCATTGGAATATTATATTACTGAATTCTCAAATTAAATTTATTATACTTGGAAAACATTTTTAGCATTGTTACAATTTATAATTATAATTTCACCAGACGCCGCTAGAGGCGCTGCTTGCGAGTGAAAGTAGAAAATTTGCAAATAAAATTTCAAAGAATATTTATTTCAAATCAAATTCAAACCAGAAATCTTCCCAGTAGTATAGTAAATAACTTCCTAAAGTTTCACGGCGATTGGATAATATTACCTTTTAAAAACCTTCATCGTGTGAACAAACTAACATTCATCGTCTAAACAAACCACGTGTTAATTATTAACCAATCAAATTCATTTATCGCCGCGACCAGTGCTGCGCCCAAGCGGTAAAAGGTTGGAACTAACGCCTTTTGGTTTTTTATTTTTAAAAAAAAGCACATTCACTTTTTTAGTTTTTTGAATAGCCTATATGTTAAACGAAATCTTCAGCTACCTACATGCGAAATTCCATAATGATTGAGTCAGTAGATTTGCGTGAAGCGATAACAAACATCGATTTCGCATTTCATTTTTATAGATATAAGGAAGGATATACTAGTGTAGTAGATCATCTGAGCAGCAGCACATACCTTGACAAGCTAACAGAGAGTCGCCGAAACTCGCGGAGTTTTGATCAAAAGGGAGACATGTTGGTCGATATGAGCCCTTTTTATTTATAATGTTTATATCATTTTTACACAACAAATTATAGATATATAATATCAATAATTGAGAGAGAGAGAAGTAAGAATATGACAAAATAAGTGTATCTCTCTCAAGTAAATTTATCAGCAAGGTCAGTTTACGATAATAAATTTTATTATCAGCAATATAATACACGGGATATAGTCCCCAATTTGTTGAAACGGAGTTAACAACGTACTCCAGGATCGGCTACTGAATGACTTCATAGAACAGATGCGGTTACGAAAATTTAAAACTATTTATATATTTGTATAGGGTCGTTTTCATTTTTCGAGAGAGACACATAGTCAAAATTGTAATTGTATCAATTTATAAACGGGTTCATCAATTCATCCGCAATTAAAATATCAATATGCCTTCTCTCTCATCTCAAAAAGTTATATATGATTATTTATAAATTATTTATTCTCCATTCTGCACTTTAAACGAATATGGCAAATTTTCTCCTAATTAAATATGAAATACTATACAAAATATTAAGCTTTCTTTCATATATATATACACAGTATTTAAAAATGCCAATTTTGGATCATAAAGTTTTTATTTCCGATATTTCGTGTGGCAACTCGCCAAACTTCCTCAGGGAACAAAATCGCTTTTGGGAAGCCCGCGTATATAATATGGAATGCTCTATTTTCAAACACATACACAGTATATGTACTTTCAATATAAAATTTACACAGATTAATTTATATATATTATTCACACATGTATATTATATCTAATAATTATATTAAATTCTTTAAATAGGTATATATTCCGTTAGGAATACATTAACAAGTATTATATTATCAATGTGCCGTCCTTTGAAAAACAGCAACATAACTATCTGTAAACCACTATTTAGATACAAACCAATTGTTGCTTCAGCTAATATTTTATTCCCTTTAAAGGAAGGTAAAAGAACAAAATTCCAGTGAGATTCGACGCTTAATCCTCCTTTATTCCTTCGAGAATGTCTCGATTATTTAACCGGTATTTTTCCGAGTTGTTGTAAGACGCTTATATACCTTTATTCTAAATACGTATTTGTGTTGTTAATTTAAATTCACGTAACACAAATGCGCCATTCTTATTATTATTTTCAAGGGAATTTAAATTATAAATTACATATTTTGTGATTTGAATACATTATTATTCATATATATAATTATTAAATAGATTTATGTCTATTTGAAATTCGAGATGATAAAAATTGTCACACACATATAAAGTATATAAACTGATGTTTTGAAAATAGTGCAATCCATAAATAAATTATAAAACTATTTTAGAGGCGTAATATTCTTTTATATTAAAAAGAATATTACGCCTCTAAAATAGTTTTATAATTTGATAACAGATGGCGCGCTAGTGCATCGTACCATAAATAAATCCTTAATTAAAAAGGCATATATTGGATCAAAATATAATTTATTTTACCAATATTTCAGTTGGATGAACGCCAACCTTTATCAAGGTGTTATAACATTTTAGAGTGTGTCAACAACAAACTCATCGCAAACATGATATTTTGATCCAATATATGCCTTTTTAATTAAATCTACTGATGTATATTAAAATTTCTAGATCATGAAGAATGTGAAAAGAACAAACACAACTTCTTCATAGAATGTATAACATTCTTGTGTACACAAGTGATTAGAACTTCAACCCCAATATGTAAATCAGGTATGAGTAACGACACCTAGAGGTTGTATAAAAAACAGATCGCAAAGCAAATTTCTCTCATATAAATATAGCATTTACATTTTTGAGCTTGTGTACATTTATGCCTCGTGCAAAAAGGAAACAGAACCATCTCATATAGGAATTTGAGCGGGGAAGGATCGTAGCTTACCTGGGCTCTGGTTTACCCTACCGGAGTATTCCAGAATAATAATCCTTTGGATAATATCATTTATAAGACCGGTGGTCTTAATAAAGCTTTGTGCGTGTTATGGATATTATCATTTGAGAGAAAATATTTCATCCATGGAAGAGTGTTTTGTCGAAAATATAATTTGATTAACTTGAGCTCTCGAGCTTTAGAGCCCTTTTACCGGAGTAAGGTTAATTATAACACTGCCTCTCACACACACACATAGTGATAAAAGTCTATATATATTTATAAATATATATATACCAATTGTACGATTTAGAGAAAAATAGAAATATATATTAACCTATGAGAGAAACGGATTATAATGAAAAATACCAATTTCAAACAAAAGTAAAATTATCAATGAGCATGCCCCCCAAAACGAAAGTACAGTTGACATATCGTCAACATCTACCAATACATATTTAGAAAATATTATATATTGGATTTAGACATGTTTTATAATTCCAATATTTTGAGGGTCAATTCGTCTCTTTATCAAAGATGTTTGGGTCTTGCAATAAAACGCTTGAGCAAGTGCGCAACTTCATTTATTTTCTAAATATAGTTATTATTATTTTCGCTCTCAATCTTCAAAAATGAAATATATATATATACAGTCGACTCTCGATAATTTGAAACTCAAAGGACCAGAGAAAATATCAATTTATCAAGAGTTCAAAATAACAGGAGTTTAAACAACTAAGAGGGAGGGAGGGAGAGATAAAAATCAAGTAAACAAGAGATCGAAGTTTTGGCCGTTTCGGGATATACTATGTTGATACAAGATTAAATAAGTGACTTATCGCAAGTTTTTGAAATAATAAATTCATTGGGAGCTCTCGGTTCTTGCCCTTTCTCAAACAAGAGTTCGATCTCAAAATTCATTGGGAGCTCTCGGTTCTTGCCCTTTCTCAAACAAGAGTTCGATCTCAAAATTCATGTTTTATTATTTTAAACACTTTTACAATTATTCACAAATTTTCATTTCAAAAATAAGTCAGTATTTTTTTGTTGAGTGAGCGACTTCAGTCTATCATTGTCCAAGGAATTTTCTATAGTAGTGAGAGCTGCGAAGAAATCGTTACTTGTGTCGGATCTGAGGGCGTAGAAGCGTAGCGTAGGGTAGTAAGAGATCTCCATGCCTCGCTCGGCTTGGGAAATTTGAGCTCTAACTTTGTTTAGTCAGTTCGCGTGTCTGGTCTGGCTTGAGAAAGTCTCCGGCAACATTTTCCCTCATATTTTAATTTTCAGATAGAATCTTACACATTAATAGAATCAAATAAACATGAGTTTGATCAAATTTCGTGATTTATTTTTTGAACATTTGTACAGTTATTAACAAATGTTCATATTTGTGTTAAGATATTTTTCCTTCAAATTCAAATTACCAAGGGTACCAATTAAAATTGAATATATTCAACTTATCGATTATTTTTCAAGGGACCGGGAAAATATTTCAAATTATCGAGAGATTCAAATTAACGAGTTTCAAATTATAGAGAGTCAACTGTATATACACTGCGTGACATTGAAAATGGAACACCAGGAAATAGTGGCCAGAAAGTGATGAAACTCGGCAGACAGAGAGAGACAGGGACGAATAATAAGTGATCTTTATTTCAAAATGATAGTCATAATACAGAGCGAGAACGGCGTCGGCTTAGTAGCAAGTAGGACCACCGCGGACGGCGATGCACGCAGCAACACGTTTAGGTAGAGAGTCAATCAGAGTACGGATGGCGTCCTGAGGGATGGCTCTCCGTTCCCTCTCAACCATTTGCCACAGTTCGTCTTCTGAACGCGGCTGTGGCAAGGCATGCAAACGGCGTCCAATGATGTCCCAGACGTGCTCGATTGGTGAGAGATCAGGAGAGTAGGGTGGCCAGGGAAGCATCTGTACATCTTGCAGAGCTTGTTGGCTAATGCGAGCAGTGTGCGGTCGGGCGTTATCCTGCTGATAAAGGGCATTGGGTACCCCCTGAAGGTAGGGGAGTGTCACCGGTCGCAGCACATCATCAACGTATCGTTGGGCCGTCATAGTGCCCTGAATACGAAGTAAAGGTGACCTGGAATCATACGCGATTGCGCCCCAAACCATGATTCCACGTTGTCGCACGGTGGGGCGTTCCACAATTGCTGCCGGATTGGACCTTTCTCCACGTCGACGCCACACGCGTACACGGCGAATATCACTGGACAAGCAGAAACGCGACTCATCTGAGAACACGACCCTGTGCCATTCCGTCATCCACGTCGATCTAGCCCGGCACCATTCCAAACGTTGGCGCCTATTCGGTGGGGTCAATGGCAGTCTTCTTAGCGGACGGCATGAGTGCAAGCCATTAGCACCCAATCGACGGGAAATGGTTCTGGTCGAGATGGAATGATCTAGGGTGTCTTGCACATGTTGCAGGATGGCGGTACAAGTGGCTTGTGGGGCCGCCACTGCTTGTCGAAGGATACGCCGATCCACACGTGCTGACGTCACTCTGGTTGCACCGACATTCCTATAAATTGCCACATTTCCTTGTTCCAACCATCTTCTCCACAGTCGGTGCACCGTGGACGCACCAAGGTGTGTATCAGCTGCGATTTGACGTATGGACCAACCTGCCATTTTCAGTCCGATCACCATGCCCCTCGTAAAAGCGTCTGTCTGCTTGAACTGCCTCCGTTTACGATGACCTGGCATTCTCTGTTATTACACGTGTCTTTTGACACAAGAACAAAATTTCTACAATGATTTTCCTTGAAGAAATAACGACACGAATACTGTCCTTTCTGCAAGTTCCTTCCCTTATATCTTACTCCATGTGCGCACGAGAGCTACGCATTTTACATCATTTGCATAACTCGGTTAGGCGCGTCTACCCTGAAATTTGCATAATTTTCTGGCCACTATTTCTTGGTGTTCCATTTTCAATGTCACGCAGTGTATATATATATATAATCTTCTCGACAATAAAAATGCTTTTCCAAATTAAATTAATATATCATTCTTAAATTAAATGAAAATTAGAATTTCTAATTTAAACGTTTAAAGAATGCATAATTGGATTATGTTGAAAATTATCTAATTATTCAACATTAAAAATTCTAGCGAATGAACATAGCACAATGTTAAATTATTATTTATAATTTAATTTGTATATACAATCTATTGACATTTTTTTCTAAAATATGTGTATATACATCATATAGACTATTTTTGCAACTAGGTTCCGGGATCTAATGGGGAGACACATTAAGCCGCGATATGTGCAAGTGTGCTTTGTGGAGGAAATTAATTCATTGTTTGTGGCACAAAGCATAATTTGAGGTTTATTCTTAATAAAGTCATTAGCGTCCTTTTGTTCCTGGAACGGAAAGTGCTGTTTACCACAGCCGTGTCACAAATTGTCTCGCCTCTACCTCGTTACGTCATCATCCCTATATATATATCTTATAATCGGGGTGAGGGAATAAAAAAAAGTAATTAATTATTAAGTAATGTGTGTGTTTAGATTGTCGAATGCAAATTTTACTTAAAAAAAAAAAGGAGAATGAAATATCAATTATTAGAAAATATGCTTATTTTATTTTAAACAAATTTAACTAAATAATATTATATTTTTGGCAAATGAGTTTATTAAAAAACACATTTAACCAACCCAAAAGAAAAAAACATATATATATACACAACAGAACAAAAAATAATTTTAAAAAAGCTTTTTGGTTTTTGGTCAAATAAGAAAAAATATTTATATATTAAAAAAATAAAATTGAATATAACATATATATATATATATATATTTTTTTTATGGAAGAGAGAGAAAGAGAGGAGAATGAAATAGGATATTCCAATATGATCTCATAAATGCATCAGTCTCTTATCATAAAAATATAGAGTAATGACAAAGAATATCCGTTATTTACTTCAATATTATGGGTAAAGAAGGTAATAGAAGACATGAAAGAAGGAAATCTCATTTCGCATATGAACGGGAAATAAAAAAAAGGATATCACTCGCTATCGTGTTCTGATGGAGAAAGGAATGTAAAAAAAACATAGGGTCACTATAATCTTATATTTCACATTGATTATCTTTAATATTCCATTTTTAGAAGAAAGGTAACAAATAAAATTTCGCTATATTCATATATCTCATATTCATTAGCTTACATATTCTATGGGCAGTAGGAATGTAAAATAAATAGAGTTTCACTACATATAATTACAACTTCTCATTCCCTACCCCAAATATGCTATTGGTAGAAGGAGTGTAAAATAAATAAAGAGAAGAGTTCACTATTTATATATACCCTACATCAAATGCCTTACATATGCTATTGGTAGAAGGAGTGTAACAATTAAATAGTTTCACTATAATCACATATCACTCATTCCATAGAAGGAAGGAAATATATAAAGACAGATATTCAATATAAATATATCCCACATTCATTGCTCTACATTTTCTGTTATAGAATGTAGGAAATAATGAGTTTCACTAATATATATTAGAAATAAAAAAGGCATATCCTGACCAGGAGCACGTGTGCTTTACAGAAGGCAGAACACCATCTGGTGGAACAGAAATCAACTAAACATTGATTCAACCTGTTCCCTGATATTTGGCTAACCCAAATTCTTGATAAATCAAGAAAAGCCATCCACGAACACGTTTCGCGCTGTTGGCGCTCGTCAGTGTGGAGTAGGCTGTACCACTGCGACCAAAAATAATTTTGGTCCCAGAGGCTTCTTGAGAAACCAAAAAATGGGTATTCAAGGCCAAATTTGTGTAAATACGCATATATATAAAAAATAAAATTCACAGTCTAGTAAAATAATAAATAGTTCCAATTTTATCCTTATTTCATCACTTTACATATTCTATTGGTGGGAGAGAGAGATGAATGGAACAAAACGCTATGTTCACATATAGCCTACAGATATTACCTTACTTATTCTATAACTGTAGAAAGAATTGAGAATAAAATGGCTTCAATATAATAATATATTATATTTCTTATGAATCAATATAATATATATATAGTTTTGAAATATATTTCATCATAAAATAAAGCATACTTCAGACAACTAGTTAAAATGCAATCACTCATGTTAGAGAAAAGAGGTTTTTATTGAAAATGCTCTCTCTTTCTGTGTCTCTCTTTGCTGATTTTTATTAATATTTATAGAAGAATCTATCTTTGCGGTTTATTTAGAATAAATATATTTTCCTCTTAAGATAATATATTCAGAAAACCTATACTCAGATTACTTTTGTTATTTATATATAATATAGCACATATATAAACTATATTTTTAAAATATAGATTTAGATTTTGATCAATGTACTCATCTGTTTTGTCGAGAATCTTAAAGTTATTCAAATTCTAAAGCAATTCAAATGATTCGAAATAGTATATGCGGTTTATTATTTTTATCTATCGTATGTTTGAATTCAATTCATAAAATACATTCTTTGAGAGAGAAATCAAAGAGAACATTCATATATTTCACATTTTATTAGCGTATAAATTTGTAGTTAATTTTTATATTTAAATTAAAGGGCTGAAGGATCTCGAGGAAAGTTTTACTATATATATATATAATACCGTTAAGAGGATTTCGAAATTTATATAATTTGTTATTTAGTTTAAACATGTGAGGTTTGTTTTTGATATATGTTATAAATAAGTACTTAGCATATAGTAATATAAAGGGGGAAAAATTAACACCAGCAAAACATCGCCGGTGAAGCGTCATAGGCTGGGTAAAAAAAAGAACAAGCGAAGAGAAAGTTTTATAGAAAAGAGCATATATATATACTACGATCAATTTTATAAATTTATTGAAAATAAAATATTTATTAATGGGTTTATTTTCACTAATTTAATCGAATATCTTTACAGACCTTGCTGCAATGGTAATTAGATATATTTGATTAAATATGTGAAGAGAAACACATTGCCAAAACTGTAGTTACAACTTTCATCAAAAGATGGCTATTAAATTGATATTATTTTTATTGTGTCCTTTGTTAGAAATATCTTTTAAGATGTATCAGTCGTTTTTTTTATATTGTTGTTTTATTGGTCAAAAGAATATTAAAATTGTAAAAATGTTATTATCGTGCTTTGGACTGTGAAAGAATAACAGCACATTTCTGAAAGATAGCTTCTATATATGTACTTAAACATACACTTATGGACAAAAATTAAGGAAGTAAAAATTTTAATGTCGTCTATTTTTTAAAGAGACAGAGGCAATTTTGTTCACACTTGTTTATCTCGTGTCCCTTTGAGAAAGGTCACTGTGTATCAAATATCTTTCAGAGTTATTGTCTGAATCTCTATATGCATGCTAAAATTTACAACCTCTTTGAGTTTCGTCTATGGATAGATATATATATATAATACCGCGCCGCGCGCGTTAAGATAATTTCAATATTAATATAATTTGTTATTTAGTTTAAACATGTGAGGTTTGTTTTTGATATATGTTATAAATAAGTAGTTAGTATATAGTAATATAAAGAGAAAAATTAACACCAGCAAAACATCGGTGGTGAAGCGTCATAGGCTGGGTAATGCGTGGTAATTATGACGCTTCACCGCCGATGTTTTGCTGGTGTTAATTTTTTCCCTTTATATTACTATATGCTAACTACTTATTTATAACATATATCAAAAAAGAAACCTCACATGTTCAAACTAAATAAAAAATTATATAAATTTTGAAATTCTCTTAACGGTATTATCCGATACAGAATTAGCTTGCTGTTCTGACTCAAAGTTAAATTCAAAATCTGCATTTCTTAATATTTAACTTTTTTTCTATTTTCCAAAAGAAATTTACTCTATTAATATATATATATATATAATATAAAAATTATTAATATTATATTTATATACTCGCGGTTTCGACTAGGTTGGACTCACCTATATGCCCAAATAATACCTCAATAAATATGTTGATATTTTAATAATTATTTTATTTGTAGTTGTGTTATGTGATGATTTTGGAATTCCCTAATGTAGAATCTTCACCATAATCACATTAAATTTTTATTTATTCAGAATATGATATTTAAAATGATCTGAAAATATATACACTGAAATCATTCCTAACCTAATTGTTTATCCTATCAAAATATTATCCAACCAGGATAAATATTATGGAATCCTTAAATAAACACGGAACTCCACATGTCATTTTTAACTTCATATTTTAGAGCCGTATATATTTACATATAAAATTTAGACTAATAGAGTAGAACCTCAGGATTCTTCTAAGACAGTTCTAGTGGATATTTCACATTGAAGGTTTGAACATAATGTAATTTCTCTAATAAAAAATCTACCTTCTCTATTTGTAAATTTGAAATTGACATTATCTGATGCACGCTAAAACCCAATGAGAATCTGCCTCCAGAAGTGACCAAGAGATTCGAAGGTTTTGAGTAGTCACTCACACATTGAGGGGTTGTGTGTTATTATGACATTATGCCGAATTTGATATTACAAAGGTGTTCGTTTCATCTTATATTAGTTTTTATCGTAACTTGGTAGAAGTAACGTATATATAATCAGTAACGTGATATCCATATATTTTATACAGGTATATATGCAGAATGTGTGCGTTATAAGTATTAAAAGTGCGTTTGATGTTTCCTTTTCTATATTCAGTACTTATTCCTGAATATATAATGTCTGCTGAAAGCAAATTTCTATTTGAAGACTAATCAAGGTGTTTACATTTTATAGTCTAGATTCAAACACCCTTTTAACTCAGTTAATATTCATTTCTCTTTCTTCTTTCATTGATAATTATTCGATATATAGTAGTATTTTTAACAAATAAATATAGTATATTAACAAAAAATCAGTTTTAAAGTTTTTTATTGCTTAATATTTATATAATTTGATATCTAAAAAGTGAAATTGTTAAAAATTGCGATTTCTCATCTTCATAGTTGGCTTTTCAAAAAGGTTTCAAATCTTATGAATACGTAACTAACTGTGCGTGATTCCATAAAAATCTGAGAGTGATATATTTCTTATTAAAATGCCATTAGGTAGGTTCGAGAAGCTAACAAGAACGGTAAATAGAGGAGGCCGAGTAACGAGATGTTTAAACTGATCGCTCCATTTACTTTTCCAACCAGTTTGCTTAAGTACTCCGAACACATCTCCATTTTCAATAACATCTCTGACCTGGGAGCTTCACTCTCATGCTGACGTTTTAATGTTTACTAATGCACTCTTGTTTTATTCATCATATGATTTGTCAACACGCAAACATGTATATCATAATGAAAATGGATATATATATATATATATATATTATTTTAAAATGCCTATTTTGGATCATAAAGGTTTATTTCCGATATTTCGTGTGGCAACTCGCCAAACTTCTTCGGGGAACAAGATTGTTTTGATAAGCTCGCGTATCAATTCACGAGTATGTACAACTGCTATAAAATTTAAAATATCTAAAATCTACAATATTTTCAAACATATATATATATATTTATTTATTATTTCGCCTGTTAAAATATAAAATAGACGAACAATTTTGATTATTTTATAGAGCAATTTTATAATGTATTATTTGTAAATTTTAATTAACATTTAATTAGAATCTGCACAAATTACATTTGTAAAGGTCTTAATTAATTAAATTACCTCCACGTATAAAAAAATGCTATATAGAGATCTATTAGAAATTCTGCAAACGTCAAGGGAGATATTATAACAAAAAATAGAACACATGCTTACTGCAAGCTTTATATACCCTTTATGTGAATTTAGAAGTACCTTTAGTTTATTTGATACCTCGGATTCATTGTTCATACATATAATAAATATACCTATATTTTAATATAAAAATTTATCGTTTTTAATATTTAATTATTTTTTATTCTATAAAGGGAAACCTATTCCGTTGAATAAACGCTTAAAATGAGCGTCACCTATCTGGAGACCATGTTTTCGGGATAATGACCCTTGTCAGCGGCCTGATAGGTGTTATTTTTATAGGCGAATATATTCCCTGAAAAACCGGAGAATTTTGGTATATAGGTTTGATATTGTATCTTTGTATGAGAAAGTATCTGATAAATTAGCATATTTTTTAAAAATTAGATACCGAACTGCTGCAAACTTGAGAAAAATCTCAATTTCCCTAATCTGAGATAGAAAACTCGAAAAAATCTCATATACCGTATCCCATGCAAATAATCTATATCTTCCTACCTTGTGAAACAGGAACCCAAAAAGGAAAAAATAATCAACGGAAGGATTCCTTCAAAAATCATAGCCCTCCTCCCTATTCTGAAATGGTCGTGATTGCAAGACCGTCTTCTATTCTCTCTAAGTAGGGCTTGAGTCTGCTGACATATACTCTTGTCGGGCTTGTTCTGCTCTCAGGGTTGTCTTTCGGCACAGAAAATTCACATTGGAGAATTTATTCTAGATGATATACGGGCCGTGTGTGGAGTTTTTCACATTTTCCAGGATTTCTGAATGGGGTCCATATTTGATTAATTCTCCTGGTTTGTAGCTTGGTTTTCGGTGATAAATTTCATTATACCTTCTCATTCTCTCTTTAATTTTTTATTACATTATTATTATTATTATATTCTAAACAATTTCTTTAGTCTTAGAGAATTTTTTAAATATTTATTTATGTATTCAATGTGTGTGTTTCGTGGATATGGTTCTCTTTCTCGATGAAGATATAAATGAAAATAATAAACATTTTTACCGCGATAATCCTTTACATTATATAATTAAAATGTATTTTATTCATTTTTTATTTGAAATATTATCGTTGAAAACTTTCATAATTTTAAATGATTCAGGGCGATAATTTATTGATTATATTTTAGAAGATATTAATGCCTTCCAACATTGAATAATTGGGATATGGTAGCCTCGCAACATCTGATAGGTCTTGTTTATATTTTTCAAACATAGCTTTCGCTTCAGTAGTTCATGGACTTTTCTTTTGTTCTTTTTCTGGCACCATCCAGAAATTCATTCAATACAGTTTGTGTTTCTGCTCCATCTTTGGATATCTTCTATAGATGTTTATCATGCCTAAAATATTTGCAAGTCTTGTATGGTTACAGGTAGTTTATATTTTTGAATTGCCTTGGTTTTTGAAGGTAAAGGCCTTGATCATTCCTTTGTGATCTAATATACAAGGGATTCCATTTTTGCACTCCAAACTTTGATTTATTGGCATTGATTCTATGGCAATGATTTGAAAGTTTTTTTAAATCATGTCCAAATAGATTTCATGCTCATCCCTTTTTCTGAGGCTATTCAATATCGTCAATATAGGGGAATACAAAGTTTAAGCCAAATAGAACCTCATTGATGAATCTTTGGAAAGTTTCAGGGGTATTTCTGAGTCCAAAACTCATTACATTGAATTTGAATAATCTAAATGGCGATATTACTGCTATTTTCTTCTAATATTCTTTAGATTTTGAAATATGGTAATATGCCTTGAAGATTTCAATACAAGATAATAATTTCCCCTCTTAATATTATGGAACACCTCTATTCTAGGAAAGGGATACCGGCCAGGAATGGTTGTATTGCTTAATCTTCGATAATCCCCACATGATCGGTATGTACCATCCTTTTTCAAGGTCATGGGCAATGGGCTTGCCTATTGAGATTTAGATGGTCGAATAATGTCATTTTCGAGCATATACTTGAATTCTTGGTTGGCGACCCTTAGGCGTTTTGTGTCTAACTGGCTTCTTTTGAAAATACCTGTGGCCCCGTTGTTATGATTTGATGTTTAACTTTGTGCAATCATTTGGATAGCACCAAATTAGGTGTACAAAGGTTTGGTATCAAACTGACGTCGGCCCCACTGTCCACTAAGAAGCTCAATCCCGTTTGTTTATCCTGGACAAATAGGCGGTATTTGCTGTAATAGAAGTCTTGGTGAGAACCAGAACTTGCCGCTAATTCTGCCGCTGAGAATGGAGTTTTCCGATCTACATCCACATGATAGCGTGCATTTTAAGGGATGCATTTCCCCAAATTTGTAGCGATAGAAGTAGAAACATGAATGAGAGACCGGGCAAAATGACATTTAAGCCAATAATTATTTTCTTAGGTGCATCCTTAAAATTATAGAACTCGCGTGATAAATAATATTCTTATATTTTCTTTTCACAACTTATACCGCATTAAACTATCATTTCGATATAATATTTTTGATATTTTATGGATGGCTTTTCTTGATTCATCAAGAAATTGGGTTGGCCAAATATCACGGAGCAAGTTAAATAAACATTTAGTTTATTTTTTCTCCACTAGATAGCGCTCTGTCATCTAAAAAGCACATATGCTCGTGGTCAGGAAATGCCTTTTATTTTTAATATATATATATATATATGTAAAGGGTATCTATCTTTAAAACCATTAAACCAATTGCGTTGTATAATTGAGCTGGTGATGAATGTGCAACAACACCGATTTTGGCAAACTCAGACAAAAGGTCAGCTTCTATGCAATGTTTTCTGGCTATGGCCCATATCAATTTCGTAATCTCCTACGAATGAAATTATGAAAATACTTATCATTAATGTGCACAAGATGAAGAAATCAATTTTAAGACAATACGTTTCGTGTTAAAATAAATACCGATAAATAAAATACGGATAGTTATCCAGAAATAATAACTACCAATTAAATGTGTTTTCATGTGGTTATATAACAAAATAGGTTAATTTTATTTTAAAGTCTGTTCTCAAATAATTATAATGTCATAAAAAAGAGAGGAAGCGCCTTTAGAGAGTGATTGAAGAAAAACGAGAAAGAGAGGAAATATAAACAGTAATTATAGCAAGTATATTTGTTTAACTTCTCGTTGAATAGACAAATATTTATTTACGTGCCACCCTTAGCAATTTCCACTGGAATTAATCATTGATCTCAACTTTTATACCTTTTCAATATTTGTGTAAAGAAATCTTCTCTTTCCTATTAAAATTAAATCCTAATATATTTTTCTTCGAGTAATTTAATTATTTAGACATATATTTTCTAACAACGTTATTTACATACTTAAGGTTAATTAATATTATTCTAGTTATATATCAAGATTAATTCGAAGTATCAAGGTTATTGTTGGATAATTCTAACACATTTTTTCTTCTGTTAATATAAAAATAATACCAGTACATATATATCGTAAAGATAGAGGCTGCCTGGCCGGCATTCATAGTGTTTAAATTAAAGATAATTCGGCCAGTATAAATTTATATTATACGTTATGTAGCGCTGAGTTTGTTATTGACAGACATTAATATATTATTATATAATACCTTGGAAAAGGTTGGCGTTCAGCCAACTGAAATATTGGTAAAATAAATGATATTTTGATCCAATATATGCCTTTTTAATTAAATATCTATTTATGGATTGCTCTATATTTAAAAAAATATATTTTTCTAAAATGAACCTTAATACCTTGTTTCAAATCAAAGATAATTTTTACACCTCAATATCATCTTCCATAACTTATATAAATTTGCATCATGTGGCTAAACCTTTATATTTGTAAATGACAATACTGTATTTGTAATTTCATTTTGACCGTTGAGCTTTGTAGGCGGAGATACAAATATTTATACAATACTATTACGATATTTTCATATGAATAGGAAATGCACAAATTTTATATCAGTTTTAAAGTGAAGAATAAAGTCTGGTAAAATACGTTAACTTCTCCTAGCTGGTAATTGTTACAAATTAATTACTAATTGTGTGTTGTAAAATGTCTTCCCCTATAATTAGAGCGTTGACTAAGGCAAATTATGTAGTTTATAATTTGTTGGGGTTTGTAGCAATTACTCTATAGACAACACAACAACATCGTAGATTAAACTAGTGAAACCGCTGGGAGGATTAAAACGAAACCTTTGATGAGCCAGTCATACCCAAAATTTTCATCCGAGTGTATGGAGAGTAGAAAGTTGTTTTATTTTTAAAATAAAAATTCTCACTAAATGATTTTATGCAGATGGCGTGTGCTATTTCTATAAGTTTAATGACCGCTAAATCAGATTATTTGTGGAATGCTGGAAGGAGACTCTTTCTTGAGCATGTAATTGGATTTATTACACAACGCCTTCAAAACTAATTTCGCAGTTTCCTTAAATACATCTATCAATAATTTCTCTAGAGTGCCGAACATCCCAATATAATACTAGAGCGATATTGTAGATTAGACTGAGACGAAACCGCCGGCAAGGATAACCACTGATGAGCCAGAGGCCTTGCTAATATTTTAATTGCTATAAAAGGCGAAGAGAAAGCTGTTTTATTTCAAAAAGTGAAAATTTGAGCAGAAAATTATCAATCTCAATATACCGATAATTTTCTATTTTCTACATTTTAAAAACAATCTTTGCTAAACAAAAGATTGATTTATTTCCAAATGAAAAATTGATATATTGGATAAATAGAAAGATTGAGCTACAAATACAGTATTAGAAGAAGACATAGATCTTATACCTCCTAGGTTATTAAATCTAGTTTCTCATATCTTTTTTAATAGACCTATTTTATAACGCTCAATATTATAGTAAAACATAAAATGTGAAAAGTCATCATTTTTTTAAATTTTTAAAAATGTTTCAAGTTTAAACAGTCAAAACGCAGCACGCAACATGCGTAACCGAACCAACAGTCCTTGCTAAATTATAGGCGATATTTCCAGATTATAAGCTTGTAGAAGAACGATTGTTTTCGTCTGAGAGTTGCATTTTAAATAAAATATATCTTTTATCTTTTAAATTATCTTTTAATCTTTTAAAAGCCTTTTTCAATTTTAACTGAAATAATAAATAAGTATTTATATGGGTTTCATATAGATTCATCATCACAATTTACTTCTTTGATTTTCCTTGCACAGAATGCAGTTTCGAACCAAAGAATATGCTACAGCACCAACTAGGGAAAGTTCGAACAAAAAGCCAACCTTTGTCAACAATGATATGTTGTTTTCATATATGTAATTAAGGTATTGTTGCGATAAATTTTATTTTTTAATATAACTGATGCATTGTATTGATGCAATAAAGAGAGGATCGGTTTGATGCCTTTAATTGAGGTATTGTTTTGATGCATTGTATTTTTGATTTAATAATTACCTTGTAATTATAAAATATGAAACCCAAGGAGATCGTTATATACACTCATGGACAAAAACACTTAAGGAAGTTGTAGCCAGTGGCCTTTATTGAAGACACACGAGATGATCTTTCATAACCAAGTGTGAAAAAAAATATCTCTGTCTCCTTAAAAACACAAACTTTCCAATTACTAATTTTTGTCTATGAGTATGATAAAAAATTAATATATTGTTAATTAATTGTTCAAATTACGCTCGAAAGCGAGAAAACAATATATTCTTTAAAAAAAACATACCTATTGTCTGTGAATTTTGAAGGGAATAGTTTACGAATGTTATTACATTATGCTTGTAATTTAGAGTTGCTTAACGAATCTACACCATTTGTGGAGAGATTACGAATTATAAATAATGTAAACTTTTCAATCTTTTACTCGTTAATAATAAACATTGTACACTAATTGGAATCTCTGTGCGCGAAAAGGAAGCTTTCTTAGACGATTCTATTAAAAATGTAATTTTCCACACATTACAATCTTCCTCATTATTAAAGAAAAGAAAACTAGTGTTGAGAGCTGTTGTCTCTTATCAGCGTTACGCAGGCCTCGCCTCACATTTCACTCAAGTGAATGGCCGTCGCTACTATAATGTTTGCGCTGACGCTAAATAAATAAAGTAAAGAAAGGCATAGAAATCTGGAAGGTAAATTTCTAATATGGAAAATATTTATGATTGTATAAAATTGGGAAACCTCATATAAATTGCGTAGGTAGCTGAGGTATTTTGATGTATGAGTTGCAATTTTCGTCAGGCTGACATAAAGTAGCCAGCCCTCGAGTGAAATACCGAGCGCCCGCCATAACTCTCCAGCTTCCAATAAGCCAATCTGCCGAGATACTGACAATACGGGGACGGTAAATAAAAAAAAAACTAATCAAGCTCGTGCAATCAAACATGTCGGAGCTACTTAACTAACACTGCGTTGTAGTTAGGGTGGGGAATCTAGTTAATCAGAAGAAGGTGAAAGGAAATCTGAGGCCAGTTTAAAATAGAGCGGCTGCGGTGGCCAGGCGGGAAATTGGCCGGTCTCCCCTGGGAGGCATATTTTAGGAAGAACTTTTCCACCGCGTCCCAAACTTTATATTAGGAAAGAAAATAATAATTTGTTTCCTTTTATTATTATTATTTTTAGAACTGTCTAATTCGTTTTGTATATATTTTGCCACTGTATTTTAATGCATTGAACTATTTTTAATCGTCTCTTTTCTTTTTATGTATCAAACATTTAAATTATATCGTCTTTTTTACAAAAGAAGTTCAATAATTATTAATCAAGACTTTGGGAAACACCAGTCTATTACAATATTTCACTCTATTTAATGGTACCTGTGCTGGAAAAAATGTCTTCTACATCATTACTAATATAAATATAGATGATAAAAATTCACAAAAACACTGAGTATTGACACAAAATGTAGTTCAGAGATATTGCATACAAAAGTTTTACTTTCTATTTTTATTTTGGCCTATAAAAAGGAGTTTAATAGATGAATAAATAAATAATGCGATAATCCCCGATATTATTTTACTATTTATTCTAAAGAATTATTTTCAAATTATTTCAAAACGGGTTAACCCGAAAATGAAATTCCAGAGGGATTCAAAACAGAAAGTAAAATAATTTGTCGCCATCTCACATTTTTTATATTTTCTTTCATCATTAGAATGAATTAAGATAAAGGCGCATAGAGAAGAAATTAATGTAAACTATTTGTACATTGAGAACACTTTTTCTCCAATATGTTTTCTATCGTGATTTCTGGGATGGTAAGCGTTTTTAATTTTTCCCAAATTTTTTCTGACCAAAAATAATTTTTAAAAAAACTTACGATAAAATACGATACGATAAACATACGAAAATTCTATGTAAATATAAAGGAGAAATATATATTAGTATGCTAGTTCCTCGCGAATACGTTTACACAATATTTGACTTATCGAAGCTTTGACAATATGCAGATATGGGCCTGGAAGGAATCATTGTCAGAGTTTCGACCTCGGACTATGCAAATTAATCAGTTAACTGACTAAATAGCACACACACACATTCAGTATATTCTAAATATGTTTCCCACAATATATAATCTATCGGAATGCTGTTTAACCATATATATATAATATATATATAAAAAAGAGATTTTCTGCTTGAATTTAGATCATGTTGAGGATTATGGTAATGGTGATGCAGTCATGGTTAAAATCATAAAAAAAAAGTTAAAATAATGATTAGAAATAGCTTTAATTGAGCTTATGCAATATAGAGAAAATAATTTGATAAAAGTACTGCCTGGCTTAAGGTGAGTAGAACAAGGAAAACAAAAGATTATTTACATAATGTACAAAGATTTGAGCCGGCCATCGGGGAACAACATCAACGAATTTTTATAAGGGAAGCATGACTTCTGGCGGTCGATTTAGCAGAGTATTTGTATCTATGAAATATATTTGAAAAACATATTTTTATACAACATATATAGTACTTTTTTAAAGGTAATTGTCAAAGTTTCAACCGCATTTTACGCAAAATTACCCGATAATATGTCCATTCTATTTGATCCGCCTATATTTCTACAGTATTTGACCTATTTATTATGACCTCTTTAGGTCATAGTTTGAAGCTTGGGACATACAAATAAGCCGATTGTAGTCTATATATAAGTAGTCTAATCTATATATTTTAAGCAATCCGTAAAAACACTATATAGAGTTTTAGAAACTATTTTAGACGCCTAAGATTCTTTTTGAAATTAAACAATTTCTACTGCCCTTACTGCAATGGAAAAATTAATGTAAGGGCCTGACTCATCAGTGGTGAAACCTCCCAGCGATTTCGCCAGTTTAATCTACCATGAGCCAGGCCCTCCCATTAATTTTCCCATTGCAGAAAGGGCAGTAGAAATTGTTTAATCTCAAAAAGTATCTTACGCGTCTAAAATAGTTTCTATTTTTCATAATAGATGGCGCGCTAGTACATCATACTATATAGAGTTTATTTATTTATCTTTATTTAAAATATTTTATCGTTATTTTGCATTTATGCGACACAGCGCGTACATAGAAAGATATTTGACCTTTATTTGGAAAGCAATTACCGTTTAACTCAAGTACCTTTTATAATATATTTTAATCTCTCATAAAGAGGAGAGTTGAGAATTTTGAAGCCTCTTCACCCTCACCTATATGGATAAAATTTTTCCAGAAATATGTTATTTATTATAGATATTTGCGATTTAATTCATTTTGAGAAACTTTGACATCAGCGTTGGAATAAGAAGATAAAGCGGATATCAGTTTTACTTACAAATGTATATTATTGTTTCCTATCTAGTGGAATAACACACATTATTTTAAATAGTTACATTTTATGTAATATTGAAGTTTTATAGCTCTCAATATAATCATTTAGGTCATACATGACTCGCACTTGTTTGAAAAATGTGAAGATACGAGGACAATATAACTCTACGTTTGTTTCTATTGGCAGAAGGCAATCTATAGGAATAACTATCATCTAAACTTTGGCTTGTCTATTTCTCTTCAGAAATTGACCAAATACCTTTCTTTGGCTTAAAAAGTAACGATAACGCTCACCTTGGTGGATCTTTGATGTAATAACACGCTAACCACACAAAAGACCCGGTTATTTAAATATAAAGATATTTGGCGTTTAAAAAAAGACATATTACGAATTTTAATATTTTTTCTGCCAATATTTTGATTGACACACACACACACAGAATGCCTTTTTTATACAGCCATTTGTCTATGTTTATGTGTGAATTTGGTTTCCGTTGGTCTCGCCACTTTAATATTCCATGACTTCAACTTTCCGAGTGCATATATTTTGATATTACATAGCTTATCGTAAATATTGAGGCTGCCTGGCCGGCATTCATATTTCTTGAAAATGAAGATACTTCGGCCAGTAAATCTTTTTATTACCTCGACGTTTCGACAAAAATCTTTTGTCCTCGTCAGGAGCAAACAAAAATTAAACATTCAGCAAGGCGTTAAAAATCTAGAAAGATTTTTAACGCCTTGCTGAATGTTTAATTTTTGTTTGCTCCTGACGAGGACAAAAGATGTTAACTTTTCTGTTTATACTTTATTTTTTGCTCTTTTACTTCTAGAGATGACCAACTTTAAAAAAAAAAAGACTTGAATGCTTATCTAGAAAGATTTTTAACGCCTTGCTGAATGTTTAATTTTTGTTTGCTCCTGACGAGGACAAAAGATGTTAACTTTTCTGTTTATACTTTATTTTTTGCTCTTTTACTTCTAGAGATGACCAACTTTAAAAAAAAAGACTTGAATGCTTATCTTGTATTTTGTTATATATTTGCGGAAGAGCGATTGCTCGAAGCATATTATATATTTATAATTATATGTAATTCTGCTGTCCTAAAAGCTTATGTCCATAGTTAATCTAAAATACCCATTCGAAGAGTCAAGCATCAGTATCACTATAAAAGGAAGTTCCAAAAATGCAATATAACAGGGGTATGGTAGATTAAACTGGCGAAACCGCTGGGAGGGTTCACCACTGATGAGCCAGGCCCTCCCTATAATTTTTTCATTGCAGCAATAGAATATTACGCGTCTAAAATAGTTTTGTAATTTGATATATGTTTATGTGTGCGTGTTTGAAATAAATAAGAGAATGAAGAAGATGGTTTGGCCAAATATAATCGAATCATTTAATTCAACGTCTAGTAGATTCTCTTTCCATACTAGATGGCGCTCTTCTATTTAAAAATTCTGATGTGGGCGTTCAGAGTATATATATATATATTAAAAATAAAGAAGGCATCTCCTGACCACGAGCACATGTGCTCGTGGTCAGGAGATGCCTTCTTTATTTTTAATATCAACACCTGACCCACTTATCTTTTATTTTTTTCTATTGTTTTCTCATATATATATGTGTGTGTGTGTGTGTGCATTCAGGTTGGATTTTCTATACTTTATTAGCAAAGTATTCCGGCGAATATTTATTCGGAAAGGTGAAAAAATAAAGTTTCTTTCAATTATATTCAGAAAGATGCGCAACGATTAGTAACATAATCAGGCGATATGTCTTTCGTCATATGGTTTTTATTCTTTTACCAAAGCTCGTGAAAAAAAATAAATAACTCACATCTAACAATCCATTTATTTATAATTCTCATCACGAATAGCAATATCTTTGCTAGGGATATTTTTTGGTTTGATATATTAACAACTACAACTTATTTATATGCGACTGAAATGTTAATAAAACACTACACTATCAATCTTTCACTACTGAAAATAAAATTAGCTTCCATCATACAACCAATCATAACGAAATGTTGGAGGGGGGGAGGGAATAATAAACAACCTGTAGGAATGACTTTAAAAAGCTATATTTAGAAGTTAGAGCTTTAAAAAACCTTTTACTGTTAAATCTCTTTTTGTCCCGGTTACTTATATACCTTTAGCTACCTATATATACTTATATATATCTTTAGCTTATATATTATATATTTTTACAGCCTCTACATAAAACCCATTAACACAACACTGTATTCTGTGACAATTCTATATTTTTTATTCGTCTGTTATTTATATTTGTATTATTAGATAGTTTTATATTTGCATATTATGACTATATGCAACATTTACCATACGCCCTTTAAGGGGAGGACAACTCCTACATTAAATATTAGAATATAATAAATATATTATCTTGTTAGCGTCGTCAATTTTCTCAGATGTTTATACTATATAAAAAGGGTTTATTAATGTATTTAATATCTTCCTATAATCCATTTAAAATTTATTGTATCAAATAATAATATTTAGTGTAAGCTTTTAAAGAGTGCATTAAAATAACTAAGTTAAAATATCTTTACTATTGACAAAGAGAGAACACATACACAGTTTATATATTAATGGAAATTTATAAATAAAATAACCATTATAGTTTCGTCTCACAAATATGTAACTACATATAAATACTTTTAAAATATTTATAATGGAAAACATTCTGTTTCAATTTTATAAAAACATCCATTATCCTAATAGATGATACAGAGAATAAAACTACTCTAAAGAAAATATTATTTTTTATTAGTATTCTAAAAAAAACATGTTAAGTAAATTTTCTCACATTATGAAACAATGAAATTATGACTAACTAATAATTAATAAATAGAATTTTTAAACAAATATAAATAAAATAGTAAATTTCCATCATCTCCAAAGAGGATTAAAAGAAATGGTGGAATAGAGAAAATAACCTCCCGCCATTGGATCTTCCATTATTTAGAGTTGCAGTAACACGAATAAATTTATTTCTATTTAATAGAGAGAGAGAATTTGGTTAATTTTAATGGATTCATCCGACTGGATGGGTGCACCGAGAGGACCATTTGTATAGTGCCATGTAATAAATTATGCATACATTCTTCTTATCTTCTAAATTTGATATAATTATAGAAGCTCGTCATTCATATTTTCGCTCTAATTTGATTGCTTTTAATCTTTTATGTTTTTTTTTTGTATAATTCAAGAACTATTATATATATTCAATATAAGAGTTATTGTTTTAGATAGTCATTTAGTCATTGTTCTGAACTCCAACTTAAGAGTAATGATACTTGTACTTTGGCTTGGAATATAATTCGGTGTTTGTGAAGATAAGTTTAATGTATTTTCTATAAGAAGGCGCAACGATATCTCCACATTGATTAAATGAAACAGAATTAAGATGATCTACATCCACCCGCATGTGGTAAGTGTCCAGATTGATCGCAGAGATTTCTTAGAAAATTCTATACATGTATTTTATTTCGACTTATAGCGCTGTGTCCCCCTAGGGAGGACCCTTGTACTACAAAGGTAAACTAAACATTGAAAGGAAGGAAAGAAAGATATTTGAAATATGAACAATAATTGGTATGCAAGTTTTAGTTAGATGAAAAGAGAAAAAATATCAACACAATTGAAATTTGTACAAAGGGTTGGTATGCAAATATAGTTAAATGAAATCAAATTTTGGAGTATTGTGTGTATTCGAGGAAAATAATTTACAGATGGAAGAACGTTTTAAGGAATATTTTACAATCAAAATATGCAATATTTTGAATAATTATTCATCTAAAACTATGCTAAACAGAAGTAATTTCCAAATAAAAGCGTTTCAAAAGAATTTAGTAGTTTTTTATAAAATTCAAAATAAATTTGAAAATGAGTTTATTTTTATATATTTGTCTTTAGTTGAAATTAGATCAAACGGGTTTGATACATTTAGTCCATTGTTTATTCCATAATTCTATACGACACCACAACTTTCTAGAAGTCACGATATTACTGGTTGAATGCGTGCAACAGAAAGAATCACATTTAAATTAAATATAAAATATTAATATATTCATGACGCAATTATTTTCATGAAATAATTCTGAACTATTATAGCAAAAGATATTTAAAGTGTATTCTTTCTAATCAACTAAGAGAGATAACTTAATATATTTTCGATAATTTCTCCAATCTTTAAAATAATATAAGACGAATGTTTTTACACACGATTTTAAAATTTTTGGAAGGCTTTGCTCTCTTCTAATGAATTTACCCAGCGGCTTCACGAATATTATGCACTATGAAAAGTAGATAAAATTACCAAAGTCGCTGTGACGTTTTAAAACTAATAAACCAGACCTTTCACTATTTGTAAATAATTTATGATTATTAGTTATAGCAATTCGTCTCATATCATTTCGAAATTATTATAAACGCGAAAATGATTCTCCCTCCGACGTTAATCCTCTCTTTTAAGAGGATTATTTAATATAAACCTTTAAGTACTTTCGGAAAGTTATAGGGGTACTATCAGATTATATTCTTAATTCTAACTAAATTTCGATTAACCCAATGTGGTTCTTGTTAGAGAGAGATTAAATGTTAATTTATATTACTCTGGAATGATTATCTAAATGGTAAATTATTATTATCTTTCTATCACCAATTAGTGTTATACTCACTGAAATTATAAATAAATGAAACACAAGATTACTATTTCATTACCATCGATTATATCAATTTGTGGATCTTAAAATACAAATTTTGCCAAATAGTAAATATATTGTTGTAGAGAAGATCGACAATGAAGATGAAGACAAGGCTTGAGTAAAGTAAGTAATATTTTATTGCTATTCTATATGGTTAAATTTAATGATAGAATAACAACCATTTTAATCCTTTGTTACTTCAGACCTGAAGGTCTTGCTTGCAATATGGCACATCTGTAAGTTGTATTCCAGTTACTTTAGCCGAAAGGTTAAGGATTCCCATAGGTAATCAGTGAGGAGAGCTCAACTTAGATTTGAATGAACCAAGAATCGAAATTATATCGACGCTATATCATCTTCTTAAATTAAACCCGATTTATTACTGACCTTAATGCGGTGAGGGAAATATTGTGAGGGCCTGGCTCCTTAGAAGTGGTCCTTCAAACGGGTTTGCAAGTTTATTTACACAAATAAGCTCTAAATAAATAAGGTATTTGTCACAGCATTTTTATTTGATCTGAATGTAAGATGAACTTCCGAGCATTTCCCTTCCTCAGCTGAACATAACTCCATAATAACGATCTATAAGAGAGTCCTTATATTTTAATTTAATAAAGTTTTATACATGTTGTGTGTTCTCAATTTACATAATTATAAACACAAGAGGATGAATAAAGGAGTTTAACAAATTTGTGGAATTAGTATAATATTACTATTCTATATGCCCAATGATATTAAGTTAAAAGGAAATATGTTTTAAGGTGGCGATTCTATGCTGTAATTTATTGACTTTGGACTTTTCAATATTTTATGGCTTCGAGGATTAAAAATACATATTGAAACCATTTGTAGAGTGGGTTTGATTTCCATATTATTCTTTTATATATAACTCTGTAAAATTCTGTTATGTTATGCTGTATATTTTAATTAAAATAATGAATAAGAACTCACCTCCTTTTACCAATTTATTAATTTACTTTACGGTGAAATGAGATAATTGATATATCTTTAATTAAAAATACTTAGAAGAGACAAATCGAAATAATTTGATATGTTGTAAGCACTTTATATAATTAAAATATAATTCAAAATCATTTTGAACTCTATTAGATAAAGTAAATTCTAATATTCATCGCAAAATAGAAATTGCGCATTATTTTGAAGATAAAATTGCCTGTATGTTAAAACAAAGACCAAAGTTTTGTATTTTAAATGAATATCTTAAATATGGTGCATTAGCGCACCCTTTTTTTTATCTAGAAATGTAAGTAATTTTTATAGTGCGTATGTTTTCTTCTGAAAATTCAATTATCTACTGTCCTCAATGCAATGATACAAATATTAGAAGGGCCTGGATCAAATACATTAGTGGTGAACCATACCAGCGAGCAATTATCGAGCATGTATTTATATGTATTTATGCTGTTCTCTCAAAGCGTTTATATACCTCACCCATAAGAATTTCTATAATGAGAATATATAAGCAAAATAGCCCAATAAAATAATAGAGTAGAATATATATTGAAGTAAAATATAGCCCAATAAAATACTAGAGTAAAATGGTATATATTGAAGTAAAATGTAGCCCAATAAAATATTAGAGTAGAATGGTATATATTAAAGTAAAATAGCCCAATACAATATTAGAGTAGAATGGTATATATTGAAGTAAATTATAGCCCAATACAATATTAGAGTAGAATGGTATATATTGTAGTAAAATAGCCCAATACAATATTAGAGTAGATGGTATATCTCTCTCTATATATAAAAGTCAATTTCTGTCTGTCTGTTTCGCGATAAACTCAAAAACTACTGAGCCAATTGGTACCAAATTTTGCATGTCGCTTTTTATAAACCTGAGGAAAATTTTCGGCTGCATTTTGATTAGTATTTTTTGCTATTTCTTTTTTTCATTTGAAGAACTTTTTTTTCCGCGGACTAATCCGGAATGGAATGAATACCTAAATATGGCCATTCTTTTAAGCATCGGTGGTTCAATGGTAGAATGCTCGCCTGCCACGCGGGCGGCCCGGGTTCGATTCCCGGCCGATGCATTTTTTTTTACAATTTTTAAAACTCATTTATATTATATATTATATATTAAATATCTAAACACTAATATAATACAATTTTTGCCATCACACACACTTTTTTCCTGTAGTTTATGTGTTACTTCTGTATTGCTATTCTATGGCACTTCAAATATTTATTATTGATATACTTTTAGTATGAAGGAAATTGCACCCAAGGGATTTCTCGGGCGAATCCGGGTCATTCGCCTAGTATTGTAAAAAATGATAGCCCAATACAATATTAGAGTAGAATGGTATATATTGAAGTAAAATAGCCCAATACAATATTAGAGTAGAATGGTATATATTGAAGTAAATTATAGCCCAATACAATATTAGAGTAGAATGGTATATATTGTAGTAAAATAGCCTAACACAATATTAGAGTAGAATGGTATATATTGTAAAATAAATGATAGCCCAATACAATATTAGAGTAGAATGGTATATATTGAAGTAAAATATAGCCCGATACAATATTAGAGTAGAATGGTATATATTGAAGTAAAATAGCCCAATACAATATTAGAGTAGAATGGTATATATTGAAGTAAAATAGCCCAATACAATATTAGAGTAGAATGGTATATATTGAAGTAAATTATAGCCCAATACAATATTAGAGTAGAATGGTATATATATTGTAGTAAAATAGCCTAACACAATATTAGAGTAGAATGGTATATATTGTAATAAATGATAGCCCAATACAATATTGGCGTAGAATGGTATATATTGTAGTAAAATAGCCTAATACAATATTAGAGTAGATGGTATATATTGTAATAAATGATAGCCCAATACAATATTAGAGTAGAATGGTATATATTGAGTAAAATGTAGCCCAATACAATATTAGAGTAGAATGGTATATATTTAACTATAATATAGCCCAATACAATATTAGAGTAGAATGGTATATATTGAATTATAATATAGCCCAATACAATATTAGAGTAGAATGGTATATATTGTAGTAAAATAGCCCAACACAATATTAGAGTAGAATGGTAAATATTGAATTATAATATAGCCCAATACAATATTAGAGTAGAATGGTATATATTGAATTATAATATAGCCCAATACAATATTAGAGTAGAATGGTATATATTGAATTATAATATAGCCCAATACAATATTAGAGTAGAATGGTATATATTGTAGTAAAATAGCCCAACACAATATTACAGTAGAATGGTATATATTGTAGTAAAATAGCCCAACACAATATTAGAGTAGAATGGTATATATTGAGTAAAATGTAGCCCAATACAATATTAGAGTAGAATGGTATATATTTAATTATAATATAGCCCAATACAATATTAGAGTAGAATGGTATATATTGAATTATAATATAGCCCAATACAATATTAGAGTAGAATGATATATATTGAATTATAATATAGCCCAATACAATATTAGAGTAGAATGGTAAATATTGAATTATAATATAGCCCAATACAATATTAGAGTAGAATGGTATATTGAACTTGCGAAACTTCTGAGAGAGTTAGAGCCACTGATCAGCCCAGCCCTCTCGAAATATTTATCATTGCAGTAATGGTATTATAAAAATGTTTTATTTTTTATATACCCGCTATGAATATGTAGATGAAATTTTTAAGAATAACTATATGTCTCGTTTAGAATTACTTCTGCGTTTAGCTACGAATAAAATTATTTTTTTACTAACTCGCATGTAATTTTATTTATTTTTAAAATCAGAAAAATAACCACCCATATATTTATTTTTAATCTCATTGACTATTATTTAGCCGAATAACAAAAAGAAACATTTAAAAAAATAAAAATATATTCCCAAATATATAACAACATTTTGTCCTTTATTGAATATACATCGTTATAACGAACGAATATTTAAATTTAATCTTTTTATTCTTTCCTCTAAAATATTCCCGTATTTGCTCAGTTTGCCAAATTAGGATCCCTCTCAATTCCGAATTCTAAAACATTATTTCCAGAGTAAGAAGAAAGGAATTTAAAAAGAAACATAAAATTGGATGAAAAAGACGAGAGCCAAAAGAACTTTATTCAAGGCGAATTGCTTAAAACAAATCTGTCGTTTAAAATGAGACGCTGAGCAAATAGATGAGGAGGGGAGGTTGTTAAAACTAAATTAACTTGAAGCCGGAATATTTGTGAGTGTGTGTGCCAACTCTCATTTTTTGGCACAAGGCATATATTTCACTTGAGTGTTTGCAATGCTATGAAAAACACATGTCGCCTATAGTTAATGTTATTAACTCCGTTTGACAATATTGGCCGAGTGAAAATTATAGTGCCTTTTCACTATTGGGTGACGGTGCTACCATGCTCGTATATATCTGCACTCTACGTCTTCATTTGGCCTGTCTAATCACAACTGCCCAAATATATACTTTTTGTTTCCAGAGATATATTTAGATCACAAACTAGCACACTATTATAGATATACATACTAGTAGTCTGTTTAATAACAGTATATTAACTATATATACATTTGTCGTTTCCCTAGATTCTGACAACTACACAACTGCCCATATATACATTCTCTCGTACTGTCCAAAGTTTCTGTCCAACTAGAAGCTTCACACATCCCATATTGCACTACTGAAAATATTATGAGTTAATAGGTATAATATTGAAATAGTTGCGAAAAAACAGGATGCGTATAAGAATAAGTATGCTCCTCTTTCTAACATGTTTATACACATTTCTTTTTCCAAAAAAATATCTATAATTACTTATATTATACACTTAAATCTAATAATTAAATTTACACACAAACATAACCATTCAAATATTTATATATTGTTATACAAGGGAGGTTCATCAAGTATTCGTTTTCGAAATGAAAACGTAATTATTCTTTAAAAATCTTATATAAATTTTAACATAGTCCTCTTTAAAAGAGTAAACTTCCCCTAACGTCCTTGCCATTTATTCAACCCCTCCAAACATAGAAATTACCGAGGATTCTAAAAAGAAATCCTACGTCTCAGAGATTATTTGTTTAATTGAGACAAAACTTGTTTCCGCTAGCCATTTCTTCATGTTTAGGAAGAGCAGAAATCAGAGGTCAAAGTTGGACGAATATTGAGGGTGTGTCATTATTTCATAACCTAACTCATACCGTATTGCCGCGATAACTACGGATAAATGTTCCCCTGCCTTTTTTGAAAATGGAGAAAAATTACTTTCTATTAGTCAAAAGGTGTCGAGGTTTTCTAATAGTTCACTGTAATATTGCCCAGTGATAGTTACCCCTCTATAAGATGTCTATGAAATGAATGTTACAAACGTTTGTTTTCATTTTTGCTTGTTTTTCGGTGTAAAATTATGAATACAGGTTTCATTGGCGGCCAAAACTCGATGTAAAGAACTTTTGAATCTTGCCTATATTGCGACAAACTCTGATTGGAGTTGAAAGTTGATCCCCCATCTGACTGATAACCTTTAAATCTCCAACCTTCCAGGTATAAAATATTTAAAATCGCTTCCGTTCACAACGCGATACAACGCTACACTTAAGAATATATGCCAATGCCAATTCTGTTGAAGAATTTAACAGCGAAATAAGGAATATTAAGATCAATATTTCCTGGAGGTTACATAACTTGTTATTTATGCGTGCAAAATCAATTGAACGAAGATGTTCAAGGTACAGCCTCCTTTCAACTTCGTTCCGAGATGAGATGGAGTAAAATGCTGAGGGAACCCTGGTAGGATCTAATTTCACTCCATGTCAATGGGACAAAGTTTGGAAACAGCTTTGTTAAATATTTAGTGATGGAGAAGACAGCAACGTCTTTTTTTTCCTTCTGATGTTAATGGAACTCTAAATTACTGATGAATTTCAGACAGGAATTTTAAAGTTGCAACAGAATATTCACTTTGTTATCACTTTCTCGATATCAACTTCTAAATTGCGTAATCTATTGCATTGAGGAGGATTACATTGCATATAAACACAAGTAAGTTTGAATTGGTCAAATTTTAATTTTATTTATGGATTATTTATGTTTTAGAGATCTACTATATATATATATATATATATATAAATGTGTAGAATTATATATAATATATATGTATATTGGACATATTTAGGAATTTGAAAAATACATTTAATTTAACGCAATATTTCGAGAGAAAAATCCCACCATTGCCAAGTTTTAAACACGAATAACACAGACCCTTTATTTATTAATACCTAGCGGATGTACCCGGCTTCGCCCGGGTTTTACCCGAGTAAAGGTTTGTCTAACGAACATTTGTTAAAACAATTTTCTATAAACTTATAAAAAAATAATAGATAAATTTTGATACTTTGAAACTCGTAAATTTGAATCTCTAGATAAAGTGAACATTTTTTCCCGGTCCCTGTGCGCCGTGTCATCCTGAATTTTGTCTTTCCTAATTTTCTACATTACAAAATCATCGTTTTATCTAGTGAACATTTTTTCCCGGTCCCTTGAAAAATACTCGATAAGTTGAATAAAATCAATATTAATTGGTTCCCTCGGTAATTGGAAGTTGAAGGAATAGTATCTTTGCCGTGGAATTGTATCATTATTCTTGTCTCAAATAAATTGCCGTGTCATCCTGAATTTTGTCTTTCCTAATTTTCTACATTAGAAAATCATCATTTTATCTAATTTCCCAATATATATGTTGTAGATAAATGATAAAACTAACTTTTACTTTTGATAAATAATCTTTAAGATAATAAACTTAGTGATAATAAAACTTATAGATAAAAAACTTGTTATCATCGTCGCAATGGTGGCGCTGCTTGCGAGTTAAATCTACAAATCTGCAAATAACTCTAAGGATATTTAAGATATTCAAGAAATTATTTTTCAGAAACCTTCCCAGTACTATACTAAATAATTTCCCAAAGTTGCATGGCGTTCCAATGAGTGGTTTGGTCAGGCATAAAGGACAGACACACACACACGCACATACATTCATTTATATATATATATAGATATAGAGAATAAACCTATGTAAATTTGCTGAAAGTATTGATTATTGAACATTAATACTGTAATATAGGCATGTCAATTGTCATTAATATATATAACTAGAAGAATGACCCGGCTTCGCCCGAGAAATCCCCCGAGTGAAGTATCCTTCATACTGAAAGTACATCAATAATAAATAGTAGAAGTGCCATAGAATAGCAATACAGAAGAAACACATAAACTACAGGAAAAAAAGTGTGTAATGGCAAAATATGTATTATATTAGTGTTTAGGTATTTGATTTAATTATTTTTTGCAATCCATTTAGTTGTTTCAAAATTAATATAGTTTAAATAGACGGCAGCTTTTCCACCAAACCCCCATTAACCTTTGAAATTGCCTGAGTTTAGTGACTGACTGTAAATAATCCTGACTGCGATTCCCATCTTCTCAGTAAGAATAAAAAAAAATAGGTTTATAAAAAATATTAATCCAAAATACTGGCATGTAAATATTTTTCTGTAAAAAAATAAAAGAGCATATGGATATATTAGGCAAACATATGTGTTCGCTAATGATTGCGACTGCATTTTAAACGATTTTCAAAAATAGATTTAAACAAATAAAGGCCAGAACAAAAATTAATAAAAAATATGAAATCCATTATTTACATACATTCGCAAAAGCAAACGATGACAGAATTGATGACTCTGATACTTGTATATTTTAATGAGCATCAGAAAATATTTCTGTTACAATTGATAAATCATTGAAACTACTAGGTGCAAGAATTTATTTGCGCTGAGTTTGTTATCGTACGCTTATTTTTTAAAAGAAAATTAAACATAAGATATATCCCTTAAAATTTGATAATATACCTGATAGAATCCCATGTTCTTATTCTAAAATTAGAAGGAAATTCCATAATTAATTTTTCATATAAATTGTTTGATCGCTCTGTTTGAAGAATTTTTTAAAGATATTTTTGAAGAATAAAATATTGTGTACACGAAGGTTAAGAAAACATAAATCTTAGAAACCGGCTAACCTTGAAAACAGCTATCGTTGAAACCGGCTGACCTTGGAAAAAGCTATCGTTGAAACCGGCTGACCTTGGAAAAAGCTATCGATTAAGAATTTAGAAAAATACTCTTTGCTATAAAGTTTTAGCGAATTTAAATAATTCAATTGTGTATCATTAATAATTGATATTCTATCTTCAGTTTTTATCGTACAACAAGGTTCCTTTAAAGGTCTAAGAAATTGGCTGAGCTGTCAGGCTCAGGGTCGAAACAGCCACCAGGTTAACTTTTGACAAAACCTAACCTGGTGCCAACCTATTTCTGCCCTAGTTCAACCATTATTGTTTCCATTTTAAATATAAAAAAAATATTCCAGAGTCATGTTATCTATATTTTTATATTGAAAATAAATATGAAAAAAATTACATATTTTCAATATATAATTAATTTTTATTCAAACCTTATTGAAAAATTAAAAAAAAAATGCTTTTAAAAAATTCTCTGAAATCCCCGTTCAGCTCTACAAAATATTATTTAATGTTTAGTTGGAATGTGTGTGTTGTGTTGCATAAAAAATATAATCAAATACAAAATATTCCTTTCAATCATATCTAACACACATATTGCTCATTTCTTTTTGGAGAATACAATATATAAAAATTCGCCAATCTATAAAATAGTTTAAGAAAAAAATAATTATATTTTAAAATAAAAAAGACATATCCTGACCACGAGCACATGAGCTTTTTAGATAGCAGAGCGCCATCTAGTGGAACAGAAATCAACTAAACGTTGATTTAGCCTGTTCCCTTTTTTGATTTTAATACCAACACCTGACCTTTATTATTATTTAAAAAAAATCATATATTTACATATAAATAAAAAATAAACAAACAATAAATATATAATAAACTAAACGGATTTTATATTATCACACATTCAACGTATATTAAAAATACACATATTGGTACTTCAATCAGAGGAATAATTAAAGTTTTCATAAAATATAATTAAAAGAAAATAATTTATTTTGATTACTCTCAACGTAATTGGCATTCCTTATCTCTTAGGGTTTGTTCTTCGCTCCCGACCGAGATGGCGACCAATATGCTGTGGCAACATCCCTGTTAATTATAGACTTGCCGGGATAGAATCCAATATACCACCGCATTCAATATATAATCGTGGCTTATTAGATGAGGTTTGCAATCTAATCTCGAGATATCCATTATATGGATCCCTGCAAAATTAAGTGGATCCAACACAATTTAAGTAGAGCACGGAACGCCACCGGTTGCTATCAGGTCATGGAATAAATCCCATACCGCTGGTAGTTGGGGGACAACATTGGTGCCATTTAATATATAGGAATTGTCAAATATAGCTGTATTTTAAAGTGAATATTATATATAAAAAACGTTATATATTCATTTTTTAAAGTATATATAATTACGAAAATATTTTAGACGCGTAATATTCTTTTTAAAATAAAACAATTTCTACTGCCCTTACTGCAATGGAAGATTTTTGGAAAATGTGGAAAATAGTTTCGTAATTTGATAACAGATGGCGCGCTAGTGCATCCTAATATAAAAGTATATATAATTTGGCAAATATGTTATTTTTTTGTGTTTATTAGTATAAATCAATTTCTTATAAATTAAGAGCTTAATTATTTTTATAACAATAAATACAAGAATGATAATTGTTCAGTTTTAGCTTTCTATACTGACATTATAATAACAATCCATAAATCCAAATGATTCAAATCAATTTGTAGATATAAATATGAAATGAAGGTATTTAAGCATGAATCTTTCTTTTAACTATAAAATTAAAACTTCTACTGTCCTTACAGCGATGAACAAATATATTGGGAGGACTTGGCTCATCAGGGATGATTCCTCTCGAAGGAGTCAATATTTTTCCATCGCAGTAAGGACAGTAGAAGTTTGTTTTTTATTTAAAATAAACAGTCATGCTTGAATGCTCTCATATCTTATATATATATTGCCACGTGGAAATTTACAGAGTCGCAAGATATAAAACATAAAAATGACCACTCTGTTAAATAAAAAATAATAAAATTAAGAAATACTATGTTACATAAATAAAATTAATAAATATATGTTACAATATATATGGCACGTTATCACTTTATAATTGCATATACATATATTGTTTATAATTGTATATCGACATTTGAAAACCATCCCGCATGTGTTTCTTCCAACGAAAAATCAAAATTTATTTTAAGGAGAAATAACGATTCTTTCTAACCTTAGGGATGAGGTATGAAGGGATGAATTGTGAAGAGCAATGATGAACGGAAAAATAAAAGTGTCCACAATTCATCCTTTCATACCTCATCCCTAAGGTTAGAAATAATCGTTATTTCTCCCTAAAATAAATTTTTATTTTTCGTTGAAAAGAAACACATGCGGGATGGTTTTCAAATGTCGTTTTTCAATCACAAGCCGCATTATATTATATTGTATACTTGTATATGAAAAAAAAATGATATAAGAAGTAAAGAAATCTAAAGGGAAAGTATATATAAGGATGATATTAAAATAATTTTAAAAGTTTTTTATTAACAATTTAGAATTATAAAACATGTTCACGCTGAAGCTTAGGCAGTTATGTGTCATATAAGCGCATCATAAAAAAAAGAGGAAGTTTTCAAGAAAATATAAAGAATAAAAAAGACAGAACCATGTGATGAAATTTTAACAAACTAATGAAAGTTAAATAGAAAGAAAATTCACACGCTTCACTTAGGTGATAAACAATATTCATCATTTAATGTATTTTTAAATGGAGAAATGTCCTTATGGTTCAATATTTATGACAAGTATCTGAATATATAGGTCTGAGCGCACAGCTAAAATCCTAGTACCAAGTACAACAAATGGAATGGTTATGAATAAAGGGGCGATTACTAGGGTCAAATCACGAAGCCTACAGTTTCCTACCGAGTAAAGGGTCTCAGCTCGGGTTTAAAATCAATGATTAAAAGGTTCAGTAAAACCTATATGCGACTATTTAACCCAAGGTGTACGTAATAGGGAATGATTAGAATAGAAAAACTGAAACATTTCGTTTAAACGGCAGATATGTGTGAAATAAAGGCTTAATAATATAAATATATAATTTGAGTCAAAAGGCGATCCATTAATTAAGATTATAAAAAAGGGCGTACCTGGATCTGTAAAGAAAAAAAAACAATTTTTTTCTCAAAATATTTCGAGAGATTGCTCCCTCTAAGAATATCACGCGTCTAAAATAGTTTCGTAATTTGATAACAGATGGCGCGCTAGTGCATCGTAATATAAAAGTATATATAATTTGGCAAATATGTTATTTTTTGTGTTTATTAGTATAAATCAATTTCTTATAAATTAAGAGCTTAATTATTTTTATAACAATAAATACAAGAATGATAATTGTTCAGTTTTAGCTTTCTATACTGACATTATAATAACAATCCCTGAATCCAAAAGAATCCAAATCAATTTTTAGATATAAATATGAAATGAAGGTATTTAAGCATGAATCTTTCTTTTAACTATAAAATTAAAACTTCTACTGTCCTTACAGCGATGAACAAATATATTGGGAGGACTTGGCTCATCAGGGATGATTCCTCTCGAAGGAGTCAATATTTTTCCATCGCAGTAAGGACAGTAGAAGTTTGTTTTTTATTTAAAATAAACATTCATGCTTGAATGCTCTCATATCCTATATATATATATGGCACGTTATCACTTTATAATTGCATATACATATATTGTATATCGACATTTGAAAACCATCCCGCATGTGTTTCTTCCAACGAAAAATCAAAATTTATTTTAAGGAGAAATAACGATTCTTTCTAACCTTAGGGATGAGGTATGAAAGAATGAATTGTGAAGAGTAATGATGAACGGAAAAATAAAAGTGTCCACAATTCATCCTTTCATACCTCATCCTTAAGATTAGAAATAATCGTTATTTCTCATTAAAATAAATTTTGATTTTTCGTTGAAAAGAAACACATGCGGGATGGTTTTCAAATGCCGTTTTCCAATCACAAGCCGCATTATATTATATTGAATACTTGTATATGAAAAAATGATATAAGAAGTAAAGAGAACTCTAAAGGTAAAGTATATATAAGGATGAGAGAGAGAGAGAGATATTAAATTAATTTAAAAAGTTTTTATTAACAATTTTTAATTATAAAACATGTTCACGCTGAAGCTTAGGCAGTTATGCGTCATATAAGCGGATCATAAGAAAAAAGGAAGTTTTCAAGATACTAATTTAAAAAATATAAAAGACAGAAGCATGATGACATGTTAACAAACTAATAAAATTTGAATAGAATTCCCACGCTTCACTTAGGTGATAAATAATATTCATAATTTAATGTATTTTTAAATGGAGAAATGTCCTTCTGGTTCAATATTTATGACCAATATGTAAATATATTGTGCTGAGCGCAGAGCTAAAATCCTAAATCCAAGTACAACAAATGAAATGGTTATGAATAAAGGGGCGATTACTAGGGTCAAATCACGAAGCCTACAGTTTCCTACCGAGTAAAGGGTCTCAGCTCGGGTTTAAAATCAATGATTAAAAGGTTCAGTAAAACCTATATGCGACTATTTAACCCAAGGTGTACGTAATAGGGAATGATTAGAATAGAAAAACTGAAACATTTCGTTTAAACGGCAGATATGTGTGAAATAAAAGCTTAAAAATATCAATATATAATTTTAGTCAAAAGGCGATCCATTAATTAAGATTATAAAAAGGGCGTACCTGGATCTGTAAAGAAAGAAAAAACATTTTTTTCTCAAAATATTTCGAGAGATTGCTCCCTCTAAGAATATCACGCGTCTAAAATAGTTTCGTAATTTGATAACAGATGGCGCGCTAGTGCATCGTAATATAAAAGTATATATAATTTGGCAAATATGTTATTTTTTTGTGTTTATTAGTATAAATCAATTTCTTATAAATTAAGAGCTTAATCATTTTTATAACAATAAATACAAGAATGATAATTGTTCAGTTTTAGCTTTCTATACTGACATTATAATAACAATCCCTGAATCCAAAAGAATCCAAATCAATTTTTAGATATAAATATGAAATGAAGGTATTTAAGCATGAATCTTTCTTTTAACTCTAAAATTAAAACTTCTACTGTCCTTACAGCGATGAACAAATATATTGGGAGGACTTGGCTCATCAGGGATGATTCCTCTCGAAGGAGTCAATATTTTTCCATCGGAGTAAGGACAGTAGAAGTTTGTTTTATATTTAAAATAAACAGTCATGCTTGAATGCTCTCATATCTTATATATATATATGGCACGTTATCACTTTATAATTGCATATACATAAATTGTTTATAATTGCATATACATATATTGTATATAATTGTATATCGACATTTGAAAACCATCCCGCATGTGTTTCTTTCAACGAAAAATCAAAATTTATTTTAAGGAGAAATAACGATTCTTTCTAACCTTAGGGATGAGGTATGAAAGAATGAATTGTGAAGAGTAATGATGAACGGAAAAATAAAAGTGTCCACAATTCATCCTTTCATACCTCATCCCTAAGGTTAGAAATAATCGTTATTTCTCCTTAAAATAAATTTTGATTTTTCGTTGAAAAGAAACACATGCGGGATGGTTTTCAAATGCCGTTTTCCAAAATCACAAGACGCATTATATTATATTGAATACTTGTATATGAAAAAAAATGATATAAGAAGTAAAGAAATCTAAAGGGAAAATATATATAAGGATGATATTAAAATAATTTTAAAAGTTTTTTATTAACAATTTAGAATTATAAAACATCTTCACGCTGAAGCTTAGGCAGTTTATGCGTCATATAAGCGGATCATAAGAAAAAAAGAAGTTTTCAAGATACTAATTTAAAGAATATAAAAGACAGAAGCATGATGACATGTTAACAAACTAATAAAATTTGAATAGAATTCACACGCTTCACTTATGTGATAAACAATATTCCTCATTTAATGTATTTTTAAATGGAGAAATGTCCTTCTGGTTCAATATTTATGACCAATATGTAAATATATTGTTCTGAGCGCACAGCTAAAATCCTAGATCCAAGTACAACAAATGGAATGGTTATGAATAAAGGGCGATTACTAGGGTCAAATCAAGAAGCCTACAGTTTCCTACCGAGTAAAGGGTCTCAGCTCGGGTTTAAAATCAATGATTAAAAGGTTCAGTAAAACCTATATGCGACTATTTAACCCAAGGTGTACATAATGGGGAATGATTAGAATAGAAAAACTGAAACATTTCGTTTAAACGGCAGATATGTGTGAAATAAAGGCTTAATAATATAAATATCTAAGTTTATTTAGTTTTAAAGTTTAAGCTGGTTCTCAGATATATTCCTGCTTTTCTCGATCAAATTTGCCCCTTTTAAATTGAATAAAATATTTTTAAAACAAATTGTGACCAACAATTAAATTACTATAGCATACATGTGAATCAAATGTAAAATTGTTCTAACTTTTTAATAACACATTTAGAAAGACATTGGAAGTTCGAGTAATATGATTATAGCTAAAAAAAACCGCGAAATGTTATATATAGGTTTTAATATGAGATATTTTATATATTAAGTTTATACATATTAGTTAATCGATAAATATATATAACATATATAATTTAAAAATATATTCTGTATCATAAATGTATGATTCAATACATTCAAATGTATTTGTGTGTTTGGCGTCAAATATAATTCGAATTAAATAGTCAAATTAGTACATGAGAACATATTTTTATTTTTTCCTGAAAATAAAGCAATCCATATTTAAATCATTAGATAATAAATAGGAATATATTGAATTTAATAAAAGATTTTATTTAATCCAATATATGCCTTTTTATTATATATTATTATTATATGTAATATAATAACAACATATTTATCTCTATTCCTCAAATAAAACAATAAGGCGAATTATAAAGGGGAGAATGACAATATGAAGCATGTTATAGTTAAGGATGCAATTATTATAATCGAATAGAGTTAAACAATAAACTTCACTTCTACATCGTGTACAGTTAATAACGATAAGCAACATAATACACTATTACACTATTCCCATTGTCTGTGTATGGTATATGATAATTATTCATTTCATACAATTGCTTTTATACAATGGATAATTCTTTATCTTAGTTTATGTAAATTAAACCGAAGATCTCATTAAAATAGTTTGCATGAATGATCGGGAAAGTTATAATTAATTAATCCTGATTATAGTTGGTTATTCTATATAATGGAGTATGGTTACATTGATTGTATAGTAAGTGCTACTTATATTTGGAGAGGGAGATAATACTATACAGAAGTGAAAAATAACATTTTGATTACCTTCGAAAAACACAAATGTTACTCTACATGTTTGAACCTTTAACTATGTGTGTTGTGTTTGTCTTTGTGCTGTGTTTTATTTTTCGCATGAGGGATTATATAACTGAAACGTCTTTTAATTATTATAGTGATAAAAATACTACATTTAAGAAATTATACATAGTGAAGAACTCTGAAAATGTAATGATCATGATCTCTCATTTGCTTTTTATTTTTAAGAATGGAAAAAATATCTCTATATATATCAATAAATATATATATATCTTATATGTCCTATATATATTCTATTTAATTAATGTATTTATATAATTTAAACAATGAAATTAGAAAAGGTTCGTGTGTTCCGTACATATTTTATATTAAATACTTGATCAGCTATTCTTTTTATGCTGAATAGTTGATCAAGTATTTAAGGTATTTTCTTCTATTTCTCCAATGTGATGGAATATATTTCACTTTCAAAGAAATGTGGTAATTTTGATTGAATCCCGCATACTCTTAATGACAGCTTCTACGTATCAAGAAGAAACGATTCTAGTTTTCGCCATTCAAAAACTCACAAATAGATTCTAAACTCTACGTATAGCCAAGTACCAATAAAAATGAATACGTGTTGGGGAAGGAAACAACTGACGAACATTTCTTCAATACCAAAGAAAGATATATATGGAAACCTGAAAGAGAAACGCTATTCGCAGAGAAATTAGGGAGAGCTTATGGATCCTGGAATAACTCGATTGGAAATATAATGAACAACATGGTCAAGCAGATCAAAAATGCATTGTTAAAAACTTGTATGCAAATTGAGACCAAAATGGATAACCCAAAGTCTAACCCTTGGTTTGATCATGATTGCTACACAGCGAAAAAGAACATGAGAGCAACTCTGGCAAAATGTGCTAAATCGAACAAGGACCTAGACCGTTTGGAATATGTTAAAACAAGGAATAGCCAAGTATCATATGTCGGTCAGTTCCAGGATCTGTGTGCGAGGGATTCAAGACGTCACAATTTTCTGCCACATGTTCAAAGGTGGATAAAACACAACCTTCTCATCTTTCAAAGGACCAAATAGTTAAATTATTGGTGACAACAATAAAATTTACTTTCTCTGAACATATACATGAATATATTTGATAGTATTGATTTTTGATTTATTATTCGGCGCGAATAGACATAAATGACTTGAGGTATTTATTTTAAGGAAACATTCTGAATCAAGTTGCTAGTTGAAGATGTCAATTTATGGTTAGAGTGTAATTGATCGATCAATTCTTTGAAATCATGGCGGAATAAGAAAAATGGGAAAGAACTTAAATTCTGAGAAAGTATATTATATATATACGTATACGAAAATAAACATTTTAACATTAATCATTCTTTTTGATTAAAATAAATTTCTTGCTGCCATTACGGCGATAAAAAATATTTGAAACTATTATAGACGCGTATGATTATTTTGAAAATTAAACAATTTCTACTGCCCTTACTGCAATGCCTTTACTCCCTTTTATTTTCTATTGCAGTAAAGACAGTATAAATTGTTTAATTTTCAAAAGAATCATGCGCGTCTATAATAGTTTTAAATATTCCTAACAGATGGCGCGCTGATGCATCATAAAAAATATTTGGTGGGTTTGGTTTATCAGCGGTGGACTTTCCCAGTGTTTTGCCATTTTATTAATATGCCATATTATTGTATTGGGCTGAAGAGTGAGACCTAACCCGGTTTCCTGGAGGGCCGAACACCAACTACCCGGATAGTATTAGGCTATCCTTGTATGTTTATCCCACACTGTAGAGTAATTCCTGTTTGAAGGGTTTAGGCAAAGTAGGAACATAAGCTTTGAGGATATTATAAATACATATAGATATTGATATCGAGAAATCATCTTCCTCAAATATTCAATAAGAAAATATACACTCTTGGACAAAACTTAAATAAGTTGAACCTTTTAGCATGTATATCGGGATTCAGAAAAATAACTCTGAAATATATTTGATACAGTGACTTCTATTAAAGACATACGAGATACACAAGTGTGAACAGAAAATTGCCTCTGTCTCTTTAAAAAGCAATAAACTTTCCACTTTCTTAAGTTTTGTCCATGAGTGTATGCTGTTCTCAAAGCTTATGATCATAGTTTTATTAATACTATAAATATGATCCCACCAACAGTGTCAGGTATATCAGCAGAATCTCAGTACAATAGTAGAGCTCTAAAAATCAGTATGATAGAATAAACAGGGGAAACCGCTTGAAGGGTTCACCGCTGATCAGCCAGGCCCTCCCAATATTTTATATCGCAGTAAGGACAGTAGGAAACTTGTATTAATGAGAAAATCGTGTTTAAAATCTTCATTGCGAATGCGCTATATTGTTGGAAAATCTCGATATGTGCGCAAAATATTTCTATCCTATTGTCATGAGGTTTGTGACAAATAGTTATATCTGGTGTATGTAACGCCTAGATAATGTGTAAAATAAGACTACCATATGATATCATTGAATCAGATAAACCTTTTTATACAAAATCCTTGTATGACAGAATATTAAAAATCTATCATGCTATTGATTCAAATCAACAATAAAATTAAAGGAAATAGTTCCGCAGATAAAAGAAAAGGTTGTGGAGCAAAAATAAAAAGGAGGAATAGTTTTCAAGATGCCTTTTAAAGTATTGTTTGCGGATATATATATATATATACTCTATTTTATTTTAAAACATCACCTCCACTATATCCATCTATGTTACATAACAAATATATTTGATTCTTCCACTGTGTTCTCATTTAAAATTCCACTTTTATATCTCTCCACTCTTTTTATGGGCTTCACTGGGGTGATGGTGTCTACAGGAATACATGAAATATTCACATTTAGGCTCGTTAGCTCTATCTAAAATGGGAGTGCTATCGATTCTGACATTTTACTACGTTTTGTAGATTTTGCCATCTAGCGAGATCTTTTAGAAAATAATTATAAAATGAAATTATTTTCTAGAACATTATATAACAAATGGGAAGATATTTAATTGTGAGAGGGTAAAATATCATAAAAATGTTATTAAAGAGATTACATGTACTAAACATTTGTTTTGAAACTATTAATCTCTTGAGATGAATATGTTTTAAAATATTACAATTTAATAATAAATAGAAAATTATTTTTATTTGGTAATTATAAATATTAACAAATTGAGTAGACTACATTCAATGGCTTTTTCTAAGAAATGCTTTGTTCATTTCTATAAGAATTATATTGTGAGTAAGATATGAGTTTAAAACCAAGAGATTTCAGATAAATATATATTGAGCGCTTTTAGAGTAGGTTCAAACAGACATTTTACTGTTGCTCATTTTACCTAAACAAAATGTGTATAAACCATCATGCGTTTGAATCTTTATTATATACAATTTTATTAAAATGATAATCTCTTCTTTTATAATATTGATTTATCAAGAAAATGGGTGGCCATATATCAGAGAACAGGCAAAAACAACGTATAGATAATTTTTGTTCCACTAGATAGCGTTCTGCCATCTATAAAAGCTCATGTGCTCCTGGTCAGGATATGCCTATTTTATTTTAATACCAACACCTGATCTTTTTCATATTTTTTATTATTTCTTCACACACACACACACATATATATATGGTAATTTAAACCAACAACCCTATATTGTATAATACTTATAACAATATTGTCATGTTGTATATAGAAACACATCTATAAATAATTATACGCATGATTGACATGTGTCATTGCATCACCATATGTAATGTACTTTGTACAAACTGAGGATAAATAAATAAAACTATATAATAGATTAAGAGCTGAGTTAAAGCAAGATTGAGAAGTTCAAAAACGTCTAAAATCGAGATAGAAATCCAACAACCCTAAAGAAGAATTTGGCAAGTCGTTGCCATCAGGGTCAAAGGGTGGAGAATAGCGCAGACGCCCCCACGCCCTTTGGACCCGTTCAAAGTCCAAATTCTCGCATGTCTCCCTCCTCGGCAAAGGTATATAAAACCTCGGTTTCAGCCGAAATGACAGTCACTTCACCATCGGCGTGAGACCTTGTCGGTTGTACCCAGGTCCACCTCATCGACCATGTAGAACAGTAAGAAGACTCTTCGAACTCCATCTTGCTCTTAGCTCGACTCCTATCTGTTCACGGAACTTTCCTACTACAACTGTGTCTCTTCGTTTTTTGTGTGTGGACATTCCCAAGCTTTCCACTCTGCCTCGACCACGACGGCCTGTACTCTGTGAGAACTGTTAAAGGTCCTCCAAGGTGCAGAGAGGTACTGGAAAACTCTCCACGCCCTGACTGTCCCTCTCGGTTACTAAAGGTTTGACCCTCGGTTACCACAGCTATATATATATATGGAAATTCTGCCGGGAGGATAATGATTTATAAAAATAAAGGTCCCCCCTCCCGTCAAAATAGCTGCCATCTATTGACTGTCTCTGCCAACTAACAGACTCGGGTCGGCGAAAAAATCACCACACCAGCTTTGGAAAACTGAGAATCGCTCATCTGGAGACGGTGGTTTCGATGTATGGCCCTCGTCAGTTCAGAGTGGGCTGTAATTTAATGAGATACACAAGAGATAAAACGAAAATATTCACATTTTATAAATGAAGATATTTTTACTGATAAAGTGGCTAGGCCCCATGTCTATGGCTAAATATAAATGTAAATTCAGGTATATAAGTTAATTTTTATCTGTGTGTGTGTGTGTGTGAATTCGCCAAAACTAGTGCTGTGGCTCAGTCTTTATCACAAACTTCAAGTTTTTTACTGGGATAATAAATATAGTGCATTGCTCTCTCTTTTAAATTCATATTTGAATGAATAGGTATCTATCTTTTGATATTTATATATATTAGATAATGAAAAAGGCATATATTGGATTGAATTTCTTCCTCAATTATGCTCTTTGTGTTAAATCACACAAGTCAATGCACCCATAATGTGTGCTTAAACTCACTGAAAATATGAATTTTTATAGTTCTTAAAAAAACAAAATAAAAAAATATTGGTTAAAGCAACATAATAAACTATTTAATGTAGTTATTTATGGGTTAAATCGAAAGAAAGAGCATACAAACTTATCACATCAATGAGAAAACATGAAAAACCTAAATATTATTTTTTCTTACCTAGAGTGTGATTGCGATAATGAAGTTATTTTTTAATGAGAATTAATATTATTTATTGATAGTGCGAATATATGTGAAAAAATCTTAAAATAAATTTATGTAAATAATTTCAAATAATATCTATTAACTTATATTTTATTAAAATATGTAAACTTAGAGGAGATATAATTTTTAAAATATTGCACGCGAATTCAGCCTCCAGTAAAATTTATAAATAAAATAGAAATGCTGAAAAAATAGTGTATATTGAAGGCACGATATAGAGTTAGAGAAAAGATCGACAGACAAATTGGCGTGGAGAAATTAATGACACGCCGACCTCTCAAATATAGAATTTGTAAAATATTGGTATCCTTTTCCAATATTGGTTTTCCATTAAACCCATACTCAGCTGTGTTCAACAAACTTTAGAGCCTTTTACATTCCAAGAAATGGAATCAATTAAAAAAATAAATAAAAATAAAACAATTCTTGGTTTTTTCCTTAATGGCTGCATCCTGTAGACTTAACGAGAAAGTAATTAAATCTAATTTCACCATTTAAATGCTAAAATAAAGATCGTTAGATTAACTTCTTTAGATGAGGATTTTTGTGGAATATTTATATTTCCTCTCGCGTTTTTTATGAATAACCAGAAGATATAATATTTATAGTAATAAATGATGTGTTAATCACATGTATGTATTGTCACGGTGTGGTGCCAGAAATAAAGATTCTGCCGTTGGAGAACACGTGCTTGCCTGGGATAGCCGGAGTTCGGAGTGAAGTTTGTGTGGGATGGCGTGGGTATAAAGCGACAGTGTGAGACAGGAAGTTTTACAGTTTGGAGTCACGGCGAGAAGTCACCGGACAGCTGTTAACCTGACCGCGAAAATACACTGAATTTTGAAAGGCGGTGTTGGTGACTAGACTGTACGGAGCGGATTGCTCTGCGGGAAGTGGACACCGATGCGAGTGTTTCGGTCGGTAGCGGATCAGCCTAAAAGTCGGTGTTGCCCGGGCCGAACCTGGACTGTTTGGGGAGCAGGATCCTTCGCAAGAGTGACATCTACGACGCCAAGTGTCCATCTGACGGCGGAGGTTGGGGGCAAGTACCACTCATCGTATTCCTACCATTTCAAGCCACTCTAATAAAGTCATAACATAGCTGCATCCCTCCACGAATTTACGTGTCAACCATTTCTATCCTGATTAAACAAAGAGAGAACATAAACGACGTCTGAAAACGAAGCAGCAATATTAAATCTCTATAGCTTGAACATTTATTTTACAAATAAAACAACTTCTTACTGCCTTAAGGCAACAGAAAGATACGGCTCATCAGTGAAATTCCAATGATAAATGAAACTATTTAGAGATGTTATATATAAAGGAGAATTGGTCTTTTCGCACATTAATACATTACTCTATCAAAATTGCGATATATTTAACCTAAGATAGATAGATCCTGCCACTTCTCTAGCTCTAGCACATTTCGAGCCTTTCCGGTCGATTTATCTCTTGTAGGCTGTCAGAAAATCATAACCAACCCTCACTGACGAAGGCCTCAGCACACCCATGGCAGACAGGTTAGGAATTTGTCTGTAATTTTGTTGACAAGTTGGTCTTGTGGCATATCCATTGGTCCTTCTATGCGGTTTGCACAGAGAATATCGATAAAATATATTGTTTTTTAATAGTTTTAAAGATTAGTAGAATAAATAGAATTGAACAGTGAGTATTGAACCTCAAAATAAGTATCTAAGTGTATTTCGATAATATATAATATATAAATACTACGCGTGTATTCGGTATCATATTTAGTAATATTATGTTATAAAAATCAATATTAACTATATATAATATATAATCTAAAATCCAAATATTTTTTATTTTTTAAAACATATATTTTATTTTCATTCATTGACTTTTCTACATTTTTGACCATAGATTTAGAACATAACACTTTTTGTGAATATTTGTTGTAAATATGTATAGTTGACCTACCTATTTTAAAAATTTTTACGAATATAGAATTAATTTATAAATTCTATATTACTGTGAAAAAATAATTTTATGTGTAATTTGCTTCAAGTAATTCGAATTTTCACGACTGCACCTCCAATTCTCTATATTTTCCAACAACAAAACAAAATAATCATAATATATATATATATTTGTGAATATGCTAAGAAATTCAGAAAATGATAAAATATTATATTTGAATTATATTATTATGGAAATCTCTTTTTTGGGAAAAGAGTTTCTTTTTCTATTTTGAGGTATTGGAAGCTTTCGAGCAAATTTTGCTCTTTTACTGGCAAGTAATAATAACTATGGCAGAATAAAAGAACCGTTTATAAAAAAATGTCATTGGCGTGTGTCCACGCGCCGGCGTGCATCAGACTATATTTTTATAGCCGAATATAGAATCGATAATATAAAATAGGGTGAAATATATATAAATATATTTTGAGTTAAAAGGCAATACATTAATTAAGATTATATAAAAGGGCCTACCTGGATCTGTAAAGAAAAAAAATCCAAGTACGCCCTTTTATATAATATATATATTACGGATATATATATATATACAATAACACAGATAATTTCACAATTTTGTTAAAAAATATATATGCTATTGCATTTAACATATTCAAATTAAGCGTAAGGTGAAAAGGTGTAACTTCTGTGAAAGCCACGACGAAAAAAATATGTGCATAATTTTATTGTCAAAAATATTTGTACTAACGGAAACATGTGGAAATTTGGAAGACCTTCAAGATTTCAATGGATAAATTATATTTGGAGGGCATGGCTCATCAGTGTAAAGATTATTCAATCGGTTTCACCCATTTAATATCATTTATTTATGGTATATTAAATTATTTTTTAAATATAAAAAGAGCACCGATATTAAATTTAATAACATAGTAAGATATCGTAATGACATTGTAATTGGAATTCTAGCCTCTCTTTACTGATGGGTGCCTTAGAATTTTGCAAATTTGTTTTATTGAACCCAATAGCTAAATAGGGCACAATTTGTATCCTTTAAGCTTCCGGGCGGACATTTTATACTTAGAATATTAGATAAACAGGCAAATCCGTATCGTAAAAGGGTAAGTAGGTCACTAGATCGTCCACAACAGGTTGAACGCTCCGGCAGATGATCGCAATAAAGCCGGTGGCGCCGACAGCACTTAGACAGGGGATGATCAAAGTGGCGCCGACACATCCTAGCGTGGAGCAATAATGTCGGTGACAGACATAAACTTCCTCCAACTGCTCTAATTGACCATTCCGTATTCAACACAATATCGACCAGTTATATTTCAGCCGTTTTCTATTGAATATATATTATAGAGAATTCAGTAAAATAAGTCAGGACATAAATTATATGAACAGAATCTGTTTATTTTAAACTAATATAGAAAGCTGGATAGAGATCTCATATTTTTTCAAGGTCAAAAAATGTATTTTCTTTGTATACATTGACCTATCGACACCTATAGACACGTTAGACATGCTTGTGTAGATTGACGCCATCCAAATACAAATAAGAGAAGTTTCTATTAATTGAAAAATATTGGTGTTTTGACAATCAGAATATATATTGGTATAATTAACATCTCTTGTTGATTCAACATATACTTTAATTTAAAATGAAAATATACACCCTCTAATCAAAGGTTAAGCATGAAACCTAAAAGAAGTGCAATCTTTTTTCAAATTAAATGAACAAATTATTCGAAATTATAGAAATATTGAGAAACTATAGCACGTAGTATATATACACATTAATATATGCAAATTATTCAACATAATAGATTTGGAAAATGTAAACTATTGTAAAATGGAAGGCAAGTTCTCCGAGAGGCCAAGATTCCCGGGTAGAAGTTGCGGAAAGATGAGTGGACTCCAGCTGCCGGGGGTGACCCATGAGTGAGCTGACAGTAGCAATGGAAGGCATTCCAGCTTGGGGGGAGACAGACAGTCTGGTCACATCTGCGGCGAATGGAAGACGCGGCGGGTTGTCTCTGGACGGTGTCAAGAGAACCTGACATCGGGCGGCCTACAAGGCGGTGTAGCCCAGGCTGGACGTGTACAGTGTGGAGCAGAACGTTTCACAAGAGTGACATCCACGGCGCCAAGAATCCTTCTGAGAGAAGTTGAAGACAAGGCCAGCTTATTGTACTCTTTCTTTTCAATGCGACGTATAATAAAGCGCTAACTTTTGCTGCATTCCTTACGAACTCACATGTGCTATTTTTGTGCCATCCTGATCAGACAAGGAACACGAAGAGCGTCTGAGGCGACGCAACACTATTTTACAGCAACACGGATGTTTATTTTCAAATAAAACAATTTTATACTTCCCTTTTTGCAATGATACAAATAATGGGAGAACCTAGCTAATCAGCGGTGAACTTTTCCATTGATAATATAATATTTGAAATAAAATAGAAGATATATATGAAAATAATATACTTAAAAACAGATACAAAAATAATTAGGTGTCATATTTTGATGATTGTCTATTTAACTTTTGGATATGGGAGTGTAACTATACGATCTACGTATTTTAAAATTTATAGAGTGGGATTTTTGTGTTTCTCTCTTATCCTGTTTTTAAATATTCTCCATGCATGGAGACTCTCCATTGGACACGACAACAACAACAAATATTCTCCAGATGTAGCAAAACGTTCTCTGAAATACCGTTTCTATTCACGTGATTAGTCAGGTGCAGAGGTCTTATGCTTGGGGTCTATTGTTACAATTATGCCGTCATTTCTGGGAGAGGAAATAAAACACGAATGAGGGTTAAGTTCTGCGTCAGGGAATTTTTGACAGTCTCTGTAGGTTTTGAGCCATTTGGTTAAATTTATATCCCTTTCAGTTACTCTCTTCATAATAGTTCTCATAGTTATACACAACGCACACTTGTATATATGGAATATATATATATATATATTCAAAATTATTATAGACGCGTATGATTCTTTTACAAATTAAACAATTTCTACTTCCCTTACCGCAATGGAAAAATTAATGGGAGGGCCTGGCACATCAGTGGTGAACCCTCCCAGCGGTTTCGTCAGTTTAATCTACCATACCGCTGTTATATTGCATTTATGGAACTTCCTTTTATAGTGATACTGATGCTTGACTCTTGGAATGGGTATTTTAGATGAAATAATGCAATATAACAGCGGTATGGTAGATTAAACTGGCGAAATCGCTGGGTGGGTTCACTACTGATGAACCAGGCCCTCCCATTAATTTTTCCATTGCAGTAAGGGCAGTAGAACGTGTTTAATTTGTAAAAAAATCATACGCGTCTATAATAGTTTCGAATTTTCATTACAGATAGCGCGCTAATGCATCATTATATATATAATTCATTGTATAAGCGAGGTCTAGAAATTTACCTGGAGCTGAAAATGAATTAAGGAAAATTCATCTTTCGGATATTAATGAATTACTGTTATTTATTAGATATTAATTATACAATTAGAGGACGCCTCTCTATGTAAAGGTATTTTGACAATTAAGCTTTGATATGCTAAAATAATTTCTATATTCTAAGCATTTGATTGAATTTAATAAATTAGTCAACCTCAATTTGTTTCGAATATTAATTGTTCGAGCACTCTTTTCATTCGTATAAATACAACAATTTGTTCACTTATGTAAAACTTACCTTTTAATATATTAAAAATATAAGTAAAATATGAATCAAATTTTAATAAATAAGAAATAAATTGATGAATTAATATACATATATGCATCATATATATATATATACTCTCAGTACACCTTTTCATAAATTTGAAAGTTATTAATTTTATTTTTAGAAATTTGAAATGAATTATAAAATGTAAAGAGTAGTCACGGAGAATGATATTATAAATTTAATAGGCTTATTACCTAAAAAAATATTTCAGGCTAAAAAGAAATAAAGGTAAAATATTTTATAATTAATTCGGTCCAAATAAATTTAATATTGCGCAATTATTTTCAAATTTGAATGAAAATCGAAAATAAACATGCAATATAATTCAAATAATCAATAGCGCGATATACATCTTATGCGCTCTTTTATAAAACAAATTATCATTTTTATTTCTTATAGAGATTTTAAATAAATTCTTTACATATGTGACTTCGAAGAAAAATGCATCTATTCTTAGCATTTCTAATCACAAGATATTTCCTGTTTAACTATAATAAAAATAATCTTGGGATTGCGTGAGATAATGCCATGGTTGTTGAGAAATAATTTTAATTTATACGATAACGAACATTATAAATCGATCATCCATTTATTTATACATTAAGATCACAGTGTGCGTGTTTGTATATAAGTAGTTTATACATATATATATATATATATATAGAGATGGAATTTTTTTCCGGGAGGATAATGATCTAAAGAGATAAAGGTCGCCTCTCCCGTCAAAATAGACGTCAAAACCTAACGCCATCTATTGACTGTCGCTGCAAACTAGCGGCCTCGGGTCGGTGACAAAGCCACACAGTCCGCCCTAAGCTGACGAGGGCCATTAGCCCGAAACCATGGTCTCTAGGTGGACGCTTTTCAGTTTTCTTAAGCTGGTGTTGTGGTTTTGTCACAGACCCGAGGCCGCTAGTTTGCGGCGACGGTCAATAGATGGCGTCAGGTTTTGACGTCTATTTTGACAGGAGAGGCGACCTTTGTCTCTTTATATATATATATTTGGTATCAATTGTAATTGGGGAGATGGGTATAAGAGAATTTACATTTTAACACCTCACTAAAGTTTTAATACATTTCTACACCTCTTCCAATGGAAAAGAGCAAATTACTAATATGATATTATTTATCTGTGCAGAATATGGAACAATAACTTCGCTACAACATGATTAAATTAAATCCTTGCCTTTGGGATTAAAATTATAAAGAGAACATGAATGTTCCCCTTGTAAAGCGCGCTCGCTATAGTGATTAACACTTTGTAATAACATGTTTTATTTCAAGATAATGCATTAGCGCGAAATCAGTTATTATAAATTGCTGCAATATTAGCGCGAGTGTTTCTGGTAAAAACGCAAAATCGCTGTGAGGATTCACTAATGATATAAATTATACTTATAAAATGAAAGGATATAAAAGCACGAATTTTTATTTTATACACAATACAAACTTCTACTATCCTTTCTGCGATGAAAAAATATATTGGGAGTGCTTTGTTCATCAGTGGTGAACCCTCTCAGCGGTTTCGCCAATTTAATCCACCAGACCGTTTCTCAGAGCTCTAATACTGTATTGGACGATTCTGATTAAATATGTCCATAGTTTTCTGGAAAAACATTTCTGAGATTTCACACTTCAGTGCTGCGTATATAAGCAGAATCGTCCAATACAGTATTAGAGCTCTGAAAAGGGGTCTGGTGGATTAAATTGGCGAAACCGCTAAGAGGGTTCACCACTAATGAGCCAATTCCTCCCAATGTATTTTTTCATCGCAGTAAGGATAGTAGAAGTTTGTATTATGTATAAAATAAACTTTAGTGCTTTTAAATCCTTTCATTATATATATATAGATGGCTCGTTGTTGCTTTGTGTTAATAGATTATACTGGCGATACCACTGGGAGGGTTAAAGTGATGGAAGATTAAACTGACGAAATTATTGAGAGGGTTCACAACTAATGACTTCGGCCCTTCCTTTATTTTTACCGTCGCAATAAGGGAGTTAGAAATCGTTGTTCTTAAAATATAATGAAACATACACGCTGATTTAGTGGGAATTTCTAATTTTTTATTGTCATAAGTTAGATATAATGAACCGTCGAAACGTTTAGGATTAGAATTTCAAGATAGAGGCTGCCTGGCCGGCATTCATATAGAGGTAATAAAAAGATTTACTGGCCGAAGAATCTTTATTTTCAAGAAATATAATTTCAAGAGAATAAGACTATTAAATATCACAAAAATTGCAGGGACTCTTACTAGTAAATTATAAAGCTGGACAACACGTGAAGTAAGATAAGTTTCTTTTAATAAACGAAATTCAAGCTTTCGGGCAAAAGCCCTTCGACAGGCAAAAATATAACGATATTAAGAAAAATAACAATTTATATACAGGGTGATCCAAAAGTCCCGCACAACTTTAAAAATTAATAACTCCGCGAATATTCGCGCTAGAGAAATGCGGTAAACACCATTGTGTTCAGGATGCAATGGGATTTTTTATGGCAAATAATGAAAAATTCGAAATTGATTTTAGTTACAATTTTATTCGCCAGATGGCGTTCTACCAGAATCAGAGATTCAGCGGCCAAATTGTTTGATAAATTGAAAAATAAAACTAATCGACACGTATTTTTCCTTTTTGAATACCAGGAAAGAACCCTAATAATATCAAATAACAAATTAATAAAACACCACTTCGCCAAAAGTATGAAGAATTGGTTAACGATTTTCAAATACAATCAGAGATATGTAAAATAGGTAAATGCAAATTAAAACATGTAGCAAAAAGAAAATTGATATTTTAGATACGGTTTGTTTCCGAAGATAATAAATTTCTAATATTTTTAATTCAACTCTTACTCAGTATCGATTATATTTATTTTAATTCATTTGAAAAATATGTATCTATCTCTGATAATTTATTTTACTCTGGAATGCCGTTGTTGTTGTCGTGTTCAATAAAGATCCTTAGATGTACCATGCATCTCCATCACATCAGCAGCAATGTCCACTATCTTGGGTGTGTAAAGCTGCTGCCCTGGGTCTATGTCAAATTTCTGCAAGGCTGCGGCCATTGCTGGCTATGAGAATATGTGGGTAGGTGTAAGTTCCACACAAGGACAATTGTTGCATGCCCTATAGGTTCTTGTGCCATCTGGATGTATTGTCATTCCTTTATAGTGTTTTGTTCTAAGTCTTGTTATAGTTTTTGTCATTTTTCTCTCAGAGTTTATTTCGCATTTTGATCTTTCCTTATTTTTTTGTTTAATTATCTTGTATTATGACAAAGATTCAGCGTCAAATAATGACATTTGTTCTTTCCTTTGGCTCACCTTTCTGGCTTCCTTTGCCAATTCAAATGCCATTTCATTACCCCCGATCCCAGCATGGGCAGGGATCCGATGTAGAATGCAGTTATTCTCCAATGGTTCCAGTTGGGTAAGTAACGAGTGTATTTTCTGTGTGATTTTAGTATTGCCCTTCTGAATTGCTTCTAGAGCGGATATGGAGTCGCTGTATATTAAAATTCCTTCTGCTTGATGCAGGGATGGTTGGTTAAGGCATACATCAAGGGCTTTTCTGATAGCTGTCAGTTCACAAGTGAAGTTTGACGAAATCTGTCCTGCTCCTTCTTTGATTTTGATGTTTGTTCCATCTTGCAGTATTATGTTAATTCCGGCTCCTCCATTACTCAGGGTAAGGTCTGAAGATCCATCTGTATATGCTGTTAAAGGGCGTGGCCTAGCATTTTTAATCAATAATTTGTACTATGAGGACATAGCCGTTAATATTCCAAACACATTAGACCTCGAAACCCAAGGTATCAAAGTCTACCTCAATCAAAACAAAGCCATCAACATATACAATATGTATCACCCTCCAAACAATACATTTATTGACGATGGAACAATGGCTCAATTTCTTACAGACAACACTATTATTTTAGGTGACCTTAATGACAAACATCAACTATGGGGATGTTCTACCTCAAACCCAAGAGGCAAAATACTATCAAACATATTTGACGACAATGCCTTCATGTGCTTAAATGATGGGAATCCTACCCATCATTCTTACAGCTATAATACTGCACAAGCCCTTGATATAAGTTTTTACTATCCTGACATTTTCCACAAATGCAAATAGCAAATATTAAAAGGTTTTTAAAGTGATCATTTGCCTAATTTGATAGCAATTAGCACCAAGACCAAAACTAGCTCAATTAAGAAAAATTATGGAACTTCAAAAAGGCTAATATGATATCTTTCGAAAACACCATTATTAAAGCAGCCAAAGTTTCAATACCAAGAGGTTATATTAAGAAATGGATTCCAAATTATACACACCAGGCAAAAAATATTCAAACACTTAAAACTAAAAGAAATGAACTACAAAAAAGTGCACCCAAAACCAAACAAATTGTAGAACTGAACTGAACATTGTGATTGCAAAAATAAAAAGATTATACGTAAATGGGAAAAGGGAAAAATGGAAACAAACTTTTGAAAACCTGAACCCAAGAAACCCAAATACAAAACTTTGGAATTTGGCAAAACAAATTGACAGAGTCCAGCCACAAACTGAAAACACAAATATGATTGAGAATACAGATGGTACACCAGCAACTAATGACAAAATTGCTGCCAATCCTTTAGGTAATTCATATCAAATAAGTAGTAAAATCAAGGTTGAAAAAAGGCCCGAAAGATTATTCATGACTGTAAAAATGTCACCAGCACTCATAATATTTTCCATGAAAAAAATCAATATGAAAGAGCTAGCTTATGCATTAGAAAACACTGGCCTAAACAAGACTCCTGGGCCAGATGGAATCCATGGCCGAATGATATCAAACTTGGGCAAATTTGGCAAAGAAAGACTTCTTAATATTTTCAATAACTCCTGGAAAACTGGAAAATTGCTTCAAGACTGTAAAAATGCAACAATAATTCCCATTAAAAAACTTGACAAATCTGCTGATGACCCAAAAAACTACCGACCTATCTCCCTCACAAATATTTGCTGCAAATTAATGGAAAAAATTATATTCAGACGACTCACCTACCACCCCGACACAAGAAATCTCTTACCAGAAGAACAATATGGATTTAGGAAAGGACATGGGACAATAGTCCAACTCTTATTTTTCACACAAAAGGTAAAAGATGCACAAAACAAAAATCCAACTAACCACACCATAGCTGCTCTTTAGACCTTACACAAGCTTTTGATAAGGGGTATGGAAAAACAAGTTAATTACAAAATTATACAAACATTTCAAAATTGATGGAAAAGCTATCACTTGGATAAATGATTCCCTTAAAAATATATACATCAGGGTCAAATATAATGGCACTCTATCTAAAACCTTCAAATTGTACCAAGGATTACCACAAGGATCAGTCCTTAGCCCTACTCTCTTCACCCTATTTATTGCAGGCATAGAAGAAAAATTTTCACATAAAACCAATATTGGACTTTTCGCTGATGACATTATTCTATGGAGCAGCAACACTAACTGGAAAAAAGCTGAAAGAGATTTGAACAAGACTATTCTCCACCTAGAAAAATTTGCTAATAAACATAAATTAGAATTTAACCCCCAAAAATCTGAAACCTGTCTTTTTACTACCGATAAGAAACTATACAAAATAAGACCAAATATTATTCTGAAAGAACAACAATTGCAATATAATAAACATCCTAAATATCTCGGCTACACCCTGGATCCAGAAATTAACTCCAGTAAACATATTGAAGGAGTTGTTAGAAAAGGAAGAGACCGACTAAAAATCTTGAAATATATTTCAGGAAGAGTGGAGAGCTGAAGCAACAACACTAAAATTAACTTACACATCTCTAATGAGACCTATCTTGGAATATAGATTTCAAATCTATGTTACAGCATCTGAAACAAATCTAAAAACACTGGAAAGGATACAACTAAATGCACCTAGAATTATTACAGATCTTCGAAATACCTGCCCTAATAATATTGTACTTTGCGAGGCAGACATTATGCCCTTAAAGGATAGAATAAGCCATAATCTGCCAAAATATATAAACAAAATCAAGAGTTATGAAAATAAACATAGAACTTTAAATTACATACTTATTTGGGAACCCAATATAAGACTCAAAAAAGAAGGCCCTCTCCACCTGGCCAAAAGAAATGGATTTTTAAAATATAAAGTGGAAAAATATTATTTAGCTGAAAAAATATCTCCATGCGAACCACTAACAAAATGTTATTTTTAATGCCACTTTAAACGAACCCACCAACAAACAATACCAAAATCCAGAATACTTAAAACAATTATCATTAGAAATAATTAATTAAAAATTCCTAAAAATGCAATAACTATCTATACCGATGGTAGCAGAGACGAGTTGGGACACACTGGCAGTGGCTCTCTCATTAAAACCACAAATGGCAATGAGAAAATGAACAGAAGAAACCCAGATTTTTGCTAAATCTTCAGATCAGAACTTATAGCCATCTATGAAGTCTTAAAATCCATCAGAAATACTAAACATCACGATATATGGATTCTTACTCATAGTAGAAGTGCCATACAACACTTGAGTCACACAGGGGAACTTAGAGACAAAGTAAGCAGGAACATAATTGGTTATCTCCAAAAACTCTCAATACCTCAAAAATTCACCTTCAATGGATATCCTTACATGTTAGCATTGAAGGCAATGAAGCTGCTGATGCGCTAGCGAAAAAATCCACAAAAGAACCCTTGCTACAGAAAAATAAACTTACTTTTAAAGAAATAGAAACAGTAGCCAAAATAAACAAGAACTGGAGGATCCCACCTAAGCACAGTTGGTACACCCTAGAAGCAGATGGCCACCCAGACCTTTCAGTCCACAAGCCGGCATGCGAAGCATGCCCTTCGCTGCTATTCTGTTCAACTCATAAGCCAAGTAACGGTATCCAAGCTAGTGCTTGGACATTGTACCTGGAAACACCACCTCCCAGACAACGTGTCTGGAAGGATTTCTATACCGGTGGTCTTTAATCACAGCAAAATAGGAAACTATCTACTGTGTCCAGCAGGGACCGCGGGGAGGCAGCCCCCGGTCGACTCTGTTCACTCACAGCTGAGGAAAAGCTCAGCTGCCACGTCGTGGGCTTTCTCAAGAAGCTTGCTGTGATTCCTCAGCAGCTTACTCTCGATCGCGCCCCTCACCCTCCTTCTCTCTTCCTGCACACCCACTACCCTTGGACAATCCGAGACGTAGTGGCGTGCATTCACATCCCTTTCTCCATAGACGCAATCAGGGTTTCTCTTAATTTTAAATATGTGGAGACTTGGGGAAGAGCCCATGTCCCGAACTACCCTAAAGAGTTTGTGGGACATTACCTTACAGAGGTACTTGGGTGTTGTTACCCCATTTAATACCTCTCTCCCCTTCACACTGTTCCTCCATCTGTCCAACCATAAGTCCTGGACGTGACCCCTGATCCTCCTATAAACTTCTTTCTTGGTCACTGGGGTCCTCAGTGATCTACCTCTAAAGCATCTTGCCTTAGCGATCCTGTCTGCAAACTCATTACTTTCGATGAGGCTGTGTCTCCTAAACCAAGGGAGCTCCGGAGCCCGCGTCATCATCTCCAGCTCCTGGATTATTTGATGCGCGAGTTGCCCTTTCTCCAGATTGATAACGACGAGGGCCGACATACAATCTGAATAGAGGCGTTCCGGGCTGAATTTCTTCTCGGCACACACTCTGAGGGCTACCCTGATCGCAACCAGCTCGGCTGAAAAGACCAATTCGTCCACTCTGAGTGTTAAACCTTCTTGGAAGATCAGCTCTCCATTAGTGTATATCACTACCCCAGCTCCAGTATTGGTTCCAGACTTACTACCATCAGTGAAAACCTCCGTGCCAATCCCTGTCGGCCCTCTAGGACTCCAATTCCACTTTGGCAACCACTGCGGAGGCTTCCTTGTGTCCCTCTTCGATTCCAGGGCCCCCGCTTAAAGTCCCAGGGCATCTTTCCTTTTCTCCCAGATCTTCTGTCTGATGGTCTCCTCCTCTAGTTTCAATCCCAGGGGAATAAGCCCAGCGAGGACCAAAAAGGCCTCACTGCTGGTAGTGCGATATCCCCCTGTGATTCTGAGTGCCGCTGTTCTCTGCACTCTCTCTAGAGTTGTTGCCACCTTCTGATCCCTGTTTCGGCGCTACCAAGCCCCGGAAGCATATAGCAAGATTGGCTCGACACAGGAGAGGCAGAGGTTCCTAAAAATAGTACCCTTCTTTTCTCGCCCCTCCCCCCCCCCCCCTGTTGAGAGCCAACCAGGACTGGCCTGCACAACGCCTTCCTGCCTCTCGCCACCATCTCCTCCGCCTGGTATTGCCAACCCATCTTGTCATCAATGACCACCCCCAGGATGGTCATCCTATTGACCAACGCTACCCTCTGTCCTTCCATCCGGATAGCCGGCTTGTGTTTCCTTTTAGTTCTTATGTCCCTAGGCTTAAAGCTGAGGGCTTTAGTTTTGGAGACATTGAACTTAAGGCCAGAGTCATGGGCCCAGATCGAGAAAATTTGGAGAGAAGTTTCAACACACTTCTCAGCCTTCGCTCTCGAAGCAGCCTCAATGATGAGGAACTGGTCGTCAGCATAGAGAACCAGCCTGTCTCCCTCATGGAGCTCCTCCTGGAAAACGGTGTTTACCAGGATATTCCACAGAATAGGTCCGCAGCAAGAGCCCTGGGGGCAACCCCTAGCACAGTTTCTTTCCAACTTCCGCCCACCAAAACTGAGGCTAATCCGTCTATCCCTCAGGAAGTCACGAATCAAGCTGCACAAATTATCAGGACAACCCATGTCCATCAAATTTCTCATCAGCTTGTTCCAGCTCATGGAGTTGAACGCGCCATCAATGTCCAGGGCCACGAAAAGAGCCCAAGCACCCTTATTTAAGCCCATCTCAACCCCCTCTAACACCTCGTTCAGAGCTTCCATGTTGAAAAGAGGAAAGGAGCTCATTACTCTCTAGCCAGTGCTTCAGTCGCTGAGCTAGTAGGCTATCCAGGACCTTACCTAGACACGCTAGTAAAGAAAGCGGACGATAATCATTAGGAGAATTACCCTTTCTACCAGACTTTTCGAGAAGCACTACTCGGGCAACTTTCCATGCCTCAGGAAATGTACCAGTGTCCAGGCACTTATTGAATAACCTGGAAAGAAGCGATGGCTGCATCCTTACCAGGGCTTTCACGACCGTGTTATCGATCCCTTCGGGACCAGGAGATTTCCTTTTCCCGAACTTGAAAGCCGTCAGTTTCACCTCATTCTCAGAAAAGGGCGGATCCACCAAACCACAAGTGGTCAGAGAGATCTCGTCCTCTGGTTCCTCGTTTCCGAAGTGCCAATCCAAGTTGTTTTTATTTTGTCTTCTGCTTTCGAGCGAGTAGGTCTAGAATACATTCTCTCTGAATTTTCTCATTGTTGGTGGATGAAACAGCACCATTGATTATTTTGGCCGCTTTTGCTTGAACACTATCTAGTCTTACTTTTAGTGATGAGCTTGAGGGAGCCCAGACCGGTGTTGCATATTCCATTATCGGTCTCATTAAGGTGGTATATGTTGTTCTGAGAATTCTGGGTTTTGCTCCCCAATTTGTTCCACATTTCCTTCTCAGAATGTTTAGTTTTCTGATAGCTCTATTTGAGGTGCTAATTATGTGCTCTGAAAATTACAATTCCTCATAAATAATAATTTAAATAATTTTCTTGACATCTTGTCAATACATACACAGTCTGCACTATTAAAAAAATATAATATGCATTATATACACTATGTACAATGAATATGGCGCCTCTGCCAGCGCTGCAGAGTTTGGTGGAGAATCGCCAGTGGGTCTCCAGCGACACCACGCATTTTGCGATCTACGATGAATACGTAGATCGCGTACTTCGCCGCTTAGGAGATGGTGATGGCGTGGTCCTCGAGACCAACTGGAAAGATCCAGGACTGAAGCATCACACCTAGGTATTATGGATTTCTAATTTTATCAATTATTTGTTTGTTTATGCTTATTTTGTGGTTATATTTATGCCCTTTTCCCTGGGAGTGGAGAAGACGCATAGGTTTGTTTTTATTGGGTTTATGGTCATTTTGAGTTCCATTGCCCACTTCTCCAGTTCTCTCATTGATGTGTTCAGTATTTTTTTTTATTTTTCTATACTGCTACTTGTGTGCCATATGGCTATATCATCTGCATAACAGGCAACTTTTGTGTCTTCAGTGAGGTAAGGATGGATGTCGTTAATATATAGCAGATAGAGTAGAGGACTGAGCACAGATCCCTGAGGTACACCAGCCCATGTTCTTCCTTCCTTGGAAAATTCTCCATTGACCCGAACCTTTAACCTTCTTCCCCTTAAGAAGTCTGCAATCCAGATTAAGGTTTTTCCTCTTACTCCGATGTTGTGCAGCTTTTCACGTAATTTCTCCCTCCACACTCGATCAAAAGCTGAGGTCATATCAAGGAATATAGCCGTGGTCTTCTTTGGCGGTTTTTCCCGGAAAGAATATATTATTGATTGACAGAAGTAGTAAGTTGATCAGTTGTACAGTGCTGGGATCTATAGGCCGTTTGGTAGAGGTTTATTTATTTTTTTTTTTTTTGTGAGCCAGACTATGAGCCTAGAGTGGATAATTCGTTCTGGTATTTTACAAAGTATGCTGGTGTGAGCAATTGGCCGATAGTTCTTGTATTCCTTGGCATCTTTGTTTGGCTTCAGTATTGGCACTATAATTGATATCTTCCAATTCTTTGGTAGTTTACCAGTTTGCCATGAAATGTTCAGTATTCGTAGGAGTTGATTATTAGCTTTGACTTCAAAGTGTTTAATCATTTGACCAAAGATTAGATTATCTCTTGGTGACCACTTGGATTTTTTTTATTGATGAGTTTAGCTCATTCAGTGTGAAGTCTCTCGAGAAAATATCTTGTTGATGGAAGTTTCTTGCTTGTTTAACTAACTGGTTTATATTATTTTTAGAGTCCTGTCTTCATTCGTATAGTTGAGTATGGAAGTGCTTGAAAGATATTTAGCAATTATGTCAGCCATCTGTTTGTTCTCGTTCTCGCTGTTCTATTCATACCGGTTAGAGTATTGGAGGATTGGTGTTGGTTTTGATTGTTCTCTAACACTCTAATTATATTCCAGTGTTGGCTGTCCTTTCTTGGATCCATTTTTTTCGCAGAATTCTGCCATTTTTCTTGTTTGAATATCCAAATTTCTTGTTATATTTTGTGAATAATTTCAATGAGTTCCTTTCTGTTTTATTTGTTTTAAGAAGTTCATTGATATTCTCTCTCTCTCTGAAATCATTGCCTCGATGTTGTGGTCCTTCCAGTAAGGTATCCACAGGTCTTTACGTCTACCTCTAGTTATCGATGCTCTTTTGCAGCTTTTTAAATGTTCGAAGATAATTTTTCCAAGTTTTTGTCAAGCGTTCTGTAATTCAATTTTTCGTTGCACAGTTCTTCAAGCTTTTCTGTGAATTTTTTTCAAGTCGGCTTTCCTAAAGTTCCATGTTCTTTTATTCTAATGGACATTCTCATTTTGAAGTTTAGGGTTATTAAAATTGGTCTGTGGTCACTGATTGCACCTCTCAGGATTTTCCATTGTGTTGTGGGTGCGATGTTGTAATTTATCGCTCTGATGTCTATTGCGGATTCTGTGCCTGTGGACTTAGATAGGTGTTCTTTTCGTTATTTAACGGTGTAAGGTCGAGGTCGGTTAGCATGTCCTCAACCTACTGACTTTTGTTATCCTGGACAGGTGATCCCCGAATTGAACTTTTGGCGTTAAATTCGCCGAAGTATGATTGTGATATCCGAAGACGCTTCACTTAATGTCTCTATTGTTTGTACCCATACAAAATTCAAAGATTTCACGAGCTGAAAGTTGGCGATTTTGAGATGCGTCAAGAATTCGCTGCATGGGTTTTCCGGCAAATTGATATTGATGAAAACTGGCTGTCGAATGTTCTGTGGACAGATGATGCTCACTTTTCTCTAAACGGAGAATTTAACATTCAAAACAGCCGCATTTTGGCAACAGAAAACCCTAGGATTTTCACAGAAATGCCACTTTACCAGTCTAGAGTTACAGTTTTGTGTGGGTTCACTTCTTTTATTATTGGGTCATTTTTCTTTGAAAAATCAATGGAAGAACTTTTAAAACCGTTTTTGTAACTGGTGAACGTTATGAGAAAAGGGTATTCCCATATTGCAGGGCAAAAGCACTAAGCGAAATAACATTCATGAAAGATGGAGGACCTTCTCATATCTCCCGAGGTGCCAAACAATTGCTGAAGGATACGTTCGGTGAAAATCGTGTGATAGGTCGCCACTTTATATACCAGTGGCCTCCAAGATCAACAGACTTGACGCCTTGCGAATTTTGTTTATGGAGATACATTAAATCGTGTGTTTATCGATGCTGGCCTACCACATTGGCCATGTTGAAGGCTTCTATCAGATGGCACGCTTTATCAATTTAACAGATGTTATTTAATGCTTTCCATTCTGTCATTTATCGTCTGCAGGCGGTGATTGAGAATGAAGGGTGCCACATTGAGCAAGGATTGTGACCTAATACAAGAGAGAAGGCAGTTACCTCATGTGTTATATAAGCCGCCATGTATTATATTATCTACCAATATTTTGCAGCTCTTTGTGTTGGGATATGGGGATAATAATATGACTCTTTTTTTTTTGTGAACAGTAATATTTTGTTTGTCATTTGCTCACATATTATGTCGTGCAAACCAGAGTGTTATAACTTCTCGAATAACACTGGTACACACAATTTTACCCCTTATGTTTAGTTTTTCGCTCATTAGAAGAAATACTTAGATAATAGATAACATAGAAATACATACATAAGAAATACATGTAGCATAAGGAATATTTTCTGTACACCAATAACTTTAGAAATTTTGTGAAAAAAATAATACAAAATGATTTTACTACCACGTTTTTCAACGCAAAAGGTCGATTTAAAATTTATTTTTATTTGAGGGGACATATTTTTTAAAATTGTGTACAGTATAATAAACAATGATAACATTTGACAAGCCCATAGGATATTTGGAATAAAGTACGACAAATATATTTTGTCACTCCCCTCTATATTTCATTTGTTGGATCATGACAAATATCCAGTTAAATAGTTAAGGGTCGCCAATCAGTCAAGAAACTACACATTTCTTATAGCAAGAAATCCTATTGATAGTGCCATCATAATTTTTGGTAATATATTAACATTTCAAAAATTCGTGTATTGATATCAGCAGTGTTTTTCAAACATTCAATCTATTTCACAAAACCTCATATAAAAAATAAATATTTTGCTACATGTTTAATTTGCATTTACCTATTTTACATATCTCTGATTGTATTTAAAAATCGTTAACCAATTCTTCATACTTTTGGCGAAGTGGTGTTTTATTAATTTGTTATTTTATATTATTAGGGTTCTTTCCTGGTATTCAAAAAGGAAAAATACGTGTCGATCAGTTATATTTTTCAATTTATCAAACAATTTGGCCGCTAATTCTCTGATTCTGGTAGAGCGCCATCTGGCGAATAAAATTGTAACTAAAATCAATTTCGAATTTTTCATTATTTGCCATAAAAAATCCCATTGCATCCTGAATACAATGGTGTTTACCGCATTGCTCTAGCGCAAATATTCGCGGAGTTATTAATTTTTAAAATAGTGCGGGACTTTTGGATCACCCTGTATAATAGTCTCACACAAACACAATAGCATAAATAGAAAGATAGAAATTCCTGATATATATGGTGTTTTCTTGGCTGAAACACCTGTAACATCTTAGTTTATTTCAATAGCCCAAACCACGCGCCGTCTCGTAGTTTCAGACTGCAGATTTATTATTTATTTTTCAAAAAATGGTCTTCTTTTGAGATTAACATATATAAATTGTTATTTTTCTTAATATAGTTATATTTTTGCCTGTCGAAGGGCTTTTGCCCGAAAGCTTGAATTTCGTTTATTAAAAGAAACTTATCTTACTTCACGTGTTGTCCAGCTTTATAATAAGACTATTCCTGTTGTAAAAATAGCTCGGCATAATGAATACAATTCTAAAATAACATGAAAATATATTCACATTTTTATTAAAGGTAATTTCAGAGCATTATAACTGCCGATAAGCTATATAATTTAATTTCATATACACTAAGTTTATATACATCCCCTTTGAAGTATTATTGCACAAGAAGATAATGCCTTTCTGTTGGATAGTTTTTGGAGTAAACTCTCAGATTTATAAAATTAATTTATTAAACTTTAAACATTTTCAGATATAGAGAGAAACGAGTTGATTACCTCGTATTTAAGGCAACAAAATTATCTTATCTACCACATTGTTCTAACCAGATTAAACTAAAAAATACACAAGAAAATAAACAAATCAATGGTAGAGGTTAAATTCCTACTTTTTACAAGTTTTCACACTGAAAATATAATCACACATTTTCTTGCTTCATTTTCACTAGTGATCCAACTTCCGATCTTCCCTTCAAATTCATCTCTAACCTATTGTAATTTGTCATATTATAGGGAGCAGGTGTATACACAATATTTGTTATTTGTCATCTCTACATTAATTACTGTTTTATCAAATATTTACACTAATGGATAATTAATTTACATAAATATTTTGCTTCCTCTTATATTAATATTTATAAACATTTATATTTCAGTTAGGTTTAAACGAATATATTCGCTCTTTAATATAAAATATATTAAATTTAAAAGATATTCTCTGTACATGATATGGATTCTATTACAAAGTTGAAACCTAATATTAACGTTTAATTATTTTTCTTTCTAAGTATAGAATTTGCCAATTATCTTAACGAAATATGACTAGAATATATATATATATGTGTGTACTTTAATAGAAATTTGATATACTCTAAAATTCAATTTATTTTAATGCATATGCATTACACAAGAACAACTAGAGATTCAATTTTCCAATTAAAATGTTCTTTTCTTTTTTTCAGTTGAGAATATTCGATGCGTAGTCAAAGTAGAATTTCATATATCACATTTACTAGTCGACATTTTCCTATTTCACACACACGTGATATATGATCCAAATCATGAATAAACAGAAGTAGAATGAGTTTTGCGCCAACCTTATTAATCTAATTATATTTTTTGAATTTCCCTCTTCACTCTGATTATATATTTAATTTTGCTATCGAGCGTTCGACAATGCATGGTGGCCGATGGTGCTGAAAAGACTAGATGAGGACAACGTTCAAGCTTCAATAATAAAACTACTACAGTCTTTTATTAATAATAGAAGAGTGAGATTTAGATACTCATCAAATGAAACCCACAAAAAATTAAGCAAGGGATGTCCACAGGGTGGGCCTATATCCCCAACAATATGGAATATTATTCTAAACGATTTATTGAATAACTATTCAGAATCAAACAGTGAAATCATTGCTTATGCTAATGATTTAACTGTGATATGTTGGGAAAACAACTTGACAGAACTTCGGAATACAACAGGAAAGGTCATGGAGAGAATATTAGACTGGTGTGGGAACAATAAGTTGACCGTATCTGAAGAGAAAACGAAAATCTTATACTTGTTTAATAGCAAAATAGCTGCAAAAATTCCTAACACTATCACTGCCAATCGGGTAGAAAAACTGAAGATTATGGGAATAACTTTTAAAAATCATAGAAATAAAAACAAATTGGATTTTGTGCCCCATATTGATGAGATTATTACTAAGACAAATAGAGCTAGTGGATACCTAATTGGATTAACCGGGAAAGCATGGGGACTGGACAGTAAAAGAAGAATAGAACTCTATAAGACACTGTTTCGAAGTTCACTAACTTATGGTTCCACGATCTGGTACAACTTTATACCCAAAAAAGTCAAAGATAAATTAAACTCTCTGCAGTACAAAATTTTGAAGCACAGTACACAGGTTTATAATTCAACATCTTCAAACTGTACTCATATTGTTGCTAGAACACCAAAGCTCACGGATTTTATTGAAACAAATTTACTAAAAATGAATATTGGATACAAAAAATCAGATCCAACTAAAAGAAAAATGATATCTAATTTTATAAACCAGAAATTTGAGGAATACTATGGAGGTGCCAATGATAATTTCAAGGGATTCTTTGATACTTCAAGAATTCCTAACTATGTTCAACCCAACTTCTATAACGTTCAATTTTTTACTGGACATGGTGACTTCAACACATATTTGTTTAGAATTGGCAAAATTGGTTCACCTGCATGCACTTGTGGAAACGAACAACAAACCCCTGAACATCTTCTGATAGACTGTCCATTAACTTCTGATCTAAGGGAAGAAAACCAACTTTACCTGACTAATACAAAACAAGCTGCTTGCGCAATAAAGACCAATACATCAAGTTTAATATATTCTGCAGGATGTATATTTTGAGGCGAAAGCGTTGACTGTACATATTTCAAGCTACTACTTATAATTGCTATATGTAAAATTTGACATTGAACGTTTAATTTTAATGTTCAATTGTATTAATTGTATATAATTTAAAATATACACGCAATTATCCAAATTGTGGATATGGCGTGTCTCTCCCAACTGTTAAATAAATAAATAAAATCATTTTGAAAATATTATTACTTTAGGAATATTCCATTTGAAAATTATATTGTGTGGAAATTAATATAACAAAAAAGTGTTTTTTTTTCACACACATACACATATACATATATATATGTGATAAAAAAAAAAGAATTTTTGTTTGATTTTTGATTATCTTGAGGATTTTGCTAGGGTAATGCAGTCGTGGTTAAAATTCTCGAAACTATAATAACAAAAATAATGAAAATTAGAATTAGCTTTAATTGAGCTTATGGAATATAGGAAACATAATTTGATTGAAGTACTGCCTGGCTTGAGGCGTAAGAATAATAATTTAAAAAAACTTATTTACATAATGTACAAAGGTTTGAGCCGGCCATCGGGAAACAACAACAATGAGTTTTTATAAGGGAAGCGTGACCTCTGGCGGTCGATTTAGCAGATTATTTGAATCTATGAAATATAATTTTAAATAAAATAATATTTTAATATAACATATATATATATAATAAGAGGCACTTGTCCCTTTAATTATCCATAAGAACGATGCACGTAAAAGTAACTAAAGTAATCAAATGCATAAATGCAAATTTAAAAGAAATGAACACAATTAAGAAAATAGAATTAGCTGTCAAACTCTCTGCCTAACGATATATAAAATACTAGCAGATGTGTATCCGGCTTCGCCCGGGTTTTATCCGAGTGGAAGTTTGCCTAACGAATATTATTGATAATATATTTATTATTGATAATTGATAATAATATTCCGGAACACACACACACACACACAGAATAATATGATAATAATGATAATAATATTCGTTACATTATATATTTATATAATATATAAAATATATTTTTCGAGCAAACATATCCACTCTCTCTACTGAATATATTTTTAAAAATATATATATAAATAACAAATATCTAAAGATAAACTACACGCTCTCAGCCAAAAGGCCGAGAAACGATATTTTATATATAGAGATGACCTGGCTTCGTGTGTCTTCTGCTCGAGTGAATGTTTCGCAGGTAGAATTTTGTTCCTGCCTACTGAAAATTATTATCTGGCTTCGCCCGTTGTCTGTTTTAGTGAATATTCCCCTAAAGAATTTTGTTTATGTCAATCAAGCATGATACAGCAATATTGTCATAATCATTTCTGACTAAAAAAATATTGTTGCTCAGTACCTGGTTAATTATAATTTTTCTTGGTTAAAGCGCGACAAAAAACTCTTCCAGATTTAACTCTCTGTCCTGTTCAAATTTAAGCGAGGTTAGTTATATATTGAGGGCGTGCATAGCCGACAAACATATATATACATATGTTCCCGGCTTCGCCGGTTTTATTCTAGTAAAAGTTTGCCTAACGAACATTTGTTAAAACGATTCTAGCAAACATCCAATCCCTATATTGAATCTACACATGTCTATACTCTCGATAATTTGAAAAATTTTCCAGGTCCCTTTAAAGATACTCGATAAGTTGAATAAAATCAATATTAATTGGTCCACTCGGTAATTTGAAGTTGAAGGAATAGTATCTTGCCACAAACGAACATTTGTAAATAACTGTATTCAGCGAATGTACCCGGCTTCGCCCGGTTTTTACCCGAGTAAAAGTTTTCCTAACGAACATTTGTTAAAATGATTCTAGGAAACATCCAATCCACCTATATATAGATTCATAAACGTATATAAATATTGTTATATGTGTTTAAATATAATTTTGAAAACATTTATTATATTTAAAATAAAATATTGTCACTTTTGTGAATTTGATAATTAATTATTTCTTTTTTTTTTCTCAATGAATTATGTATATTAATTTAAAAATTCATTTTTGTTATCATCATCACATACAATGCCATTTTTTATATAAACAAACGATAAAAAACAACAACAATTTAATTTGAATCTTGGTTATTATAAAACATATATTATATAACACATATATATATAAATATATATTAATATTGAAATGCCAAGTTTTTTTACAACGTCTTTGGAATATTATATTACAATATTTCTAATTAAATTTATTATACTTGGAACACATTTTAGCATTTTTACAATTTATAATTGTAATTTCACCAGAAGCCGCGAGAGGCGCTGCTTGCGAGTGAAAGTAGAAAATTTGCAAATAAAATTGCAAAGAATATTTATTTCAAATCGAATTCAAAACAGAAATATTCCCAGTAGTATAGTAAATAACTTCCTAAAGTTTCACGGCGATTGGATAATCTTACCTTTTAAAAAAATGTATCGTGTGAACAAACTAACATTCAACGTGTAAACAAACCACGTGTTAATTATTAACCAATCAAATTCATTTATCGTCGCGACCAATGCTGCGCTCAAGCGGAAAAAGGCTGGAACTATCGCTTGTTGGTTTTTTATTTAAAAAAAAAGCACATTAACTTTTTTAGTTTTTTGAATAGCCTATATGTTAAACGAAATCTTCAGCTACCTACATGCGAAATTTCATAATGATTAAATTAGTAGATTTTGCGCTACGCGATAACAAACATCGATTTTTGATTTCATTTTTATAGATATAAGGATAGATCTCATTCAAAATATTGTATATATTTTACTATCTTATAATTATTCAGATCAAACACTTTATATTTTTCAGTTTTTGTGTAAATGAAAGCTATGTGTACAGATCAATTATATATCTTTTTTTCAGAACCACACGTTCCTTTCTTCTATACATACATAATTGACATATTTTAAAAGCTATTTTCTCTTAGAAATCATAGTTCTAACTTACTTCTGTTTTAAGAGAGCGATTCAATTCCATCAATCAAATATACAAATATCCCTCTACAGAGAGGATTATTCTTAGATGCACGCGGCGAATGATTAGATTTTATAATTAAAAGTATTATTTTTTTGTTTGCCTTCAAAGAAATAAAATTCTTGACTACTTACCAATTTTCACAAAGGATCATTTAAATATAATACCACTTTCACGTTGTACTGGTATAATAAACAAAAAGAGTCATTGTATTAATGCATATTTAAAGGAAAAATATTTTATATATTTTTCAAAGTTGAGCGATAATCCTTTTGTTTACCTCACAAAACTTTATAATAATAAAGCTTAATTTTCTTTCTGCGGCGTTAAACATAATCCTGTTTTTTTTTCTGAGTTATAAGCTTTTAAATAGGCGACATGTGTCTCTTAGGGATATAATCTTTTTGTTTATGATATTGGGATTAACTGAAAAAATTCACCTTTCCAAAATTATTATTTAAAGTTTATGATTAACTATATCTTTGATATTTTATTATTGTTAATGGTTCCATGTTTTACTATATATTATTTGGTAATGCTAATTTATGACGTTTTACTCCTTTTTTAAGTGTAATTCTTGTCTCTCTTATATATAGCGGGACGGTACTTGCAGGGTATTCTATCAAAGCTCTCAAATCAGAAATAAAAAACTTTATTATTAGAAAATGCGAACTCTTTATAATTGATTCTGGATTCATCTAAAAAGTTATCATATAAATAACGTATACAAATTCTTTTAAAATAGAGTTTTAAAGTTTACATTTTTAATGTAAATACAATTTAGATATTTGTTATATAAATCTTATAATAATATATATTTGTAAAGTGTAGTATTTAGATTAATTTATATAAATCGTATGTTATAAAAATAGTAGATATTGTGTTCACTAATAAACAATGGAATATTGATAGAGGATAAAGTTGTAAAAGGCGGAATAAATTAGGCGGATTGTGTCGAATTATCCAAAGATTGTGTTGTGGAATTACCAATGAAGGCTTTTCGCAGAGAAGATCGAAAAATGTCCTTTTTCAATGCATTTATAAAGAAAGTATAAATATATATATATATTATAAATAAAAAATGAAATTTCTGTTGATTTTGGAATATTTGAAATATGCAGAATTATTAGGTGTGGCTTGATTTTGTATACATGAGTATATTACGATATGGTTTTGCAGTCGTGGCAATAATTAAATAAAATTAGTAAAAATATTTATCAAAAATAGCTTTAATTGAGATGAAGGAATATATAAAAAACATAATTTGATAAAAGTAATGCCTGGCTTAAGGCGTAAGAATCTAAAAAATGAAAAACTTATTTGCATAATGTACAAAAGGTTTGAGCCGGCCCTCGATAAACAACAACATTGAGTTTTTATAGGGGAAGCGTTACCTCTGCCGGTCGATTTAGCAGAGTATTTGAATTTATGAAATACTAGCCGAATGACAAGGGCAACGCCCGGGGTTTACCCGATTAAATATTTTTATTCAAATACTATTCGTTACATTTATAAATTGGCGCCGTGGATGTCATTCTTGTATAATATATAAATGAGTTTTAAAATTTGTAAAAAAAAAAATGCATCGGCCGGGAATCGAATCCGGGGCGCCCGCGTGGCAGGCGAGCATTCTACCACTGAACCAAAAGCAAACGGTGACAGAATTAAGAACGCATGACGCTGATAACTGTATATAGAATAATATTAAATAAAATAATATTTTAATATAACATATGCACAAAAATCATATATAAAATTAAGTATATATTTAAAAACACACAAATGTATAAAATCATTGATATTTTTTTCATAAATGGGTAAAAATATCTTATATATATATCAAAAAATGTATCCCTTGTTGATACTTTCAGGGAGGTTATTGTTAAACAATTCGGCCAAGAATATTTCTTTCAAACCGATCACAAATATTCGAGAGTTATTTCATCTTTATTTTTGATAAGTTTAACCTCCCCTCTCTTACCTTTCAAAAATTTTCATTTCCGGTCACAAATGTGTTATACATTGTTTGTTTAATCGGAGAACATGAGATCTGCGAGGATAAAACCTTTTGCAATCTTGGTGTCAAGCAGGGCGGAATCGATATCGAAATATTTATTCCAAGATAGTGAAACTTATAAACATTTAGTTCCCCTTCAAAATTGCATCGTTTTTGGTATCACTCTGTAATTTTCGTTTTGATTATCTAACTTCTATATATTATCTTAACTTGCCAGTATCGTTTATCAGGCATTAAACTTTAATCTTAAAATTAATACGAAATTCTGCCTTGTTAGAACGCATTAGTCTGCTTTCTTGTCTTCTGCCCGAAAGGCGACACTCCAACCAATGAAAGCGTTGGATTTCGATAGTCACACTCTTGCTATATTGACTCTCTCTATCTCCCTCAATGGATAATATAATCAAAGGTAGGTTGAAATTTATAACTATTTTGGGGACAAATTTCTCTTTTCAGTTAAAAACAACTTCTAAAGGTCATTAATACTGCGATGAAAGAATAGTGGAAGGTCATGACGCATCGATGGTGAACTTTCCTAGCGGTTTCGCCAATTCTACAAGGACCTTCTACTAGTGAATTAGGCTGTTCTGCGTATACAAGTATACATACTTGTATATCTTGTACTTTAGGCAGATTCTTGATACATGTAATATTATATATAAATATATATGGGTTTCTATCTCAAAAGTAAAATCATAAACGTAATAGCTGTAAGGTGTAATAATAGACTAGTGAAACTGCTAGCAGAATTTTTCACTGCCAAACCAGACACTCCTAATATTATAAAATAAATGAAATTCATAAACTTTAAATATTAATTTTGGAGAGCTGAATTTTTTTAGTTAATCCCAATATTATAAACAAAAAGATTATATCCCTAAGAGACACATGTCGCCTATTTAAAAGCTTATGACTCAGAAAAACCCGAATTATGTTTAACGCTGCAAAAAGAAAATTAAGCTTTATTATTATAAAGTTTTCTGTGGTAAACAAAAGGATTATCGCTCAACTTTTAAAAATATATCAAATATTCTCCCTTTACATATTCATTAATACAATGACTCTTTTTGTTTATCATCCCAATATTCTTGAGATTTTGATTACTAATTATATAAGAATTTAGTTAGTAATATATTAAAACTTTAAAACTATTGCTATTTTAGAAAGCGAATTATTGAATATGCCTCAATCCTATTTTAAAATAGTTTTATAACTAAGTTAACTTATAATTAATAGGAGGAATTTTGATGCAGAGAGAAACTTTATTTTTCAAACAGTTATTTATGAAATTATAAAACTATTTTAGAGGCGTATTATTATTTTTTAAAATAAAACAATTTCTACTGTCCTTACTGCGATGGAAAAATTAAAGGGAGGGCCGGGAGGGCCTGGCTCATCAGTGGTGAACCCTCCCAGCGGTTTCGCCAGTTTAATCTACCATACCGCTGTTATATTGCATTTTTGGAACTTCCTTTTATAGGTGACTGTTGTAAGACTCTTGGAATGGGTATTTTAGAAGAACTATGGACATAAGCTTTTAGGACAGCAGAATTAAATATAATTTATGAAACTGCATGCTGCGAAATACCTCAAACTGCATTTAATTTTGTCTTGAGAATAAATATGCATCAAATTTTGATATCTTGACACTTTTTCAATTTTTATGACTATTTTCACTTCAAAAGCAAAAAATCTTTCTTTTAAATTTCTAGTTAATTAGGTCAAAATTTGACTCCTCTCCATCCGAGTAAAGATTTTATATATAAATACCATCTAATTTTGGTTTTAAAACAAGTTGATAGAATTTTAAAGTGTCAATATTTAGGAAACTATCCTCACCTGGCAAATAAAGACCTACTTTTCCAATTTTGAACCGTGAAAGTTGAAAATATTTTTGTTATGAGTCAATAAGTGTGAATACCTCTGTGAGAATATCGAAAAGACTTCCCACGTATTAAAATAAGTGTTTGCTTCTCAGACTGTTTGGTTAAGATCAAAATATCCCAAGTGAGAGTTTATTATGGTGATTTTTTAATTTGCTATATACTGTCATATTATTTTGAAATCCAAGTTTAAAGTATCAAATTTAAAATAATAATAGTTTATTGTGATAATAAATTTTAAAATAATATACCAAGTTTTGAAAATTTATTTTGGAAAATTATTGTAGCGCCTCATAGAAAAATGAAAGTATAAAAACTAATGGAGTATTGTCATATGTGTATTCATACATTTGAGTAGTTGGATTGATGAAAAACTTTAGGAAATAATAATTGATATTCTCATACTCACACACAGTGATAGTCATTCAAAATCTAAGGAGCCTTACGCGCTCTCATCGACTGTTCTGATGATATTTTTGAAAGATTCCTTCAAAAGATTAACAAATATAATTTCTAAAAATGGGTTTATATTTTAGATTTAGTTGCTATTTTTACCTGATCGGAGATTCATGTGAAAAAATTAAATGATCTTTTTAAATAATATTTCTAAGATATACACTAGGGGGCAAAAATAAAAGAGGTTGTGTACATCTATAATATTTTAGCATTTATATTGAGATTTAGGCAATAACTCTGAGGAATATTCGATACACAGTGACCTTTAATGGAGACACACGAGATAACCAAGTGTGAACAATATTACCTCTGTATCCAAAAAAAAAAAAAAAACAGACGACCAACGACATCTAAGACTTTCCGCTTACTTAAGTTTCCTCCATGAGGGTATTTTAAAGGACTTGTGCCACAGAAAAAGTAATTCTGAGAAAATAAAATTTTTAGAATTGAAAAACAGACATTTTTCAATATAAGAAAAATTGCATCAACAATGCTTCATTTATAAAAGGCATATACTCATTTACTTGATATATTGATATAAATGGTTACCAGAGCGATATATAATATTCAGCCAGCGATGAAATTAGATAAGAAATAAATCAAGGTTGATTACCAGTGATGAAGTTTCATATATGCTCAAGCCTCTTTCCAAATCAAAAGAAATGTATCCAAATATAACTCACATGTGGCATTCTATATACAGTTACGAACGTCATTCTTCATCAGTCATCTCTGTCACCGTTTGCTTTTTTTTGGAATGGCGCCCTCCTATTGGTCGGCTACGATCACGCCACCTATGCCCCCCCCCCCCCCACTCGCTTTTTCGTTTTTGTAACCATTGTGTTGGAGCGGGTCGCTCCTTAAATAAATGCATATATTAGTTAATAACCAAATGGAATCCTCTCTTTCTTTTTCCCGGTAAGAGACGCCTACGGAAGCCAACAGTACATAGACAGATAAAGCACATAGGCTATAGTTATTAACTAACATATGCATTTATATAAGGCGCCAATTTATAATTGTAACAAATAGTATTTGAATCAAAACATTCAATCGGGTAATTCGGGTATTCGGCTAGTATCTTATAAATGCAATCTACCAAGTTAAGTTGCGATATCTATCCAATGGCAAATGCGTTTTTTTTGTAATCTTAAAAAAAAACATTCGAAAAATACCCTACTTGAAGTTTATAAAATAGTGAAGAATTTACCTTCACTACCAGAGCCTGGAACAACAATGGGAACATTGGAAATTCTTATCTTAAAAGACTCAATATGCAAAGTTATTGTGAAATTAGGTAAAATTGACCTTGTGAGCGGTCAGAATATGCTTTTTTATTTTAATAATGCAATTAAAATGTTTTTCAAATAAATAAATAAATAAGTATATATATATATATGTGGCAATATAGTGGTAATGATGTGGTGAGGTGAGAAATAATGAAACAACAAGTTTGGAAGATGGAACCCAGCAAACCGAGGGAGAGAGGGAGCGCTAGCGGCTGCCACCGCGGAAAATGCACGTCTTGTGTGTCCACCACCCCCCCCCGACTGAGTAAACATAGAACTGAGGTTCCAAGAAAAGGCCCTGCGGTCGCCCCCTTGGAATGTGACTGCTATATCAAGTGACCGGCCTTAGCTGCATTCTCTCTCTCTCTCTCTGGTCGACTGTAGATTTGTTTTATTAATCCTGGAAGAGCATATATTATGACATATATATATATACGAGCAACAATTTTTCAAATTATATTTGATAAATAAAAGATGTATCCTTCATTGCGCTTATATCAGAATTTCCAGAATCTTTTATTTAAAATTTTGTACCCAAAATCCGTTTTTTACTTATTAGTGCTCCTGATGATGTATACTCACGGTTGAGGTCGAGCATCACCGAGGTCCTGGAGGGCGGCACGAGGTCGGAGTTGGAGGCCTGGCACGTCAGCTCGGTGAGGAGGTCCGCGCGGGTCAGGCGCGGCAGCACCAGCACGTTGCGCACCATGCCCGGCGGCTGCACATCGAAGCTGTCGTCGATGAGCTCCGAACCTCGCCACCACGTCACGTCGGGCCTCGGGTAACCTGGAAACATGGCCGGGTGGTGAGTGGAGGCGGCAACAAGTGGAATTCTGTGTAGACCATTTTCATATATTTCAATATCTTGCATCACTTTTCAAACTCTACAACTGCAGTTAACCATCTGTCTTTCCCAACCAAATCATTGCCTTTTTCTCTATAGTCATGGTATATATAAAGAAAATTGCAAGAATCCTCAAAGAAAAAGGCCTATCGACCCGATAACGAACAAATAGGCAGCTGAGAGCATAACTCCACCAACCTATCACAAAGCTTATCACCTATCCGGAAATAGAGGCGAAACTTTTGAACAGAATGTCGTGCACAATTCCTGCCAATCCACCTATATAGGCGAAGCATGAAAATTCTTATTCAACTTACCTTGGTAAATTGCGAACATTCTAAGTGAAATATTTCGCTACTCAACAATAGGGTTTCTTCATTAGAATTTATACATTAAGATGGCAAGCTTTTGAATATTAAAAAGCACCTTTCTACGGGCCTATTAAAATTTGTAAATAAAAATATAAGACAAATTTAAAAGCGCGAGACTAAACACGAGAAGTAAACATTGGATGGGGGGGGGGGGGGGTCTAGGGAATTTATTGAATTATCATTGTTTTCTTATATTTATAAAATGGGAAAAGAAGCCTTTTTAAAATTCCTATTGAATATAGATGTGGTATAAAATAAACTAAGCATAACCATTATGATTTTGATGCTATGTTTCTGTAGTATCACACACACACATTCTACTTATTCTTAATTGAACTTGTGGGCTGTTCCCATGTTGTGTTAGACTATGAGGGATTTGGAATTATTATTCTTCACGTTTCTGTCGTATTCTTTCATTCATAGATTACTTGTTTCACAGTCGTTGTATGATACTGAATAAATGACTTTTTCATATCTTCTTATTTCACATTCTTTGATGCTTTGGTATTGGGGTTTAGAATGACTTGGTACACTATGGATTGGAGATTATGGAAAATGGTTTCGAAGCCAAATTTCTTTAGAGGCCAGTGCCTCGTTAACCGCGGTGTAAGATAGAAAACACTTTGATCTAGTTTTTTAGATCTATTTGCTTCTAGTTCAGATTTTAGGAAAAAAAAAATATATTTTTTTTTTTTAAATAGAAAATTCGTCTAAAAGATAAAATCATTAATCTGACCTAATCACTCAATATAGAATATCCATCATTAAAATCGTTCAAAGCGCTGGAAGATTGATTTGACTCTAACTTGCGATCTGTGTAAAAACAGAATCCAAGACGAAATTATGCATATAATATTTGGATGCTCTTGCTTAGAGAAACAGAGGAAAGAAATTTTGGGTGACTTACCCTGGTCTCAACCTGACTGCCAACAAATTTGCAGCTGGATGAACACACTGATGGTTGATCAGGGTCTCTCCCTCGGTTTATATAGATTCTACAAGGCCGCAGTCAATGTCCGTTGGAGAATGATGGATTCGCCGAATGTCGTGGTTTGCTCGGAGAAGGAAAGCGAAGATTGAATGCGGCTGATTCCACACTAGCCCTCTCAATGATATCTTAACCATGACATATTCTAAACATTGGTACTTTAATTTAAATATTTAATCATGTACGGTTCCTTTTGCTCTGTATGCTTATTTTTTGCATATATGGTTATATTTCTTTTTGTTTGTTTTTTCTTTCTTCTCTATTTCCTTATTACTTCTTGTATTATAGTTTTTACTTTTGAAATATCTTCCTTTCCTAAATCCCGTAGAGGGGAATCATGTATAGGGCTGGATGCCCCAATAAAAAGGCTTGCGTGTGTGTGTGTGTGAATATCCATCATTAAATAATTGGTTGGTTTATTATATACTTTACTTCTACTTTTCATAAACATCAATATGACTATATCTTACTGTTTAATATATATTAAAATTCGAAACTATTATAGACGCGTATGATTCTTTTAAAAATTGAACAATATCTACTGTCCTTACTGCAATGGAAAAATTAATGGGAGGGTTCACCACTGATGAGCCGGGCCTTCCCACTAATTTTAACCTCGAAGTAAGGACAGTAGATATTGTTTAATTTTTAAAAGTATCATAAGCGTCTATAATAGTTTGGAATTTCCATAACAGATAGCGCGCCAATGCATCAATAATCGTATATTAAAATAAATAATGAAATTATTTATTGACTCAAATCAATGATTTTAGAAATAAATATTTGACTATACGTTATTTTAAAGTTATATTTTTCAATTGCGACTTAGATATTAATATCTTAAAAGCAAAACTTATATTTGACAGAAATAAATGTTCTATTTTGTTGTTATATTGTATACATAAAATATTTATCAAGTTTTCGGACATAACCCTTCAACAGTTGAAATCAGGTTCGGAAAAATCTATCTTATATTAATATTGGTTTAAAACATATTTAATGATCGATTTTCTTGAAAATAAAGATACTTCGGTCAGTAAATATTTTTATTACCTCGACGTGTCGATAAAAGACGAAAAAGATTTTTGCCGAAACGTCGAGGTAATAAAAAGATTTACTGACCAAAGTATCTTTATTTTCAAGAAATATGAATGCCGGCCAGGCAGCCTCTATCTTTACGATTAATGATCGTTGTATGGAGGTTATGTAAAGATACATAACATAGAATATGTGTGGGTAACTTACATTTCTACTGGTTAGTTACAAATTTCAAATATTATCTTCATCAATTTAGCGCAACCTATAGATGAAATAGTTAATATTAGTACCAATATTAATCAATAGATGGCGTTGAATAGGATATAATATTACTTGAATTATTTTCTTTTTGACAATTCTGTTACCTATTCTACTACAATATGAATTATTGTAAAGAGTTTCACGCGCAATTATCCAGATCGGATATAGCGTGTCTTATTTGCAACTGGTAATAAATAAATAGTACTTATTGCCTAACAAGCTTGTAAGTGATTTAGCGGAAGAACTTTGCTCGATGAATTGAATATTTAATTTATATATAGATTCTAGAGTTTTTCTAGAAGCATTTATATCGATTATGAAAAAGGCATCTCCTTATCGTGCAACTGAAAGTTGCTGATGGCTTGCGCCATCTATCGGAATAAATATCAACTATTCTCGTTGATTTTTAATTATTCCATAATTGGCCAAATAGTTAATAATTTATAAAATATTTCATAATTTATGCACCTTATCCCAGCACAATATCACATTTGTACTATTTTTTCACATTTATATAAAGTTCTTATAAAATCAATTTAATTCATTATAAAACAAAGGCAGTTTATATAGGAAAATCGGTTTATTACAATAGTAGATCATCCATTTGATTAAACTGGCGAAACCTTTAGGAGGATACATCACTAATGATCCATATACCTTCTCTCCATTCATTGTGAAATAAGTTCTGCTGAAATATATTTAATTATTATATTAAAAAACTTGTTTTTTTCGCAATAGTGCTTTTCAAAATATATATGAAATTGCTTCATGTTGTTAAGAGAGTAAATTTATTTATGCTGTATATTGTTTTGCTTTGTGGATTTTTTATCGTTCTGTGGTGAAAAAAAGATGAAAGCGATTACAGGTCTGGCACCAGCTTGTTCACCACGCCTGCCTACAACAGTCCAGGTGTTTACCTTTTTTATTCTACACAATACTCCTTTATTATATATGTTATTGTGATGAATTGTTATAAAAAGTTAAACTATTTTTGAAATTTATCTTAATTACACCTTATATATTTCATTTTCACTATTGTTTTCTTTCTATTCAGACAGTTTTATTTTTTAATTATCTGAATCTAGCACTTAATTTATATACTATATGTAGTATACTAGTATATGATTATAAAATAATATAAATATAAAGATAAAGGTCATCTCTCTACCGTCTGAATAGATGACGTCTCGTTTTGACTTCGATTTTGGCGGGAGAGATGACCTTTATACAGGGTCCATTATGAAAGTAATGAGCATAATGTTATTGTGACTCGACGATAGATGGCAGCACGGTAAAACCGTGGAAAATGTGGTGGAGGGATATTCCCTTTCAATCCATCCGGTCGTCAGTTGAGTTCGAGCAGTGTGAGGGGAGATACATGCCTCCGCTTGAAGTGTGTTTTCAACTTTTGTAACATAGCGCGATGGAGCGTTCGCCTGAACAACGATACGCCATAAAGGTTTGCGTGAGGCTTGGAAAAATGCAACCGAAACATTCCAGATGCTGCAAAAAGCCTTCAAGGACGATTGCATTTCAAGATCACAGTCTGGGAAGTTGCACAAGGCGTTCAAGGAGGGCCAGGAGGAGGTCGCCGACGAACCCCGTTCAGGACGCCCAACAACGGCCAGAACTGACGAGAACGTGGATCGTGTGCTCGAGGTTTTGCGTACCGACCGTCGATTAAGCATCCAGAATATAGCTGACATATTACCTATGTCCACATTTGTGGTACATGGGATAGTGACCGAGGATCTGCAAATGCGTAAGGTCTGGGCGAAGCTTGTGCCGAAAGTGTTGACGCAAGACCAGAAAGAACTTAGAGTTTTGCACGGTCAAGAATTGTTGGATTTGATTCAAAATGAACCGGACTTTCTGAACTCTGTAGTAACCGGAGACGAATCCTGGATGTTTGAATACGACCCAGAGTCGAAAAGGCAGAGCTGTGCATGGCACACAAAATCATCCCGACGCCCCAAGAAAGCGCGAATGAGCAAGTCGCGCATCAAAACGATGATCATTGTCTTCTTTGACATCAGAGGAATAGTCCATTGTGAGTTTGTACCGCAGGGAAAAACTGTAAACTCGGCCTTTTACCTGGAGGTGCTCGGGAGATTGAAACGCCGGATCGCACGCGTGAGGACTGACATTAAAGACACGGTCAAGCTCCACCATGACAATGCCACCAGCCACACAGCCTTCATCATTACCAACTTCCTGGCCCGGAGCAACACCTCGGTGATCCCTCACCCCCCTTACAGTCCCAACTTAGCTCCATGTGACTTCTTTTTGTTTCCGCGACTCAAGAGAGAGATGAAAGGAAACCGTGGAAAACATCCAACACCATGTTACAACGTTCCTGAGAAGCATTCCTGTCGAGGAGTTTTAGGGTGCCTTTCAGGCGTGGCAAACGCGTCTCCGCAAGTGTATTGATGCAGGAGGAATGTATTTTGAAGAATATTGAACATTTGCACAAATTACAATCAATAAATGTATTTTGCCAGTAAATGCTCATTTCTTTCATAATGGGGACCCTGTATTTATAAATCAATATCCTTCCGGCACAATTTACATATATGTATATTTTGAAGAAAGAATCAAAGTTTACGGTGACGAGTGTCTTTTATAAGTGAAACTATTTTGAAAATAGAGCAATCCATAAATAAATCTTTAATTAAAAAGGCATATATGGGATCAAAATATAATTTATTCTAATAATATTTCAGTTGGCTGTGAATATATATTGAATGAATGAATATGCATGAATAATACCTTTATAAAGTTTGGCGTTCAGTCAACTGAAATATTGGTAAAATAAATTATATTTTGATCCAATATATACCTTTTTGAAAAAGAGAAACTATATAAACGTTCTTCCCTGATTTATATATTATAAAGTAAATAAAGCTTCCAGGGTTAAGTTTCTCGTTCAAATTTATATTATCAACCTTTCGGACTTGTCAGTCCTTCTACAGGAGTATCACGATAATAAATTGATGATATATATTTTATTTTTATATATTTTTGTGTGTGAATTCAAAAATTGTTTATAACACACAAATATGGTAATATACTTTTCTCCCCCTTTCAATATCATAAATATTTAAAATATGTAAATAATAATTTGTATATAAAAAAGTATTTATCATCAATTTATTAACGTGATACTCCTGTTTAAAGACTGACAAGTCCGAAAGGTTGAAAATAAAAATTTGAACAAGAAACTTAACCCTGAAAGCTTTATTTATATATATATATATATAGAAACTATATATATAAAAGAAAAACGTCGCCGTAAACTTTGCTTCCTTCTTCAAGAGGATGTCTGGCGATTCCTTCTCTTGTAATTTATATATATATTAATGGAAGACCTTAGGAATAAAAGTAAAATAAGATATTTTCTTCAGAAATATGTTTGATGAGTTTACCAGTATAAGAATAAATACCTCTTAGAATATAAATAACGACCATTAAAAGAAAACTTGGCAAAATGTTCCTTGAGTTAAATTTTATTTGGAAATACATTGGAATGGGAAAATTATCATAATAAAGTAAAAGGTGGAATTTTTAATCGTTGCTCCTAAATGTATACGTTATTGTAATGGTTTCTAACGGAAAAACAAGAAACTCTCAATTGTATTATATCTCTATACAAATAAATTAAGACTTAAAATATCATTAATTTGTCCCGCGCGAGAGATAAATTTTATTCTTTTTTCCTAAGTAATCAAAATAAACATATTTTGTGAATGAGAAATGAATCTGAAAAACTTCCTTTTAAGCTATCGCTTTTCAGCCTGTTCATTTTAAAATGTAAACTCTCTATTATCTATTAAAATTATATATATTATATAATCTATATTTTATTATAATCTAAAATTCAAATATTTTATTTTTTTAAATAATGTGTATTTGTATGTTACTTTCATCATTGACTATTCTTTTATTTTTGACCATAGATTTAGAAGATAACATTTTGAATATTGTTGTAAATATGTATAGTTGACCTAATTTTAAATTCACGAATATAGAATTCATTTTATAAATTCGATATTACTGTAAAAAAAATTAAGTGTAATTTGCTTCAAGTAATTCAAAATAAAAACTACTTCACGGGTTAATAATTATCTTTCCTATTTTTACGACTGCACCTTCAATTCTCTATCTTTTTCAACAACAAAACAAAATAATCATAACATATAAATTGTGTAAAATAAAGAAAAATGTGTAAACGTTCTAAATAAATGTTTAACTGTAAATATATAATATGTTTTATGAAAAATATTGGCATATCCTGACCGCGCTCATATGAACTTTTTAGATGACAGAACGCCATCTAGAGGAACAAAATCAGCTAGAGGTTTTCTTTATTATTTTTTCATGTGTTCAGCGTATTTAGGAATGTTTGGCCATTAAATTCCTACTTCTTGATTTAACAAGAAGCTTATATGACCAAAATGTTTTTGATAGTAGAAGTACAGTCTGCACCACGCTGACGAGGACCAACAGCACGAAACGCGTTCGTGGTTGACTTTTCTTGATTTATTAAGAAAATGGGTTGACATAATATCAGGAATAGGTTATATTAACGCTTAGTTGATTTCTGTCCCACTAGATGGCGCTCTGGCATCTAAAATGTTCATGTGATCGTGGTCAGAATATGCCTTTATATATATATATATATATATATAAAATTGAGCTGTTATAATGATACAAACAAAACCAAACAAAATTTAACAGCATAATATATATATACAGTTAAACCTGTCTATAGCGCCAATCTTGGGACTCACCAAAATAGGGTGCTATAGAGGGTGCTATAGACAGGTCACTTTTAATGTAAAGCGCATTGTACTACGCATTCAAAATCGTGCGCAATTCAGAGGTGGCGCTATAGACAGGTTTAACAGTATATTAATCTCTTTTTATATTAACAATTAACTACGCTCCTTAATGCAAAGGGGAAATACACTGCGTGACATTGAAAATGGAACACCAAGAAATAGTGGCCAGAAAGTGATGAAACTCGGCAGACAGAGAGAGACAGGGACGAACAATAAGTGATCTTTATTTCAAAATGATAGTCATAATACAGAGCGAGAACGGCGTCGGCTTAGTAGCAAGTAGGACCACCGCGGACGGCGATGCACGCAGCAACACGTCTAGGTAGAGAGTCAATCAGAGTACGGATGACGTCCTGAGGGATGGCTCTCCATTCCCTCTCAGCCATTTGCCACAGTTCGTCTTCTGAACGCGGCTGTGGCAAGGCATGCAAACGGCGTCCAATGATGTCCCAGACGTGCTCGATTAGTGAGAGATCAGGAGAGTATGGTGGCCAGGGAAGCATCTGTACATCTTGCAGAGCTTGTTGGCTAATGCGAGCAGTGTGCGGTCGGGCGTTATCCTGCTGATAAAGGGCATTGGGTACCCCCTGAAGGTAGGGGAGTGTCACCGGTCGCAGCACATCATCAACGTATCGTTGGGCCGTCATAGTGCCCTGAATACGAAGTAAAGGTGACCTGGAATCATACGCGATTGCGCCCCAAACCATGATTCCACGTTGTCGCACGGTGGGGCGTTCCACAATTGCTGCCGGATTGGACCTTTCTCCACGTCGACGCCACACGCGTACACGGCGACTATCACTGGACAAGCAGAAACGCGACTCATCTGAGAACACGACCCTGTGCCATTCCGTCATCCACGTCGATCTAGCCCGGCACCATTCCAAACGTTGGCGCCTATTCGGTGGGGTCAATGGCAGTCTTCTTAGCGGACGGCATGAGTGCAAGCCATTAGCAACCAATCGACGGGAAATGGTTCTGGTCGAGATGGAATGATCTAGGGTGTCTTGCACATGTTGCAGGATGGCGGTACAAGTGGCTTGTGGGGCCGCCACTGCTTGTCGAAGGATACGCCGATCCACACGTGCTGACGTCACTCTGGTTGCACCGACATTCCTATAAATTGCCACATTTCCTTGTTCCAACCATCTTCTCCACAGTCTGTGCACCGTGGACGCACCAAGGTGTGTATCAGCTGCGATTTGACGTATGGACCAACCTGCCCTTTTCAATCCGATCACCATGCCCCTCGTAAAAGCGTCTGTCTGCTTGAACTGCCTCCGTTTACGATGACCTGGCATTCTCTGTTATTACACGTGTCTTTTGACACAAGAACAAAATTTCTACAATGATTTTCCTTGAAGAAATAACGACACGAATACTGTCCTTTCTGCAAGTTCCTTCCCTTATATCTTACTCCATGTGCGCACGAGAGCAGCGCATTTTACATCATTTGCATAACTCGGTTAGGCGCGTCTACCCTGAAATTTGCATAATTTTCTGGCCACTATTTCTTGGAGTTCCATTTTCAATGTCACGCAGTGTATTTAGAGGGCCTAGCTCATCAGCGACTGTCATCAGATTTGCCAGTTTTCTCTACCAGATCGCTCTAATATGCTACTGCGCTGCTCTCCTTATCTAGACGGTAGTTCCAAGGATAATTCTAGGTAAGGATATTTATAAAAATATCTTTTAAATATATATATATATATATATATAATAGGGTGCTATAGAGAGAGGGTGCTATAGACAGGTCACTTTTAATGTAAATCGCATCGTACTACGCATTCAAAATCGAGCGCTATTCAGAGGTGGCGCTATAGACAGGTTTAACAGTATATTAATCTCTTTTTATATTAACAATTAACTACGCTCCTTAATGCAAAGGGGAAATATTGCGAGGGCCTAGCTCATCAGTGACTGTCATCAGATTTGCCAGTTTTCTCTACCAGATCGCTCTAATATGTTACTGCGCTGCTTATCTAGCCGGCAGTTCCAAGGAGAATTCGAGGTAAAGATATATATATAACAATATCTTGAATTGAATTTGATTGTTTCGGATTTTTATACTAATGATACGATGTATTACCCTATATTTAATATCCATGTAGACTAATGGATACGCTTTAAAGAAGTGGAAAGTCTTTAATGTCGCAGGTCGTCTGTTTTTTTGAAGGAGACATAGGCAATTTATTTCACACTTGGTTATCTCGTGTATATTCATTGAAGGTGACTGTGTATCAAATATCTTTTTAAGTTATTGTCTGAATCCCGATATACATGTTAAAAGATACAACCTTCTTAAGTTTTGTCTATGTAAGAGAGTTTATATATTTAATTTATTTTCTAAAAGATGAAAGTGAATTGTATTAAAGGAATATTATGAAAATATCAAAATAAATATTGATTAATTTAGAAAATAATATAAAAATGAAGATATAAAATATTAAACTATTTTTCTCCAAAAGTAGTTGGACAACATGTCCTCAAGATATTGTAAACGTGATACATTACAAGACTCCATTTTGTTCTTCTATTCAAGCTTTAAATTATTCCATTACTCTAAACAGGTTTTTCAGAGTCCTCTGAAGATGCTTTAGCGCTTTGCGATGGCTCTTTTTAGCAAGCCAAACACACCCAAAGTCCATTAGGAAAGCATCAAGAGTCGACTGGGATTCAAGAAATGGGAATTGTATTGATTCTTCTTTGCCTCTAGAGAGAAGTATAAAATTTGTAGAAGCAGTTTGAGCAATTCAACATCTCTATAAAGTTTAGTTTATTAAGCCTTTATTTGTTTTCCTGAAATATTTGGTAAGTCTCTTTGCATATGTAACCAATTTGAAATATTAATTGTGAAGCTATTTTTGCGAGATATTTTCTTTCACGAATAAAACAATTTCCGACACTGTCCTTTCTACGACGGGAAAAAGTATAATATGAAGAGACGGGCGCTCTGAATGTGTAAATTGAAATATATTTAATAGAATGGTACCTGAATTCAAGACAAAGGGTATTTAAAAGTTAATGCTCAAGTCTTTATAATGAATGTATGAGAAAATAAATTATTTTAATTCGAGGCAGAATATTTTTCAAAGGATAGTTCCTCTTTCTTATATTAACACAAAGCAATAACGCGCCATCTATACATATAAAATAGAAGGACCTAATAAAAGGAACGTGGTGTAATTACCTTCATTATTCCTAACATTAAAAAGGCCTTTTCCTATAAATGAAAATGTATTTACATATTTTATGTATTAATTTTTACCCCTTTAAAAAACGATGATTTATTTCGAGAATCGCACAATATTTTTCTTAGACTTTTTCTGTTACCTGGCCAGCGCTCACATTCAATATGTTGTATGGACGTTAAGCACATTTTTATTTAAATAAAAAGGCATATATTGGATCAAATTATCATTTATTTTACCAATATTTCAGTTGCTCTAACGCCATCCTTTATCAAGGTTGACACACTTTAAAATGTTATAATACCTTGATAAAGGATGGCGTTCGACCAACGGAAATATTGGTAAAAAATTATATTTTGATCCAATATATGCCTTTTTATTTAAAGATTTATTTATGGATTGCTCTATTTCCGAAACACATTATTATATAGTCATTTATTGTAAGGATTCTGAGTTGTATATAATGATTTAATAAAGAAAATATTAAATCAAAGAAATATATAAACTTAATTGCGTAATTATATTAGCAAGAGTAAATCTTTTTCGGGTATATTTAAAATATTTTAAAAACCTATTTTCATTTTTATCATCGCGTCTCTTCATTTAGTTAATGAACGACTAAATGCACCAATTGTGGTATACTAGTGCCAAGAATATTTATCGAATGAAATATCGGATGTCGCGCTCCATTCTTCTCAGTTTTATATTTTCTTTGTTCTATTTGTGTAATTTCGACTGAAAATTCATTTTCCTTTCATATTGGCCCGCTCCGTAGAGAGATCGGTAAAGGCAGAAAAAGATCGGTAGCCGAATACGTCATGCACCCCATAATCTCAAAAGGCCTTGCGCGGTATCTGTGGAAGCTTCTCGCCATGTGTGATTACCGAAGTTGTGATACTCCCATTTTTCCTATTGTTTTAAACATTTTATTAAATTTTTAGTGACCAAATGTTTTAGAAATTTTATTAAATAGCGCGCCTCATCTCCCAATAAAGATTATCTTTACATAAACGTGTGATCAATAATTTTCAGGAATGAGACCGGATCACGTAAAATATTCAAAATAATGAAATAATTTTATAAGGACTTAATAAAACATTAATTAACACGTAGAAAAAATTTTGATCACACAGACGCACGCGCTCACGTTTTTTCGAATTTATAAGCTCGAGTATATCAGAACATTTTCTAACTGCAGTATGGACTGTATTGAAAAACAGCGAGTCTGCATAGAGTTTTGCTTTAAATTAAGGAAAACAGCTTCCGAATCATTTCAAATGTTGAAACAGGCTTTTAAAGAAGACGCCCTATCACAATCGAGGACATTTGAATGGTTTGCACGATTAAAAGCTGGTCGAATAAGCAAGAGAAAGCAAGGATGTTCAAATCGAAGCTTAAGTGTCTTCTTATCACTTTATTTGATGTAAAGGGATTGGTACACTTTGAATTCGTGCCGAGTGTCAGACCATTAATCAACATTACTATCTTGATGTATTGTGACGTTTAAGGGAGGCTGTGCGTCAGAAACGACCCGAAAATTGCATCGGAAAAATTGGCTCTTGCATCATGACAACGCACGGCCACATACGGTGGTCACTGTTCAACTCTATTTGGCTAAAAACGGAATTGCTTTATTACTCCAGCCACCTTATTCTCCTGACCTTGCTCCCAACGACTCTTTCCTTAACCCTTAAATTAAAAAAGTCTTAAAAGGACGTTGATTTGACTCAATACCTGAAATAAAGGAGATTACGAAGAATATTTTGAAAAGCCTGAAAGATGAAGATTTTCAGAGGTGTTTTGATATCTGGAAAAAAATATGGAACAAGTAGATAGTGACTGTGAACATTTTGAGAAATTTTAAATAAAACTTTATTATACTTTGGAATTTCTTTAAATATTTACCATTCCTGGAAATTATTGATCACACTATGTATATGATAGAATATAAACTTCAACACACCACATAATATTTCAATTTAGAATGTATCAATATTAACGTCTACTTGTATGACGGGTAATGTTTCAACATGTCAATATTCCTTCTAATATGTAAATGGAATCATGCTGTTACTGGTTGACAAGGGACCATGTTAATTTATTTGTGACTCAACGATACGTCAATTAAATAATTCACAGGAAATCTACTATAAAATGCACTTTAATAATTATAGGTTTAGGGTTTATTCACTAACTGATTTTCTAACTACAATCACGTGACTTCAAAATACCAATAAGCGTAGAGATAATTTGACAATCAGCATACAGCATATAATATAGCTCGGTAGGCGTATTGACCAGTGAAGTTTTATATTGAATATATAATCGTTTTATTATTGTGTGTGTGTGACTGAAAATAAATATATTTATTCAATCATTCCTTTTATATACATTTTCAAAAGTATATTTATTTCAGTTTAGTTACCCAATTCATATTACTATTAAGTTTTGATTCTTTATCTTGTGTAAATCTTTCTCTCTTTGATGTCTAATCTTTTTATTCTGTAACGGTACATTTTAGCGGCGTAGGACTAAGAAGATTGTGTATTACATATATATCGAATAGTTTTAGGTTTAATTATTTTTGAATATATTATTGTCACACATTATTTTAGATAGAAATGATATATAGAATTAATTATTAGAAAGCTTATATGAAGAAGCGAAATTTTTGAAATCTCATATGAAGAATCTTTAAAAAGTTCGTGATATGAAGCTAATGATAAAAAGGCTCGTGGATATATATATTTTAAGCATTATCCATCTCAATGGATTAATCCTATTTTAATGTTTTCTTGCTTTTTGAATATAAAGATTACTGATAGTTCATCTTATATTTGTGAAATATATAGGAGTTTGAAAATTTGATTTTCATCGATTGAATATTAGATAACAAACCAAGTCTATATCTGACTACACATGCTGAGGTATAAGAGGAATAGAGCTGGGATCGAGCCACATAGGCTGACCGTAGCCTACATGGAAATCTACCATGGGAATGTATTTAAGCAATACATGCCCTAGAACCTCAGCTATCCCTGATATCTGGAAAGACAGAAGACAGCATCCCGGGAGACACCCTCTGGATAACCTCGGGATTATCTTGAAGATAGATGTTGGATCGTTTTTGAAGACAACTCTCATATTTATAAAATTATTTCATTAAACTTTGAACAAATTAGATATAGAGAGAGAAATGAGTTAATTACCTCCAATTTAAAGCAACAAAATAATCATTTAATTTTCATACATCGTTCTAACCAGATTCAAATTATGCAAAATAGACGACAAAGAAAAAATAAACAAAATTAATGGTAGAGGGTAAGTTCCTATTTTTTTACAAGTTTTTACACTCAAAGTATAATAATTTTCTTGCTTCAATAGAGGTTGCCTGATCGGTATTCATAGTTCTCAACAGCCAAATGATGACCGTTAAATATCTCACAGCTTATAAATATTGCTTGAATCTAAAAAGCATGTGAACTAAGCACAGTGGAACAATTCCACGAAACGGCACTTCTGCTTAATGAGAGGTGTTTATCCGAATTCGTGCAATAGGCCTTGAGCTGGAACCTTGAATGCAAGGGCTGTAGGCTTATAGGATTATTTTCTGTGTTCTTTAATCGTGGGCAGAATTTCTCATTTGTAATTAAATATTCTTATTCTATATACAAGTATCAGAGTCATCAACAATAAATTCTGTCATCGTTTGCTTTTGTGAATGGAATAAATACCCAAATATGGCCATTTCTTATAAGCATCGGTGGTTCAGTGGTAGGATACTCGCCTGCCACGCGGGCGGCCCGGGTTCGATTCCCGGCCGATGCATTATTTTTTTACAATTTTAAAAACTCATTTATATTATTATCTTATATATAAAAGTCAATGTCTGTTGTCTGTTTCGCGATAAACTCAAAAACTACTGAACCAATTGGTACCAAGTTTTGCATGTCATTTTTATAAACCTGTATTGCTATTCTATGGCACCTCTACCATTTATTATTGATGTTATTTCAGTATGAAGGAAATTGCATTCGGGGGAATTCTCGGGCGAAGCCGGGTCAATCGTCTAGTATTTCTATATTATTAAGTGAATACAATGTATATTTATACACGTAATTCACTGTAAATCGTCAAATTTTGTATTGATGCACCGAGAGTATAAATATAAATTTATCGATTTTCTCATTTATAAAAAAATAAATATAAACTTTCTCTCAATATATATATATTAAAAACTATAATTACAATTACTGAGTATATTAAAAGAAACAATACCTTATATTTTATGTTGATATTTTTAAAATTAGTATTAAATAAATATCTATACAATTGTTTTATTAGAATATATCACACAGAATAAAAATAATACATTTATACGAATAAAATAAATTTTTTGCTTCGAAATCGTGAAAAAGAATCGTAAAAAAAGTAAATATTTGATGGAAAATTTTGTGTTTTATTGTAAAAGCTGAAAGATAAATTTTAGAAAAGGATCATCGTTAGTAAAAGAAAATAAAAGCTTGGAAAACTTCAAACCTTTCCACCAAATCTTTTTAAAGTCTAGATACACATTGTATAGCGTCATTAAATGTATAAAATGATGAATATAGTTGGTGAAATTTTAAAACTATCATATTTATTGTTCGAATATTGTATATATTTAATATTTGAATATTTAATAAATATTGTAATTAAATTTATGGAAAATAAAATATATATATATATATATTAATGGCTTTTCTTGATTTATCAAGAAATTGGGTTGGCCAAATATCAGGGAACAGGCTAAATCAATGTTTAGTTGATTTCTGTTCCACTAGATGGCGTTCTGCCATCTAAAAAGCACATGTGCTCGTGGTCAGGAGATGCCTTCTTTATTTTTAATATCAACACCTGACCCACTTATCTTTTATTTTTTCTATTGTTTTCTCATATATATATATATATAATAAAAACTCAAATTTTCAAAAACGTTTATCAATTAATAAAATTATATTCCTTTATATTAAACATATGCGTAGGATCATTTCGAACTAATATTTATCCAGGGGTAAGTTTCTTATCGATATTCAAACGTTTGCTTAATTTTTGCGCCTTTTGGCTCTTATGCCTCTTAGCTGTTTATACCTTATACATCTGAATTAAAAATCAAATGCTACAGTATGTATTCAATAGTTAATTTAAAGATGTAAGTCATACTCAATTAATATTCTTTTAGAAGGTCTAAGCTTGAGCAAATATGTATATTAAAATATCTATAAAAATCCTTTTCCTGAAAAATAATTTTTTCCGAAAGAAAAAAAATAGACGTTTATTATTTCACAATATTTCAAATTAACTTTTATTGAAAATAATTATTTTCAAACATATAGGAGGTTGTATTAATGTATATATGACATATTTATACCCATTGAAACTAATTTATCAGCATATATATAAAGTGAAATCCGTTACTGTCTTTATTTTATCTTGATTTCACTATATATGTGTGAAAATGACGATCTGCCATCTAAAAAGCTCATGTTCTCGTGGTCAAAATATGCCTTTTTTGATTTTATTATATATGTATATAAAAATCAAAAAGGCATATCTTGACTCTATTTAACTTTCTCCATTTTTTCTTTGATAAATCAACGTTTAGTTTATTTTTATCCACATTTATTTTTTCATTTATTCATCTAAATTCAGACCATAAAGTCACAAATTAGCATCTCTCCTGTTAAAATGCATTTAAACAATGCATTTTGGGCTATCAGCTCAGTATAAAACGTAGAGGTGGTGATAACAAATGAACCACAATATCAGTTTTGGAAATTCCTGACAAAAAGCCAACCTGATATCATGATTTTGGGCTTTATCCCTCATTCGTAAAGGGACGGTTTTGATTTCATAACATCCTACGAGTAGAGTTATGAAATCGGCCGAATTAACTAAAAATAGCGCTTAAGCTGGTTGAGTAAAAGGGATGATTTGTTGTTGTTGTTGTCTTGTCCAATGAAGAGCCTCAGATGTCCCCATGAATCTCTATCACAGCAACAGCAATGTCCACTATCAAGGGATGATTTGTAGGCAATAATACAACATAAAATTGCGTGAAGATGATATTCATTTAGCAAAAGTGGCACATCTTCCTCTAATGGTCTAGTGACTCAATCTTCATCATCACTATTACGTTTCAAACTAGAGTGATGAATTAAATGTATTGTTATAATACGTTTTAAAGAAAGAAATGTTATTTCTGGTACATGGATATCATCATCCCAAAACTCTATGTTATGCATAATAAATAAATATAATGCATATTTTTAATATCAAATATAAATGCTGTAGTTTATATATATACATATTATCAAAAGACTCCTTCGGATGATGTTATGAAATCGGACCTGGCCCTGTAGTGATAAGACCCATAGCCCGAACCCATGGTATAAAGTTTGTCCTTTTGTCTAAATTCGCCAAGGCTGGCGTTGCGAACGTCGATATAATGTCGTTTACTTTAGAAAACTTTATAAGAAAACGCAGAATATGACACTTTTAATATTTGTTGTAAATATATATAGTTATAATTTACTTATTTAAAAATTTCACTAATATAGAGGGGGTCGGTGGAAGGCTGGTTAAACCGTTTGGTTTTAGACCACTAGGACCCGGGTTCGATTCCCGCATTGGACACTTTTTTCTGTTAAAAAATGCTCCAATGGCCCCCGATTCTTGCAAAAGTCCAACCCCACCAGCGAGTGCAAGTAACCAAACGGGGCTCTGGCATTTGTAAGTGCAAAGTCGAACTGCTTTTCACATGTATAGACATGTGGTGCGTTTACAGTAAAAGCAGTCGCTAACTACCCACCATGATTATCATGGCCTGTACCACGTGTACTAGGGATAAGCAAAAAAAAACTAATATAGAAATAATTTTATAAATTCTATATAAATGTTGAAATGTTTTATTGTGTAATCATCTCTCAGTAATTGAAAAAAACTACCTAATAGTAAATAATTAGTCTTCTACTTTTCTTTTAACACGACTGTGCTTTAAATCTTCATTTTACAAAAGTAAGCTGACAAATTTATTATAACATATATTGAAATAAATAAAGAATCCTGATCACGAGCACATGATATTTCTAATATAAATATATTAAAATCTTTTTGGTCGCAGTGGTACGGCCTACTCCACGCTGACGAGCGCCAACAGCGTGAAACGTGTTCGCGGATAGCTTTTCTTGATTTATCAAGAAATTTGGTTGACCAAATATCAGGGACCAGGCTAAATCAATGATTAGTTAATTTCTGTTCCATCAGATGGCGCTCTGCCTACTAAAAGGCACATGTGCTCCTGTTCATAATATGCCTTTTTTATTTTTAATATCAACACCTGACCTTTTTACTTTTTTCTTCTATTGTTTTTTCACACATATATATAAGGTCGCCTCTCCTGTCAAAATAAACGTCAAACCTGACGCCATCTATTAGCCTTCACCACAAGGAAGCGCCCTCTGGTCAGTGATAAAGAGTCAACACCAGCTTTAGCAAATACATGGCGTCTAGTTTTGACTGGAGAGGCGAACTTTGCTTTTATATATCAACATCCTACAGGCAAATTTCCATATATATTTATATATATATATATATTTATATAGGATCTCAGAGTTTGCAAAAAATATTGACCTTAGGAACGAATAAATCAAATCGCAAAGAAATAAGTGGTAGATCTAAATTTGCCACCGCTGTCTCATACAACAAAATAACGAAATACACAAAGATGTTTTCAAGTTAAAAACTACCCAACTTTCTATAATTGTTGTTCAAAGTTTCTCTCTAAAACATAATTATTTTTGTTTTAATAAACATTTTATTCTAAAAAAATAGCTATGATTGTTTAGTTTAATCAACTTTAGAAAATATTTGGGTGTTTGTGTGTGATTGATCAATATTTGGTTGAGGTAGAGTGCGTTTACTCCTTAAATATTTATACACCCACACACCCACCCTCTCTCTATACATATGATAATATAAAGTGATAAATTCGAAACTATTTTAGGCGCCTAAGATTCTTTTTGAAAGTAAACAATTTCTACTGCCCTTACTGCAATATGGAAAAATTAATCTGGCTGATCAGTGGTGAACCCTCCCAGCGTTTTCGCCAGTTCAATCTACCATACCGCTGTTATATTGCATTTTTCGATCTTCCTTTTATAGTGATACTGTTGCTAGACTCTTGGAATGGGTATTTTAGATTAGCTATGGACATAAGCTCTGAGGACAGTAGAATTACATACAATTATAAATATATAAAATGCTTCGAGCAATCGCTCTTCCGTAAATATCAAATTGAGTCTTTTATTAAAACATTTATATTATGATATGATGAGCCAGGCCCTCCCATTAATTTTTACATTGCAGTAAGGGAAGTAAAAATTGTTTACTTTCAAAAAGAATCTTACGTGTCTAAAATAGTTTCGATTTTTCATAACAGATGGCGCGCTAGTGCATTATAATATAAACGTGATAACTATTGTTTCAAATTATAAGAACTCTTTAGAAAAGATAAAAAAAATATTTGTGGGAATCATTTCTGCTGCGAATTTCAGGTAGACCAAGATCCAAGACTAGAAGAAAGTATCTCAACAATACCTTCACAAATTACAATGAGCATAAACGCCGCAACTATTTTTTTTTTACTTAATTAAAGGAAGCCTTCTGGCGAGTCCTTCTTCAAATAACTAAAATGTCATGTTTCAGTGTTCCTAGTGTATTTAGTCCTCATTACCTTTCAATAGTTTGAAAAAAATGTTTTATCAAAGTTCTGTCTTTTATTCTTAATATCTTCAATTATTCTTTTTTCCCTTATGTTCCGCTTATATGACGCGTAATTGGCGAAGCTTCATCGTGAACTCATTATAACCCTAAAATTTTGTTACTTAAAATTTGAAAAAATACTTCTTATAGCTTATAATATAATTTTTATCTACTATTCTTTTAACCCTTTACTTATTCTTAATTCTAGTTTTCTTATCTATATATAATACTTATTTTAAAAAATCATTTTTGAGTATGAACTTGCTATTATTGACATTATATTCAAACCCAATATCACTTTATTTTAAAACTTTCATTAACCTGTATTAAATCTTTTATATATATTTTTTGAAGATTGAACAATCCATAATTATAATTAAATTCAAATAAGATGCATATATTGTAGGTAAAGGTATTTTATCGTTTCAATCTTTCATTGGCCTTGTAGAACGAGAGTGGTGTACACGTGCTCATGTCTTTTAGTAAAAAAACGCAAACGTCCTCGAAAAAGAGAGGCGAGTATCCTCCTCGAAATATTGGAACAATAAAATACCTTTAAATCCAATATTTTGTCTTTTTGAATATATATATATAGCTGAAAGAATACATCATATATATATTGGAGTCGATATGCCTAATTCATATTATTTTATAGATCATTAATATGATATAGATTAGTTCGTAAATATATAGAAAAAACGGTGCTAAATAGACACTCTTTTATGTCTCTTCGCTCAACAAAAGAGATCAAACAGACTCGCTACTTCATATAGAGTAAGATGGCAGAAATAGAGTTAGGAAAGGTAAGGCAGGCTGTATCAAATAAAAGCCTTTTCTCGGGGGACAGGGTATAATTAATACACGGCACTGGACTCGTGGGAATAGACACACGTGGGCTACATAACTCATGTGTGCCGGCTCATATACATTGGTGGTTTCTATACTATACAGGATTGTGGCTAGATATACCTCGTATTATATTGCCATTTTCTTTACCTTGATTAATATGATAGAACAGATATTTTGTATGGTTAAAATTAGTTCAGATGAAACAGCATAACTTCGGTAAATACACAAAACACTGTTAAGTGTAAAATACTCCTACATCAATATAAATTTTTGAATTATATATATAATATTATATATATGATATCTGATCGTAAATTATGGGCAGAGCCCCAAAGTGTGTAATGTGCAAGGTCTAATAGTGCCGATGGAATAAACTCGAAGTTTATCCAACACACAATAGCGGTATTTAAATAGGAAATATAATGGTAGGTTATGTGTGTTTCAGAGTTAATTTTAATATTGTATATTTAAATACGTTAATATGAAAATAAAGCAATAATAATATCAATTCATGGTTCTTTTAAACATTTTTATAAAAGATACTTAGTTAAGCTTGGTCTCAATTCTTACATTTGTAGTTTTCTAACAATAAATGACATATAAGGTTTAGGAAATTTGTAAAAAAAAGCTATTTGTGTACCATAGATTTCTATATACAGTTACGAGCGTCATTCTTCATCTCCTAATCAACTCTGTCACCGTTTGCTTTTTTTTGGAATGGCGCCCTCCTATTGGTTGGCTACGATCACGCCACCTTTGCAATCATGCCTCCACCACTCGCTTTTTCGTTTTTGTAACTATTGTGTTGGAGCGGGTCGCTCCTTAAATAAATGCATATATTAGTTAATAACTAAATGGAATCCTCTCTTTCTTTTTCCCAGTATGAGACGCCTACGGAAGCCAACAGTACATAGACAGATAAAGCACATAGGCTATAGTTATTAACTAATATATGCATTTATTTAAGGCGCCAATTTATAATTGTAACAAATAGTATTTGAATAAAAACATTCACAATCGGTTAAAACACGGGCGTTGCCCGGGTCATTCATACAATATATAGAAGAACGTAAAACCGATAACTTCACAAACCAAACACCCTATTATATTACAGTGTTTACCAAAGTCCACAAGCCGAACATTTCACTAAGCTCCATACTTTTCAGATCATTTTTCATTCTTATCTCTTCGAAAACTGACGTTTTTTGATATTTTTCAAATCCGAAGGAAATATACCTTTATCACCTTGATGGAACCGGATTTAAGAATGGGTTTTCAACTTCTTAATGTCGCAATGAAGTCACTCTTCACTGTCGCTCAGCAACAACCACAATACTTGGTCGCACATGGAATTTTCATAGCTCACTGTTGATCTCCCGGTTTTCTCAACAAATGTATTTAGTACTTAGTCAGTAAATCCTATAGTCTGTCTCCCATTCTGACCATGTGTCCGGCCCATCTATATTTTCCCAAATACGAGAATAACTATGATACAAGATTATTTATTCAAACTCAGAATTAGGTCGATGTCCAAGTGTATTTATTCTGCATATTTGTCTCTCATTTTAAGAAGTTATAAGCTTCGCTATATATTTCAGTGGTGTTATAGGTTTAGTTTAAATATAATAGGGAAAGTAATTGTCGTATAGTAGGATTATAGAAATATTTACGTAATATGTTTTTTTATTACTTTATTATAAGTAATAGAGAAATCTATTGCGTAAGAGGTTTTCAGATATTTTTATAAAGGTAAATCGTAATTTTATTATATATGAATAGTAGGAGATTATAAGGTATAGATATATAATTAGAAAGATCCAAATCGTTGGGAAAATAAAACAGAATGAAAAATAATTTGAACATTGACGTCATTTGGTATAAAATATCTTTATAAATCAATTCTTCATTAAGTCCTTTCTAATACTCCATCAAATTATCTCGATATAATCCTATCGATCCTTAAACACAATCTTCCTTCAATTGCTCAAACATCATCCCTCTCATAGGTCCTACACCCACGACAATTGTAATACACCAAGAATTTATATTAGGAAATTCCATACCTTCAACACTTTCAAAATAATAGTTATAAATAATATTGATAGTATTGTTTTCCATAACAAATTAGATAAAATATGGTTAACCTAAATCGACATACGACATATTTTGCGTTTTTGATTAATTATAATATTAACGCCTTTAGAAGTCAATTTATATTTTCAATATCCATTTTATATTACATTCTGAAATGAAAATAATAAACAATATTATTGTTTCTTCCCTTTATTTTGAATATATTCAATTTTAAAAACCAAGAGAGATGATCAGTTAAATCTGAATAACCTTTCATAAGCATACGATTATAACAATTATCCTGAATTATAATTCTCTTCGAATCCATTTAACAAAAATAGCAGTTTATGTGAAACGCTTAAAGATGGTTTAAATGTCCATTGTTGTTAAAATATGATTTTGGAAAATCAAAATAATTTAAAATATATAGTTAAAATAATTAACCAGCTAACATTAATACTTGTAAAATAAAATGATTTAAAAGCGCGAATGTTTCTTTTATACATAAAACGAACTTCTACTGTCCTTACTGCGATGAATTCATCGCAGTAAGGACAGTAGAAGTTCGTTTTATGTATAAAAGAAACATTCGCGCTTTTAAATCATTTTATTTTATATGTATAGATGGCGCGTTATTGCTTTGTGTTAATTTGTATTAATACTTGTATTACCAGAAAGTAAATTCAAGCTCAACCTCAAAATCTATCCAACAATTCCTCAACACGGAATGTTTCTTTTCGGTTCGAGATTCGAGAGAACTACCAGATTACTAGAACGTCATATTATAAAAACTTGACCCCAAAACCTCGAGCTTAATAATTTAGAGACGTTGCCTAATCACAAAGATTATTTCTAGAAGCACTGGTATCATCAAAAATAAATAGCATTAATAGAAAAATTGATCTCCCAACCCAATATAACAATATCCCTGACAAATATTCTGAATATTAATAATTATTAGAATGTAAATATATTTAATCCCAGTATAATATCTATCACTTTAGCTGGAAACAGTCTGATGCACGCCCGCGAGAGCACATGCTAATAACAAAAAGTTTTCAATTTTACTGTATATATAGATTTAGAGTTTGTACAAAGAATATCCGCCCGTTGAAGAGCAGTATAATTGCTCGAAAGCTAGCAAATATAAATAAAAAGAAACTATTTACCTGTTTTAATTTTTACTTTTTCAAGTAAATAAAGCATTGAAAACCGAATGATAAATGAAATTTATAAATTTGCCAAACAATAGCTTAATCTACAGTGTGTATTTTGGACTCAAACGTCAATATCTCCTGTTTGGTTATGTTTAAGGGCCTATTTAGATTGAAGAGACATATAGAAGAGGATTGATCTTCACACCTGTCTACATCTCTTCTGGAAACCTTTTAGTGAATATCTATAGGAGAAATTCTAAAATATTTGAGCAGAAAAATATTCAGATACCTCATCAAACTTGGTTCTGTGCACGATGCAGGGTCTAATTACGTTGACTAGCCAATAAAACACAGAGAAGTGCACAACACACTTCCATTATCCTCCTTCTGTGGATTATTTGAGACTCAGAGGCATTGTCAGGCTATAGATAGGGAACAAAAAAGTTGTCAGTAATCTCATTATTCTAATCTGTGACAATCCAATTCTGATGGTCGTTTTGGTTTTTCTGAAATACTTTCTTAAGTTGAAAGACCACATTTCTATTAACGTAGAGCTATTTGACGATTTCATTAGGAAATTGGTCTGCTTCTATCCTTTCAATGACTCTCTATCGTAAAGCATCGGATAAATGAATATGTGACGCCATTTCCTATGTCAGATTTATTTTATTTTAAAGTATACAATATTTGAAAAAAAGAAACATTTATGATATTCTAAAATAGCGATCATTTACAAATAACGATTAAATTTGATATGTAATTCAAATTTAAATTTATTAGATGATTGTAACAAATGACTCTTTCAGATATATTTGTATAGGTTTACTCCCAATTTGGCATTTTAGCTCCAATAAATATAGAGCTACATTAAAAAGGCGTTTTCATATAACTCTAGAGACCCCATGTGTCAAGATAAATAAAGGTTTCACGACGTCACCATAAAATTAAATATCGGAAGTCCGTGTTGACCAGTCCGAATGTGGCTGAGCGCAATTTGTCATTCTCCTCAGTACCATCCTAGAATGACAAAGTCAGCAGAATTAGGCGTTTGTCAGCATTTCTGGCGTCGAGCACGTACACAACTCATTCCTCCTCTAGCTCTTCATTTCTGAGCAATGTGGCAGGTGCTCCTCCATCTTTATCTGCCTTCCTTCAAACCTTGTTTCCAGATCACAACTTGACAGCTTGTCTATCTTGGGTGTGGCTTGAAGAATACTCAATATTTATAAATTTAATGTTTCATTCATATTTTGACTTATATTCATAATATAATCAAATTAAAATTTCATTAGTGACTAAATGCGTTTTACTATTAATATTTCTACATCATTCAAATAGTGTGCCTTTTAAAATAATATCTACTTTTGGGAGAGAGAGACGATCTTATTTTAAATGAAGAGAGCTAATATATTATGTTTTGATGTATTAGAGCGCCATCTGTTATCAAATTATAAAACTATTTTAGAGGCGTAATATTATTTTTAAAATAAAACGATTTCTACTGTCCTTACTGCGATGGAAAAGATTTAAAAAGAATATTACGCCTCTAAAATAGTTTTATAATTTAATATTATGTTTTGTTGGGATAAATTAATTATTTCAGAGCGATTTTCTCTCACTCTCTCCAAGACCAGAATAAATTGATGTCCTTAATAAAGATTTATTATTTATTAGAAATTCCAAAATAACACCTAGAAACATACATAAAAACGATTATTGAGGGAGAAAATGCAATTATATTCACAAAATAAGTTAAGGTTAGATTACTCCAACATATGGAAAAGCATCGTGCATTATGCATGTAATATAGAGTTGCATTTATCTACATGCTATAACTATATCCGGGCGGTAAATGTTGTTAGTGCATATAATATTATTGTTTATATTATATAGAATAACATTTCTAATCACAACGTCTCTCTTGCACTAGTTTTATATCGTTTTTGTGGAATGGTAAACCTATCTCCTTTTAAAAGACCTCTAAATTTATAGTATTTTTATATATTTGTTTATATATTGAATATGTAAATATATATATATGTTATGAATATTTTGTTTTGTTGTTGAAAAAGATAGAGAATTGAAGGTGCAGTCGTAAAAATAGGAAAAATAATTATATACCTATGTAGTTTTTATTTTGTATTATTTGAAGCAAATTACATATAAAATTATTTTTCACAGTAATATATAACTTATAAAATGAATTATATATTCGTGAATTAAAAATATTGATAGGTCCACTATACATATTTACAACAATATTCAAAGTGTTATGTTCTAAATCTATAGTCAAAAATGTAGAACAGTCAATGATGAAAATAAAATTCATGTTTTAAAAAATAAAATACTTGAATTTTAGATTATATAATATATATATATATATATATATACCAAAATAAATAGCACTCTTTCTTCAATAAATTCATTAAAATTCATCGATTAAATGCTCACATAAAACATTTATTTTGTTCGTCTCTGTGGAGAGCGCGCAAATTCAGATAATTAAATAAGCCACAGCACCAGTTCGGCCAATTTGGACAATATAAGCCAAACTACATACCTTGATTCCAGGCTATGTGTCCGAACTAGAACTTGAACATTTGGACCGAATGTGTTGTAGCTTATTCAATGATTTGAATATTCGCGCTCTGATCAAAGCACAAAAGCCCATTGTTTTATTTCATTCGCAATTATAATTATTTTCGTACAAGATGCCTTTTTGATAACAATTCTCTCATATTCTTATAATAAATAGGTAAATGAAATTGTTTCTGTCTCAAACACACAATGTATATTAATCGATATAATAGGCAGTTATTACATAAAATATATAAATTCGGTTATCAGTCATTTTCATGTATATATTATACGAAATATATTTTTAAATAATTCAGACTGTTATAGAGTTCTGAGTGATGATATTTCTCCTTAATCTTTATTTCATTTTCAGTAGTTGAAAATACAAAATAAAATATAGACATATACAATATAAGTGTACACTTATCCTACCCAATTTTTTTCTTTTACTTATCCCTAGTACCCGTAGTACAGGCCATGATAATCATGGTGGGTAGAAGTAGGCGACTGCTTTTACTGTAAGTGCATCACACGTCTACACATGTGAAAAGCAGTTCGACTTTGCACTTACAAATGTGCCAGAGCCCCGTTTAGTTACTTGCACTCGCTGGTGGGGTTGGACATTTGCAAGAATCGGGGGTCATCGGAGCATTTCTTTTTATCAGAAAAAAGTGCTCAATGCGGGAATCGACCCCGGGTCGTAGCGGTCGAAAACCAACGGTTCCTACACCATTGAAGTTTATCAAGATTCTTTTAATTTCAATTCTCTATATATTTGGGAAACAATGAGGTATTTATTAGATGTATATCTGGCAGTTGGCAGCACACACAGTAAAACTCTTTGCATAAAGAGGTAGGTTGTGTCAAGAGGGATGAAGCCTGGTAGGTAGAGATTTGTGTTTCATGTGAGGTCCATAGGCACCTCACATTATTCCTGGTTAAACCAGGGACTCTATGTGTTAGATACAGATGAAAGTGGCAATATCATCTGCGTTCATTATGTTAGATTATTCGAATATGATATTATTCATATTAGGTTTGTGATGTCATTGCTTCCCTTCTATCTGTGTCCATAGTCAGCCCGTTTATGGACCGAAAGATCTGAGTGGCCATGTGTTACTAGGATGATTCCTTAGCTAAACACCCATTCGTTTGTTACTCAGAATTGAGGTGCCTAAGCTACAGTTATACAGAGCAGTGGTTGCCAATTATTTGTCACCTCAGCGACACATTGATTGATATTGATTAGTAAAATATTATAGAAATATATTAATTAGCGATTCGGGGAACTTACAATTTTTCTACAAGGTTCATACGCAAAGAAATCGTTACCTAAAGGAATACTAGGATGTCGGTTTCCAACAGGAATTTTGAAACTAATAAGAAATGTGCGCTGAATTCTTTCCACGGGTGTATATTTAGGAGCACATTAGTTGCAGCCTCAACACTTTCACAAAGTCCGTTCTTCATTCAATGAACATTCTTTAAAATATTTTTTGTTATATTCTAATATACCAAATGAATAACTGCGATATACCTTTGGGATAAAACAATGGTATATATTATATAGCACGATTGTATTCAAATAAATAAACATTATACATATACAATGTGGAGATTACCAAATATAAACAGAAGAGAGAAATCTTAAATTCCGATTGAAACACTAAACATATACTTATATAAACATAAATTACTACATTTTCACTTCATTTATGTCAAAATATCCTATTAGAAGACTCTAAAAAAATAATAAAAACATCTTTGTTACTTTTTAGAGTCTTCTGGTAGAATATTATTTCATTGATGAAGTAAATATTGTGTACAAAATTTTAACATTGTATGTCTTTTGTTTAGTGTGATATATAAACATATACAATAAAAAAAAAATTATATATCATTTTCTCATACCTAAATATCGAATAATAAAGTTGATAAAGCTAGCGGGTAAGGCATTTTATAACAAAAAAAAAACAAACTTAAACTGCAACTATAACAACAATAAGCCTAAATAATGCCATTTATATGAAAAAACTGACGATAACAATTTGGCACATCAATTTTAGGAAACGATAACTGAACATATAATACCTGGCTTTAAATAAGGGTTTTAAGTTGGGCTTGGAGCTTTTTTCAAATTTACGCCCATCTCGTCATCGATCCTGGAAATTGCTCTCTCCGTTTATTTTGCATCATCTATCTTAGTCCGGCGGCCCTGCTGCTGCAGGGATTCTTGCATTGACCTTTTCTCACTTATTTTCAAACAATTGCCAATAAATTTGACAGCTAAACGTGATAATTCGAATTAAAGAAAATTGCATCATAAAGTATTGTTTAACCATCGCCAATACGAAATACGTTTATGGCAATTTTTTATCGAGAGTTTGTAATATATAAAATTTCACAAATTCTATATTTTATTACTTAAATAACCCCTTAATATTTATTAATATATATCTGCTTATTCTTCAAAATAATAATATTAAGTAAATGTAAAAGATGTATCATTTTCCGCCGCCCAAGCCGTCAGAAGAAGCCGAAGACAAAGAACTAAAGGGAGAGAGAGAACCTCTAGAACATTCTTCTATGGAAAACAAAAGAAACAGGACCTAAAGATGTATACCACTATCAACTCTTCAGAACTTCTATTTTCACAGAAAAACGAATCAATGGCAAGTATGGTTTGAAAATATACAGAAACAAATACATTCCTGGGACATTTCCTACAACACTGCCAAGCAGCACACGGCAGGTTTTACCTCGTTTGAACTGGACCATGTTGTACCAGTGGAATTATCATATTAAACTCTCAGAAAAACTCTTGAAAATGTACTTTTAACCGAACAAGGTGACACGGAAACTATCTGGTGTAATCTATAAATCTATCAGTCGGACGCGCCAAAAAAGAGACCTATTCCACGTTTATTATTATTGATTGTTGGAACGATGTAGGGAGCTGGCGTGTGAAGACGAGGAAGGTGGAACACCGGACATGAACCACAGGGATACGACGACCATAGAAGAGATCCAGAAAAACGAACTAGAGCAGATGACAAGATACCTGACAGACAAGAATGAATCAAGGCCAGAGGACCATTTTATCGAGGAACCACCAGGAGAGGCCATAGAAAGGCTACTGGAGATCTTCAGGACATCAGGGGACCATATCTGCGAGGGCCACAGCACTGACTAGGAATCAAAATAGCAAATGTAAATATCTTTGTTTACTTTTACAGTTATTATTTATTGAAATTGTAAATAAAAATTTGTAAATAGACTGACCATTCGTTACACTTTTTAGAGAAACTTGTAACCTTTTTGAAAAATAAAGTTATTATTATATTATTATTATTATCCCAAGTACACATGGTACAGGCCATGATAATCAAGATGGGTAGAAGTTGGCAATTGCTTAACTGTAAGTGCACCACATGTCTACCTATGCGGAAAGAAGTTAAATTTTGCACTTACAAATTTGCCAGAGCCCCGTTTGGTTATTTACACTCGCTGGTGAGGTTGGACCTTTACCCGTACTCGAGGAACAATTTGTATCTCTTCATCGAGGTAACTGATAACAGAAATATGGATTTCTCCATTTTCGAATATATGTTCATCTTTAAAATATTAATAAAACACATAATTATAAGTACAACTTACGTTAATATAATTGAAGAACTTGGAAGTAGAGATATGTGGACAAAAAAAACTCTTTAACCGTTATAATAATTGCTTATTAATTATATAATCTAATGCAAATGGTTGCTTCAATATATATTTAAATAAATTCTCTCTCTCATGATGTACTAGAAGATTATGTAATAAGAAAAGTAATATATATATATATATGTATAATTATTTGAAGATTAATTATATTATCGATTGTGTGTGTAATTAGCCTTCGATAGGTTATTTTTTATAATATCACGTGGTAAAGAAAAAATATATATAAACACACCTCTGTATTCTGAAATTCTTCGAATGATATTCACTATTTCAGCTCTAATACTTTAACAATATTATTATTTTGAGCTTTTCAGAATTTTTTATTTATCTCAGAGGGCGCATGTGAAAGAGTTGTTCTATTCATAGAATAGAGAGGAAGCTAGAAAATATTTGTAATTCCAAGAAAACGTTTGTTTAAAAGAAACTCCATAAATGCATATAATCAGAGAATATCTGGTTACTCTGTTCGGCTGCTGCACACAGCTCAGGTTGTCCAATTATCCCAAACGACAATGCAGGATATTTGAAATAAATTTGAAACAATGATTCCTTTTCTAAGGAATTTCCGAGCCAAGAGATCTCTACAAACTGTGTTATTCTTCTGAAATATATTTTATTTTTAAATTGCGTCTCTTTGAATATTTCGAAATAGAAATTCGTTTAATATATTAATATGGTATATACACATAAATATAGATTTAATAAATACATTATATATTTATATTACGATTCACTAGCGCGCCATCTGTTATCAAATTATAAAACTATTCTAGAGGCGTAATATTCTTTTTAAAATAAAACAATTTCTACTGTCCTTACTGCAATGGAAAAATTAAAGGGAGGGCCTGGCTCATCAGTGGTGAACCCGCTGGCGAAACCGCTGGGAGGGTTCACCACTGATGAGCCAGGCCCTCCCTTTAATTTTTCCATTGCAGTAAGGGCAGTAGAAATTGTTTTATTTTAAAAAGAATATTACGCCTCTAAAATAGTTTTATAATATTATATATTTAACTTACATTATTATTTTTATAAATAGTCAAAAAACTTTAAACACAACAAATAAGATATACATAAAGGAAAAGGCAACTCCTGATCGTGGAACAAAACGTGGTTCAAGCTGTACCTCAACGACTAAATATCGTTGTGATTAATAGAATTTGTTAATAAGGAAAATATATTTACTATATTATTTTGTGTTAATGTATTCCATTAAATAAATTCTATTGTAAAATAATTACTCATGATGCTATTTTATGACCTGTACGTCATTACAGTTTCCCAATCAACTGACGAGAACCATAGCCTGAAACCATGGTTTCTAAGTGAAGTTTTTGAATTTGATAAAGTTGTTGCCTTGGCTTTTTCCAATGAATCGATTCTTCTAGAATGCTTAAACGGTTCAAATATGGAGCAAAGTATTCGCGTCAATTTTAACGAGAAATTTGTTTATTTTTTCAGAAACGAAATCAAAGACGCGTAAAAAAGAAATTTTCACATTTTAACCCGTATCTCGTGGTCGACCTCAATAGTTTAACTTTACTTCATTAGAAAAGCCAAATTTTTCCTCTAAAAATAGCAACAAATAGAAGTGATAAATCACCACTTTATTCTGGTGCTATGCACTATAAATTTTATTCGCGTTGAACTAGTTCCTGAAATGTTTTCTCAACCATAACACCTCTGTTGAGTGTCGATATGCTTCTGAATATATATTAAAAATTAATTTTTATCTATTATCGGTTTTTATTCAATAGATAAACCCCGTTTCAGTGTATTAGAGCTTATAATTGATTAATATAAAACACTAACGCTCCATCCAGTATACGAAATGAAAGCAAATAAGCACGAAGGTTCCTTTATGCACAAATGATTGATGGAATTTACCTCGTCATTCCGTCTAGAGAACAAATATAAAAAAATACAAGACACTTCGGCCAGTGAATCTTTTATTGTCTCGACGTTTCGACAATAAGCATATTTACTGGCCGAAGTGTCTTTTATTTGAAGAAATATGAATGCCGGCCAGGCAGCCTCTATCTTCAAGATAATCAAAAATACATTTTCATTAAATGAGAGCACATGAAAGATAGCACTTGAAGGCATCGTTGTGAAAGAAACCCCTCTGTGTCGATGGATGTTATTGCCCAGAGAGCAGCTGGAATGAAGCTACCGCGACCTCATTCCCACAACAAACCTAATTTGCTGGGTGCTCGGCCTTGTTAGAATTCCCGGGAGATGTGAAAATTCCGTCTTCGAGATTGCTGCGGGTCTTGATGCAATATTCATCGTCAGTTAACGCGATCGCTTCTTGAGGTTCTTAGTTGTACGGTGCTGTGTATCTAGGAACATCTAATTGTAGGACTTCGGACCCGCGGTATAATTGAACTAGAGACCTATAAGATTCCACGCAACTAAATACCTCATAAAACTTCAATTTTTATAGCCTTAGAATTCACTTGAAATA
>CP092886.1:136546608-136597483 GCA_030710605.1 Cordylochernes scorpioides
ATTTCGACATCGATTCCGCCCTGCTTGACACCAAGATTGCAAAAGGTTTTATCCTCGCAGATCTCATGTTCTCCGATTAAACAAACAATGTATAACACATTTGCGACCGGAAATGAAAATTTTTGAAAGGTAAGAGAGGGGAGGTTAAACTTATCAAAAATAAAGATGAAATAACTCTCGAATATTTGTGATCGGTTTGAAAGAAATATTCTTGGCCGAATTGTTCAACAATAACCTCCCTTAAAGTATCAACAAGGGATACATTTTTTGATATATATATAAGATATTTTTACCCATTTATGAAAAAAATATCAATGATTTTATACATTTGTGTGTTTTTAAATATATACTTAATTTTATATATGATTTTTGTGCATATGTTATATTAAAATATTATTTTATTTAATATTATTCTATATACAGTTATCAGCGTCATGCGTTCTTAATTCTGTCACCGTTTGCTTTTGGTTCAGTGGTAGAATGCTCGCCTGCCACGCGGGCGCCCCGGGTTCGATTCCCGGCCGATGCATTTTTTTTTTTTTTTTACAAATTTTGAAACTCATTTATATATTATACAAGAATGACATCCACGGCGCCAATTTATAATTGTAACGAATAGTATTTGAATAAAAGCATTTAATCGGGTAAACCCCGGGCGTTGCCCGGGTCATTCGGCTAGTATTTCATAAATTCAAATACTGTGCTAAATCGAACGGCAGAGGTAACGCTTCCCCTATAAAAACTCATTGTTGTTGTTTATCGAGGGCCGGCTCAAACCTTTTGTACATTATGCAAATAAGTTTTTCATTTTTTAGATTCTTACGCCTTAAGCCAGGCATTATATACTTTTATCAAATTATGTTTTTTATATATTCCTTCAGCTCAATTAAAGCTATTTTTGATAACTACTTTTACTAATTTTATTTAATTATTGCCACGACTGCAAAACCATATCGTAATATACTCATGGATACAAAATCAAGCAACACCTAATAATTCTGTATATTTCAAATATTCCAAAATCAACAGAAATCTCATTTTTTATTTATAATATATATATATTTATACTTTCTTTATAAATGCATTGAAAAAGGACATTTTTCGATCTTCTCTGCGAAAAGCCTTCATTGCTAATTCCACAACACAATCTTTGGATAATTCGACACAATCCGCCTAATTTATTCCTCCTTTTACAACTTTATCCTCTATCAATATTCCATTGTTTATTAGTGAACACAATATCTACTATTATTATAACATACGATTTATATAAATTAATCTAAATACTACATTTTACAGATATATATTATTATAAGATTTATATAACAAATATCTAAATTGTATTTACAGTAAAAATGTAAACTTCAAAACTCTATTTTAAAAGAATTTGTATACGTTATTTATATGATAACTTTTTTAGACGAACCCAGAATCAATTATAAAGAGTTCGCATTTTCTAATAATAAAGTTTTTTTTTCTGATTTGAGAGCTTTGATAGAATATCCTGCAAGTATCGTCCCGCAATATATAAGAGAGACAAGAATTACACTTAAAAAAGGAGTAAAACGTCATAAATTAGCATTACCAAATAATATATAGTAAAACATGGAACCTTTTTAACAATAATAAAATATCAAAGATATAGTTAATCATAAACTTTAAATAATAATTTTGGAAAGGTGAATTTTTTCAGTTAATCCCAATATCATAAACAAAAAGATTATATCCCTAAGAGACACATGTCGCCTATTTAAAAGCTTATAACTCAGAAAAAAACCCGGATTATGTTTAACGCCGCAGAAAGAAAATTAAGCTTTATTATTATAAGGTTTTGTGAGGTAAACAAAAGGATTATCGCTCAACTTTGAAAAATATATAAAATATTTTTCCTTTAAATATGCATTAATACAATGACTTTTTTTGTTTATTATACCAGTACAAACGTGAAAGTGGTATGATATTTAAATGATCCTTTGTGAAAATTGGTAAGTAGTCAATAATTATTTCTTTGAAGGCAAACAAAAAAATAATACTTTTAATTATAAAATCTAATAATTCGCCGCTTGCATCTAAGAATAATTCTCTCTCTAGAGGGATATTTGCATATTTTATTGATGGAATTGAATCGCTCTCTTAAAACAGAAGTAAGTTAAAACTATGATTTCTAAGAGAAAATAGCTTTAAAAATATGTCAATTATGTATGTATAGAAGAAAGGAACGTGTGGTTCTGAAAAAAGATATATAATTGATCTGTACAGATAGCTTTCATTTACACAAAAACTGAAAAATATAAAGTGTTTGATCTGAATAATTATAAGATAGTAAAATATATACAATATTTTGAATGAGATCTATCCTTATATCTATAAAAATGAAATCAAAAATCGATGTTTGTTATCGCGTAGCGCAAAATCTACTGAATCAATCATTATGAAATTTCGCATGTAGGTAGCTGAAGATTTCGTTTAACATATAGGCTATTCAAAAAACTAAAAAAGTTAATGTGCTTTTTTTAAAAAATAAAAAACCAACAAGCGATAGTTCCAGCCTTTTACCGCTTGAGCGCAGCATTGGTCGCGACGATAAATGAATTTGACTGGTTAATAATTAACACGTGGTTTGTTTACACGTTGAATGTTAGTTTGTTCACACGATAATTTTTTTAAAAGGTAAGATTATCCAATCGCCGTGAAACTTTAGGAAGTTATTTACTATACTACTGGGAATATTTCTCTTTTGAATTCGATTTGAAATAAATATTCTTTGCAATTTTATTTGCAAATTTTCTACTTTCACTCGCAAGCAGCGCCTCTCGCGGTTTCTGGTGAAATTACAATTATAAATTGTAAAAATGCTAAAATGTGTTCCAAGTATAATAAATTTAATTAGAAATATTGTAATATAATATTCCAAAGACGTTGTAAAAAAACTTGGCATTTCAATATTAATATATACTTAAAGAAAATATTGTAACGTTTTTGTGTTAAATGTTAAAATGTTGTAATGTTAAAATATATATATATTTACATTGTTAATTTAATTTCCTGTTGTTTTATAATAACCAAGATTCAAATTAAATTGTTGTTGTTTTTTATCGTTTGTTTATATAAAAAATGGCATTGTATGTGATGATGATAACAAAAATGAATTTTTAAATTAATATACATAATTCATTGAGAAAAAAAAGAAATAATTAATTATCAAATTCACAAAAGTGACAATATTTTATTTTAAATATAATAAATGTTTTCAAAATTATATTTAAAAACATATAACAATATTTATATTTATATACGTTTATGAATCTATATATAGGTGGATTGGATGTTTCCTAGAATCATTTTAACAAATGTTCGTTAGGAAAACTTTTACTCGGGTAAAACCCGGGCGAAGCCGGGTACATTCGCTGAATACAATTATTTACAAATGTTCGTTTGTGGCAAGATACTATTCCTTCAACTTCAAATTACCGAGTGGACCAATTAATATTGATTTTATTCAACTTATCGAGTATTTTTAAAGGGACCTGGAAAAAATTTCAAATTATCGAGAGTATAGACATGTGTAGATTCAATATAGGGATTGGATGTTTGCTAGAATCGTTTTAACAAATGTTCGTTAGGCAAACTTTTGCTAGAATAAAACCGGCGAAGCCGGGAACATATATATATGTTTGTCGGCTATGCACGCCCTCAATATGTAACTAATCTCGCTTAAATTTGAACAGGACAGAGAGTTAAATCTGGAAGAGTTTTTTGTCGCGCTTTAACCAAGAAAAATTATAATTAACCAGGTACTGAGCAACAATATTTTTTTAGTCAGAAATGATTATGACAATATTGCTGTATCATGCTTGATTGACATAAACAAAATTCTTTAGGGGAATATTCACTAAAACAGACAACGGGCGAAGCCAGATAATAATTTTCAGTGGGCAGGAACAAAATTCTACCTGCGAAACATTCACTCGAGCGGAAGACACACGAAGCCAGGTCATCTCTATATATAAAATATCGTTTCTCGGCCTTTTGGCTGAGAGCGTGTAGTTTATCTTTAGATATTTGTTATTTATATATATCTTTTTAAAAATATATTCAGTAGAGAGAGTGGATATGTTTGCTCGAAAAATATATTTTATATATTATATAAATATATAATGTAACGAATATTATTATCATTATTATCATAATATTCTGTGTGTTCCGGAATATTATTATCAATTATCAATAATAAATATATTATCAATAATATTCGTTAGGCAAACTTCCACTCGGATAAAACCCGGGCGAAGCCGGGTACACATCTGCTAGTATTTTATATATCGTTAGGCAGAGAGTTTGACAGCTAATTCTATTTTCTTAATTGTGTTCATTTCTTTTAAATTTGCATTTATGCATTTGATTACTTTATTTACTTTTACGTGCATCGTTCTTATGGATAATTAAAGGGACAAGTGCCTCTTATTATATATACACTTCGTTCTCTTTTTATGCGGTTTTTATGCGGTTTTGGAGTTATGCGGTGCAAGAAAAAAAAAATTATTCGAATTTCGAATTTTTTTTTTTTTGGTGATTCACTTTTTCTGAAAACGAATAAGAATAACAACTACAACTCCACTATTACGCAATCAATACAAAGAAAGAATTTTGTAACGTCCTGGTTGTATGTTAAGTTATCCAACAAACAGTAGAGGGGAAGTTCCAATGTCTTTTATTCCGCGCCTGCCGGTGTCTTACACAACTCGTGCAAAACCGAAATCAAAACTGAAAACCCGCCGGCGTGCCAGCTGCCGTTACAAATTTCTTTTTTCTTTTATTGACATGTTTTCTCTTGATTTGTTCTTAAAAACAAAAGAGACAAAAACAAAAATACCTCGTTAAAATTGCGTGTTTTTATGCTGCATTTTGTTTTTGTATGAAACTAATTAAAAAAGCCTGCATATTGGAAAGCATTAGAAAATAAAACTTTGTGAAAGAAGGTTACTACCGAAAACCGGAAGATAAATTTACTCAAGTGAATTGTAAGTTTTTTTGAATAATTTTAGTGCGTAATTGTACATTAAGTTTTTTCTATAATTTTTAGTCCTCTTAAAGAAAATGTGTGACAATAATAAAAAACAAAAAAGAAGTGCAATTTCGCTAGAAACCAAAATTATAATTCTCGATTGCTCGGCGAAAGGAGAAAGATCAACAGCAATAGGTAAACGTTATAATTTAGGCGAATCTACTATAAGAGCAATAAAAAAAAATGAAGCGGCAATAAAAAGATCAGTCAGATCTGGTACAAATTTGAGTTCTAAAATTTCATCATATTCAAGAGGCACTTTAATAGAAAAAAACAGAAAAGGCTCTCGTAATTTGGATTGAAGATTTAACTCAAAAAAGAATTCCGTTAGATGGACATTTAATCAAGATGAAAGCCCTTAAATTTTACAAGGAGTTAAAAGAATCAGAGCCTTCTACATCTTCACGTGAAAGTAATCCACAATTCTCTGCCAGCACAGGGTGGTTAACTGGTTTTATAAAAAGACATTATTTTCATAATCTAAAAATAAAAGGTGAGGTGGCTTCTGCAGATGAAGAAGCTGCTAGAAAATATCCTGAAAAGTTGGCTAAAATTATTAAAGCTGGAGGATATTGTGCCCATCAAATCTTCAATGCTGATGAAACAGGATTGTTTTGGAAAAAAATGCCAACCCGTACTTACATTGCAAAGTCCGAAAAAAATGCCAGTGGTTTTAAAGCTGCTAAAGATCGAGTTACTTTATTGCTGTGCAGCAATGCATCTGGCGATCGAATGTTAAAACCGCTGCTTGTAAATCGATCTTTAAAATCACGTGCATTAAAAGGAAAAGACTTAAATACACTGCCCGTACATTGGATGGCAAACAAGAAGGCCTGGGTAACAACGGCTATTTTCACTGAATGGTTCAATAAATGCTTCGTACCCGAAGTAGAAAATTATATGAAAGAGATGGGTCTCGAATTTAAGATCTTATTAATTCTTGACAATGCACCAGGTCATCCAAACTTAGAACATCCAAATATAAAGGTAGTTTTTTCCCTCCAAACACAACGAGCCTAATTCAACCATTAGATCAGGGAATTATTTCAACATTTAAAAAATATTATGTAAAATTCACTTTCCAATTCATTTTCGATAAAATGGAATCCGATACAATAACAGTTACTGAAGTTTGGAAACAATTTAATATCTTGAACTGTGTAGATCATGTTGCGTTAGCAATTGCCGAGATAAAATCACAAACTTTAAATGCATGTTGGAAAGCTGCTTGGCCTGAATGCGTATCAAAGAGAAATGAATCAAATAGAACAACAATAGTAACATCAGATATTATTTCAATTGCTAAGGAAATAGGTGGGGAAGGTTTTGATGATTTTGGCGAGCATGATATAGAAGAATTGCTTGTGGACGAAGCCCTAAATGATGATGATATTTTGGAAAGTATGGTAGATACTACTAAAGATTTCGAAACAGTAGATAGCGAACTGGAAGATGTTACTCCACTGGACGAAAAATTACTTCGGGAAGGCCTTCAACTTTCCGGTAAATTGGAATTTTTTTTAATTCAAAATGATAATGATGTAGAACGCGCCTTAAAATTCCAACGTGATCTGAAATTTTGTATGTCTGGCTACAGAGAACTCTACAAAGAACTAGTCAAGCCATCACAGCGTTTGATTACTGACTACCTTGTCAAAGAAAAAAAATCACTGAAGTTCCTAAAGAAGCATTACCATGTAGATCTGATGACGTAATTTTATCTTCAAGTGATGAAAGTGATCTTGCACCAATCCACAAACGGGTTCGCACATTATCAGACAGCGAATAATGATGAAAACATTCTTAATATGATTTTAAATAAAGTTTTGTTTATGTTTTTTTTTTACATATTAAGTTTTGTTTTTGTTATTAACACACATATGTGCCATTTATTAAAATATGATGAGAAAAAAATTAAATCTTATTATTTATTAATCTTTTTTTATGCGATTTCTGGTGCATTTTAAAACATTATTTAGGTTTTATGCGATTTTTTTAATAAATGGAACGTATCCATCATTTTACATATAAATGTATGTCTTTTTTTGTGCGATTTTTTTTATGCGGATTCCCCTGGAACGCATCTACCGCATAAAAAAAGAACCAAGTGTATATGTTATATTAAAATATTATTTTATTAAAAAAAAATTATATTTCATAGATTCAAATACTCTGCTAAATCGACCGCCAGAGGTCACGCTTCCCTTATAAAAACTCATTGTTGTTGTTTCCCGATGGCCGGCTCAAACCTTTGTACATTATGTAAATAAGTTTTTTAAAATTATTATTCTTACGCCTCAAGCCAGGCAGTACTTTAATCAAATTATGTTTTCTATATTCCATAAGCTCAATTAAAGCTAATTCTAATCTTCATTATTTTTGTTATTATAGTTTCGAGATTTTTAACCACGACTGCATTACCATAGCATAATCCTCAAGATAATCAAAAATCAAACAGAAATTCTTTTTTTTTTTATCACATATATATATGTATATGTGTATGTGTGTGAAAAAAAACACTTTTTTGTTATATTAATTTCCACACAATATAATTTTCAAATGGAATATTCCTAAAGTATATCATATTTTCAAAATGATAATCGATAGCAAAATTAAATATATAATCAGAGTGAAGAGAGGGAAATTCAAAAAATATAATTAGATTAATAAGGTTGGCGCAAAACTCATTCTACTTCTGTTTATTCATGATTTGGATCATATATCACGTGTGTGTGAAATAGGAAAATGTCGACCAGTAAATGTGATATATGAAATTCTACTTTGACTACGCATCGAATATTCTCAACTGAAAAATAGAAAAGAACATTTTAATTGGAAAATTGAATCTCTAGTTGTTCTTGTGTAATGCATATGCATTAAAATAAATTGAATTTTAGAGTATATCAAATTTCTATTAAAGTACACATATATATATATTCTAGTCAGATATCGTTAAGATAATTGGCAAATTCTATACTTAGAAAGAAAAATAATTAAACGTTAATATTAGGTTTCAACTTTGTAATAGAATCCATATCATGTACATCTTTTAAATTTAATATATTTATATTAAAGAGCGAATATATTCGTTTAAACCTAACTGAAATATAAGTTTTGATAAATATTAATATAAGAGGGAGCAAAATATTTATGTTAATTAATTATCCATTAGTGTAAATATTTGATAAAACAGTAATTAATGTAGAGTTGACAAATAACAAATATTGTGTATACACCTTCTACCTATAATATGACAAATTACGATAGGCTAGAGATGAATTTGAAGGGAAGATCGGAAGTTGGATCACTAGTGAAAATTAAGCAAGAAAATGATTATTCTTCGAATGTGAAAGCTTGTAAAAAATAAGAACGTACCCTCTACCATTAATTAGTTTATTTTCTTATTTCTTTTTAGTTTAATCTGGTTAGAAATGTGGTAGATAAGATAATTTTTTTGCCTTAAATACGAGGTAATCAACTCGTTTCTCTCTATATCTAAAAATGTTTAAAGTTTAATAAATTAATTTTATAAATCTGAGAGTTTACTTCAAAAACGATCCAACCGAAAGGCATTATCTCCCTGTGCAATGATACTTCAAAGGGATGTAAAGTTAGTGTATATGAAACCTGAATTATATAACTTATCGGCAATTATAAAGTTCTGAAGTCACCTTTCATACACATGTGAATATATTTTCATGTTATTTTAGAATTGTATTCATTTTCTGAACTATTCTTACAACAGGAAGAGTCTTGTTCTCTTGAAATTCTAATCCTAAACGTTTCGACGGTTCATAATAGTATATATCACTTATGACAATAAATCATTAGGAATCCCCACTAATTTAGCGATTATGTTTCATTTTATTTTAAGAATATTTCTAACTCCCTTATTGCGACGTTAAAAATAAAGGAAAGGCCGAATTCATGTGTTGGGAACCTCTCAATAATTTTGTCAGTTTAATCCTCTATCACTGGTTAACCCTCCCAGTGGTATCGCCTGTTTAATCTAATCTTATTAGTGAATCCTCACTGCGATTTCGCATGTTCACCAGAAACACTCGCGCTAAAATAGCAGCAATTTCTAATACCAGATGGCGCGCTAATGCATCATCTTCAAATAAAATATGTCATTACAAAGTGTTAGTCACTATAACGAGATCGCTTTACAAGAAGAACATTCATGTTCTCTTTTTAATATTAATCCCAAAGGCAAGGACGGTTTAAACATATTTACTCGTGGACAAAACATTTACTTTGCTGGTGTGCTGGAGCCAAGAACAAGACCGAGCCAGTTGTTATTTGAACTTGATCAATCATCAAGCTACTAGTTTACACTCATGGACAAAATTCAAAGAAGTTGCCCCTTTTAGCATGTATATCGGGATTCAGACACTAACTCTGAAAGATATTGGATATACAGTGCACTTTAATGAAGGCACCCGAGATATTCAAGTGTGAACATACATTCTGCGCAGATAAATAATATCATTTAAGTAATTTGTTTTTTTTTTCCTTTGAAAGAGGTGTAGAAATGTGTTAAAGGTTTAGTTAGGTGTTTAAATGTAAATTCTCTTATATCCCCCCCCCCAATTACAATTGATACCAAATATAAACTACTTATATACAAACACGCACACTGTGATCTTAATGTATAAATAAATGGATGATCGATTTATAATGTTTGTTTTCGTATAAATTAAAATTATTTCTCAACAACCATGGTATTATCTCACGCAATCCCAAGATTATTTTTATTATAGTTAAACAGGAAATATCTTGTGATTAGAAATGCTAAGAATAGATGCATTTTTCTTCGAAGTAACATAGGTAACGAATTTATTTAAAATCTCTATAAGAAATAAAAATGATAATTTGTTTTATAAAAGAGCGCGTAAGATGTATATCGCGCTATTAATTACTTGAACTATATTGCATGTTTATTTTCGATTTTCATTCAAATTTGAAAATAATTGCGCAATCTTAAATTTATTTGGATCGAATTAATTATAAAATATTTTACCTTTCTTTCTTTTTGGCCTGAAATAATATTTTAGGTAATAAGCCTATTAAATTTATAATATCATTCTCCGTGACTACTCTTTACATTTTATAATTCATTTCAAACTTCTAAAAGTAATATTAATAACTTCCTAATTTATGCAAAAGTGTACTGAGAGTATATATAAATATAAACGAATAAAATAAAGCATCAAGGGCTGCGTATCTTTATTAAAACGACGATATTACGAGCTTTCGGGCACATGCGCCCTTCTACAGGAATTAATAATATAATAATTATTATATTATTAATTCCTGTAGAAGGGCGCATGTGCCCGAAAGCTCGTAATATCGTCGTTCTAATAAAGATACGCAGCCCTTGATGCTTTATTTTATTCGTTTATAAATTGTACAGGGTTTTTCAATCTAAATATAAATATATTCATCATTTATTTATATTTATTAAAATTTGATTCATATTTTACTTATATTTTTTAATATATAAAAAGTGAAGTTTTATATAAATGAACAAATTGTTGAATTTATACGAGTGAAAAGAATGCTCGAACAATTAATATTTAAACAAATTGAGGTTGACTAATTTAATAATTTTAATTATATAAATGCTTAGAATATAGAAATTATTTTAGCATATCAAAGCTTAATTGTCAAAATACCTTTACATAGAGAGGCGTCCTCTAATTGTATAATTAATATCTAATAAATAACAGTAATTCATTAATATCCGAAAGATGAATCTTCCTTAATTCATTTTCAGCTACAGGTAAATTTCTAGACCTCGCTTATACAATGAATTATATATATAATGATGCATTAGCGCGCTATCTGTAATGAAAATTCGAAACTATTATAGACACGTATGATTATTTTACAAATTAAACACTTTCTACTGCCCTTACTGCAATGGAAAATTAAACTGGCGAAACCGCTAGGAGGGTTCACCACTGATGTGCCAGGCCCTCTCTTTATTTTTTCCATTGCGGTAAGGGCAGTAGAAATTGTTTAATTTGTAAAAGAATCATACGCGTCTATAATAGTTTCGAATATATATATATATATATATATATGTAGTAAACCCGATGTGGAATGTGCTGGGTGCAGTCGTGGTAGTGGGTGCGTGATGGGATTTCCACACTGGGACAACAAGGAGACAGAGGCAGGTCTAGATGGTAATTCCAAGAGGAAGGTAGACCACGGACGAAGACAGCGGACCCGGACGCCACGGATGCCCTACATCGCGGTGAGGGATCCGACCGACTGTAACGGGGTCGCTCTGGAAGCAACTACAACTATCTGACTAACTCTCCAACTATCTAACTGCCTGACGAAACTTTCTAACGACCCCTATATATAGCAACTCTCAGCCGTCTACCTGGCCTTGAATCTCATTGGCTGCTGGTCAAGCTGTTTGTTTGCTCAGGCGTGACGGCGCGCCTCGGTGTCTAGCCTTTCATCTCAGGTTTTGGTTTCGATGGATTGATTTTGGTTTCTATAGTTTGGTTTTGGTTGCGATAGTTTGATCTATGGCGTCGTTGGTCTACCTCCCTCTTTGCTTTATTGATACATCTTACAAGGTTGATACATATTTGTATAGAGATGGGATTACAGTAAACATCAAAAATATACTACAGAATGTGTCCCCGGTGATGAAGGTTTGGTTGGGGGAATGACATGTAATGAATGATGACCTAACAAACCTATTATATAAAAAAAAAGAAATAATTTGCATACAAATTAGTTAAAATTATAAAAAGTTACAAGTTAAACAGAGAAAGATGTTGTAATGGTGGTGTATCAATGAAATATAAAACAAGGTTATAAAAATAAAAAGGCACAGAATGAATGATAAAAGATTAAGGGGAAGTATATAATGCAAAATGGTAAATATGGTAAAATGATTCGTATAAGTAAAAATATCTTATTGCATAAAATATGAGCGGAGAAAAGTTTGTTTATTGGTTGAACATATAATGTGACGCTAAGGTTGAAAAAGGGAAAGGGGGTATCTGAGCATGTTTCTGCAAAGTAGTATCCCAAGTATTCTGCAATGCAATGCGAACTTGTTTAAGTGAGGCATTGTTTTCATTAACAGAAGGCCCACGATATTCCGTCTGCATCATTAGCTCAGATAGTGAAAAAGAAGTGGGAAGATTGATGGGGTAAGAGGGAGAGGTGGAGGTAAGAGGGATTCCTGTTGTCCAAAATGATTGTGCCCGGTTGAATGATGAAAAAAAAATTGAAAAGTTGAAAAATGGTGAATTGAAATGATGAGTCGGGCGATGAGAAAAAAATTTTAAAAAAATCACGCTGGATATCCTGAACTCATTATGGGGAATTCGTATAACGAGGAAGGATTGTTCCAGTCGGATTAATCAATGAAAAAAATAAAAATGTTTGGCGAACTGGAATCCCTTGGAAGGTTGGAGGTCTGAAGGATGCGGAAAAGGAGAGGTGGGTGCAAGAGCTTTATTGCTGTCAAATTTGATTGTGTCCGGCTTGTATGATGAAAAAAAAAAGTTGAAAGATGAAAAAAATGATGAGCCGGACGATGAGAGAGAAAAAAAAAATCTAACTAGGTCTCCTGAGCTCACTGTTGGGAAATGTACAGCAAGGAAGGGTCTTCTAGTTAGGTTAATCAATAAAAAAAAAAAGAAAATGACTGACGAACAATAAACTCTTGATGGCTGTGAAAGGTTGGGAGGAAAGGTTCATGGGATAGAGTTAGAGGCTGTAAGGGAAGCGTAAAAAAAAAACATTTTGAAAATCTATTAACAAAGATAAAATGATAAATGTTTTATCTCTTAAGAAATATTAAAAATATTGTTAGGTGTAGGTTTTTTTTTTAAATGGTGGCTAAAATAGTTGAAGTTGTAATATGCTAGGTCTAAACATGATGAGAAAAAGAGAAAGAGAAAAAAAAATTAAAGGTAATAACATACAAAGGGTGGGTTGGTAGTTGAAGACATTAAAAAACAAAATGATATCGATTAATAGTGAAATGTCTTATCCACATCGGTAAGTAAAAAAAAAAGTCCAATACCACAAAACTGGGTAAATTGTAAGTCTATTTACAATGAAAGAAAAGTCAAAAGAAAACAAAAATATTCGTTCCTGAAAAAAGGGAACATTTTTACACACAGTGTTTAGTTGTAGGTGTAGGATTAATGATGTCCTTCTAGTTTGGCCTATGGGGAGGCGATGTGGCCCTATGTCGCTTTGGTCCAGTCTGAGAAGTTGGTCTTTTTTTTATTCCTAACGAGAGCCGGTAATGTAATGCATGTTCGTAATAAAGTATACCCAAGTCCTATAATTGAATGCTTGACAGACACTAGTGTTGAAGATTGGAATATTGTCATGGCGATGGGAATTAAAATTGATGTGAACAATCTAGAAAAGTGAGATAAAAATGTGTGTTTTAACAGGTGATACTCAGGTGGTGCGAGAAAATCGAGCTTGTACAGCCTTGTGTAGCGGTGATTAGGTTATAAAAATTATAAAATAATGAATTTACGAAATTCGGTAGAGTTTCGTAATTAACAATATAACACAGGCAGGAATGAAATGCAATGGGATATGGAAATTTTATGGTATGATATTTAGTTTTCGCATTTTACATTTGTATTTGTTTTGGTAATTGTGAGAAATAGGGGAGGCACATTTTGAGATGGGATAATTTAAAATTGAAATTTATAAAAATACAAATCTAGGACTAGTTTTTAAAACTTTTAAAATATTGAGAAATATCAATTTGAAATAGCAATAGGTTAAGTAAAATAAAGAGCATAATAAATTTAATTATTAATACTATGGCCATAAATAAGGTATTAAAAAAAAACACACAAATAAGTTTAGAAAATATGATTCGAGTAATTAAAATACAATATGATTTTTTTATGTAAAATTGAAATTAATGAATTTAAATTTAAAAGTTGCGTAAAATAAAAGTAAAAATTGGTAAATGAGGGTGTACAAGGTTTAAAATTTGAATTGAAATGCTATAAAAATGGTAAAATAATGAACTTGATGGATTTATAAAAATAATGTTATTGCTATTAAAATGGTATCGAATCATTAATTCAGAGCAAACGGAGATAGTGTTACATTAAATAGTTCTGTAGAGAAATTTCTCCTACCAGATGGATGTCTTGAATGGGGCTTGTGGAGTGGGCTGCGATGAGGCTTGGTGGTCACTTTTTGCGATGGTTGCCATGGGACATCGTCGATGTTGGTTGGCGGGGCAATGCCAGGATTTCTCGATGAGTCTCGTCTGCCTGTTCGAGCCGATGGATGAAGATGTTTGTGGCGCAGGAGATGTTGATGGGGGCGATGGTGACCTCCTCGGTGCGAGGCGCAGCAAGTCCTCGCATGGCGTCTTTTAGGCGGCTTACTCGGTCTTCGCAGTGGGGCTGCATGTTGGTGAGGGCATCCGCGAAGTACTCGTTTCCGGCCTCGTCATCCTCTGCATGTCGTTGTCCTCGTTTATCCTGTCGACTTTATCGGGTTCTGTAGTAAACCCGATGTGGAATGTGCTGGGTGCAGTCGTGGTAGTGGGTGCGTGATGGGATTTCCACACTGGGACAACAAGGAGACAGAGGCAGGTCTAGATGGTAATTCCAAGAGGAAGGTAGACCACGGACGAAGACAGCGGACCCGGACGCCACGGATGCCCTACATCGCGGTGAGGGATCCGACCGACTGTAACGGGGTCGCTCTGGAAGCAACTACAACTATCTGACTAACTCTCCAACTATCTAACTGCCTGACGAAACTTTCTAACGACCCCTATATATAGCAACTCTCAGCCGTCTACCTGGCCTTGAATCTCATTGGCTGCTGGTCAAGCTGTTTGTTTGCTCAGGCGTGACGGCGCGCCTCGGTGTCTAGCCTTTCATCTCAGGTTTTGGTTTCGATGGATTGATTTTGGTTTCTATAGTTTGGTTTTGGTTGCGATAGTTTGATCTATGGCGTCGTTGGTCTACCTCCCTCTTTGCTTTATTGATACATCTTACAAGGTTGATACATATTTGTATAGAGATGGGATTACAGTAAACATCAAAAATATACTACATATATGTATAATTCCATATGTACAAGTGTGCGCTGTGTATAATATAATCGCTGCGAACTTTGCGAACTATTAAGAAGAGAGTAACAGAAAGGGAAATAGATTTAACCAAATGACTCAAAACCTACAGAGACTGTCAAAACTTCCCTGACGCAGAACATAACCCCCATTTGTGTTTATTCACTCTCCCAGAAATGACAGCATAATTGTAACAATAGAGACCCCGAGCATAAGAACTTCGCACCTAACTAATCCCATAAATAAAAACGGAGGTTCAGAGAACGTTTTGCTCATCTGGAGAATATTTAAAAACAGGATAAGGGAGAAACACAAAAAATCCACTTTATAAATTTTTAAATAATTAGATCGTATAGTTACACTCCCATGTCCTAAAGTTAAATAGACAATCATCAAAATATAACACCTAATTATTTTATATCTGTTTATAAGTATATTATTTTCATATATATCTTCTATTTTATATATTACAAGTATTATATTATCGATGGGAAAGTTCACCGCTGATTAGCTAGGTTATCCCATTATTTGTATCATTGCACAAAGGGAAGTATAAAATTGTTTTATTTGAAAATATACATCCGTGATGCTATAAAATTGTGTTGCGTCGCCTCAGACGCTTTCTTGTTCTTTGTCTGATCAGGAGGGCACAAAGATAGCACATGTGAGTTCGTAAGGAATGCAGCAAAAGTTAGCGATTCATTATATGTCGCATTGTAAAGAAAGAGTACAATAAGTTGACCTTGTCTTCAACTTCTCTCAGAAAGATTCTTGGCGCCGTGGATGTCACTCTTGTGAAACGTTTCGCTTCATACTGCACACGTCCAGCCTGGGCTACCACCGCCTTGTATGCCGCCCGATGTCAGGCTCTCCTGACACCGTCTTGCAGGATCATCCACACGCCCGGAGGCAACTCGCCGCGTCTTCCATTCGCCGCAGATGTGTTCAGACTGTCTGTCTTCCCCCACACTGGAATGTCGTCCTTGGCTACTGTCATCCTCCAACATGGGTCATTCTCCGCAGCTGGAATCCACCCATCTTTCCTCAACTTTACTCTGGAATCTTGGCTCTTCGATAATTTGTCATCTATTTTACATAAGTTTACATTTTTCATAACATTAAAGTATATGTTGTATCAACAAGAAATATTAATTATACCAATATATATTCTGATTGTCAAAACACCAATATTTTTCAATTAACAGAAACTTCTTCAATTTGTATTGTGGATGGTATCAATCTACACAAGCATATTCAATGTGTCTATATGTGTCGATAAGCCAGTACATTGTTTGACCTTGAAAAATGATAGATTTCTATCCATTTCTCTATATTAGTTTAAAATAAACAGATTATGTTCATATAATTTATGCCCTGCCTTCTTTTACTTAATTCTCTATAATATATATTCAATGGAAAACGGTTGAAATATAACTGGTCGAAATTGTGTTGAATACGGAATGGTCAATTAGAGCGGTTGGAGGAAGTTTATGTCTGTCACCGACATTATTGCTCCACGCTAGGATGTGTCGGCGCCACTTTGATCATCCCCGGTCTAAGTGCTGTCGGCGCCACCGGCTTTATTGCGATCATCTGCCGGAGCGTTCAACCTGTTGTGGACGATCTAGTGACCCACTTACCCTTTTACGATACGGATTTGCCTGTTTATCTAATATTCTAAGTATAAAATGTCCGCCTGGAAGCTTAAAGGATACAAATTGTGCCCTATTTAGTTATTGGGTTCAATAAAACAAATTTTTAAAATCTAAGGCACCCATCAGTAAAGAGAGGTTAGGATTCCAATTACAATGTCATTACGATATCTTACTATGTTATTAAATTTTATATAGGTGCTCTTTTTATATTTAAAAAATAATTTTAGAGACCATAAATAAACGAAAGTAAATGGGTGAAACCGCTTGGATAATATGATGAGCCATGCACTCCAAATATAATTTATCCATTGCAATCTTGAAGGTCTTCCTAATTTCTACATCAACAAATATTTTTGACAATAAAATTATACATATTTTTTTCCTCATGGCAACATAGGTTACATAGTTACACCATTTAACCTTACGTTTAATTTGAATATGTTAAATGCAATAGCATAAATTTTGTGAAACAAAATTGTGAAATCATCTGTGTAATTGTATATATATATATATATATCACCCTATTTTTATATTATCTATTTTATATTCGACTATAAAACATATAATCTGATGCGTGAACACACGCCAATAACAATTATTTTATGAAAGGATATTTTTTTTCTGCCATATTTATTATTACTTGCCCGTAGAAGAACAAAATTTGCTCGAAAGCTTGCAACACATCAAAATAGAAAAAGAAAATCTTTGCCCAAAAATAGATTTCCATAATCATATAATTTAAATATAATATTCTATCATTTTCTGAATTTTTTAGCATATTCACAAATATATATATAGTCATTCTTGATTTTTAACATAATTACTAAATATGATACCAATTACTCGCGTAGTCTTTGTATATATATATATTATCGAAATATACTTAGATAATCATTTTAAGTTTCAATACTCCTGCTAAAAAAAATTCTATTTATTCTTCTCATCTTTAAAACTATTTAAAAACAATATATTTTATCGATATTTTCTGTGCAAACCGCATAGAAGGACTAATGGATATGCCACAACACCAACTTCTCAACAAAAATACAGACAATTCCAAACCAGTATGCCATGGGTATGCTGAGGCCTTCGTCAGTGAGGGTTGGCTATGATTTTCTGACAACCTACGAGAGATAAAATCGACCGAAATGGCTCAAAATGTGCTATAGCTAGAGACGTGGCAGGATTTATCTATCTTAGGTCAAAATACATCGCAAATTTGATGGAGTAATGTATTAATGTGCGAAAAGGCCAATTCTCCTCTATATATTACATCTCTAAATAGTTTCATTTATCATCGGAATTCCACTGATGAGCCGTATTTTTCTGTTGCCTTAAGGCAGTAAGAAGTTTTTTTTATTTGTAAAAGAAATGTTCGAGCTATAGAGATATAATATTGTTGCTTCGTTTTCAGACGTCGTTTGTGTTCTCTCTTTGTTTAATCAGGATAGAAAAAGATGACACGTAATTTCGTGATAGGATGCAGCTAAGTTATGACTTTATTAAGGTAGTATGAAATGGAAGAAATACGATAAGTGGGACTTGCCTCCAACCTCCGCCGACAGACAGACACTTGGCGTCGTGGATGTCACTCTTGCGAAGCATTCTGCTCCCCAAACAGTCGAGGTTCGGCCCGGGCAACACCGACTTTTAGGCTGATCCCCTACCGACCGAAACACTCGCCTCGGTGTCCACTTTCCACAGAGCAATCCGCTCCGTAGAGTCTAGTCACCAACCCCGCCTTTCAATATTCAGTGCACTTCCGCGGTCAGGTTAACAGCTGTCCGGTGACTTCTCGCCGAGACTCCTAGCTGTAAAACTTCCTGCCTCACACTGTCGTTTTATACCCACGCCATCCCACACAAACTTCACTCCGAACTCCGGCTATCCCTGGCAAGCACGTGTTCTCAAACGGCAGAATCTTTATTTCTGGCATCACACCGTAACAATACATATATGTGATTAACACATCATTTCTTACTATAAATATTATATCTCCTGGTTATTTATAAAAACGCGAGTGGAAATATAAATATTCCACGAAAATCCTCATCTAAAGAAGTTAATCTAACGATCTTTATTTTAGCATTTAAATGGTGAAATTAGATTTAATTACTTTCTCGTTAAGTCTACAGGATGCAGCCATTAAGGAAAAAACCAAGAATTGTTTTATTTTTATTTATTTTTTAATTGATTCCATTTCTTGGAATGTAAAAGGCTCTAAAGTTTGTTGAACACAGCTGAGTATGGGTTTAATGGAAAACCAATATTGGAAAAGGATACCAATATTTTACAAATTCTATATTTGAGAGGTCGGCGTGTCATTAATTTCTCCACGCCAATTTGTCTGTCGATCTTTTCTCTAACTCTATATCGTGCCTTCAATATACACTATTTTTTCCGCAATTCTATTTTATTTATAAATTTTCTTAGAGGCTGAATTTTTGTGCAATATTTTAAACATTATAATATCTTCTCTAAGGTTTACATATTTTTGATAAAATCTAAGTAAGTAGATATTATTTATATTATTAACATAAATTTATTTTAAGATGCTTCACATATATTCGCATTATCAATATATAATAATAATTCTCATTGAATAATAACTACATTATCGCAATCACACTCTAGGATAGAAAGCAGAAATAATTAGTTTTTTCAAGTTTTCTCATTCATGTGATAAGTTTGTATGCTCTTTCTTTCGATTTAACCCATAAATAACTACATTAAATAGTTTATTATATTTTAAAAAGATGCATATATTGGATTTAAAATGAATTTATTGTTCCAATATTTCGAGGGGCAACTCGCCTCTCTTTATCGAGGTTGTTTGTGTTTTTCACTAAAGCATGCGCGCACGCGTACACCACTCTCGTTCCACAAGGCCAACGAAAGAATTGTATCCTTTTATTTTATAGTTTATTATGTTGCTTTAACCGATATTTCTTTATTTTGTTTTTTAAGAACTATAAAAATTCATACTTTCAGTGAGTTCAAGCACACATTATGGGTGCATTGACTTGAGTGATTTAACACAAAGAGCATAATTGAGGAAAATTTTCAATCCAATATATGCCTTTTTCATTATCTAATATATATAATAATCAAAAGATAGGTACCTATCCATTCAAATATGAATTTAAAAGAGAGAGCAATGCACTATATTTATTATCCCAGTAAAAAACTTGAAGTTTGAGATAAAGACTGAGCCACAGCACTAGTTTTGGCGAATTCACACACACACACACACACACAGATAAAAATTAACTTATATACCTGAATTTACATCTATATTTAGCCATAGACATTACCTAGCCACTTTATCAGTCAAAAAATCTTCATTTATAAAATGTGAATATTTTCGTTTTATCTCTTGTGTATCTCATTAAATTACAGCCCACCCAGAACTGACGAGGGCCATACATCGACACCACCGTCTCCAGAAGAGCGATTCTCAGTTTTCCAAAGCTGGTGTGGTGATTTTTTCGCGGACCCGAGTCTGTTAGTTGGCAGAGACAGTCAATAGATGGCAGCTATTTTGACGGGAGGGGGGACCTTTATTTTTATAAATCATTATCCTCCCGGCAGAATTTCCATATATATATATATATATATATATATATGTGTGAAGAAATAATAAAAAATATATAAAATATCAGGTGTTGGTATCAAAATAAATTAGGCATATCCTGACCAGGAGCACATGAGCTTTTAGGTAAAATGAGCAACAGTAAAATGTCTGTTTGAACCTACTCTAAAAGCGCTCAATATATATTTATCTGAAATCTCTCTCTCTTGGTTTAAACTCATATCTTACTCACAATATAATTCTTATAGAAATGAACAAAGCATTTCTTAGAAAAAGCCATTGAATCTAGTCTACTCAATTTGTTAATATTTGTAATTATCAAATAAAAATAATTTTCTATTTATTATTAAATTGTAATATTTTAAAACATATTCATCTCAAGATCTTAATAGTTTCAAAACAAATGTTTAGTACATGTAATCTCTTTAATAACATTTTTATGATATTTTACCTTCTCACAATTAAATATCTTCCCATTTGTTATATAATGTTCTAGAAAATAATTTCATTTTATAATTATTTTCTAAAAGATCTCGCTAGATGGCAAAATCTACAAAACGTAGTAAAATGGCAGAATCGATAGCACTCCCATTTTAGATAGAGCTAACGAGCCTAAATGTGAATATTTCATGTATTCCTGTAGACACCATCACCCCAGTGAAGCCCATAAAAAGAGTGGAGAGATATAAAAGTGGAATTTTAAATGAGAACACAGTGGAAGAATCAAATATATTTGTTATGTAACATAGATGGATATAGTGGAGGTGATGTTTAAAATAAAATAGAGTATATATATCCGTAAACAATTCTTTAAAAAACATCTTGAAACCTATTCCTCTTTTTTAGTCCACATTTCCTTTATCTACGGAACTATTTCCATTAAAATATTGTTTATTTGAATCAATACCATGATAGAATTTTGATATTCTGTCATGCAAGAATATTGTATAAAAAAGGTTTATCTGAATCAATGATATCATATGGTAGTCTTTTTCTTACACATTATCTAGGCGTTACATACACCAAATATAACTATTTGTCACAAACCTATCGACAATATGATAGAAATATTCTGCGCACATATCGAGATTTTCCAACAATATAGCGCATTCGGAATGAAGATATTAAACACGATATTTTCATTAATACAAATTTCCTACTGTCCTTACTGCGATCGAAGAATATTAAGAGGGCCTGGCTGATCAGTGTTTGAACCAGGGACATCAGGTTCTAAAGTCTAAAGCTTTCAGATCTAGGCTATTTTGCCTATTATATAATAATTTAAAGAAGAATTAATATTTACAAATTTTTTATCTTCAGCCGGGGAGTCTTCCCCACCGTGCAAGTGTCCTCTTCCAGGCTATGAGGGGGTCCTCAATTCCAACATGATCAGTGGTGAACCCTTCAAGCATTTCGCCTGTTTATTCTATAATACTGCTTTTTAGAGCTCTACTTTTGTACTGGGAGATTATGCTGATATAACTGACATTGTAGGGAGGATCTTATTTATAGTATTAAGAAAACTATGTTCATAGGCTTTGAGAACATCATAAACTCATGGACAAAACTTAAGAAAGTGGAAAGTGTATTGCTTTTTAAAGAGACAGAGGCAATTTTCTGTTCATACTTGTTTATCTCGTATGTCTTCAATAGAAGTCACTGTATCAAATATATTTCAGAGTTATTTTTCTGAATCCCGATATACATGCTAAAAGGTTCAACTTATTTAAGTTTTGTCCATGAGTGTATATTTTCTTATTGAATATTTGAGGAAGATGATTTCTCGATATCAATATCTATATGTATTTATAATATCCTCAAAGCTTATGTTCCTACTTTGCCTAAACCCTTCAAACAGGGATTACTCTACAGTGTGGGATAAACATACAAGAGTTTCCCAATACTATCCGGGTAGTTGGTGTTCGGCGCTCCAGGAAACCGGGTTAGGTCTCACTTTTCAGCCCAATACAATAATATGGCATATTAATAAAATGGCGAAACACTGGGAAAGTCCACCGCTGATAAACCAAACCCACCAAATATTTTTTATGATGCATCAGCAGGCCATCTGTTAGGAATATTTGAAACTATTATAGACGCGCATGATTCTTTTGAAAATTAAACAATTTATACTGTCTTTACTGCAATGGAAAATTAAAGGGAGTAAAGGCATTGCAGTAAAGGCAGTAGAAATTGTTTAATTTTCAAAATAATCATACGCGTCTATAATAGTTTCAAAAATTTTTAATCGCCGTAATGGCAGCGCAAGAAATTTATTTTAATCAAAAAGAATGATTAATGTTAAAATGTTTACCTTCGTATACGTATAATATACTTTCTTAGAATTTAAGCTCTTTCCCCTTTCTCTTATTCCGCCATGATTTCAAAGAATTGATCGTTCAATTACACTCTAACCATAAATCGACATATTCAACTAGCAACTTGATTCAGAATGTTTCCTTAAAATAAATACCTCAAGTCATTTATGTCTATTCGCGCCGAATAATAAATCAAAAATCAATACTATCAAATATATTCATGTATATGTTCAGAGAAAGTAAATTTTATTGTTGTCACCAATAATTTAAATATTTGGTCCTTTGAAAGATGAGAAGGTTGTGTTTTATCCACCTTTGAACATGTGGCAGAAAATTGTGACGTCTTGAATCTCTCGCACACAGATCCTGGAACTGACCGACATATGATACTTGGCTATTCCTTGTTTTAACATATTCCAAACGGTCTAGGTCCTTGTTTGATTTAGCACATTTTGCCAGAGTTGCTCTCATGTTCCTTTTCGCTGTGTAGCAATCATGATAAAACCAAGGGTTAGACTTTGGGTTATCCATTTTGGTCTCAATTTGCATACAAGTTTTTAACAATGCATTTTTGATCTGCTTGACCATGTTGTTCATTATATTTTCAATCGAATTATTCCAGGATCCATAAGCTCTCCCTAAGTTCTCTGCGAATAGCGTTTCTCTTTCAGATTTCCATATATATCTTTCTTTGATATTGAAGAAATGTTCGTCACCTGTTTCCTTCCCCAACACGTATTCATTTTTATTGATACTTGGCTATACGTAGAGTTTAGAATCTATTTGTAAGTTTGAATGGCGAAAACTAGAATCGTTTCTTCTTGATACGTTGAAGCTGTCATTAAGAGTATGCGGGATTCAATCAAAATTACCATATTCCTTTGAAAGTAAAATGTACTCGTATTCCATCACATTGGAGAAATAGAAGAAAATACCTTAAATACTTGATCAACTATTCAGCATAAAAAGAATAGCTGATCAAGTATTTAATATAAAATATGTACGGAACACACGAACCTTTTCTAATTTCATTGTTTAAATTATAAAAATACATTAATTAAATAGAATATATATATGACATATAAGATATATATATAGATTGATATACTGTATATAGAGATATTTTTTTCCATTCTTAAAAATAAAAAGCAAATGAGAGATCATGATCATTACATTTTCAGAGTTCTTCACTATGTATAATTTATTAAATGTAGTATTTTTATCACTATAATAATTAAAAGACGTCTCAGTTATATAATCCCTCATTCGAAAAAAAAAAACACAGCACAAAGACAAACACAACACACATAGTTAAAGGTTCAAACATGTAGAGTAACATTTGTGTTTTTCGAAGGTAATCAAAATGTTATTTTTCACTTCTGTATAGTATTATCTCCCTCTCCAAATATAAGTAGCACTTACTATACAATCAATGTAACCATACTCCATTATATAGAATAAGCAACTATAATCAGGATTAATTAATTATAACTTTCCCGATCATTCATGCAAACTATTTTAATGAGATCTTCGGTTTAATTTACATAAACTAAGATAAAGAATTATCCATTGTATAAAAGCAATTGTATGAAATGAATAATTATCATATACCATACACAGACAATGGGAATAGTGTATTAGTGTATTATGTTGCTTATCGTTATTAACTGTACACGATGTAGAAGTGAAGTTTATTGTTTAACTCTATTCGATTATAATAATTGCATCCTTAACTATAACATGCTTCATATTGTCATTCTTCCCTTTATAATTCGCTTTAGTGTTTGATTTGAGGAATATAGAGATATATGTTGTTATTATATTACATATAATAATATTAGATAATAAAAAGGCATATATTGGATAAAATAAAATATTTTATTCAATACAATATATTCCTATTTATTATCTAATGATTCAAATAGGCATTGCTCTGTTTTCAGGACAATATAATTATATGTTCTCATGTACTAATTTGACTATTTAATTCTAATTATATTTGAGGCCAAACACACAAATACATTTGAAAATATTTATGATACAGAATATTTTTAAAATTTATATATGTTATATATATTTTATTGACTAACTATTATATATATAACCATAATATATAAAATATTTCATATTAAAACCTATATATAACATTTCGCGTTTTTTGGAGATATAATCATACTAGCCGAATGACCCGGGCAACGCCCGTGTTTTACCCGATTGAATGTTTTTATTCAAATACTATTTGTTACAATTATAAATTGGCGCCTTAAATAAATGCATATATTAGTTAATAACTATAGCCTATGTGCTTTATCTGTCTATGTACTGTTGGCTTCCGTAGGCGTCTCTTACTGGGAAAAAGAAAGAGAGGATTCCATTTAGTTATTAACTAATATATGCATTTATTTAAGGAGCGACCCGCTCCAACACAATAGTTACAAAAACGAAAAGGCGAGTGGGGGGGGGGGCATGATGGGGGGGGAGGGGCAAAGGTGGCGTGATCGTAGCCAACCAATAGGAGAGCGCCATTCCAAAAAAAAAGCAAACGGTGACAGAGATGAAAACTGAGGAATTAAGAGATGAAGAACGCATGACGCTCGTAACTGTATATAGAATTACTCGAACTTCCTATGTCTTTGTAAAGGTGCTATTATAAAGTTAGGACAATTTTATATATGATTCGCATGTATGACATAGACATTTTAATTAATGGTCACAATTTGTTTAAAAGAAATTTTATTCAATTTAAAAGGGGCACATTTGATAGAGAAAAGCAAGAATTTATCTGAGAACCAGCGTAAACTTTAAAACGAAATAAACTTAGATATTGATATTTTTAAGCTTTTATTTCACACATATCTGCCGTCTAAACGAAATGTTTCAGTTTTTCTTTTGTAATCATTCCCTATTACGTACACCTTGGGTTAAATAGTCGCATATAGGTTTTACTGAACCTTTTAATCATTGATTTTAAACCCGAGCTGAGACCCTTTACTCAGTAGGAAACTGTAGGCTTCGTGATTTGACCCTAGTAATCGCCCTTTATTCATAACCATTCCATTTGTTGTACTTGGTACTAGGATTTTAGCTGTGCGCTCAGCCCATATATATTTACATATTGGTCATACATATTGAACCAGAAGGACATTTCTCCATTTAAAAATATATTAAATGATGAATATTGTTTATTACCTAAGTGAAGCGTGTGAATTCTATTCAAATTTTATTAGTTTGTTAACATGTCATCATGCTTCTGTCCTTTATATTTTATAAATTAGTATCTTGAAAACTTCCTTTTTTCTTATGATCCGCTTATATGACGCATAAACTGCCTAAGCTTCAGCGTGAAGATGTTTTATAATTCTAAATTGTTAATAAAAACTTTTAAAATTATTTTAATATCATCCTTATATATACTTTCCCTTTAGATTTCTTTACTTCTTATATCATTTTTTTCATATACAAGTATTCAATATAATATAATGCGTCTTGTGATTTTGGAAAACGGCATTTGAAAACCATCCCGCGTGTGTTTCTTTTCAACGAAAAATCAAAATTTATTTTAAGGAGAAATAACGATTATTTCTAACCTTAGGGATGAGGTATGAAAGGATGAATTGTGGACACTTTTATTTTTCCGTTCATCATTGCTCTTCACAATTCATTCTTTCATACTTCATCCCTAAGGTTAGAAATAATCGTTATTTCTCCTTAAAATAAATTTTGATTTTTCGTTGAAAGAAACACATGCGGGATGGTTTTCAAATGTCGATATACAATTATATACAATATATGTATATGCAATTATAAAGTGATAACGTGCCATATATATATATAAGAAATGAGAGCATTCAAGCATGAATGTTTATTTTAAATATAAAGCAAATTTCTACTGTCCTTACTGCGATGGAAAAATATTGACTCCTTCGAGAGGAATCACCCATGATGAGCCAAGTCCTCCCAATATATTTTGTTCAACTCTGTAAGGACAGTAGAAGTTTTAATTTTATAGTTAAAAGAAAGATTCATGCTTAAATACCTTCATTTCATATTTATATCTAAAAATTGATTTGGATTCTTTTGGATTCAGGGATTGTTATTATAATGTCAGTATAGAAAGCTAAAACTGAACAATTATCATTCTTGTATTTATTGTTATAAAAATAATTAAGCTCTTAATTTATAAGAAATTGATTTATACTAATAAACACAAAAAAATAACATATTTGCCAAATTATATATACTTTTTTTTATTACGATGCACTAGCGCGCCATCTGTTATCAAATTACGAAACTATAGACCATATTTTCCAAAATTTTTCCATTGCAGTAAGGGCAGTAGAAATTGTTTTATTTTAAAAAGAATATTACGCGTCTAAAATATTTTCGTAATTATATATACTTAAAAAAATGAATATATAACGTTTTTTATATATAATATTCACTTTAAAAAACAGCTATATTTGACAATTCCTATATATTAAATGGCACCAATGTTGTCCCCCAACTACCAGCGGTATGGGATTTATTCCATGACCTGATAGCAACCGGTGGCGTTCCGTGCTCTACTTAAATTGTGTTGGATCCACTTAATTTTGCAGGGATCCATATAATGGATATCTCGAGATTAGATTGCAAACCTCATCTAATAAGCCACGATTATATATTGAATGCGGTGGTATATTGGATTCTATCCCGGCAACTCTCTATAATTAACAGGGATGTTGCCACAGCATATTGGTCGCCATCTCGGTCGGGAGCGGAGAACAAACCCTAAGAGATAAGGAATGCCAATTACGTTGAGAGTAATCAAAATAAATTATTTTCTTTTAATTGAATTTTATGAAAACTTTAATTATTCCTCTGATTGAAGTACCAATATGTGTATTTTTAATATACGTTGAATGTGTGATAATATAAAATCCGTTTAGTTCATTATATATTTATTGTTTGTTTATTTTTTATTTATATGTAAATATATGATTTTTTTAAAATAATAATAAAGGTCAGGTGTTGGTATTAAAATCAAAAAAGGGAACAGGCTAAATCAACGTTTAGTTGATTTCTGTTCCACTAGATGGCGCTCTGCCATCTGAAAAGCTCATGTGCTCGTGGTCAGGATATGCCTTTTTTATTTTAAAATATAATTATTTTTTTTAAAACTATTTTATAGATTGGCGAATTTTTATATATTGTATTCTCCAAAAAGAAATGAGCAATATGTGTGTTAGATATGATTGAAAGGAATATTTTGTATTTGATTATATTTTTTATGCAACACAACACACACATTCCAACTAAACATTAAATAATATTTTGTAGAGCTGAACGGGGATTTCAGAGAATTTTTTAAAAGCATTTTTTTTTAAATTTTTCAATAAGGTTTGAATAAAAATTAATTATATATTGAAAATATGTAATTTTTTTTCATATTTATTTTCAATATAAAAATATAGATAACATGACTCTGGAATATTTTTTTTATATTTAAAATGGAAACAATAATGGTTGAACTAGGGCAGAAATAGGTTGGCACCAGGTTAGGTTTTGTCAAAAGTTAACCTGGCGGCTGTTTCGACCCTGAGCTTGACAGCTCAGCCAATCTCTTAGACCGTTAAAGGAACCTTGTTGTATGATAAAAACTGAAGATAGAATATCAATTATTAATGATACACAATTGAATTATTTAAATTCGCTAAAACTTTATAGCAAAGAGTATTTTTCTAAATTCTTAATCGATGGCTTTTTCCAAGGTCAGCCGGTTTCAACGATAGCTGTTTTCAAGGTTAGCCGGTTTCAACGATAACTGTTTTCAGGGTTAGCCGGTTTCAACGATAGCTGTTTCCAAGGTTAGCCGGTTTCAACGATAGCTGTTTCCAAGTTTAGCCGGTTTCAACGTTAGCTGTTTCCAAGGTTAGCCGGTTTCAACGATAGCTGTTTTCAAGGTTAGCTGGTTTCAACGATAACTGTTTTCAGGGTTAGCCGGTTTCAACGATAGCTGTTTCCAAGGTTAGCCGGTTTCAACGATAACTGTTTTCAAGGTTAGCCGGTTTCAACGATAGCTGTTTCCAAGGTTAGCCGGTTTCAACGATAGCTGTTTTCAAGGTTAGCCGGTTTCAACGATAACTGTTTTCAAGGTTAGCCGGTTTCAACGATAGCTGTTTCCAAGGTTAGCCGGTTTCAACGATAGCTGTTTCCAAGGTTAGCCGGTTTCAGCGATAGCTGTTTTCAAGGTTACCCGGTTTCTAAGATTTATGTTTTCCTAAATTTTGGTGCACAAAATATTTTATTCTTCTCAAAAATATCTTTAAAATATTCTTCAAACAGAGCGATCAAACAATTTATATGAAAAAATTAATTATGGAATTTCCTGATAATTTTAGAATAAGAACCTGGGATTCTATCAGGTATAGTATCAAAATTTTAAGGGATATATCTGATGTTTAATTTTCTTCAAAAAATAAGCTTACGATAACAAACTCAGAACAAATAAATTCTTGCACCTCGTAGTTTCAATGATTTATCAATTGTAACAGAAATATTTTCTGATGCTCATTATATATATTAATGACAATTGACATGCCTATTTACTGTATTAATGTTCAATAATCAATACTTTCAGCACATAGGTTTATTCTCTATATTATTAATTAAAAAGGGTCTGTGTTATTCGTGTTTAAAACTTGGCAATGGTGGGATTTTTCTCTCGAAATATTGCGTTAAATTAAATGTATTTTTCAAAATCCTAAATATGTCCAATATACATATATATTATATATAATTCTACATTTTTATATTTTGTAGATCTCTAAAACATAAATAATTCATAAAATAAAATTAAAATTTGACCAATTCAAACATACTTGTGTTTATATGCAATGTAATCCTCCTCAATGCAATAGATTACGCAATTCAGAACTTGATATCGAGAAAATGATAACAAAGTGAATATTCTGTTGCAACTTTAAAATTCCTGTCTGAAATTCATCAGTAATTTAGAGTTCCATTAACATCAGAAGGGAAAAAAGACGTTGCTGTCTTCTCCATCACTAAATATTTAACAAAGCTGTTTCCAAACTTTGTCCCATTGACATGGAGTGGAATTAGATCCTACCAGGGTTCCCTCAGCATTTTACTCCATCTCATCTCGGAACGAAGTTGAAAGGAGGCTGTACCTTAAACATCTTCGTTCAATTGATTTTGTACGCATAAATAACAAGTTATGTAACCTCCAGGAAATATTGATCTTAATATTCCTTATTTCGCTGTTAAATTCTTCAACAGAATTGGCATTAGCATATATTCTTAAGTGTAGCGTTGTATCGCGTTGTGAACGGAAGCGATTTTAAATATTTTATACCTGGAAGGTTGAAGATTGAAAGGTTATCAGTCAGATGGGGGATCAACTTTCAACTCCAATCAGAATTTGTCTCAATTTAGGCAAGATTCAAAAGATTTTTACATCGAGTTGTGGCCGCCGGTGAAGCCTATATTCGTGATTATACACCAGAAAACAAACAAAAATGAAAACAAACGGTTGTTTCCATTCATTTCATAGACCTCTTATAGAGGGGAAACAATCACTGGGCAATTATACAGCGAACTATTAGACACCTCGGCACATTCTAGCTAATAGAAAGTTATTTTTTTTACTATTAAAAAAGACAGGAGAACATTTACTCGAAGTTGTCGCGGCAATACTGTATGAGTTGAGTTATGAAATAATGCCGCACCCTCAATACTCTTCCAACTTTGCCCTCTGTGATTTCTGCCCTTCCTAAACACGAAGAAATGGCTAGCGGAAACAAGTTTTGTCTCAATTAAACAAATAATCTCTGAGACGTAGGATTTCATTTTATAATCCTAGGTAATTTCTATGTTTGGAGGGGTTGAATAAATGGCAAGGACGTTAGGGGAAGTTTACTCTTTTAAAGAGGACTATGTTAAAATTTATATAAGTTTATTTTACAAAATAATTACGTTTTCATTTCGAAAACGAATACTTATTGAACCTCCCTTGTATAACAATATATAAATATTTGAATGGTTATGTTTGTGTGTAAATTTAATTATTAGATTTAAGTGTATAATATAAGTAATTATAGATATTTGGAAAAAGAAATGTGTATAAACATGTTAGAAAGAGGAGCATACTTATTCTTATACGCATCCTGTTTTTTCGCAACTATTTCAATCTTATACCTATTAACTCATAATATTTTCAGTAGTGCAATATGGGATGTGTGAAGCTTCTAGTTGGACATAAACTTTGGACAGTAGTGGAGAATGTATATATGGGCAGTTGTGTAGTTGTCAGAATCTAGGGAAACGACAAATGTATATATAGTTAATATACTGTTATTAGACAGACTACTAGTATGTATATCTATAATAGTGTGCTAGTTTGTGATCTAAATATATCTCTGGAAACAAAAAGTATATATTTGGGCAGTTGTGATTAGACAGGCCAAATGAAGACGTAGAGTGCAGATATATACGAGCATGGTAGCACCGTCACCCAATAGTGAAAAGGCACTATAATTTTCACTCGGCCAATATTGTCAAACGGAGTTAATAACATTAACTATAGGCGACATGTGTTTTTCATAGCATTGCAAACACTCAAGTGAAATATATGCCTTGTGCCAAAAAATGAGAGTTGGCACACACACTCACAAATATTCCGGCTTCAAGTTAATTTAGTTTTAACAACCTCCCCTCCTCATCTATTTGCTCAGCGTCTCATTTTAAACGACAGATTTGTTTTAAGCAATTCGCCTTGAATAAAGTTCTTTTGGCTCTCGTCTTTTTCATCCAATTTTATGTTTCTTTTTAAATTCCTTTCTTCTTACTCTGGAAATAATGTTTTAGAATTCGGAATTGAGAGGGATCCTAATTTGGCAAACTGAGCAAATACGGGAATATTTTAGAGGAAAGAATAAAAAGATTAAATTTAAATATTCGTTCGTTATAACGATGTATATTCAATAAAGGACAAAATGTTGTTATATATTTGGGAATATATTTTTATTTTTTAAAATGTTTCTTTTTGTTATTTGGCTAAATAATAGTCAATGAGATTAAAAATAAATATATGGGTGGTTATTTTTCTGATTTTAAAAATAAATAAAATTACATGCGAGTTAGTAAAAAAATAATTTTATTCGTAGCTAAACGCAGAAGTAATTCTAAACGACATATAGTTATTCTTAGAAATTTCATCTACATATTCATAGCGGGTATATAAAAAAATAAAACATCTTTTAATACCATTACTGCAATGATAAATATTTCGAGAGGGCTGGGCTGATCAGTGGCTATAACTCTCTCAGAAGTTTCGCAAGTTCAATATACCATTCTACTCTAATATTGTATTGGGCTATAATATAATTCAATATATACCATTTTACTCTAATATTGTATTGGGCTATATTATAATTCAATATATACCATTCTACTCTAATATTGTATTGGGCTATAATATAATTCAATATATACCATTTTACTCTAATATTGTATTGGGCTATAATATAATTCAATATATACCATTCTACTCTAATATTGTATTGGGCTATAATATAATTCAATATATACCATTTTACTCTAATATTGTATTGGGCTATATTATAATTCAATATATACCATTCTACTCTAATATTGTATTGGGCTATAATATAATTCAATATATACCATTTTACTCTAATATTGTATTGGGCTATATTATAATTCAATATATACCATTCTACTCTAATATCGTATTGGGCTATATTATAATTCAATATATACCATTCTACTCTAATATTGTATTGGGCTATATTATAATTCAATATATACCATTCTACTTTAATATTCTATTGGGCTATATTATAATTCAATATATACCATTCTACTCTAATATTCTATTGGGCTATATTATAATCCAACATATACCATTCTACTCTAATATTCTATTGGGCTATATTATAATCCAACATATACCATTCTACTCTAATATTGTATTGGGCTATTTTACTTCAATATATACCATTCTACTCTAATATTGTATTGGGCTATTTTATTTCAATATATACCATTCTACCCTAATATTGTATTGGGGTATTTTACCTTAATATATACCATTCTACACAAATATTCTATTGGGCTATTTTACCTCAATATACACCATTTTAGTTCAATATTGTATTGGGCTATTTTACCTCAATATATACCATTCTACCTTAATATTGTATTGGGCTATTTTACCTCAATATATACCATTCTACCTTAATATTGTATTGGGCTATTTTATTTCAATATACACCATTCTACACAAATATTCTATTGGGCTATTTTACCTCAATATATACCATTCTACCCTAATATTGTATTGGGCTATTTTGCTTATATATTCTTATGCTAGAATCTCTTATGGCTGAGGTATATAAACGCATAGAGATAACAGTATAAATATCTGTTCGATCTTTGCTCGTTGGAATGGTTCACCACTAATGTGTTTGATCCAGGCCTTCCTACTATTTTATCATTGCGATGAGGACAGTAGATAATCGAGTTCTAAAAATGAAATACGCACTATAAAATAACTTACATTTCTAAATATAAATGGCTCACTAATGTATCATATTTAAGATATTTATTTGAAATACAAAACTTGGGTATTGAGTTTAACATTCAGGCAATTTCATCTTCAAAATAATACACAATTTCTATTTTGCGATGAATATTAGAATTTACTTTATCTAATAGAGTTCAAAATGATCTTGAATTATATTTTAATTATATAAAGTGCTTACAATATATCAAATTATTCGATTTGTCTCTTCTAAGTAATTTTAATCAAAGATATATCAATTAACCTATTTCACCGTAAAAGGAATTAATAAATTGGTAAAAGGGGGTGAGTTCTTATTCATTATTTTAAATAAAGTATACAGTGTAACATAACAGAATTTTACAGAGTTATATATAAAAGAATAACATGGAAATCAAACCCACTCTACAAATGGTTTCAATATGTATTTTTAATCTTCGAAGCCATAAAATATTGAGGAATCCAAATTAAATTAATTACAGCATAGATTCGCCACCTCAAAACATATTTACTTTTAACTAGATATCATTAAGCATATACAATAGTAATATTCTACTAATTTCACAAATTTGTTAAACTCTTTTATTCATCCTATTATGTTTATAATTATGTAAATTGAGATAAACACAACATATATAAAACTTTATAAAATTAATATATAGGTACTCTCTTATAGATCGGTATTATGGAGTTGTGTTCAGCTGAGGAAGGGAAATGCTCGGAAGTTCAACTTATACTCAGATCAAATAACGATACTATGACGAATAATTTATTCATTTAAAGCCTATGATGGTAAATAAACCGGCAAACCCGTTTGAAGGGCCACTTCTAAGGAACCAGGCCCTCACAATATTTTCCTGACCGCATTAAGAGATCAGTAATAAATTGTGTTTAAAATTACAAATATATTCTCACAATGAGTATCTTTTTTATTTAAAAAACGCTAGCTTTCAAGCGTTAATCGCTCTTCAACGGGCTTACTATAATATCGACTTTATCCCACCAGAAATATTTACAAAAACAAACGCGCGCAGCGTGGATATTTATAACTGAAAAAAAAAACTCATTGTGATAATATATTTGTAATTTTAATAAATCGGGTTTAATTCAATAAGATGATATAGCGTCGATATAATTTCAATTCTTGCTCTATTCAAATCTAAGTTGAGCTCTCCTCGCTGGTTACCTCTGAGAATACTTAACCATTTGGCTAACGTAACTGGAATACAACCTATAGATGTGCCATCCTGCAAGTAAGACCTCCAGGTCTGAAGGAACAAAGGATTAAAATGGTTATTATCCTATCATTAAATTGAACCATATAGAATAGCAATAAAATATCACTTACTTTACTCAAGCCTTGTCTTCCTCTTCATTGACTTTCTCTACAACAATTTATTTAATATTTGACAAAATTTGTATTTTAAGATCCACAAATTGATATAATCGATGGTAATGAAAGAGTAATATTGTTTCATCGACAAATAGTAGTGAGTATAACACTAATTGGTGATATAAGGAGAATTATAATTTACCAGCTAGATAGTCATTCCAGAGTTATATAAATTAACATTTAATCTCTCTCTCTCTCTCTCTCTCTCTCTCTCTAACAAGAACTCACATTGGGTTAACCGCAATTTAGTTAGAATTAAGAATATAATCTGATAGTACCCCTATAACTTTCCGAAAGTACTTAAAGGTTTATATTAAATAATCCTCTTAAAAGAGAGGATTAACGTCAGAGGGAAAATCATTTTCGCGTTTATAATAATTTCGAAATGATATGAGACGAATTGCTATAACTAATAATCAGAAATTATTTACAAATAGTGAAAGGTCTGGTTTATTAGTTTTAAAACGTCACAGCGACTTTGGTAATTTTATCTACTTTTCATAGTGCATAATATTCGTGAGGCCGCTGGGTAAATTCATCAAGAAAGAGTCGAGTCTTCCAAATATTTTAAAATTGTGTATGTATGAATTGTAAAAATATTCGTCTTATATGATTTTAAAGATTGAAGAAAAAATCGAAAATATATTAAGTCCTCTCTATTGCTTGATTAGAAAGAATACACTCTAAATATATTTTGCTATAATAGTTCAGAATTATTTCATGAAAATAATTTCGTCATGAATATATTAATATTTTATATTTAATTCAAATGTGATTCTTTCTGCACGCATTCAACCAATAATATCGTGACTTCTAGAAAGTTGTGGTGTCGTATAGAATTATGGAATAAACAATGGACTAAATGTATCAAACTCGTTTGATCTAATTTCAACTAAAGACAAATATATAAAATTAAACTCATTTTGCAGATTTATTTAGAATTTTCTAAAAAAAGCTACTAAATTCCTTTGAACCGCTTTTATTTAGAAATTACCTCTGTTTAGCATAGTTTTAGATGAATAATTCTCTAAAATATTGCATATTTCAATTATTAAATATTCCTTAAAACTTTCTTCAATCTGTAAATTATTTTCCTCGAATACACACAATATTCCAAAATTTAATTCATTTAACTATATTTGCATACCAACCCTTTGTACAAATTTCAATTGTGTTGATATCTTTTCTCTTATCATCTACCTAAAACTTGCATATAATTTTTGTACATATTTAAATAATGTGGAAAATTTTCTCGTTTCGTCTAACTAAAACTTGCATACTAATTCTTGAACATATTTCAAATATTTTTTTTCTTTCCTTTCAATGTTTAGTTTACCTTTGTAGTCCAAGTGTCCTCCCTATAGGGGGACATAGCGCTCTAAGTCTAAATAAAATACCTATATAGAATTTTCTAAGAAATCTCTGCGATCAATCTGGACACTTACCACATGCGGGTGGATGTAGATCATCTTAATTCTGTTTCATTTAATCAATGTGGAGATATCGTTGCGCCTTCTTATAGAAAATACATTAAACTTATCTTCACAAACACCGAATTATATTCCAAGCCAAAGTACAAGTATCATTACTCTAAGTTAGATTTCAGAACAATGACTATCTAAAACAATAACTCTTATATTGAATATATATAATAGAGTTCTTGAATTATACAAAAAAACATAAAAGATTAAAAGCAATCAAATTAGAGCGAAAATATGAATGACGATCTTCTATAATTATATCAAATTTAGAAGATAAGAAGAATGTATGCATAATTTATTACATGGCACTATACAAATGGTCCTCTCGGTGCACCCATCCAGTCGGATGAATCCATTAAAATTAACCAAATTCTCTCTCTCTATTAAATAGAAATAAATTTATTCGTGTTACTGCAACTCTAAATAATGGAAGATTCAATGGCGGGAGGTTATTTTCTCTATTCCACTCTTTCTTTTAATCCTCTTTGGAGATGATGGAAATTTACTATTTTATTTATATGTGTTTAAAAATTCTATTTATTAATTATTAGTTAGTCATAATTTCATTGTTTCATAATGTGAGAAAATTTACTTAACATGTTTTTTTTAGAATACTAATAAAGAATAGTATTTTCTTTAGAGTAGTTTTATTCTCTGTATCATCTATTAGGATAATGGATGTTTTTATAAAATTGAAACGGAATGTTTTTTCCATTATAAATATTTTAAAAGTATTTATATGTGGTTACATATTTGTGAGACGAAACTATAATGGTTATTTTATTTAAATTTCCATTAATATATAAACTGTGTGTGTGTTCTCTCTTTGTCAATAGTAAAGATATTTTAACTTAGTTATTTTAATGCACTCTTTAAAAGCTTTACACTAAATATTATTATTTGATACAATAAATTTTAAATGGATATTATAGGAAGATATTAAAGACATTAATAAACCCTTTTTATATAGTATAAATATCTGCGAAAATTGACGACGCTAGCGAGATAATATATTTATTATATTCTAATATTTAATGTAGGAGGTGTCCTCCCCTGAAAGGTCATATGGTAAATTTTACATATAGTCATAATATGCAAATATAAAACTATCTAATAATACAAATATAAATAAAAGACGAATAAAAAATATAGAATTGTCACAGAATACAGTGTTGTGTTAATGGGTTTTATGTAGAGGCTGTAAAAATATATAATATATAAGCTAAAGATATATATAAGTATATATAGGTAGCTAAAGGTATATAAGTAACCGGGACAAAAAGAGATTTAACAGTAAAAGGTTTTTTAAAGCTCTAACTTCTAAATATAGCTTTTTAAAGTCATTCCTACAGGTTGTTTATTATTCCCTCCCCCCCTCCAACATTTCGTTATGATTGGTTGTATGATGGAAGCTAATTTTATTTTCAGTAGTGAAAGATTGATAGTGTAGTGTTTTATTAACATTTCAGTCGCATATAAATAAGTTGTAGTTGTTAATATATCAAACCAAAAAATATCCCTAGCAAAGATATTGCTATTCGTGATGAGAATTATAAATAAATGGATTGTTAGATGTGAGTTAATTTTTTTTTTCACGAGCTTTGGTAAAAGAATAAAAACCATATGACGAAAGACATATCGCCTGATTATGTTACTAATCGTTGCGCATCTTTCTGAATATAATTGAAAGAAACTTTATTTTTTCACCTTTCCGAATAAATATTCGCCGGAATACTTTGCTAATAAAGTATAGAAAATCCAACCTGAATGCACACACACACACACACATATATATATGAGAAAACAATAGAAAAAAATAAAAGATAAGTGGGTCAGGTGTTGATATTAAAAATAAAGAAGGCATCTCCTGACCACGAGCACATGTGCTCGTGGTCAGGAGATGCCTTCTTTATTTTTAATATATATATATATATAAAAAATGGCATATCCTGACCAGGAGCACATGTGCTTTACAGAAGGCAGAGCGCCATCTGGTGGAACAGAAATCAACTAAACATTGATTTAGCCTGTTCCCTGATATTTGGCCAACCCAATTTCTTGATAAATCAAGAAAAGCCATCCACGAACGCGTTTCGCGCTTTTTGGCGCTCGTCAGCGTGGAGTAGGCTGAACCATTGAGACCAAAAAAGATTTTTTGATCCCAATGGCTTCCTGAAAAACCAAGAAATGGGTATTTAAGGCCAAACTTGCGTAAATACGCTTAGCACATTAAAAAACGAAATAAAAAAAATAAAAGATAAAAAGATCAGGTGTTGAAATCAATATAAAAATTGGTTTTTCAGGAAGCCATTGGGATCAAAAAATCTTTTTTGGTCTCAATGGTTCAGCCTACTCCACGCTGACGAGCGCCAAAAAGCGCGAAACGCGTTCGTGGATGGCTTTTCTTGATTTATCAAGAAATTGGGTTGGCCAAATATCAGGGAACAGGCTAAATCAATGTTTAGTTGATTTCTGTTCCACCAGATGGCGCTCTGCCTTCTGTAAAGCACATGTGCTCCTGGTCAGGATATGCCATTTTTTATATTGATTTCAACACCTGATCTTTTTATCTTTTATTTTTTTATTTCGTTTTTTTAATATATATATATATATATATATATATATATATACTCTGAACGCCCACATCAGAATTTTTAAATAGAAGAGCGCCATCTAGTATGGAAAGAGAATCTACTAGACGTTGAATTAAATGATTCGATTATATTTGGCCAAACCATCTTCTTCATTCTCTTATTTATTTCAAACACGCACACATAAACATATATCAAATTACAAAACTATTTTAGACGCGTAATATTCTATTGCTGCAATGAAAAAATTATAGGGAGGGCCTGGCTCATCAGTGGTGAACCCTCCCAGCGGTTTCGCCAGTTTAATCTACCATACCCCTGTTATATTGCATTTTTGGAACTTCCTTTTATAGTGATACTGATGCTTGACTCTTCGAATGGGTATTTTAGATTAACTATGGACATAAGCTTTTAGGACAGCAGAATTACATATAATTATAAATATATAATATGCTTCGAGCAATCGCTCTTCCGCAAATATATAACAAAATACAAGATAAGCATTCAAGTCTTTTTTTTTAAGTTGGTCATCTCTAGAAGTAAAAGAGCAAAAAATAAAGTATAAACAGAAAAGTTAACATCTTTTGTCCTCGTCAGGAGCAAACAAAAATTAAACATTCAGCAAGGCGTTAAAAATCTTTCTAGATTTTTAACGCCTTGCTGAATGTTTAATTTTTGTTTGCTCCTGACGAGGACAAAAGATTTTTGTCGAAACGTCGAGGTAATAAAAAGATTTACTGGCCGAAGTATCTTCATTTTCAAGAAATATGAATGCCGGCCAGGCAGCCTCAATATTTACGATAAGCTATGTAATATCAAAATATATGCACTCGGAAAGTTGAAGTCATGGAATATTAAAGTGGCGAGACCAACGGAAACCAAATTCACACATAAACATAGACAAATGGCTGTATAAAAAAGGCATTCTGTGTGTGTGTGTGTCAATCAAAATATTGGCAGAAAAAATATTAAAATTCGTAATATGTCTTTTTTTAAACGCCAAATATCTTTATATTTAAATAACCGGGTCTTTTGTGTGGTAAGCGTGTTATTACATCAAAGATCCACCAAGGTGAGCGTTATCGTTACTTTTTAAGCCAAAGAAAGGTATTTGGTCAATTTCTGAAGAGAAATAGACAAGCCAAAGTTTAGATGATAGTTATTCCTATAGATTGCCTTCTGCCAATAGAAACAAACGTAGAGTTATATTGTCCTCGTATCTTCACATTTTTCAAACAAGTGCGAGTCATGTATGACCTAAATGATTATATTGAGAGCTATAAAACTTCAATATTACATAAAATGTAACTATTTAAAATAATGTGTGTTATTCCACTAGATAGGAAACAATAATATACATTTGTAAGTAAAACTGATATCCGCTTTATCTTCTCATTCCAACGCTGATGTCAAAGTTTCTCAAAATGAATTAAATCGCAAATATCTATAATAAATAACATATTTCTGGAAAAATTTTATCCATATAGGTGAGGGTGAAGAGGCTTCAAAATTCTCAACTCTCCTCTTTATGAGAGATTAAAATATATTATAAAAGGTACTTGAGTTAAACGGTAATTGCTTTCCAAATAAAGGTCAAATATCTTTCTATGTACGCGCTGTGTCGCATAAATGCAAAATAACGATAAAATATTTTAAATAAAGATAAATAAATAAACTCTATATAGTATGATGTACTAGCGCGCCATCTATTATGAAAAATAGAAACTATTTTAGACGCGTAAGATACTTTTTGAGATTAAACAATTTCTACTGCCCTTTTTGCAATGGGAAAATTAATGGGAGGGCCTGGCTCATGGTAGATTAAACTGGCGAAATCGCTGGGAGGTTTTCACCACTGATGAGTCAGGCCCTTACATTAATTTTTCCATTGCATTAAGGGCAGTAGAAATTGTTTAATTTCAAAAAGAATCTTAGGCGTCTAAAATAGTTTCTAAAACTCTATATAGTGTTTTTACGGATTGCTTAAAATATATAGATTAGACTACTTATATATAGACTACAATCGGCTTATTTGTATGTCCCAAGCTTCAAACTATGACCTAAAGAGGTCATAATAAATAGGTCAAATACTGTAGAAATATAGGCGGATCAAATAGAATGGACATATTATCGGGTAATTTTGCGTAAAATGCGGTTGAAACTTTGACAATTACCTTTAAAAAAGTACTATATATGTTGTATAAAAATATGTTTTTCAAATATATTTCATAGATACAAATACTCTGCTAAATCGACCGCCAGAAGTCATGCTTCCCTTATAAAAATTCGTTGATGTTGTTCCCCGATGGCCGGCTCAAATCTTTGTACATTATGTAAATAATCTTTTGTTTTCCTTGTTCTACTCACCTTAAGCCAGGCAGTACTTTTATCAAATTATTTTCTCTATATTGCATAAGCTCAATTAAAGCTATTTCTAATCATTATTTTAACTTTTTTTTATGATTTTAACCACGACTGCATCACCATTACCATAATCCTCAACATGATCTAAATTCAAGCAGAAAATCTCTTTTTTATATATATATTATATATATATATGGTTAAACAGCATTCCGATAGATTATATATTGTGGGAAACATATTTAGAATATACTGATTGTGTGTGTGTGCTATTTAGTCAGTTAACTGATTAATTTGCATAGTCCGAGGTCGAAACTCTGACAATGATTCCTTCCAGGCCCATATCTGCATATTGTCAAAGCTTCGATAAGTCAAATATTGTGTAAACGTATTCGCGAGGAACTAGCATACTAATATATATTTCTCCTTTATATTTACATAGAATTTTCGTATGTTTATCGTATCGTATTTTATCGTAAGTTTTTTTAAAAATTATTTTTGGTCAGAAAAAATTTGGGAAAAATTAAAAACGCTTACCATCCCAGAAATCACGATAGAAAACATATTGGAGAAAAAAGTGTTCTCAATGTACAAATAGTTTACATTAATTTCTTCTCTATGCGCCTTTATCTTAATTCATTCTAATGATGAAAGAAAATATAAAAAATGTGAGATGGCGACAAATTATTTTACTTTCTGTTTTGAATCCCTCTGGAATTTCATTTTCGGGTTAACCCGTTTTGAAATAATTTGAAAATAATTCTTTAGAATAAATAGTAAAATAATCTCGGGGATTATCGCATTATTTATTTATTCATTTATTAAACTCCTTTTTATAGGCCAAAATAAAAATAGAAAGTAAAACTTTTGTATGTTATATCTCTGAACTACATTTTGTGTCAATACTCAGTGTTTTTGTGAATTTTTATCATCTATATTTATATTAGTAATGATGTAGAAGACATTTTTTCCAGCACAGGTACCATTAAATAGAGTGAAATATTGTAATAGACTGGTGTTTCCCAAAGTCTTGATTAATAATTATTGAACTTCTTTTGTAAAAAGGACGATATAATTTAAATGTTTGATACATAAAAAGAAAAGAGACGATTAAAAATAGTTCAATGCATTAAAATACAGTGGCAAAATATATACAAAACGAATTAGACAGTTCTAAAAATAATAATAATAAAAGGAAACAAATTATTATTTTCTTTCCTAATATAAAGTTTGGGACGCGGTGGAAAAGTTCTTCCTAAAATATGCCTCCCAGGGGAGACCGGCCAATTTCCCGCCTGGCCACCGCAGCCGCTCTATTTTAAACTGGCCTCAGATTTCCTTTCACCTTCTTCTGATTAACTAGATTCCCCACCCTAACTACAACGCAGTGTTAGTTAAGTAGCTCCGACATGTTTGATTGCACGAGCTTGATTAGGTTTTTTTTATTTACCGTCCCCGTATTGTCAGTATCTCGGCAGATTGGCTTATTGGAAGCTGGAGAGTTATGGCGGGCGCTCGGTATTTCACTCGAGGGCTGGCTACTTTATGTCAGCCTGACGAAAATTGCAACTCATACATCAAAATACCTCAGCTACCTACGCAATTTATATGAGGTTTCCCAATTTTATACAATCATAAATATTTTCCATTAGAAATTTACCTTCCAGATTTCTATGGCCATTCTTTACTTTATTTATTTAGCGTCAGCGCAAACATTATAGTAGCGACGGCCATTCACTTGAGTGAAATGTGAGGCGAGGCCTGCGTAATGCTGATAAGAGACAACAGCTCTCAACACTAGTTTTCTTTTCTTTAATAATGAGGAAGATTGTAATGTGTGGAAAATTACATTTTTAATAGAATCGTCTAAGAAAGCTTCCTTTTCGCGCACAGAGATTCCAATTAGTGTACAATGTTTATTATTAACGAGTAAAAGATTGAAAAGTTTACATTATTTATAATTCGTAATCTCTCCACAAATGGTGTAGATTCGTTAAGCAACTCTAAATTACAAGCATAATGTAATAACATTCGTAAACTATTCCCTTCAAAATTCACAGACATTAGGTATGTTTTTTTTAAAGAATATATTGTTTTCTCGCTTTCGAGCGTAATTTGAACAATTAATTAACAATATATTAATTTTTTATCATACTCATAGACAAAAAATAGTAATTGGAAAGTTTGTGTTTTTAAGGAGACAGAGATAATTTTTTTCACACTTGGTTATGAAAGATCATCTCGTGTGTCTTCAATAAAGGCCACTGGCTACAACTTCCTTAAGTGTGTTTGTCCATGAGTGTATATAACGATCTCCTTGGGTTTCATATTTTATAATTACAAGGTAATTATTAAATCAAAAATACAATGCATCAAAACAATACCTCAATTAAAGGCATCAAACCGATCCTCTCTTTATTGCATCAAACACAATGCCTCAATTATATTGAAAAATCAAATTTATTGTAACAATGCCTCAATTACATATATGAAAACAACATATCACTGTTGACAAAGGTTGGCTTTTTGTTCGAACTTTCCCTAGTTGGTGCTGTAGCATATTCTTTGGTTCGAAACTGCATTCTGTGCAAGGAAAATCAAAGAAGTAAATTGTGATGATGAATCTATATGAAACCCATATAAATACTTATTTATTATTTCAGTTAAAATTGAAAAAGGCTTTTAAAAGATTAAAAGATAATTTAAAAGATAAAAGATATATTTTATTTAAAATGCAACTCTCAGACGAAAATAATCGTTCTTCTACAAGCTTATAATCTGGGAATATCGCCTATAATTTAGCAAGGACTGTTGGTTCGGTTACGCATGTTGCGTGCTGCGTATTGACTGTTTAAACTTGAAACATTTTTAAAAATTTAAAAAAATGATGACTTTTCACATTTTATGTTTTACTATAATATTGAGCGTTATAAAATAGGTCTATTAAAAAGGGGTATGAGAAACTAGATTTAATAACCTAGGAGGTATAAGATCTATGTCTTCTTCTAATATTGTATTTGTAGCTCAATCTTTCTATTTATCCAATATATCAATTTTTCATTTGGAAATAAATCAATCTTTTGTTTAGCAAAGATTGTTGTTAAAATGTAGAAAATAGAAAATTATCGGTATATTGAGATTGATAATTTTCTGCTCAAATTTTCACTTTTTGAAATAAACAGCTTTCTCTTTGCCTTATATAGCAATTAAAATATTAGCAAGGCCTCTGGCTCATCAGTGGTTATCCTTGCCGGCGGTTTCGTCTCAGTCTAATCTACAATATCGCTCTAGTATTATATTGGGATGTTCGGCACTCTAGAGAAATTATTGATAGATGTATTTAAGGAAACTGCGAAATTAGTTTTGAAGGCGTTGTGTAATAAATCCAATTACATGCTCAAGAAAGAGTCTCCTTCCAGCATTCCACAAATAATCTGATTTAGCGGTCATTAAACTTATAGAAATAGCACACGGCATCTGCATAAAATCATTTAGTGAGAATTTTTATTTTAAAAATAAAACAACTTTCTACTCTCCATACACTCGGATGAAAATTTTGGGTATGACTGGCTCATCAAAGGTTTCGTTTTAATCCTCCCAGCGGTTTCACTAGTTTAATCTACGATGTTGTTGTGTTGTCTATAGAGTAATTGCTACAAACCCCAACAAATTATAAACTACATAATTTGCCTTAGTCAACGCTCTAATTATAGGGGAAGACATTTTACAACACACAATTAGTAATTAATTTGTGACAATTACCAGCTAGTAGAAGTTGACGTATTTTACCAGACTATATCCTTCACTTGAACTATTATAAAATTTGTACATTTCCATTCATATGAAAATATCGTAATAGTATTGTATAAATATTTGTATCTCCGCCTACAAAGCTAAACGGTCAAAATAAAATTACAAATAGAGGATTGTCATAGAGTACAAATATAAAAGTATTGCCACAGTATGCAAATTTATATATGTTAGGGAAGATGGTATTGAGGTGTAAAAATTATCTAAATGTTTTTAAACAACGTATTAAAGTTCATATTAAAATATATATATATATATATATATATATATATACAGTATACTCTCCTATAACGCGATTAATGTGTTCCGTGTTGTATGAAATCGCGTTATAGGAATTCGCGTTGTACGAAATAAAACTTGTATAACGCGAATGTTGTTAGGGTAAATTGTTTTATTTTATAACGCGTTATTTGAAAATTCGCGTTGTATAAATAAATTTGTCGCAATTTTATTTATCGCGTTGTACGAAATCGCGTTGTAAAAACTCGCGTTATAGAGCAATCCATAAATAGATCTTTAATTAAAAAGGCATATAAAATGGATAAAAATATCATTTATTTTACCAATATTTCAGTTGGATGAACGCCAACCTTTTTCAAAGTATTATAACATTTTAATGTTTGTCAACAACAAACTCAGTGCCACATAACGTATAATATAAATTTATACTGGCCGAATTACCTTTAATTTATACACTATGAATGCCGGCCTGGCAGCCTCTATCTTTACGATATATATGTACTGGTATTATTTTTATATTAACAGAAGAAAAAATGTGTTAGAATTATCCAACAATAACCTTGATACTTCCAATTAATCTTGATATATAACTAGAATAATATTAATTAACCTTAAGTATGTAAATAACGTTGTTAGAAAATATATGTCTAAATAATTAAATTACTCGAAGAAAAATATATTAGGATTTAATTTTAATAGGAAAGAGAAGATTTCTTTACACAAATATTGAAAAGGTATAAAAGTTGAGATCAATGATTAATTCCAGTGGAAATTGCTAAGGGTGGCACGTAAATAAATATTTGTCTATTCAACGAGAAGTTAAACAAATATACTTGCTATAATTACTGTTTATATTTCCTCTCTTTCTCGTTTTTCTTCAATCACTCTCTAAAGGCGCCTCCTCTCTTTTTTATGACATTATAATTATTTGAGAACAGACTTTAAAATAAAATTAACCTATTTTGTTATATAACCACATGAATACACATTTAATTGGTAGTTATTATTTCTGGATAACTATCCGTATTTTATTTATCGTTATTTAATTTAACACGAAATGTATTGTCTTAAAATTGATTTCTTCATCTTGTGAACATTAATGAGAAGTATTTTCATAATTTCATTCGTAGGAGACTATGAAATCGAAGCGGCCCATATATTGATATGGGCCATAGCCAGAAAACATTGCATACAAGTTGACCTTTTGTCTTAGTTACCAAAGTTGGTGTTGTTGCACATTCATCACCAGCTCAATTATGCAACGCAATTGGTTTAATGGTTTTAAAGAGATGACCCTTTTAGTATATGATATATATGTTTTATGTCACAGCCGGCATACACTCATGTAAATACTCTCATTATTATTTGATTTAAAGAATTAAAATATCAAAAATATTATATTGAATATGATAGTTGAATGCGGTATAAGTTGTGAAAAGAAAATTTAAGAATTTGATTTATTACGCGAGTGCTATAATTTTAAGGATGCACCTAAGAAAATAATTATTGGCTTAAATGTCATTTTGCCCGGTCTCTCATTCATGTTTCTGCTTCTATCGCTACAAATTTGGGGAAATGCATCCCTTCAAAATGCGCGCCATCATGTGGATGGAGATCGGAAAACTTATCCAGGATAAGCAAACGGGTTTGCACTTCTTAGTGGAGGTTGGGACGTCAGTTTGATACCAAACCTTTGTACACCTATTTTGGTACCAGCCAATTGATTGCACAAAGTTAAACATCAAATCATAACAACGGCACCACAGGTATTTTTAAAAGAAACCAGTTAGACACAAAACGCTTCAGGGTCGCCAACCATGAATTCAAATATAAATTCGAAAATGACATTATTCGACCATCTAAATCTCAATTGGCATTGCCCATGACCTTGAAAAAGGATGGTACATACCGATCATGTGGGAATTATAGAAGATTAAACAATACAACCATTCCTGGCCGGTATCCCATTCCTAGAATAGAGGTCTTCTATAATATTAAGAGGGGGAAAATATTTTCTAGTATTGAAATCTTCAAGGCATATTACCAAATTCCAAAATCTAAAGAATATTAGAAGAAAACAGTAGTAATAACTCCAGTTAGATTATTCAAATTCAATGTAATGAGTTTTGTACTCAGAAATACTCCTGCAACTATCCAAACATTCATCAATGAGGTTCTATTTGGCTTAAACTTTGTATTCCCTTACATTGACGATATTTTAATAGCCTCAGAAAACAGGGATCATCATGAAAACCATTTGTACATGATTTAAAAAAACTTTCAAATCATTGCCATAGAATCAATGCCAATGATTCAAAGTTTGGAGTGCAAAAATGGAAACCCTTGTATATTAGATCACAAAGGAAGAATCAAGGTCTTTACTTTCAAAACCCAAGGCAATTCAATAATATAAACTACCTGTAACCACACAAGATTTTCAAAGCCTTTTAGGCAGGATAAACTTCTATTGAAGATATCCAAAGATGCAACTGCATTGCATGAATTTCTGAAAGGTGCCAGAAAAATAACAAAAGAAAATTCCATGGACTACTGAAGCAAAAGCTATGTTTGAAAAATGTAAACAAGACCTATCAGATGGTGCAATGCTAACATATCCCAATTCTTCAATGTTGGAAGGCATTAATATCTTCTAAAATATAACCAATAAATCATCGCCCTGAATCATTTAAAATTATGAAAGTTTCCAACGATAATATTTCAAATAATAAATGAATAAAATACATTTTAATTATATAATGTGAAGGATTATCGCGGTAAAAATGTTTATTATTTTCATTTATATCTTCATCGAGAAAGAGAACCATATCCACGAAACACACACACTGAATACATAAATAAATATTTTTAAAAATCTCTAAGACTAAAGAAATTGATAGGCAATCCCATAATATTATGTACAAATCAATAAGCTTGAGGAATAAGTCTCTTTCAAATACATTTATTTCAAGCTTTCGGGCTCAACCGCCCTTCGACAGGAAAAATTATATTAGCTACTAACGTTTTCGGATCTAATTTATATAAACATTTGTGAGACGCCCGTGTCTCAAGTGTAATGCGAGGCTTGCCGCGGGAGGGGATGAGATCTTTGAAAAAGATGGCCGTTTAGACCATTGAAATATCGGAAATAAAAGATTACTTATTGAATCGCAGAGTTCATGATACCGAGGGGGGGGTTTGGTGGCTGCAGGGAATATTACATTGTAAATTTCATTTGCTTGATATCAAGCAAATTCCAGAGCCTCAATAGAAAAATTGATTTACCTGAAATTTACAATGTAATATTCCCTGCAGCCACCAAACCCCCCCTCGGTATCATGAACTCTGCGATTCAATAAGTAATCTTTTATTTCCGATATTTCAATGGGCTAAACGGCCATCTTTTTCAAAGATCTCATCCCCTCCCGCGGCAAGCCTCGCATTACACTTGATACACGGGCGTCTCACAAATGTTTATATAAATTAGATCCGAAAACGTTAGTAGCTAATATAATTTTTCCTGTCGAAGGGCGGTTGAGCCCGAAAGCTTGAAATAAATGTATTTTAAAGAGACTTATCCCTCAAGCTTATTGATTTGTACATACTAAAGAAATTGTTTAAAATATGATAATAATAATAATAATAATAATGTAATAAAAAATTCAAGTGAGAATGAGAAGGTATAATGAAATTTATCACCGAAAACCAAGCTACAAACCAGGAGAATTAGTCAAATATGGACCCCATTCAGAAATCCTGGAAAATGTGAAAAACTCCACACACGGCCCGTATATCATCTAGAATAAATTCTCCAATGTGAATTTTCTGTGCCGAAAGACAACCCTGAGAGCAGAACAAGCCCGACAAGAGTCTATGTCAGCAGACTCAAGCCCTACTTAGAGAGAATAGAAGACGGTCTTGCAGACACGACCATTTCAGAATAGGGAGGAGGGCTATGATTTTTGAAGGAATCCTTCCGTTGATTAATTTTTCCTTTTTAAGTTCCTGTTTCACAAGGTAGGAAGATATAGATTATTTGCATGGGATACGGTATATGAGATTTTTTCGAGTTTTCTATCTCAGATTAGGGAAATTGAGATTTTTCTCAAGTTTGCAGCAGTTCGGTATCTAATTTTAAAAAAATATGCTAATTTATCAGATACTTTCTCATACAAAGATACAATATCAAACCTATATACCAAAATTCTCCGGTTTTTCAGGGAATATATTCGCCTATAAAAATAACACCTATCAGGCCGCTGACAAGGGTCATTATCCCGAAAACATGGTCTCCAGATAGGTGACGCTCATTTTAAGCGTTTATTCAACGGAATAGGTTTCCCTTTATAGAAGAAAAAATAATTAAATATTAAAAACGATAAAATTTTATATTAAAAGATTGGTATATTTATTATATGTATGAACAATGAATCCGAGGTATCAAATAAACTAAAGGTACTTCTAAATTCACATAAAGGGTATATAAAGCTTGCAGTAAGCATGTGTTCTATTTTTTGTGATAATATCTTTCTTGACGTTTGCAGAATTTCTAATAGATCTCTATATAGCATTTTTTTATACGTGGAGGTAATTTAATTAATTAAGACCTTTATAAATGTCATTTGTGCAGATTCTAATTAAATGTTAATTAAAATTTACAAATAATACATTTTATAAAATTGCTCTATAAAATAATCAAAATTGTGCATCTATTTTATATTTTAACAGGCGAAATAATAAAAAAATATCCAGATTCATTATGATATACATATTTGCCTGTTGACAGATCATATGATGAATGAAACAAGAGTGCATTAGTAAACATTAAAACGTCAGCATGAGAGTGAAGCTCCCGGGTCAGAGATGTTATTGAAAATGGAGATGTGTTCGGAGTACTTAAGCAAACTGGTTGGAAAAGTAAATGGAGCGATCAGTTTAAACATCTCGTTACTCGGCCTCCTCTATTTACCGTTCTTGTTAGCTTCTCGAACCTACCTAATGGCATTTTAATAAGAAATATTTCACTCTTTGATTTTTATAGAATCACGCACAGTTAGTTACGTATTCATAAGATTTGAAACCTTTTTGAAAAGCCAACTATAAAGATGAGAAATATATCGCAATTTTTAAATATTTCACTTTTTGGATATCAAATTATATAAATATTAAGCGATAAAAAACTTTAAAACTGATTTTTTGTTAATATACTATATTTATTTGTTAAAAATACTACTATATATCGATTAATTATCAATGAAAGAAGAAAGAGAAATGAATATTAACTGAGTTGAAATGGTGTTCAAATCCAGACAAATATGTCGACACCTTGATTAGTCTTCAAATAGAAGTCTGCTTTTAACAGACTTTATATATTCAGGAATAAGTGCTAAATATAGAAGAGAAAACATCAAACGCACGTTTAATACTTATAACGCACACATTCTGCATATACGTTACTTCTACCAAGGTACGATAAAATATAATATAAGAGAAAACGAATACCTTTGTAATATCAAATTCGGCATTATGTAATAATAATACACAACCCCTCAATGTGTGTGTCACTGCTAAAAAGTATCGAATCTGTTGATCATTTCTGAAGGCAGACTCTCATTGGGTTTTAGCGTGCATCAGATAATGTCAATTTCAAATTTACAAATGGAGAAGGTAGATTTTTTATTA
>CP092886.1:136597583-136649673 GCA_030710605.1 Cordylochernes scorpioides
ATTTATTCCAAGATAGTGAGACTTATAAACATTTAGTTCCCTCTTTAAAATTGCATCGTTTTTGGTATCACTCTGTAATTTTCGTTTTGATTATCCAACTTCTATAGATTATCTTAACTTGCCAGTATCGTTTATCAGGCATTAAACTTTAATCTTAAAATTAATACGAAATTCTGCCTTGTTAGAACGCATTAGTCTGCTTTCTTGTCTTCTGCCCGAAAGGCGACACTCCAACCAATGAAAGCGTTGGATTTCGATAGTCACACAGCCCTCTTTCTATATTGACTCTCTCTCTCTCCCTCAATGGATATTATAATCAAAGGTAGGTTGAAATTTATAACTATTTTGGGAACAATTTTCTCTTTTCAGTTAAAAACAACTTCTAAAGGTCATTAATGCTGCGATGAAAGAATAGTGGAAGGTCATGGCGCATCGATAGTGAACTCTCCTAGCGGTTTCGCCAATTCTACAAGGCCCTTCTACTAGTGAATCAGGCTGTTCTGCGTATACAAGTATACATACTTGTATATCTTGTACTTTAGGCAGATTCTTGATATGTGTAATATTATATATAAATATATATGGGTTTCCATCTCAAAAGTAAAATCATAAACGTAATAGTTGAAAGGTGTAATAATAGACTAGTGGAACTCTGCTAGCAGAATTTTTCACTGCCAAACCATAACTCATAAACTTTAAATATTAATTTTGGAGAGCTGAATTTTTTCAGTTATAATCCTAATATCATAAACAAAAAGATTATATCCCTAAGAGACACATGTCGTCTATTTAAAAGCTTATAACTCAGAAAAACCCGAATTATGTTTAACGCTGCAGAAAGAAAATTAAGCTTTATTATTATAAAGTTTTCTGTGGTAAACAAAAGGATTATCGCTCAACTTTTAAAAATATATCAAATATTCTCCCTTTAAATATTCATTAATACAATGACTCTTTTTGTTTATCATCTCAATATTCTTGATTTTGATTACTAATTATATAAGAATTTTGTTAGTAATATATTAAAACTTTAAAACTATTGCTATTTTAGAAAGCGAATTATTTAATATGCCTCAATCCTATTTTAAAATAGTTTTATAACTAAGTTAACTTATAATTAATAGGAGGAATTTTGGTGCAGAAACTTTATTTTTCAAACAGTTATTTATGAAACTGCATGCTGCGAAATACCTCAAACTGCATTTAATTTTGTCTTGAGAATATATATACATCAAATTTTGATATCTTGTCACTTTTTCAATTTTTATAGCTATTTTCACTTCAAAAGCAAAAAATCTTTCTTTTAAATTTCTAGTTAATTAGGTCAAAATGACTCCTCTCCATCCGAGTAAAGATTTTATATATAAATACCATCTAAATTTGGTTTTAAAACAAGTTGATAGAATTTTAAAGTGTCAATATTTAGGAAACTATCCTCACCTGGCAAATAAAGACCTACTTTTCCAATTTTGAACCGTGAAAGTTGAAAATATTTTTGTTATGAGTCAATAAGTGTGAATACCTCTGTGAGAATATCGGAGTGTGAGACTTCCCACGTATTAAAATAACTGTTTGCTTCTCAAACTGTTTGGTTAAGATCAAAATATCCCAAGTGAGAGTTTATTATGGTGATTTTTTAATTTGCTATATACTCTCATATTATATTGAAATCCAAGTTTAAAGTATCAAATTTAAAATAACTTATTGTGATAATAAATTTTAAAATAATATACCAAGTTTTGAAAATTTATTTTGGAAAATTTTATTGTAGCGCCTCATAGAAAAATGAAAGTATAAAAACTAATGGAGTATTGTCATATGTGTATTCATACATTTGAGTAGTTGGATTGATGAAAAACTTTAGGAAATAATAATTGATATTCTCATACTCACACACAGTGATAGTCATTCAAAATCTAAGGAGCCTTACGCGCTCTCATCGACTGTTCTGATGATATTTTTGAAAAATTCCTTCAGAAGATTAACAAATATAATTTCTAAAAATGGCTTTATATTTTAGATTTAGTTGCTATTTTTACCTGATCGGAGATTCATGTGAAAAAATTAAATGATCTTTTTAAATAATATTTCTAAGATATACACTAGGGGGCAAAAATAAAAGAGGTTGTGTACATCTATAATATTTTAGCATTTATATTGAGATTTAGGCAATAACTCTGAGGAATATTCGATACACAGTGACCTTTAATGGAGACACACGAGATAACCAAGTGTGAACAATATTACCTCTGTATCCAAAAAAAAAAAAAAAACTGACGACCGGCGACATCTAAGACTTTCCGCTTACTTAAGTTTCCTCAATGAGGGTATTTTAAAGGACTTGTGCCAGAAAAAGTAATTCTGAGAAAATAAAATTTTTAGAATTGAAAAACAGACAATTTTTAATATAAGAAAAATTGCATCAACAATGCTTCATTTATAAAAGGCATATACTCATTTACTTGATATATTGATATAAATGGTTACCAGAGCGATATATAATCTTCAGCCCGCGATGAAATTAGATAAGAAATAAATCAAGGTTGATTACCAGTGATGAAGTTTCATATATGCTCAAGCCTCTTTCTAAATCAAAAGAAATGTATCCAAATATAACTCACATGTGGCATTCTATATACAATTACGAGCGTCATTCTTCATCAGTCATCTCTGTCACCGTTTGCTTTTTTTTGGAATGGCGCCCTACTATTGGTCGGCTACGATCACGCCACCTTTGCCCCGCCCCCCCCACTCGCTTTTTCGTTTTTGTAACCACTGTGTTGGAGCGGGTAGCTCCTTAAATAAATGCATATATTAGTTAATAACCAAATGGAATCCTCTCTTTCTTTTTCCCAGTAAGAGACGCCTACGGAAGCCAACAGTACATAGACAGATAAAGCACATAGGCAATAGTTATTAACTAACATATGCATTTATATAAGGCGCCAATTTATAATTGTAACAAATAGTATTTGAATCAAAACATTCAATCGGGTAAAACACGGGCGTTGCCCGGGTCATTCGGCTAGTATCTTATAAATGCAATCTACCAAGTTAAGTTGCGATATCTATCCAATGGCAAATGCGTTTTTTTGTAATCTTAAAAAAAAAACATTCGAAAAATACCCTACTTGAAGTTTATAAAATAGTGAAAAATTTACCTTCACTACCAGAGCCTGGAACAATAATGGGAACATTGGAAATTCTTATCTTAAAAGACTCAATATGCAAAGTTATTGTGAAATTAGGTAAAATTGACCTTGTGAGCGGTCAGAATATGCTTTTTTATTTTAATAATGCAATTAAAATGTGTTTTTCAAATAAATAAATAAATAAGTATATATATATATGTGGCAATATAGTGGTAATGATGTGGTGAGGTGAGAAATAATGAAACAACAAGTTTGGAAGATGGAACCCAGCAAACCGAGGGAGAGAGGGAGCGCTAGCGGCTGCCACCGCGGAAAATGCACGTCTTGTGTGTCCACCACCCCCCCGACTGAGTAAACATAGAACTGAGGTTCCAAGAAAAGGCCCTGCGGTTGCCCCCTTGGAATGTGACTGCTATATCAAGTGACCGGCCTTAGCTGCGTTCTCTCTCTCTCTCTCTGGTCGACTGTAGATTTGTTTTATTAATCCTGGAAGAGCATATATTATGACATATATATATATACGAGCAACAATTTTTCAAATTATATTTGATAAATAAAATATGTATCCTTCATTGCGCTTATATCAGAATTTCCAGAATCTTTTATTTAAAATTTTGTGCCCAAAATCCGTTTTTTACTTATTAGTGCTCCTGATGATGTATACTCACGGTTGAGGTCGAGCATCACCGAGGTCCTGGAGGGCGGCACGAGGTCGGAGTTGGAGGCCTGGCACGTCAGCTCGGTGAGGAGGTCCGCGCGGGTCAGGCGCGGCAGCACCAGCACGTTGCGCACCATGCCCGGCGGCTGCACATCGAAGCTGTCGTCGATGAGCTCCGAACCTCGCCACCACGTTACGTCGGGCCTCGGGTAACCTGGAAACATGGCCGGGTGGTGAGTGGAGGCGGCAACAAGTGGAATTCTGTGTAGACCATTTTCATATATTTCAATATCTTGCATCACTTTTCAAACTCTACAACTGCAGTTAACCATCTGTCTTTCCCAACCAAATCATTGCCTTTTTCTCTATAGTCATGGTATATATAAAGAAAATTGCAAGAATCCTCAAAGAAAAAGGCCTATCGACCCGCTAACGAACAAATAGGCAGCTGAGAGCATAACTCGCCCAACCTATCACAAAGCTTATCACCTATCCGGAAATAGAGGCGAAACTTTTGAACAGAATGTCGTGCACAATTCCTGCCAATCCACCTATATAGGCGAAGCATGAAAATTCTTATTCAACTTACCTTGGTAAATTGCGAACATTCTAAGTGAAATATTTCGCTACTCAACAATAGGGTTTCTTCATTAGAATTTATACATTAAGATGGCAAGCTTTTGAATATTAAAAAGCACCTTTCTACGCGCCTATTAAAATTTGTAAATAAAAATATAAAACAAATTTAAAAGCGCGAGACTAAACACGAGAAGTAAACATTGGATGGGGGGTCTGGGGAATTTATTGAATTATCATTGTTTTCTTATATTTATAAAATGGGAAAAGAAGCCTTTTTAAAATTCCTATTGAATATAGATGTGGTATAAAATAAACTCTCTAAGCATAACCATTATGATTTTGATGCTATGTTTCTGTAGTATCACACACACACATTCTACTTATTCTTAATTGAACTTGTGGGCTGTTCCCATGTTGTGTTAGACAATGAGGGATTTGGAATCATTATTCTTCACGTTTCTGTCGTATTCTTTCATTCATAGATTACTTGTTTCACAGTCGTTGTATGATACTGAATAAATGGCTTTTTCATATCTTCTTATTTCATATTCTTTGATGATTTGGTATTGGGGTTTAGAATGACTTGGTACACTATGGATTGGAGATTATGGAAAAAGGTTTCGAAGCCAAATTTCTTTAGTTTAAAAGCCAGTGCCTGGTTAAACCAGGTGTAAGATATGAAACACGTTGATCTAGTTTTTAGATTCATTTGCTTATAGTTTATATTAAAATATTAAAATCTTTTTAAAAAATAAGAAATTTGCCCAAAAGATAAAATCATTAATCTGACCTAATCACTCAATATGGAATATCCATCATTAAATAATTGGTTGGTTTAATATATACTTTACTTCTACTTTTCATAAACATCAATTTGACTATATCTTACTGTTTAATAGATATTAAAATTCGAAACTATTATAGACGCGTATGATTCTTTTAAAAATTGAACAATATCTACTCTCCTTACTGCAATGGAAAAATTAATGGGAGGGTTCACCACTGATGAGCCAGGCCCTCCCATTAATTTTAACCTCGCAGTAAGGACAGTAGATATTGTTTAATTTTTAAAAGTATCATAAGCGTCTATAATAGTTTGGAATTTCCATAACAGATGGCGCGCCAATGCATCAATACTCGTATATTAAAATAAATAATGAAATTATGTATTGACTCAAATCAATGATTTTAGAAATAAATATTTGACTATACGTTATTTTAAAGTTATATTTTTCAATTGCGACTTAGATATTAATATCTTAAAAGCAAAACTTATATTTGACAGAAATAAATGTTCTATTTTGTTGTTATATTGTATACATAAAATATTTATCAAGTTTTCGGACATAACCCTTCAACAGTTGAAATCAGGTTCGGAAAAATCGATCTTATATTAATATTGGTTTAAAACATATTTAATGATCGATTTTCTTGAAAATAAAGATACTTCGGTCAGTAAATATTTTTATTACCTCGACGTGTCGATAAAAGACGAAAAAGATTTTTGCCGAAACGTCGAGGTAATAAAAAGATTTACTGACCAAAGTATCTTTATTTTCAAGAAATATGAATGCCGGCCAGGCAGCCTCTATCTTTACGATTAATGATCGTTGTATGGAGGTTATGTAAAGATACATAGCATAGAATATGTGTGGGTAACTTACATTTCTACTGGTTAGTGACACATTTCAAATATTGTCTTCATCAATGTAGCGCAACCTATAGATGAAATAGTTAATATTAGTACCAATATTAATCAATAGATGGCGTTGAATAGAATATAATATTACTTGAATTATTTTCTTTTTGACAATTCTTTTACTTACTCTACTACAATATGAATTATTGTAAATAGTTTCACGCGCAATTATCCAGATCGGATATAGCGTGTCTTATTTGAAACTGGTAATAAATAAATAGTACTTATTGCCTAACAAGCTTGTAAGTGATTTAGCGGAAGAACTTTGCTCGATGAATTGAATATTTAATTTATATATAGATTCTAGAGTTTTTCTAGAAGCATTTATATCGATTATGAAAAAGGCATCTCCTTATCGTGCACCTGAAAGTTGCTAATGGCTTGCGCCATCTATCAGAATAAATATCAACTATTCTCGTTGATTTTTAATTATTCCATAATTGGCCAAATAGTTAATAATTTATAAAATATTTCATAATTTATGCACCTTATCCCAGTACAATATCACATTTGTACTATTTTTTTCACATTTATATATAGTTCTTATAAAATATCTATTTAATTTATTATAAACCAAAGGCAGTTTATATAGGAAAATCGGTTTATTACAATAGTAGATCGTCCATTTGATTAAACTGGTGAAACCTTTAGGAGGATACATCACTAATGATCCATATACCTTCTCTCCATTCATTGTAAAATAAGTTCTGCTGAAATATATTTAATTATATATATTAAAAAACTTGTTTTTTTTTTCGCAATAGTGCTTTTCAAAATATATATGAAATTGCTTCATGTTTTTAAGAGAGTAAATTTATTTATGCTGTATATTGTTGTGCTTTGTGGGTTTTTTATTCTTCTTTGGTGAAAAAAGATTAAGGCGATTACAGGTCTGGCACCAGCTTGTTCACCATGCCTGCCTATAACAGTCCTGGTGTTTGCATTTTTTATTCTACACAATACTCCTTTATTATATATGTTATTGTGATGAATTGTTATAAAAAGTTAAACTATTTTTGAAATTTATCTTAATTACACCTTATATATTTCATTTTCACTATTGTTTTTATTCTATTCAAACAGTTTTATTTTTTAAATATCTGAATCTAGCACTCAATATATATACTATATGTAGTATACTAGTATATGATTATAAAATAATATTAATATAAAGATAAAGGTCATCTCTACCGTCAAAATAGATGACGTCTCGTTTTGACTTCGATTTTGGCGGGAGAGATGGCCTTTATATTTATAAATCAATATCCTTCCGGCACAATTTACATATATGTATATTTGGAAGAAGGAATCAAAGTTTACGGTGACGAGTTTCTTTTATGAGAGAAACTATTTTGAAAATAGAGCAATCCATAAATATATTTTTAATTAAAAAGGCATATATGGGATCAAAATATCATTTATTCTAATAATATTTCAGTTGGCTGAATATATAATGACTGAATGAATATATATGAATATTACCTTGATAAAGGTTGGCGTTCAGCCAACTGAAATATTGGTAAAATAAATGATATTTTGATCCAATATATGTCTTTTTGAAAAAAAAGAGAAACTATATAAACGTTCTTCCCTGATTTATATATTATAAAGTAAATAAAGCTTCCAGGGTTAAGTTTCTTGTTCAAATTTTATTCTCTAGCTTTCGGACTTGTCAGTCCTTCTACAGGAGTATCACGATGATAAATTGATGATATATACTATTTTTATATATATATTATATTTTTATATATTTTTGTGTGAATTCAAAAATTGTTTATAACACACAAAGAAGGTAATATACTTTTCTCCCCCTTTCAATATCATAAATATTTAAAATATGTGAATAATAATTTGTATATAAAAAAGTATTTATCATCAATTTATTATCGTGATATTCCTGTTTAAGGACTGACAAGTCCGAAAGCTTGAAAATAAAAATTTGAACAAGAAACTTAGCCCTGGAAGCTTTATTTATTTTATAGAGAAACTATATATATATATATATATAAACTATATATATAAAAGAAACATGTCGCCATAAACTTTGCTTCCTTCTTCAAGAGGATGTCTGGCAATTCCTTCTCTTGTAATTTATATGTATATATATTAATGGAAGACCTCAGGGATAAAAGTAAAATAAGATATTTTTTTCAGAAATATGTTTGATGAGTTTACCGGTAGAAGAATAAATACCTCTTAGAATATAAATAACGACCATTAGAAGAAAACTTGGCAAAATGTTCCTTGAGTTTAATTTTATTTGGAAATACATTGGAATGGGAAAATTATCATAATAAAGTAAAAGGTGGAATTTTTAATCGTTGCTCCTAAATTTATACGTTATTGTAATGGTTTCTAACGGAAAAACAAGAAACTCTCAATTGTATTATAGCTCTATACAAATATATTAAGACTTGAAATATTATTAATTTGTCCCGCGCGAGAGATTAAATTTATTCTTTTTTCCTAAGTAATCAAAATAAACATATTTTGTGAATGAGAAATGAATCTGAAAAACTTCCTTTTAAGCTATCGCTTTTCAACCTGTTCATTTTAAAATGTAAACTCTCTATTATCTATTAAAATTATATATATATATATATTATATAATCTATATTTTATTATAATCTAAAATGCTAATATATATATTTTTTTAACATGTATTTCACTTTCATCATTGACTATTCTTTTATTTTTGACCATAGATTTAGAAGATAACACTTTGAATATTGTTGTAAATATGTATAGTTGACCTAATTTTAAATTCACGAATATAGAATTCATTTTATAAATTCGATATTACTGTAAAAAAAATTAAGTGTAATTTGCTTCAAGTAATTCAAAATAAAAACTACTTCACGTGTAAATAATTATCTTTCCTATTTTTACGACTGCACCTTCAATTCTCTATCTTTTTCAACAACAAAACAAAATAATCACAACATATAAATTGTGTAAAATAAAGAAAAATGCGCAAACGTTCTAAATAAATGTTTAACTGTAAATATATAATACGTTTCATGAAAAATATAGGCATATCCTGACCGCGCTCATATGAACCTTTTAGATGACAGAACGCCATCTAGAGGAACAAAATCAGCTAGAGGTTTTCTTTATTATTTTTTCAAGTGTTCAGCGTATTTAGGAATGTTTGGCCATTAAATTCCTACTTCTTGATTTAACAAGAAGCTTCTGTGACCAAAATGTTTTTGATCGTAGAAGTACAGTCTGCACCACGCTGACGAGGACCAACAGCACGAAACGCGTTCGTGGTTGATTTTTCTTGATTTATTAAGAAAATGGGTTGACATAATATCAGGAATAGGTTATATTAACGTTTAGTTGATTTCTGTCCCACTAGATGGCGCTCTGGCATCTAAAATGTTCATGTGCTCGTGGTCAGGATATGCCTTTATATATATATATATATATATATATATATATAAATTGAGCTGTTATAATGTTACAAACAAAACCAAACAAAAATTAACAGCATAATATATATATACAGTTAAACCTGTCTATAGCGCCCTCTTGGGGACTCACCAAAATAGGGTACTATAGACAGGTCACTTTTAATGTAAAGCGCATTGTACTACGCATTCAAAATCGTGCGCTATTCAGAGGTGGCGCTATAGACAGGTTTAACAGTATATTAATCTCTTTTTATATTAACAATTAACTACGCTCCTTAATGCAAAGGGGAAATATTTAGAGGGCCTAGCTCATCAGTGACTGTCATCAGATTTGCCAGTTTTCTCTACCAGATCGCTCTAATATGTTACTGCGCTGCTCTGCTTATCTAGACGGCAGTTCCAAGGAGAATTCGAGGTAAGGATATTTATAACAATATCTTTTAAATATATATATAATAGGGTGCTATAGAGAGAGGGTGCTATAGACAGGTCACTTTTAATGTAAATCGCATCGTACTACGCATTCAAAATCGAGCGCTATTCAGAGGTGGCGCTATAGACAGGTTTAACAGTATATTAATCTCTTTTTATATTAACTATTAACTACGCTTCTTACTGCAAAGGGGAAATATTGCGAGGGCCTAGCTCATCAGTGACTGTCATCAGATTTGCCAGTTTTCTCTACCAGATCGCTCTAATATGTTACTGCGCTGCTCTGCTTATCTAGACGGCAGTTCCAAAGAGAATTCTAGGTAAGGATATTTATAACAATCTCTTGAATTGAATTCGATTGTTTCGAATTTTTATACTAATGATAAGATGTATTACCCTATATTTAATATCCATGTAGACTAATGGATACGCTTTACAGAAGTGGAAAGTCTTTAATGTCGCAGGTCGTCTGTTTTTTTGAAGGAGACATAGGCAATTTATTTCACACTTGGTTATCTCGTGTATCTTCATTGAAGGTCACTGTGTATCAAATATCTTTTTAAGTTATTGTCTGAATCCCGATATACATGTTAAAAGATACAACCTTCTTAAATTTTGTCTATGTAAGAGAGTTTATATATTTAATTTATTTTCTAAAAGATGAAAGTAAATTGTATTAAAGGAATATTATGAAAATATCAAAATAAATATTGATTAATTTAGAAAATAATATAAAAATGAAGATATAAAATATTAAACTATTTTTCTCCAAAAGTAGTTGGACAACATGTCCTCAAGATATTGTAAACGTGATACATTACAAGACTCCATTTTGTTCTTCTATTCAAGCTTTAAATTATTCCATTACTCTAAACAGGTTTTTCAGAGTCCTCTGAAGATGCTTTAGCGCTTTGCGATGGCTCTTTTTAGCAAGCCAAACACACCCAAAGTCCATTAGGAAAGCATCAAGAGTCGACTGGGATTCAAGAAATGGGAATTGTATTGATTCTTCTTTGCCTCTAGAGAGAAGTATAAAATTTGTAGAAGCAGTTTGAGCAATTCAACATCTCTATAAAGTTTAGTTTATTAAGCCTTTATTTGTTTTCCTGAAATATTTGGTAAGTCTCTTTGCATATGTAACCAATTTGAAATATTAATTGTGAAGCTATTTTTGCGAGATATTTTCTTTCACGAATAAAACAATTTCCGACACTGTCCTTTCTACGACGGGAAAAAGTATAATATGAAGAGACGGGCGCTCTGAATGTGTAAATTGAAATATATTTAATAGAATGGTACCTGAATTCAAGACAAAGGGTATTTAAAAGTTAATGCTCAAGTCTTTATAATGAATGTATGAGAAAATAAATTATTTTAATTCGAGGCAGAATATTTTTCAAAGGATAGTTCCTCTTTCTTATATTAACACAAAGCAATAACGCGCCATCTATACATATAAAATAAAAGGACCTAATAAAAGGAACGTGGTGTAATTACCTTCATTATTCCTAACATTAAAAAGGCCTTTTCCTATAAATGAAAATGTATTTACATATTTTATGTATTAATTTTTACCCCTTTAAATAAACGATGATTTATTTCGAGAATCGCACAATATTTTTCTTAGACTTTTTCTGTTACCTGGCCAGCGCTCACATTCAATATGTTGTATGGACGTTAAGCACATTATTATTTAAATAAAAAGGCATATATTGGATGAAATTATCATTTATTTTACCAATATTTCAGTTGGTCGAACGCCATCCTTTATTAAGGTTGACACACTTTAAAATGTTATAATACCTTGATAAAGGATGGCGTTCGACCAACGGAAATATTGGTAAAAAATATATATTTTGATCCAATATATGCCTTTTTATTTAAAGATTTATTTATGGATTGCTCTATTTCCGAAACACATTATTATATAGTCATTTATTGTAAGGATTCTGAGTTGTATATAATGATTTAATAAAGAAAATATTAAATCAAAGAAATATATAAACTTAATTGCGTAATTATATTAGCAAGAGTAAATCTTTTTCGGGTATATTTAAAATATTTTAAAAACCTATTTTCATTTTTATCATCGCGTCTCTTCATTTAGTTAATGAACGACTAAATGCACCAATTGTGGTATACTAGTGCCAAGAATATTTATCGAATGAAATATCGGATGTCGCGCTCCATTATTCTCAGTTTTATATTTTCTTTGTTCTATTTGTGTAATTTCGACTGAAAATTCATTTTCCTTTCATATTGGCCCGCTCCGTAGAGAGATCGGTAAAGGCAGAAAAAGATCGGTAGCCGAATACGTCATGCACCCCATAATCTCAAAAGGCCTTGCGCGGTATCTGTGGAAGCTTCTCGCCATGTGTGATTACCGAAGTTGTGATACTCCCATTTTTCCTATTGTTTTAAACATTTTATTAAATTTTTAGTGACCAAATGTTTTAGAAATTTTATTAAATAGCCTCATCTCCCAATAAAGATTATCTTTACATAAACGTGTGATCAATAATTTTCAGGAATGAGACCGGATCACGTAAAATATTCAAAATAATGAAATAATTTTATAAGGACTTAATAAAACATTAATTAACACGTAGAAAAAAATTTGATCACACAGACGCACGCGCTCACGTTTTTTCGAATTTATAAGCTCGAGTATATCAGAACATTTTCTAACTGCAGTATGGACTGTATTGAAAAACAGCGAGTCTGCATAGAGTTTTGCTTTAAATTAAGGAAAACAGCTTCCGAATCATTTCAAATGTTGAAACAGGCTTTTAAAGAAGACGCCCTATCACTATCGAGGACATTTGAATGGTTTGCACGATTAAAAGCTGGTCGAATAAGCAAGAGAAAGCAAGGATGTTCAAATCGAAGCTTAAGTGTCTTCTTATCACTTTATTTGATGTAAAGGGATTGGTACACTTTGAATTCGTGCCCGAGTGTCAGACCATTAATCACCATTACTATCTTGATGTATTGTGACGTTTAAGGGAGGCTGTGCGTCAGAAACGACCCGAAAATTGCATCGGAAAAATTGGCTCTTGCATCATGACAACGCACGGCCACATACGGTCGTCACTGTTCAACTCTATTTGGCTAAAAACGGAATTGCTTTATTACTCCAGCCACCTTATTCTCCTGACCTTGCTCCCAACGACTCTTTCCTTAACCCTTAAATTAAAAAAGTCTTAAAAGGACGTTGATTTGACTCAATACCTGAAATAAAGGAGATTACGAAGAATATTTTGAAAAGCCTGAAAGATGAAGATTTTCAGAGGTGTTTTGATATCTGGAAAAAAATATGGAACAAGTAGATAGTGACTGTGAACATTTTGAGAAATTTTAAATAAAACTTTATTATACTTTTGTATTTCTTTAAATATTTAACATTCCCGGAAATTATTGTTCACACTATGTATATGATAGAATATAAACTTCAACACACCACATAATATTTCAATTTAGAATGTATCAATATTAACGTCTACTTGTATGACGGGTAATGTTTCAACATGTCAATATTCCTTCTAATATGTAAATGGAATCATGCTGTTACTGGTTGACAAGGGACCATGTTAATTTATTTGTGACTCAACGATACGTCAATTAAACAATTCACAGGCAATCTACTATAAAATGCACTTTAATAATTATAGGTTTAGGGTTTATTCACTAACTGATTTTCTAACTACAATCACGTGACTTCAAAATACCAATAAGCGTCGAGATAATTTGACAATCAACATACAGCATATAATATAGCTCGGTAGACGTATTGACCAGTGAAGTTTTATATTGAATATATAATCGTTTTATTATTGTGTGTGTGTGACTGAAAATAAATATATTTATTCAATCATTCCTTTTATATACATTTTCAAAAGTATATTTATTTCAGTTGTAGTTACCCAATTCATATTACTATTAAGTTTTGATTCTTTATCTTGTGTAAATCTTTCTCTCTTTGATGTCTAATCTTTTTATTCTGTAACGGTACATTTTAGCGGCGTAGGACTAAGAAGATTGTGTATTACATATATATCGAATAGTTTTAGGTTTAATTATTTTTGAATATATTATTGTCACACATTATTTTAGATAGAAATGATATATAGAATTAATTATTAGAAAGCTTATATGAAGAAGCGAAATTTTTGAAATCTCATATGAAGAATCTTTAAAAAGTTCGTGATATGAAGCTAATGATAAAAAGGCTCGTGGATATATATATTTTAAGCATTATCCAACTCAATGGATTAATCCTATTTTAATGTTTTCTTGCTTTTTGGATATAAAGATTACTGATAGTTCATCTTATATTTGTGAAATAAATAGGACTTTGAAAATTTGATTTTCTATGATTGATTATTAGATAACAAACCAAGTCTATATCTGACTACACATGCTGAGGTATAAGAGGAATAGAGCTGGGATCGAGCCACATAGGCTGACCGTAGCCTATATGGAAATCTACCATGGGAATGTATTTAAGCAATACATGCCCTAGAACCTCAGCTATCCCTGATATCTGGAAAGACAGAAGACAGCATCCCGGGAGACACCCTCTGGATAACCTCGGAATTATCTTGAAGATAGATGTTAGATCGTTTTTGAAGACAACTCTCATATTTAAAAAATTAATTCATTAAACTTTGAACAAATTAGATATAGAGAGAGAAATGAGTTAATTACCTCCTATTTAAAGCAACAAAAGAATCATTTAATTTTTATACATCGTTCTAACCAGATTCAAATTATGCAAAACAGACGACAAAGAAAAAATAAACAAAATTAATGGTAGAGGGTAAGTTCCTATTTTTTTACAAGCTTTCACACTCAAAGTATAATAATTTTCTTGCTTCAATAGAGGTTGTCTGATCGGTATTCATAGTTCTCAACAGCCAAATGATGACCGTTAAATATCTCACAGCTTATAAATATTGCTTGAATCTAAAAAGCATGTGAACTAAGCACAGTGGAACAATTCCACGAAACAGCACTTCTGCTTAATGAGAGGTGTTTATCCGAATTCGTCCAATAGGCCTTGAGCTGGAACCTTGAATGCAAGGGATGTAGGCTTATAGGATTATTTTCTGTGTTCTTTAATCGTGGGCAGAATTTCTCATTTGTAATTAAATATTCTTATTCTTTATACTAGTATCAGAGTCATCAACAATAAATTCTGTCATCGTTTGCTATTTCTTATAAGCATCGGTGGTTCAGTGGTAGAATGCTCGCCTGCCACGCGGGTGGCCCGGGTTCGATTTACGGCCGATGCATTTTTTTTTTTTTACAATTTTCAAAACTCATTTATATTATTACTAGACGAATGGCCCGGGCAACGCCCGGGTTTTACCCGAGTGCGTATATATGTTAAAAACGTTTTAATTCAAATACTATTCGTTACAATTATAAATTGGCGCCATGGATGTCACTCTTGTGAAACGTCCCGTTCCAAACTGTGTGTTTTTAAAATGTTTTAATTAAAATACTATTCGTTACAATTATAAATTGGCGCCGTGGATGTCTCTCTTGTGAAACGTCCCGCCCCAAACTGTGTGTGTCTTGAAAATATAAAAATAAAAATGTGAATTTTCATAAAGATTTCATCATGTCGATTTTTTTTTTTTTTTGCATTTCACCTACTAAATCGATAGAGATAATTACATTTGCAACATGAACTTAGGTATATTGACTAAATAGAAAACTGCATAGTAATAAAGATAATTTTTTAAAGGCATCATATCGTTTTTTTTTCAATAAAATCGAAACAAAAATTAACGATAAATAACGATAATTGCCTTAAAAATAAATTGCCTTAAAAAAAGAAACATTCGCGGTGATTTTGTCTTGCATTCGTTTATACAATTATTATATACGAATGACCCGGGCAACGCCCGGGTTTTACCCGATTAAATGCTTTTATTCAAATACTATTCGTTACAATTATAAATTGGCGCCGTGGATGTCATTCTTGTATAATATATAAATGAGTTTTAAAAATTGTAAAAAAAAAAAAAAAATGTTTATAAAAAAAATTATATTTATATTAAAAATAATATATAGTGGGGGGGGCCCGAGTCCGACTTCCAAGTCGTTCCGCCAAGAGATCAACACCACAGAGGTCCGTACGTCTCTTGACCTCACGGACAATACAGCAGCTACATTACTGGCTGAAGGCCTTGCCTCTCAGACTTTAATGACCGATATGTCCTCACTTCTTTTTTCTAGATTTAATTCATTTTGTCTCCTCTCTAATTGTAAATACGCTGCTGTATCACCTCATAAGCATAAATAAATAAATATATAAATGAGTTTTAAAAATTGTAAAAAAAAAAAAAATGCATCGGCCGGGAATCGAACCCGGGCCGCCCGCGTGGCAGGCGAGCATTCTACCACTGAACCACCGATGGTTATGAAAAATCCCATCCGTGAGCTTCAGACAGACAGAATAAGGCAAATATATAAGTAGATCTATATATATAAAATTGAATGTCTGTCTGTCTGTTTGTTTGTTTGTTTGTTTGTACTCTATAGATTCAAAAACCATACATCCAATCGCCGTGAAATTTTGGGATATTATTATGTATATCACCGGCAAGGTTTTTGAAAAATAATTTCATGAATATCTTGAATAACCTTAGAGTTACTTGCAGATTTGTAGATTTAACTCGCAAGCAGCGCCCCCATTGTGACGATGTAAACAAGTTTTCTTATCACTAAGTTTGTTATCTTAAATATTATTTATCAAAAGTAAGATTATCTCAGGATGACACGGCAATGTGACACGGGAAAAAATGTTCACTAGATAAAACTATGATTTTCTATATGATATAAAAAGCCAACAATGAAGAGTGAATGTAATATAAAAAGCCAACAATGAAGAATGAATGTAAGATAAAAAGCCAACAATGAAGAGTGAATGTAAGATAAAAAGCCAACAATGAATAGTAAATGTAATATAAAAAGCCAACAATGAAGAATGAATGTAAGATAAAAAGCCAACAATGAAGAGTAAATATAATATAAAAAGCCAACAATGAAGAATGAATGTAAGATAAAAAGCCAACAATGAAGAGTAAATATAATATAAAAAGCCAACAATGAAGAGTGAATGTAAGATAAAAAGCCAACAATGAAGAGTAAATGTAATATAAAAAGCCAACAGAGTGAATGTAAGATAAAAAGCCAACAATGAAGAGTGAATGTAATATAAAAAGCCAACAATGAAGAATGAATGTAAGATAATAAGCCAACAATGAAGAGTGAATGTAATATAAAAAGCCAACAATGAAGAATGAATGTAAGATAAAAAGCCAACAATGAAGAGTGAATGTAATATAAAAAGCCAACAATGAAGAATGAATGTAAGATAAAAAGCCAACAATGAAGAGTGAATGTAAGATAAAAAGCCAACAATGAAGAGTAAATGTAATATAAAAAGCCAACAATGAAGAATGAATGTAAGATAAAAAGCCAACAATGAAGAGTGAATGTAATATAAAAAGCCAACAATGAAGAATGAATGTAAGATAATAAGCCAACAATGAAGAGTGAATGTAATATAAAAAGCCAACAATGAAGAATGAATGTAAGATAAAAAGCCAACAATGAAGAGTGAATGTAATATAAAAAGCCAACAATGAAGAATGAATGCAAGATAAAAAGCCAACAATGAAGAGTAAATATAATATAAAAAGCCAACAATGAAGAGTGAATGTAAGATAAAAAGCCAACAATGAAGAGTAAATGTAATATAAAAAGCCAACAGAGTGAATGTAAGATAAAAAGCCAACAATGAAGAGTGAATGTGATATAAAAAGCCAACAATGAAGAATGAATGTAAGTTAAAAAGCCAACAATGAAGAGTAAATCTCTATCTCTATATATATATATAAGTCAATTTCTGTCTGTCTGTCTGTTTCGCGATAAACTCAAAAACTACTGAACCAATTGGTACCATATTTTGGATGTCGCTTTTTATAAACCTGAGGAAAATTTTCGGCTGCATTTTGATTAGTATTTTTGGAAATTTCTTTTTTTTTTTTTTCATTTGAAGAACTTTTTTTTACGCGGACTAATCCGGAATGGAATGAATACCTAAATATGGCCATTTTTTTAAGCATCGGTGGTTCAGTGGTAGAATGCTCACCTGCCACGCGGGCGGCCCGGGTTCGATTCCCGGCCGATGCATTTTTTTTTTACAATTTTTAAAACTCTTTTATATTATCTTATATATATAAAATTGAATGTCTGTCTGTACTCTATAGATTCAAAAACCATACATCCAATCGCCGTGAAATTTTGGGATATTATTAGGTATATCACCGGGAAGGTTTTTGAAAAATAATTTCATGAATATCTTGAATATCCTTAGAGTTATTTGTAGATTTAACTCGCAAGCAGCGCCCCCATTGTGACGATGTTAACAAGTTTTCTTATCACTAAGTTTGTTATCTTAAATATTATTTATCAAAAGTAAGATTATCTCAGGATGACACGGCAATTTATTTGCGACAAGAATAATGATACAATTCCAACGCGAAGATACTATTCCTTTAACTTCCAATTACCGAGGGAACCAATTAATATTGATTTTATTCAACTTATCGAGTATTTCTCAAGGGACCGGGAAAAAATGTTCACTAGATAAAACTATGATTTTCTAAAGTAGAAAATTAGGAAAGATAAAATTCAGGATGACACGGCAAACAGGGACCGGGAAAAAATGTCCACTTTATCGAGAGATTCAAATTTACGAGTTTCAAATTATCAAAATATATCTTTTTTATTTTTTAATAAGTTTTTAGAGAATTGTTTTAACAAATGTTCGCTAGACAAACTTTTACTCGGGTAAAACCCCGGGCGAAGCCGAGTACGTTTTATAAGTTTAAAGAGAATTGTTTTAACAAATGTTCGTTAGACAAACATTCACTCGGGTAAAACCCGGGCGAAGCCGGGCGGGTCCGCTAGTCTTATATATAAAAGTCAATGTCTGTTGTCTGTTTCGCGAAAAACTCAAAAACTACTGAACCAATTGGTACCAAATTTTGCATGTCGTTTTTTATAAACCCGTATTGCTATATAATGGCACTTCTACCATTTATTATTGATGTTATTTCAGTATGAAGGAAATTGCATTCGGGGGAATTCTGGGGCGAAGCCGGGTCATTCGTCTAGTATTTCTATATTATTAAGTAAATACAATGTATATTTATACACGTAATTCACTGTAAATCGTCAAATTTTGTATTGATGCACCGATAGTATAAATATAAATTTATCGATTTTCTCATTTATAAAAAATAAATATAAACTTCCTCTCAATATATATATTAAAAACTATAATTACAATTACTGAGTATATTAAAAGAAACAATACCTTATATTTTATGTTGATATTTAAAATTATTATTAAATAAATATCTATACAATTGTTTTATTAGAATATATCACACAGAATAAAAATAATACATTTATACGAATAAAATAAATTTTTTGCTTCGAAATCGTGAAAAAGAATCGTAAAAAAATTAAATATTTGATGGAAAATTTTGTGTTTTATTGTAAAAGCTGAAAGATAAATTTTAGAAAAGGATCATCGTTAGTAAAAGAAAATAAAAGCTTGGTAAACTTCAAACCTTTCCACCAAATCTTTTTAAAGTCTAGATACACATTGTATAGCGTCATTAAATGTATAAAATGATGAATATATTGGTGAAATTTTAAAACTATCATATTTATTGTTCGAATATTGTATATATTTAATATTTGAATATTTAATAAATATTGTAATTAAATTTATGGAAAATAAAAAATATATATATATATTAATGGCTTTTCTTGATTTATCAAGAAATTGGGTTGGCCAAATATCAGGGAACAGGCTAAATCAATGTTTAGTTGATTTCTGTTCCACTAGATGGCGTTCTGCCATCTAAAAAGCACATGTGCTCGTGGTCAGGAGATGCCTTCTTTATTTTTAATATCAACACCTGACCCACTTATCTTTTATTTTTTCTATTGTTTTCTCATATATATATATATATAATAAAAACTCAAATTTTCAAAAACGTTTATCAATTAATAAAATTATATTCCTTTATATTAAACATATGCGTAGGATCATTTCGAACTAATATTTATCCAGGGGTAAGTTTCTTATCGATATTCAAACGTTTGCTTAATTTTTGCGCCTTTTGGCTCTTTGCTGTTTATACCTTATACATCTGAATTAAAAATCCAATGCTACAGTATGTATTCAATAGTTGATTTAAAGATGTAAGTCATACTCAATTAATATTCTTTTAGAAGGTCTAAGCTTGAGCAAATATGTATATTAAAATATCTATAAAAATCCTTTTCCTGAAAAATCATTTTTCCGAAAGAAAAAAAAATAGACGTTTATTATTTCGCAATATTTCAAATTAACTTTTATTGAAAATAATTATTTTCAAACATATAGGATGTTGTATTAATATATATATGACATATTTATACCCATTGAAACTAATTTATCAGCATATATATAAAATGAAATCCATTACTGTCTTTATTTTATCTTGATTTCACTATATATGTGTGAAAATGACGATCTGCCATCTAAAATTCTCATGTGCTCGTGGTCAAAATATGCCTTTTTTGATTTTATTATATATGTATAAAAAAATCAAAAAGGCATATCTTGACTCTATTTAACGTTCTCCATTTATTTTGATAAATCAACGATTAGTTTATTTTTATCCACATTTATTTTTTCATTTATTCATCTAAATTCAGACCATAAAGTCACAAATTAGCATCTCTCCTGTTAAAATGCATTCAAACAATGTATTTTGGGTTATCAGCTCAGTATAAACGTAGAGTTGGTGATAACAAATGAACCACAATATCAGTTTTGGAAATTCCTGACAAAAACACAACCTGATATCATGATTTTGAGCTTTATCCCTCATTCGTACACGGACGGTTTTGATTTCTTAACGTCCTACGAGTAGAGTAATGAAATCGGCCGAAAATAACTAAAAATAGTGCTTAAGCTGGTTGAGTAAAAGGGATGATTTGTTGTTGTTGTTGTCGTGTCCAATGAAGAGCCCCAGATATCCTCATGCATCTCTATCACAGGAACAGCAATGTCCCAGCACTATCAAGGGATGATTTGTTGTTGTTGTTATCGTGTCCAATGAAGAGCCTCAGATATCCTCATGCTTCTCTATCACAGCAACAGCAATGTCTACTATCAAGGGATGATTTGTAGGCAATAATACAACATAAAATTGCGTGAAGATGATATTCATTTAGCAAAAGTGGCACATCTTCCTCTAATGGTCTAGTGACTCAATATTTATCATCACTATTACGTTTCAAACTAGGGTGATGAACTAAATGCATTATTTTAATATGTTTCGAAGAAAGAAGTGTTATTTCTGGTACATGGATATCATCATCCAAAAACTCTATGTTATGCATAGTAAATAAATATTATGTTTATTTTTAATATCAAATATAAATGCTGTAGTTTATATTTATACATATTATCAAAAGACTCCTTCGGATGATGTTATGAAATCGGACCTGGCCCTCTAGTGATAAGACCCATAGCCCAAACCCATGGTATAAAGTTTGTCCTTTTGTCTATATTCGCCAAGGCTGGCGTTGCGAACGTCGATAATGTCGTTTACTTTGGAAAACTTTATAGGAAAACGCAGAAAATGACACTTTTAATATTTGTTGTAAATATGTATAGTTATAATTTACATATTTAAAAAATTCACTAATATAGAATTAATTTTATAAATTCTATATAAATGTTAAAATGTTTTATTGTGTAATCATCTCTTAGTAATTGAAAAAAACTACTTAATAGTAAATAATTAGTCTTCTACTTTTCTTTTAACACGACTGTGCTTTAAATCTTCATTTTACAAAAGTAAGCAGACAAATTTATTATAACATATATTGAAATAAATAAAGAATCCTGATCACGAGCACATGATATTTCTAATATAAATATATTAAAATCTTTTTGGTCGCAGTGGTGCAGCCTACTCCACGCTGACGAGCGCCAACAGCGCGAAGCGTGTTCGCGGATAGCTTTTCTTGATTTATCAAGAAATTTGGTTGGCCAAATATCAGGGAACAGGCTAAATCAATAATTAGTTGGTTTTTGTTCCATCAGATGGCGCTCTGCCTACTGAAAGGCACATGTGCTCCTGGTCATGATATGCCTTTTTTATTTTTAATATCAACACCTGACCTTTTTACTTTTTTCTTCTATTGTTTTTTCACACATATATATATATAAGGTCGCCTCTCCTGTCAAAATAAACGTCAAACCTGACGCCATCTATTAGCCTTCACCACAAGGAAGCGCCCTCTGGTCAGTGATAAAGAGTCAACACCAGCTTTAGCAAATACATGGCGTCTAGTTTTGACTGGAGAGGCGAACTTTGCTTTTATATATCAACATCCTACAGGCAAATTTCCATATATATATATATATATATTTATATAGGATCTCAGAGTTCGCAAAAAAATATTGACCTTAGGAACGAATAAATCAAATCGCAAAGAAATAAGTGGTAGATCTAAATTTGCCACCGCTGTCTCATACAACAAAATAACGAAATACACAAAGATGTTTTCAAGTTAAAAACTACACAACTTTCTATAATTGTTGTTCAAAGTTTCTCCCTAAAACATAATTATTTTTGTTTTAATAAACATTTTGATTCCAAAAAATAGCTATGATTGTTTAGTTAAATCAACTTTAGAAAATATTTGGGTGCTGGATTGATCAATATTTGGTTGAGGTAGAGCGCGTTTACTCCTTAAATATTTACATCCATACCAATCATTTACCTCTCACATACATATGATAATATAAAGTGATAAATTCGAAACTATTTTAGACGCCTAAGATTCTTTTGAAAGTAAACAATTTCTACTGCCCTTACTGCAATATGGAAAAATTAATGGGAGGGCCTGGCTCATCAGTGGTGAACCCTCCCAGCGTTTTTGCCAGTTTAATCTACCATACCGCTGTTATATTGCATTTTTTCGATCTTCCTTTTATAGTGATACTGTTGCTAGACTTTTGGAATGGGTATTTTAGATGAACTATGGACATAAGCTTTGAGGACAGTAGAATTACATACAATTATAAATATATAAAATGCTTCGAGCAATCTCTCTTCCGTAAATATCAAATTGAGTCTTTTATTAGAACATATATATTATGATATGATGAGCCTGGCCTTCCCATTAATTTTTACATTGCAGTAAGGGCAGTATAAATTGTTTAATTTCAAAAAGAATCATACGTGTCTAAAATAGTTTCGAATTTTCATTAACAGATGGCGCGCTAGTGCATTATAATATAAACGTGATAACTATTGTTTCAAATTATAAGAACTCTTTAGAAAAGATAAAAAAAATATTTGTGGGAATCATTTCTGCTGCGAATTTCAGGTAGACCAAGATCCAAGACTAGAAGAAAGTATCTCAACAATACCTTCACAAATTACAATGAGCATAAACGCCGCAACTATTTTTTTTACTTTATTAAAGGAAGCCTTCTGGCGAGTCCTTCTTCAACTAACTAAAATGTCACGTTTCAGTGTTCCTAGTGTATTTAGTCCTCATTACCTTTCAATAGTTTGAAAAAAAATGTTTTATCAAAGTTCTGTCTTTTATTCTTAATATCTTCAATTATTCTTTTTTCCCTTATGTTCCGCTTATATGACGCGTAATTGGCGAAGCTTCATCGTGAACTCATTATAACCCTAAAATTTTGTTACTTAAAATTTAAAAAATACTTCTTATAGCTTATAATATAATTTTTATCTACTATTCTTTTAACCCTTCACTTATTCTTAATTCTAGTTTTCTTATCTATATATAATGCTTATTTTAAAAAATCATTTTTGAGTATGAACTTGCTATTATTGACATTATATTCAAACCCAATATCACTTTATTTTAAAACTTTCATTAACCTGTATTAAATCTTTTATATATATTTTTTGAAGATTGAACAATCCATAATTATAATTAAATTCAAATAAGATGCATATATTGTAGGTAAAGGTATTTTATCGTTTCAATCTTTCATTGGCCTTGTAGAACGAGAGTGGTGTACACGTGCTCATGTCTTTTAGTAAAAAAAACACAAACGTCCTCGAAAAAGAGAGGCGAGTATCCTCCTCGAAATATTGGAACAATAAAATACCTTTAAATCCAATATTTTGTCTTTTTGAATATATATATATAGCTGAAAGAATACATCATATATATATTGGAGTCGATATGCCTAATTCATATTATTTTATAGATCATTAATATGATATAGATTAGTTCGTAAATATATAGAAAAAACGGTGCTAAATAGACACTCTTTAATGTCTCTTCGCTCAACAAAAGAGATCAAACAGACTCGCTACTTCATATAGAGTAAGATGGCAGAAATAGAGTTAGGAAAGGTAAGGCAGGCTGTATCAAATAAAAGCCTTTTCTCGGGGGACAGGGTATAATTAATACACGGCACTGGACTCGTGGGAATAGACACACGTGGGCTACATAACTCATGTGTGCCGGCTCATATACATTGGTGGTTTCTATACTATACAGGATTGTGGCTAGATATACCTCGTATTATATTGCCATTTTCTTTACCTTGATTAATATGATAGAACAGATATTTTGTATGGTTAAAATTAGTTCAGATGAAACAGCATAACTTCGGTAAATACACAAAACACTGTTAAGTGTAAAATACTCCTACATCAATATAAATTTTTGAATTATAAATATAATATTATATATATGATATCTGATCGTAAATTATGGGCAGAGCCCCAAAGTGTGTAATGTGCAAGGTCTAATAGTGCCGATGGAATAAACTCGAAGTTTATCCAACACACAATAGCGGTATTTAAATAGGAAATATAATGGCAGGTTATGTGTGTTTCAGAGTTAATTTTAATATTGTATATTTAAATACGTTAATATGAAAATAAAGCAATAATAATATCAATTCATGGTTCTTTTAAACATTTTTATAAAAGATACTTAGTTAAGCTTGGTCTCAATTCTTACATTTGTAGTTTTCTAACAATAAATGACATATAAGGTTTAGGAAATTTGTAAAAAAAAGCTATTTGTGTACCATAGATTTTGGTGTATAAATAATTCTATATACAGTTACGAGCGTCATTCTTCATCTCCTAATCAACTCTGTCACCGTTTGCTTTTTTTTGGAATGGCGCCCTCCTATTGGTTGGCTACGATCACGCCACCTTTGCAATCATGCCTCCACCACTCGCTTTTTCGTTTTTGTAACTATTGTGTCGGAGCGGGTCGCTCCTTAAATAAATGCATATATTAGTTAATAACTAAATGGAATCCTCTCTTTCTTTTTCCCAGTATGAGACGCCTACGGAAGCCAACAGTACATAGACAGATAAAGCACATAGGCTATAGTTATTAACTAATATATGCATTTATTTAAGGCGCCAATTTATAATTGTAACAAATAGTATTTGAATAAAAACATTCACAATCGGGTAAAACACGGGCGTTGCCCGGGTCATTCATACAATATATAGAAGAACGTAAAACCGATAACTTCACAAACCAAACACCCTATTATATTACAGTGTTTACCAAAGTCCACAAGCCGAACATTTCACTAAGCTCCATACTTTTCAGATCATTTTTCATTCTTATCTCTTCGAAAACTGACGTTTTTTGATATTTTTCAAATCCGAAGGAAATATACCTTTATCACCTTGATGGAACCGGATTTAAGAATGGGTTTTCAACTTCTTAATGTCGCAATGAAGTCACTCTTCACTGTCGCTCAGCAACAACCACAATACTTGGTCGCACATGGAATTTTCATAGCTCACTGTTGATCTCCCGGTTTTCTCAACAAATGTATTTAGTACTTAGTCAGTAAATCCTATAGTCTGTCTCCCATTCTGACCATGTGTCCGGCCCATCTATATTTTCCCAAATACGAGAATAACTATGATACAAGATTATTTATTCAAACTCAGAATTAGGTCGATGTCCAAGTGTATTTATTCTGCATATTTGTCTCTCATTTTAAGAAGTTATAAGCTTCGCTATATATTTCATTGGTGTTATAAGTTTAGTGTCAATATAATAGGGAAAGTAATTGTCGTATAGTAGGATTATAGAAATATTTACGTAATATGTTTTTTTATTACTTTATTATAAGTAATAGAGAAATCTATTGCGTAAGAGGTTTTCAGATATTTTTATAAAGGTAAATCGTAATTTTATTATATATGAATAGTAGGAGATTATAAGGTATAGATATATAATTAGAAAGATCCAAATCGTTGGGAAAATAAAACAGAATGAAAAATAATTTGAACATTGACGTCATTTGGTATAAAATATCTTTATAAATCAATTCTTCATTAAGTCCTTTCTAATACTCCATCAAATTATCTCGATATAATCCTATCGATCCTTAAACACAATCTTCCTTCAATTGCTCAAACATCATCCATCTCATAGGTCCTACACCCACGACAATTGTAATACACCAAGAATTTATATTAGGAAATTCCATACCTTCAACACTTTCAAAATAATAGTTATAAATAATATTGATAGTATTGTTTTCCATAACAAATTAGATAAAATATGGTTAACCTAAATCGACATACGACATATTTTGCGTTTTTGATTAATTATAATATTAACGCCTTTAGAAGTCAATTTATATTTTCAATATCCATTTTATATTACATTCTGAAATGAAAATAATAAACAATATTATTGTTTCTTCCCTTTATTTTGAATATATTCAATTTTAAAAACCAAGAGAGATGATCAGTTAAATCTGAATAACCTTTCATAAGCATACGATTATAACAATTATCCTGAATTATAATTCTCTTCGAATCCATTTAACAAAAATAGCAGTTTATGTGAAACGCTTAAAGATGGTTTAAATGTCCATTGTTGTTAAAATATGATTTTGGAAAATCAAAATAATTTAAAATATATAGTTAAAATAATTAACCAGCTAACATTAATACTTGTAAAATAAAATGATTTAAAAGCGCGAATGTTTCTTTTATACATAAAACGAACTTCTACTGTCCTTACTGCGATGAATTCATCGCAGTAAGGACAGTAGAAGTTCGTTTTATGTATAAAAGAAACATTCGCGCTTTTAAATCATTTTATTTTATATGTATAGATGGCGCGTTATTGCTTTGTGTTAATTTGTATTAATACTTGTATTACCAGAAAGTAAATTCAAGCTCAACCTCAAAATCTATCCAACAATTCCTCAACACGGAATGTTTCTTTTCGGTTCGAGATTCGAGAGAACTACCAGATTACTAGAACGTCATATTATAAAAACTTGACCCCAAAACCTCGAGCTTAATAATTTAGAGACGTTGCCTAATCACAAAGATTATTTCTAGAAGCACTGGTATCATCAAAAATAAATAGCATTAATAGAAAAATTGATCTCCCAACCCAATATAACAATATCCCTGACAAATAATCTGAATATTAATAATTATTAGAATGTAAATATATTTAATCCCAGTATAATATCTATCACTTTAGCTGGAAACAGTCTGATGCACGCCCGCGAGAGCACATGCTAATAACAAAAAGTTTTCAATTTTACTGTATATATAGATTTAGAGTTTGTACAAAGAATATCCGCCCGTTGAAGAGCAGTATAATTGCTCGAAAGCTAGCAAATATAAATAAAAAGAAACTATTTACCTGTTTTAATTTTTACTTTTTCAAGTAAATAAAGCATTGAAAACCGAATGATAAATGAAATTTATAAATTTGCCAAACAATAGCTTAATCTACAGTGTGTATTTTGGACTCAAACTTCAATATCTCCTGTTTGGTTATGTTTAAGGGCCTATTTAGATTGAAGAGACATAGAGAAGAGGATTGATCTTCACACCTGTCTACATCTCTTCTGGAAACCTTTTAGTGAATATCTATAGGAGAAATTCTAAAATATTTGAGCAGAAAAATATTCAGATACCTCATCAAACTTGGTTCTGTGCACGATGCAGGGTCTAATTACGTTGACTAGCCAATAAAACACAGAGAAGTGCACAACACACTTCCATTATCCTCCTTCTGTGGATTATTTGAGACTCAGAGGCATTGTCAGGCTGTAGATAGGGAACAAAAATGTTGTTAGTAATCTTATTATTCTAATCTGTGACAATCCAATTCTGATGGTCGTTTTGGTTTTTCTGAAATACTTTCTTAAGTTGAAAGACCACATTTCTATTAACGTAGAGCTATTTGACGATTTCATTAGGAAATTGGTCTGCTTCTATCCTTTCAATGACTCTCTATCGTAAAGCATCGGATAAATGAATATGTGACGCCATTTCCTATGTCAGATTTATTTTATTTTAAAGTATACAATATTTGAAAAAAAGAAACATTTATGATATTCTTAAATAGCGATCATTTACAAATAACGATTAAATTTGATATGTAATTCAAATTTAAATTTATTAGATGATTGTAACAAATGACTCTTTCAGATATATTTGTATAGGTTTACTCCCAATTTGGCATTTTAGCTCCAATAAATATAGAGCTACATTAAAAAGGCGTTTTCATATAACTCTAGAGACCCCATGTGTCAAGATAAATAAAGGTTTCACGACGTCACCATAAAATTAAATATCGGAAGTCCGTGTTGACCAGTCCGAATGTGGCTGAGCGCAATTTGTCATTCTCCTCAGTACCATCCTAGAATGACAAAGTCAGCAGAATTAGGCGTTTGTCAGCATTTCTGGCGTCGAGCACGTACACAACTCATTCCTCCTCTAGCTCTTCATTTCTGAGCAATGTGGCAGGTGCTCCTCCATCTTTATCTGCCTTCCTTCAAACCTTGTTTCCAGATCACAACTTGACAGCTTGTCTATCTTGGGTGTGGCTTGAAGAATACTCAATATTTATAAATTTAATGTTTCATTCATATTTTGACTTATATTCACAATATAATGAAATTAAAATTTCATTAGTGACTAAATGCGTTTCACTATTAATATTTCTACATCATTCAAATAGTGCGCCTTTTAAAATAATATCTACTTTTGGGAGAGAGAGACGATCTTATTTTAAATGAAGAGAGCTAATATATTATGTTTTGTTGGGATAAATTAATTATTTCAGAGCGATTTTCTCTCACTCTCTACAAGACCAGAATAAATTGATGTTCTTAAAAAAGGTTTATTATTTATTAGAAATTCCAAAATAACACCTAGAAACATACATAAAAACGATTATTGAGGGAGAAAAATGCAATTATATTCATTAAATAAGTTACGGTTAGATTACTCCAACATATGGAAAAGCATCGTGCATTATGCATGTAATATAGAGTTGCATTTATCTACATGCTATAACTATATCCGGACGGTAAATGTTGTTAGTGCATATAATATTATTATTTATATTATATAGAATAACATTTCTAATCACAACGTCTCTCTTGCACTAGCTTTATATCGTTTTGTTAAATGGTAAACCTACTCCTTTTATAAGGCCTCTAAATTTATAGTATAGTTATATTTTTTATATCTATATATATATATATTAATAGTTATTGTTTTTTTCATGTGTTAAGCGTCTTTACGCAAATTTGGCCTTAAATACCCATTTTCTGACTTCTCAAGAAGCCATTGGGACCAAAAATCTTTTTTGGTCGCAGTGGTTACAGCCTTCTCTACGCTGACGAGCGCCAACAGCGCGAAACGCGTTCGTGGATGGCTTTTCTTGATAAATCAAGAAATTGGGTTGGCCAAATATCACGAAGCAAGCTAAATAAACGTTTAGTTTATTTTTGCTCCACTAGATGGCGCTCTGCCATCTAAAAAGCACATGTGCTCGTGGTCAGGAGATGCCTTTTTTATTTTTAATATATATATACTAGCCGAATGACCCGGGCAACGCCCGTGTTTTACCCGATTGAATGTTTTTATTCAAATACTATTTGTTACAATTATAAATTGGCGCCTTAAATAAATGCGTATCCTAATCCTAATCAATCAGTCATAGGCCGCCTCTGTCACGGATGGCCGGCGCCCTCCTATTGGACGGCTACGATCACGTGTCATCGTTGGCGCGTAGGTGACCTTAAGTGACGTAATGCCCCCCCCCCTGCCGGCGGCGCGCGCCTGTTGGCTGCAGGCGAGCACGTGACCTCCCTGTGCGCGCGCATCCGTGACAGAGGCGGCCGGCCAATGACTGACTGATCAGGAAAGACTCTCGTGACTATATATATATTATATAATATAATATATGTATGAGTACATTTTGTGTGTGTGTGTGTGTGTGTAGAAATAGGATTAGTTGACTTTATAAGGTAAACTTATTCATAAAGTTTGTATCCCTCGATAGCTCAGTTGGCAGAGCGGAGGACTGTAGATGTTACGACGATGATCCTTAGGTCGCTGGTTCAAATCCGGCTCGAGGGAGTTTTTTTTTTTTTTTTTGGCTGCCGGCGAGCACGTGACCTCCCTGTGCGCGCGCATCCGTGACAGAAGCCGATGAGGAAAGACGGTCGTGACTATATATATTAATAAATGAATGAATGTGTGTGTGTGTCTGTCCTTTATACCTGACCAAACCACTAATTGGAACGCCATGAAACTTTGGGAAGTTATTTAGTATAGTACTGGGAAGGTTTCTGAAAAATAATTTTTTTAATATCTTGAATATCCTTAGAGTTATTTGCAGATTTGTATATTTAACTCGCAAGAAGCGCCACCATTACGACGATGTTAACAAGTTTTTTTATCTATAAGTTTTATTATCACTAAGTTTATTATCTTAAAGATTATTTATCAAAAGTAAGATTATCTCAGGATGACACGGCAATTTATTTGAGACAAGAATAATGATACAATTCCAAGGCAAAGTTACTATTCCTTTAACTTCCAATTACCGAGGGAACCAATTAATATTGATTTTATTCAACTTATCGAGTATTTTACAAGGGACCGGGAAAAATGTTCACTAGATAAAACGATGATTTTGTAATGTAGAAAATTAGGAAAGACAAAATTCAGGATGACACGGCACACAGGGACCGGGAAAAAATGTTCACTTTATCGAGAGATTCAAATTTACGAGTTTCAAATTATCAAAATATATCTTTCTTTTTTAATAAGTTTATAGAGAATTGTTTTAACAGATGTTCGTTAGACAAACCTTTACTCGGGTAAAACCCGGGCGAAGCCGGGTACATCCGCTAGTATTAAATATAGAAATATATATATACCAAATTAAATGGCTTTCTTCCTTTAATAAATGAATTAAAATTAATTCATTAAATGCTCACACAAAACATTATTTTGTTCGTCTCTGTGGAGAGCGCGCAAATTCAGATAATTAAATAAGCCACAGCACCAGTTCGGCCAATTTGGACGATATAAGCCAAACTACATACCATGATTCCAGGCTATGTGTCCTAACTAGTACTTGGACATTTGGACCGAATGTGTTGTGGCTTATTCAATGATTTGAATATTCGTGCTCTGATCAAAGCACAAAAGCCCATTGTTTTATTTCATTCACAATTATAATTATTTTAGTACAAGATGCCTTTTTGATAACAATTCTCTCAAATTCTTATAATAAATAGGTAAATGAAATTGTTTCTGTCTCAAACACAAAATGTATTTTAATCGATATAATAGGCAGTTATTACATAAAATATGTAAATTCGGTTATCAGTCATTTTCATATATATATATTATACAAAATATATTTTTAAATATTTCAGACTCTTATAGAGTTCTGAGTGATGATATTTCTCCTTAATCTTTATTTCATTTTCAGTAGTTGAAAATACAAAATAAAATATAGACATATACAATATAAGTGTACACTTATCCTACACCATTTTTTTCTTTTACTTATCCCTAGTACCCGTGGTACAGGCCATGATAATCATGGTGGGTAGAAGTAGGCGACTGCTTTTACAGTAAGTGCATCACATGTCTACACATGTGAAAAGCAGTTCGACTTTGCACTTACAAATGTGCCAGAGCCCCGTTTAGTTACTTGCACTCGCTGGTGGGGTTGGACTTTTGCAAGAATCGGGGGCCATCGGAGAATTTCTTTTTTCAGAAAAAAGTGCCCAATGCGGGAATCGACCCCGGGTCGTAGCGGTCGAAAACCAACGGTTCCTACACCATTGAAGTTTGTCAAGATTCTTTTAATATCAATTCTCTATATATTTGGGAAACAATGAGTTATTTATTAGATGTATATCTGGCAGTTGGCAGCACACACAGTAAAGCTCTTTGCATAAAGAGGTAGGTTGTGTCAAGAGGGATGAAGCCTGGTAGGTAGAGATTTGTGTTTCATGTGAGGTCCACAGATGTGCACCTCACATTATTTCTGGTTAAACCAGGGACTCTATGTGTTAGATACAGATGAAAGTGGCAATATCATCTGCGTTCATTATGTTAGATTATTCTAATATGATATTATTCATATTAGGTTTGTGATGTCATTGCTTCCCTTCTATCTGTGTCCATAGTCAGCCTGTTTATGGATCGAAAGATCTGGGTGGCCATGTTGTTATAGGATGAGTCCTTAGCCAAACACCCATTCGTTTGTTACTCAGAATTGAGGTGCCTAAGCTACAGTTGTACAGAGCAGTGGTTGCCAATTATTTGTCACCTCAGCGACACATTGATTGATATAGATTACTAAAATATTATAGAAATATGTTAATTAGCGATTCGGGGAACTTACAATTTTTCTACAAGGTTCATACGCAAAGAAATCGTTACCTAAAGGAATACTAGGATGTCGGTTTCCAACAGGAATTTTGAAACTAATAAGACATGTGCGCTGAATTCTTTCCACGGGTGTATATTTAGGAGCACATTAGTTGCAGCCTCAACACTTTCACAAAGTCCGTTCTTTATTCAATAAACATTCTTACAAATATTTATTTTTATATTCTAATATACCAAATGAATAACTGCGATATACCTTTGGGATAAAACAATGGTATATATTATATAGCACGATTGTATTCAAATAAATAAACATTATACATATACAATGTGGAGATTACCAAATATAAACAGAAGAGAGAAATTTTAAATTCCGATTGAAACACTAAAAATATACTTATATAAACATAAATTACTACATTTTCACTTCATTATTGTCAAAATATCCTATTAGAAGACTCTAAAAAAATAATAAAAACATTTTTGTTACTTGTTAGAGTCTTCTAGTAGAATATTATTTCATTGATGAAGTAAATATTGTGTACAAAATTTTAACATTGTATGTCTTTTGTTTAGTGTGATATATAAACATATACAATAAAAAAAAATTATATATCATTTTCTCATACCTAAATATCGAATAATAAAGTTGATAAAGCTAGCGGGTAAGGCATTTTATAACAAAAAAAAAACAAACTTAAACTGCAACTATAACAACAATAAGCCTAAATAATGCCATTTATATGAAAAAACTGACGATAACAATTTGGCACATCAATTTTAGGAAACGATAACTGAACATATAATACCTGGCTTTAAATAAGGGTTTTAAGTTGGGCTTGGAGCTTTTTTCAAATTTACGCCCATCTCGTCATCGATCCTGGAAATTGCTCTCTCCGTTTATTTTGCATCATCTATCTTAGTCCGGCGGCCCTGCTGCTGCAGGGATTCTTGCATTGACCTTTTCTCACTTATTTTCAAACAATTGCCAATAAATTTGACAGCTAAATGTGATAATTCGAATTAAAGAAAATTGCATCATAAAGTATTGTTTAACCATCGCCAATACGAAATACGTTTATGGCAATTTTTTATCGAGAGTTTCTAATATATAAAATTTCACAAATTCTATATTTTATTACTTAACCAACCCTTTAATATTTATTAATATATATCTGCTTATTCTTTAAAATAATAATATTGAGTAAATGTAAAAGATGTATAATTTTCCGCCGCCCAAGCCGTCAGAAGAAGCCGAAGACAAAGAACTAAAGGGAGAGAGAGAACCTCTAGAACATTCTTCTATGGAAAACAAAAGAAACAGGACCTAAAGATGTATACCACTATCAACCCTTCAGAACTTCTATTTTCACAGAAAAACGAATCAATGGCAAGTATGGTTTGAAAATATAGAGAAACAAATACATTCCTGGGACATTTCCTACAACACTGCCAAGCAGCACACGGCAGGTTTTACCTCGTTTGAACTGGACCATGTTCTACCAGTGGAATTATCATATTAAACTCTCAGAAAAACTCTTGAAAATGTACTTTTAACCGAACAAGATGACACGGAAACTATCTGGTGTAATCTATAAATCTATCAGTCGGACGCGCCAAAAAAGAGACCTATTCCACGTTTATTATTATTATTGATTGTTGGAACGATATAGGCAGCTGGCGTGTGAAGACGAGGAAGGAGGAACACCGGAGATGATCATGAACCACGGGGCTACGACGACCATAGAAGAGATCCAGGAGAATGACCTAGAGTAGATGATAAGATACCTGACAGACAAGGATGGATCAAGGACAGGGGACCATTTTATCGAGGAACCACCAGGAGAGGCCATAGAAAGACGGCTGGAGAGCTGCAGGACATCAGGGGACCATATCTGCGAGGGCCACAGCACTGACTAGGAATCAAAATAGCAAATGTAAATATCTTTGTTTACTTTTACAGTTATTATTTATTGAAATTGCAAATAAAAATTTGTAGATAGACTGACCATTCGTTACACTTTTTAGAGAAACTTGTAACCTTTTTGAAAAATAAAAATATTATATTATTATTATTATCCCAAGTACACATGGTACAGGCCATGATAATCAAGATGGGTAGAAGTTGGCAACTGCTTAACTGTAAGTGCACCACATGTCTACCTATGAGAAAAGAAGTTCAATTTTGTACTTACAAATTTGCCAGAGCCCCGTTTGGTTATTTACACTCGCTGGTGAGGTTGGACCTTTACCCGTACTCGAGGAGCAATTTGTATCTCTTCATCGAGGTAAGCTGATAACAGAAATATGGATTTCTCCATTTTCGAATATATGTTCATCTTTAAAATATTAATAAAACACGTTATTATAAGTACAACTTACGTTAATATAATTGAAGAACTTGGAAGTAGAGATATGTGGACAAAAAAAAACCTTTAACCGTTATAATAATTGCTTATTAATTATATAATCTAATGCAAATGGTTGCTTTAATATATATTAAAATAAATTCATGATGTACCAGAAGATTATGTAATAAGAAAGGTAATATATATATATATATATATATATATGTTATATTAAAATATTATTATATTTAAAATTATATATTTCATAGTTACAAATACTGCTAAATCGACCGCCAGAGGTCATGCTTCCCCTATAAAAACTCGTTGTTGTTTTATCCCGTTGGTCGGCTCAAAACATTTGTACATTATGTAAATAAGTTTTCATTTTTTTATTCTTACGCCTTAAGCCAGGCAGCACTTTTATCAAATTATGTTCTTTTATATACTCCTTTATCACAATTAAAGCAATTACTGATCAAAACCATATTATTATTTTTATTTCAAGATTATTCAACCACGACTGCACGCCATAGCATAATCATCAATATGATCCAAAACAACAGAAATCATATCTTTTTATTTTTTAAAATATAATATATATATATATATGTATAATTATTTGAAGATTAATTATATTATCGATTGTGTGTGTAATTAGCCTTCGATAGGTTATTTTTTATAATATCACGTGGTGAAGAAAAAATATATATAAACACACCTCTGTATTCTGAAATTCTTCGAATGATATTCACTATTTCAGCTCTAATACTTTAACAATATTATTATTTGAGCTTTTCAGAATTTTTTTATTTATCTCAGAGGGCGCATGTGAAAGAGTTGTTCTATTCATAGAATAGAGAGGAAGCTAGAAAATATTTGTAATTCCAAGAAAACGTTTGTTTAAAAGAAACTCCATAAATGCATATAATAAGAGAATATCTGGTTACTCTGTTCGGCTGCTGCACACAGCTCAGGTTGTCCAATTATCCCAAACGACAATGCAGGATATTTGAAATAAATTTGAAACAATGATTCCTTTTCTAGCGAATTTCCGAGTCAAGAGATATCTACAAACTGTGTTATTCTTCTAATATATTTTATTTTTAAATTGCGTCTTTTTGAATATTTCGAAATAGAAATTCGTTTAATATATTAATATATGGTATATACATATAAATATAGATTTAATAAATATATTATATATTTATATTACGATGCACTAGCGCGCCATCTGTTATCAAATTATAAAACTATTTTAGAGGCGTAATATTCTTTTTAAAATAAAACAATTTCTACTGCCTTAGTGCAATGGAAAAATTAAAGGGAGGGCCTGGCTCATCAGTGGTGAACCCGCTGGCGAAACCGCTGGGAGGGTTCACCACTGATGAGCCAGGCCCTCCCTTTAATTTTTCCATTGCAGTAAGGGCAGTAGAAATTGTTTTATTTTAAAAAGAATATTACGCCTCTATAAAAATTTTTATAATATTATATATTTAACTTACATTATTATTTTTATAAATAGGCAAAAAAAACTTTAAACACAACAAATAAGATATATATAAAGGAAAAAGGCAACTCCTGATCGTGGAACAAAACGTGGTGCAAGCTGTACCTCAACGACTAAATATCGTTGTGATTAATACAACTTGTTAATAAGGAAAATATATTTACTATATTTTTTGTGTTAATGTATTCCATTAAATAAATTATATTGTAAAATAATTACTCATGATGCTATTTTATGACCTGTACGTCATTACAGTTTCCCAATCAACTGACGAGAACCATAGCCTGAAACCATGGTTTCTAAGTGAAGTTTTTGAATTTGATAAAGTTGTTGCCTTGGCTTTTTCAATGAATCGATTCTTCTAGAATGCTTAAACGGTTCAAATATGGAGCAAAGTATTCGCGTCAATTTTAACGAGAAATTTGTTTATTTTTTCAGAAACGAAATCAAAGACGCATAAAAAAGAAATTTTCACATTTTAACGCGTATCTCGTGGTCGACCTCAATAGTTTAACTTTACTTCATTAGAAAAGCCAAATTTTTCCTCTAAAAATAGCCACTGAAAACAAATAGAAGTGATAAATCACCACTTTATTCTGGTGCTATGCACTATAAATTTTATTCGCGTTGAACTAGTTCCTGAAATGTTTTCTCAACCATAACACCTCTGTTGAGTGTCGATATGCTTCTGAATATATATTAAAAATTAATTTTTATCTATTATCGGTTTTTATTCAATAGATAAACCCCGTTTCAGTGTATTAGAGCTTATAAATGATTAATATAAAACACTAACGCTCCATCCAGTATACGAAATGAAAGCAAATAAGCACGAAGGTTCCTTTATGCACAAATGATTGATGGAATTTACCTCGTCATTCCGTCTAGAGAACAAATATAAAAAAATACAAGACACTTCGGCCAGTGAATCTTTTATTGTCTCGACGTTCGACAATAAGCATATTTACTGGCCGAAGTGTCTTTTATTTGAAGAAATATGAATGCCGGCCAGGCAGCCTCTATCTTCAAGATAATCAAAAATACATTTTCATTAAATGAGAGCACATGAAAGATAGCACTTGAATGCATCGTTGTGAGAGAAACCTCTCTGTGTCGATGGATGTTATTGCCCAGAGAGCAGCTGGAATGAAGCCACCGCGACCTCATTCCCACAACAAACCTAATTTGCTGGGTGCTCGGCCTTGTTAGAATTCCCGGGAGATGTGAAAATTCAGTCTTCGAGATTGCTGCGGGTCTTGATGCAATATTCATCGTCAGGTTAACGCGATCGCTTCTTGAGGTTCTTAGTTGTACGGTGTTGTGTATCTAGGAACATCTAATTGTAGGACTTCGGACCCGCGGTATAATTGAACTAGAGACCTATAAGATTTCCACGCAACTAAATACCTCATAAAACTTCAATTTTATAGCCTTAGAATTCACTTGAAATATATGTTGTGACAAAAACATTTTTATTTCTGTTTAGAAGAATGTGTATTACTATAAACATGCTAGTAGAAACATGCATTCATTAGGAATGTAAAATTTCCTAAACACGACTAGTCCACAGAATTGATATAGATTTATACAAAGAATGTGTTAAAAAACCAATACTGTGTTAATCAAATCTCATACAATAAAATTATAATATATATATTTGTCGTATATGTGACCTAAAGCGCGCAAATATATCCCAAATTTTCAAAACTAAAACGAATGTATATTTTAAAATGTACATTTAAAACGATAAAACAATTGTTATATATAAATATAATTTTTAATAAGATTCAATTTTAGAATGTTGTGGAAGATATTAACTTAATACTGGCGCGATATATAGAGGAAGATTAAGTAAATGTGATTAAAAAGGAGCAATAAAAATAAAAAGAGCGATATGGTAAACGTTGGCGATTTGGCTTTATAATGAGTCCCCCCGTGTATCGAACTTTCCCGACATGTTAGCGATTGGCTGCAATCTTCTTCAGGCTTGTACTGCCATCTTCATTTGCATAAACCTTTAGTAACGATGTGGTCACAGTTTATTTTTTGTGTGTGCGAAGGTTTTTTATACAATATCCGTGCATGGGCAAAGACGTGTTCGAAGTTTATAAAATACCTTTTATCTTTAAATACTCTAATTTAATTTTGTATTTACAAATATATATTATATAATAATCGTTTTACGTTGTTTTCCAATATGTTTTTCTATTAAAAAAAAAAAAGTTTTAAATTCTTATTACTTTCATAAAATTCAAGCAATTTATATAAATAAGAGGTGTGATCTCGATGTTTTACTCAAAAATACATATTGAATACATGCTGATATGTATACATATTATTTATTTACCGATAAAATATATAATTTATATTTTTTGTAGGGAATTAATGACACTTCATTAATACAAATATATATACACTAGCCGAATGACCCGGGCAACGCCCGGGTTTTACCCGATTAAATTCTTTTATTCAAATACTATTCGTTAATATTATAAATTGGCGCCGTGGATGTCATTCTTGTATAATATATAAATGAGTTTTAAAAATTGTAAAAAAAAAAAAAACTGCATCGGCCGGGAATCGAACCCGGGCCGCCCGCGTGGAAGCCGAGCATTCTACCACTGAACCACCGATGGTTATGTGAAATGGCCATATTTGGGTATTTATACCATTCACAAAGCAAACGGTGACAGAATTGATCAAGAATTGTTGCTTGATTATGACGCTGATAACTGTATATATTAATTAAAACTATATACAGTAAGTACTTTTTCACTCCCTTTATATTTTTTGCATTCTATATAGAAGAGAAAAGCACATGATGGGGATTTTATAAATTATACTCAGTCAGAAGGTAACAAACTTTTTAAAAATTGGAGATTTAATAAATGTAAACACGTGTTGGGGGGGGGGTCATCACAATGGGATTACTAGCTTAATGTTTCGAAGTGCTGCATCAAAGTTGACAGCCTACACTGCCAGTAGCCACTGTATCTTTGAAAACTACAGAAAAATAAATCTACAAGCATTGACTGAATAGCGAGAGGACTAACATCTCGTTCGAATGGTTATGCAAGATCGTTAAACAACATCCCGCACCGTGAATAAGGAACTTATATCTCTTTCAGTAAGGACAGTCTAATGCCAGGCTGTAGAATGATGTTCCAAGCCGGAAGGTCAGAGCAGCAAGGGGTCGCCAGCTATGTATTAACTCTGATCCTGCGTCCAATCGCCGTCCACACGTGCTTGATTGGCAAAAGATCGGGTCACCATGGTTACCAAGGCAGAACGCCACAAATACAAGTAACATATGTTGTATCACATCTAATATATGGAGGAAGAGTTATCGTTTATTCTCCGCTTTAAAATACATCTGCGCTTAGACGTTTATTTTAAGTGTATTCAATGCATTCAGTAGGATGTGTAAAGGATAGAAATTGAAAAATTCTCACTGTACACTGAGTTCCTTCAGTAATATCCAGAAAGATCTAATAAAATACTCCCTTAGATACTTTCTTTATAAACTTTTGTGATCACACTTTAGTGTTTCTATATGATGCTAACACTGAATTTAAATTATGAAGAACTTTAAAATATTAGCAGATAAATGCTATTGTTGTTTATTAATTCAAAATGCGTGTTTACCCTAATATATAGAAGCGCACGCTTCATTTCTTTTTTAGAATTATTTTAATTCACTAGTTTTTTTATTTAGACAATATTTCATATGATTTACACAATCAAATCAATGAATCAATTAAAGAAAATGAATTGTATTTACTATGTGCAAGCGAAGGGGGTATATATAAACGAGAGCATTCTCGGTGAGGATTTATATCTTAATTTTATATTAGGAATTTTCTGTGAGAGAATTATCTTAATATGATAAACCAAAATATTTTATGTTTTCAATTATAATTTCCAATGCTTTTAGGTATGATGCACTAGCGCGCCATCTGTTATCAAAATTCGAAACTATTTTAAAGGCGTAAGATTCTTTTTCAAATTAAACAATTTCTACTGCCCTTACTGCAATGGAAAAATTAAAGGGAGGGCCTGGCTCATCAGTGGTGAACCCTCCCAACGGTTTCGCCAGTTTAATCTTTCATACCGCTGTTATATTGCTTTTTTGGAACTTCCTTTTATAATGATACTGTTGCTAGACTCTTGGAATGGGTATTTTAGAAGAACTATGGAAATAAACTTTGAGGACAGTAGAATTACATACATTTATAGTTATATAATATGCTTCGAGCAATCGCTCTTCCGCAAATATCAAATTGTGGTATACCATGGTATATAAAATTAGGTATGCACACTTATGGCCATTTGTGTTTTGAAATTATAAATAAACTACAAGAAAAATGATAAATATTCATGTAAGGTATAACATGTGTTTGTGTGCGCGCAAGATATTGCGAATCTTATTAATATATTCGCAAAAATAATTAGAATTCCAACCCCAATATGCAAAGGAAGTATGAGTAACGGTACCAAATACAGTCTATATAAAAGTGATAATCGTATATATAGAGAAGAATTTTATTTTAGAAAATGGCATTCAAATTTGAGTTGTTTGTAAAGAGATCTTGTAATGCCTTTTTAACAAGAGAAATCTATAACAGCTCGTATTGGATTTTAACTACGGTAAAGTGGTAGGCTAGCGGGGCCACGGTTTATCATACCGCGAAGTTGTTGCCTGGGTTGGTCGAGATTCCATTGCTGTCACAAGAATTTGAAAAGAAAGATTCAGAAGAATCACATAGAAGGTCACATAGGATCTCAACGGCCCTTATTCACTATATCAGGATGGGACTGTCATCTCTCGTTCGCATGTTTCTGCAAGATCGTAAAACTACTACATCATGTACCCTGAATCAGGAACTTAGATAGCTCACATGACTAGAGATGTCATCAAGGACAGCGGGATGATATTTACGGTACAACGGGCTGTCATAACGGTGTCCAATGTCTAAGTTCTCCTTGAAACCGAAGAAGAGGTAAAATAACATACAGCTGTGCGTTGAACGACGAACATGACAAATAAGTGGTGTCAGGTCGTATTTTCTGAAGATTTTTGTTCTGCTTCAAGTACTATGATTCGGGTGTGGAGGCAATGAGGGGAACGACTAATGTTTGATAATATTCGTCATCTTACATGCCCATCATCAGGGATGATGGTATGGGGTGCCATTGGAGACTCATCATTGTCCCTTCTAGTTCTCATAGCTGATAATTTGGACAGTCGACGTTACATATCTGAAGTGTTACGACTCGATAAATTCGATTATTTCCGAATCCTCATTCGCAGCACCTTTCAACAAGAGAATGCATGTATATGTCCGAAGTGTCCGGCCATATTCGAAGCAGACGGTGTTTGCTTGTTGCCCTTGCTACCATGTTCTTTAATATTCTTATCAATTGAAAACATCTGGTCCATAATTGTTGAGTGAATTACCCACCACCACCACCCACCATTTTAATGACATTTTAATTTGAATATAGAGAGAGTCTATTCATTGATATTAGTAACGTGTGGTTACGAATAATTTGAAAAGAAAACATTATGATTTTACATAAAGCGTCTAATTTGTCAGTAACAAAAATAGTAATACAACTGGTTCGAATGATCAAAATGTTAAAAGGTTGAAGGCGTATGGAATTTTTCACTTTCTACTACCATTCAAATTATATTTGGCACAAGGCCTAGCAGAAATAGATCTGTTATTGCTGCCGCCACTCTGAGACTGCTCATGCCCGCGCGCTGTATTATAATTCAAAATTATTGAATACTTGAATATATTTAATCAATACCTTCTAGTACTATATGTAATATGTAATGTATTAACAATAAACAAAATTATGATATTTGAATTATTTCCAGATTTAGCAGATTTATTGGCCAGTATTGTATATATAAATATTGAATAAAACATTGATCAAATATAGATTCAATTATTTTATAAAATTAGATATAGGTATATTTTAAAGAAAGAGGTTTATATATATTATAACTATCAATTATTGATGATTTCTCATACTTTGCTGCAATATAAATGCTCATAACTAACTCGTAAAGAAAGTGATGGCTAACATCTGCAGACTTGAGACAACGTTTACACAGAACAACTTGGGTGCCAGGATTCACAAAAAGAGAGAAGCGGTCGAATCAATCACCTTGACTACAACGGGAAGCCAGCTAATACATCAAGTCGAAAGGAAAGCGAAAATCACTCTTCGATTTTCCCATCGATTCCAAATAGCAAATATATCTAGTTGGAGGCGAGATGGGAAGGATGAAATCCAATATCAAAGAACATCCGATAACTTCAGATTGTAAATAAAAGTGGTGGGATGTTCTCTGCAACTTCTTGGAATGCTCTTGCCACTCCTGCACGTCTGCCCAATTACTTGCGGCCATTCACGCTGACTAGGTTTGGTCTCAAGTGCACATCTGCAACATACTTCATTCCCTATTTAGCTTTGAGCTTCATCTTCTAGAGAGATTTATTAAAATCTCTCTAAGATAATCTAAAGCTAATATTTATTAAAAGTTATTTAAAACGATCAGCGCATAACGTATTTTGAAAGAATACTTTAGTTTTTAAAATCGAAAAAAAATATTTGATAAAATCAAAATAGCGATATTTAAAATATTTTAAATAATGGAATATTTCGAAAATTATATATATATATATATATATATATATATATATATATAACTATTATTATTATTATTATTAAATAGTGCGCGTGAAGAATGAAAACTTTGAAATTTGATCCTTTATTGAGCACCAGCAGAATCTCTCTCTTCCAACGAATCTAAAACTTGATTCACTGATAGAAATAACGTTCAAAGTTTTGTATATGGTAAAGAATTATTGGCTTAGATTGCCTACTCTTTCTTTAAAGGTATAAATTTAAGTAAATGTAATGGTCTTCAAAGTAAATTTTACCTTGTTTTGGGGGCATTGTGTTATTCTATTTATTGAAAACTTAAAATAAATAATTTATAGATTTGCCCATGGGATTCGATATAAACGGTTGTCTCCTTCACCCCAGTAAATCAGGGGTAAACTCTCTCTTTATATATACAATACCAAAGACGCCCCTGTACCGATGAGGGCTTTAGCCCGAAACTATGGTTGGCTTATATTGTCTTAAAATTGCGAAAACTGGTGTTTTAACTCATTATCTTGCTACTAGGTTTTATACCTAGGTATTGTTTAACGATTACCAACCTGCCGAAAATTATCCTACACTTATTAAATTGAATATTTTCCCTTAATATTTTATTTAATAGAAACATATATAGCAAGTAGATATTTATTTTACCCAGTACACGATTTTTTTTAAATTTTAATTTGAATGTAGAAAATGTATACATTGATATTCGCAAGGTATGGTTACGAATATTTGAAAAAAGAAAAAATTATGATTTTTACATAAATCGTCTAATATCTCAGTGACATAAATAGTACTTAACATTGTTACTCATTTTGATATTTATAAGAAGACTTTGTTGAATTTTTTTCTTTTCAGCCAAAGTTTTTAAGCCCACGTTGAGGATTAAAGCTATGAATTTAGCCAAAATCTCGGGAAGCCTTAATTTTTAAAGAGACAGCCTAATGTGTTGTTCTTATGGAACCATCGCTAAAGCAATTAGTGTACTTCAAGTACACGGCTCGGTTATTAAAATTATGTATTTTTATATTTCTCAGGCACCCCGTTATGTGTTTTTTAAACCGAATTCAGTAAGATACTCATTCCTATGCAAAGACCTTTTAGTAACAGTAAAATGGGGCTTTTGGAGCCAAAGACCTGTGTTTACATCGTTTACATATTTTTTTATAAGGATTTTATTTTATATTTGTGGAATTCATATATATATCTATACTAGACGCATGACCCGGCTTTGCCCGAAAATTCCCCCATTGCAATTTCCTTCATACTGAAAGTACATCAATAATAAATATTAGAAGTGCCATAGAATAGCAATACAGAAGTAACACATAAACTACAGGAAAAAAGTGTGTGTGATGGCAAAAATTGTATTATATTAGTGTTAAGGTATTTGATTTAATTAATATAGTTGATATAATAATATATATTTATATTATATATTATATAAATGAGTTTTTAAAAATGTAAAAAAAAAATGCATCGGCCGGGAATCGAACCCGGGCCGCCCGCGTGGCAGGCGAGCATTCTACCACTGAACCACCGATGCTTATAAAAAATGGCCATATTTGGGTATTCATTCCATTCCGGATTACTCCGCGTAAAAAAGTTCTTCAAATGAAAAAGTGAAATAGCCAAAAATACTAATCAAAATGTAGCCGAAAATTTTCCTCAGGTTTATAAAAAGCGACATGCAAAATTTGGTACCAATTGGTTCAGTAGTTTTTGAGTTTATCGCGAAACAGACAGACACAGACATTGACTTTTATATATATAGAGAAATACTTTTTTGAAGTAAATTAGTTTTGTTGTCTGTCTATATATATATTCATATTTAGTAAATTCATGTATATAGAGGCAGTGTACAAGTCCATGTAAAACCTGGACTGGACCTCAGAGAATGGCTGCACTTGGATAATATACAAATATTTATAATAAAGGGAGTAATTCAAGACGAGATTCGTTTTATATCACGGTGGCACTAAAAAGACTAAGATATAAACAAAGATACCAAACAATAGAGGACGATTATTTGGGTTAAATCGGACTAATTGTAGTTTTTCGGTTGAATTCCTGTTGAGAGGCAACTTTTTGAATTGTTTGGGCCAGAGAGAAAGTAAGCGTTCATGGCACCGAATTATTTTATTCTATTTAATCGAGGTTACCTAACTATCAAACTTCTGCTAAGAAATTATATTCAAGGTGAGCGGAACTCCCGAATATGGTTGTTGAATCATTCCAGTTGTTCATACTTAACCTGGTTTCAATTTCGGTTATATAGCTTCTATTTTTGAATTGTTAGTTTTTTGTCAGCGTTAAATAGCGTTATTCTTATTCAAACAATAAATATCAAATAGGTCTAGATTCGGATCATAATTAAGTTTAATCATATTCTAGCCAATATGGTTGGTCGTGATCCAAAATGACACCTTTTTCAAATGTCGTGGGACATTTTACTATTTTATGTTTTGATTTTAAAGTAAGGAATTCTCGATTTTTTTGGGAGCGTGTTGAATAATTTGTTGAACTTCCGTGAGATTTTCTTTATACGGAAAAATTTCCTCTTGGTTTGTATTTTTAACCTACAGCTTAAAATGTAGAATATAATATTCCATATTTTTGCCTATATGTAATTGAAAATATATTTTTATATAATACACATGCAACATAAAGTTGACGGAGAAGGTACCTCACTCTGGGGTGATAAATATGATACATGGTTTTAAGGTATATATGAACATAAACTTTTCTTAAATAAAAACGGGATTTATTTACACCAATATTAATCTCAACTTTAAATTCTCTTCGAGGTGAGAAAATGTACAGACATTGAATAATATTTCACATTTATTTAAATATTTAAAATCACACTCACATACTATTGATACTACACATACTATATGATGCTATATGAAATATCGTTAAAGTTTTAATTGGGTTAGGCACATACCGCATCCGAGTAATAAGTTCATTCAAGCAAACGGCTTCCTATTTAGGAAAAATAGATTTGATTCCAAATTTTTAAACTCTATTAGTTTTGAAATATTGTGTACTTTCTACCTGGTGGAAGGATACTACGAAGTACCATATGTTTAGCTGATCTAACTGAGAAGGAACTGTTCCGAAGTAGAGGGACACTCACCGACGTCAACGTCGCACTTGATAGACAGGTGGGAGCCCTCGTTGTAAGGCCCGATTACCCCGATGAGGCCTTGGCCGTCCATGTCCGTGATGATCGGCGCCGTGGGAGGGGCTGGGCACGCAGGCGTTCTTAGCCATGTCAATTAGGGCCTTATCAATATAGAACTATTAATAGGCAGCATGTGTGTGGGCAATCCCTAGGTCAGAGCCAAGTTTGACAGCGTCTTTCTTTGTATGAAGTTACTTTAAGAGAGTTGTTACGTGAAATATTATTATTTGAAATGGCTTTCAGAAACTTTCTATATTACATCTTTGAACTGGCAAGCTTCTAAGCCACGAATAATTTCAAAGGGCCAATAATTATAAGTGGGATTTACTATATAGAAGTTTGGTTATTTAACTTGTAGTATTATATATATCCTTGGGTTTGAATAATATCAACTGCTATATTTCTCAAGTGAGTTTGTCATTTAATTATTGGCCCGTTATATATCTCGCGGCTCGAGAGCGTGTGAGCCAAAATGTAATAAAGAGCCTTATTACAAATTTTACATTATTCGGGTAGTATTATTTTAAATATAATACTTTGAAAAATGAGTTGTTAAACAATTTGTTTTTATTCTTTCTTTATGACTTTCAATAAAATTGGTTTTAGGCTTTCTCTATACGCCATCGAAATGAGTCACCTTCACTATATCGTGGGCGTATAATCTACTATTTCACAAGCAAAACTTTTAAGAGATAAATTACAAATATAGAATTATGATTATTCTAAACGAGAGTAATGTGGGATAAATTTTAACATCTAATTAGAGCTAGCACATAGTAAGTAAAAAGTATAAAATTCAATCATTAACAGAATTAATTATTTTGTTCTTATTTTGAAAAGGAGAGATATTCCTATTACCACTAGAAGGAAGATAAATATATTAGGGTATAAATTAACACAAAGCAATAACGCGCCATCTATACATATAAAATAAAAGGATTTAAAAGCGCGAATGTTTCTTTTATACATAAAACGAACTTCTACTGTACTTACTACTGCTGAAGAGCATTGCTCGAAGCAAATATTTGAATGTAATTCTACTGTCCTATAAGCTTATTTCCATAGTTTACTTGAAAACCATTTCTAAGATTCCATCCTTCAGTGTAGCATATAAAAGCAGAATGATCCAATGCAGTATTAGAGCTCTGAGAAGCGGTCTGGTGGATTAAATTGGCGAAACCGCTGGGAGGGTTCACCACTGATGAGCCAAGCCCTCCCAATATATTTTTCCATCGCAGTAAGGACAGTAGAAGTTCGTTTTATGTATAAAAGAAACATTCGCGCTTTTAAATCCTTTTATTTTATATTAGGGTATATATACATCAGTGGTGAGCCAACCCATTGTTCTACCATTTTTAATTAGGAGAAATGGTGTTTAAAATAACTATTGATAATGTGATTGTCAATTGTATAGATATTATAGACTTCTCCCCCTTCGAACACGATTTTTCAGCCAAAAGGACAAAAACAAAATACGCAAGCCTATTAGGCAACATTAATTGAACATAAAACCGACCAGCTTGTAGAGATTTTCTTTTTATATATAAAGCAATATAATTAGCCTACAATATGATGATATATTATTATTTTTCACAGATAAATGGCGCAGTAGGTTGTGATGATATAGTGAAGTGTCGCATCCTAGATTCTGACCTATACCCGAGGTAGGTCGCCAATAAAGAAAGGTAGGACGAACTCACTGACACAGAGTTGGGCCACTAAACGATATGAAACATATCGACCAGACAACGAGAAATTCGGCACTTACTGACAACCAGGAGGGTTACCACCGTCAGCTCTGTTCGAGCCCGCCTGAAGTCCACGCGGCAACGATATTCGCCCCCGTCCAGGGGCCGCAGAGGCCCTACGGCCAGCTCCCCGGTATTGGGGTCAAACCGAAGGCGTGGATCTGTTTTCTGCCTCTCGGGGCTTTCTTTGCGGGAGTCCAGACTGAAGATGGGCCGTCCCGTGTGGCCGTGGTACCAGAGCACCAGAGAGACGTCATCGTCTCGAGAGGCGTTGCAGGGCAGCCGGGCTGTGCTTCCCACCAGAGCTCGCACCTCGTACCCTGGACATGTTCTTTAGTACCCACTGCATCTATGGAGATGTTATACTAAGTACACAGTAAGTATGTTCAGTTAGAATGATCGTAGACTAAAAGAAAGGTATAATGAATGGAAGCCGCTCTCCATCCTACACACTTATGTTCTACACGCTGAAATTCCAAAAATAGAGTTTCATTTAAAAATTTAATACCAAAATATTTTTTTATATTTCTCCAATTTATTTCTAATCTCTCTCGCTCTATCTCTTTAATTAATATAAATATTTAAATATTTTATAGCACGCACACATATAACCTATATGTTTTTTTATTTAGAAACCCAAGGTTTAAATTCAGAGAGTGTGCATCATTGATATACGTATAACTTACGATATGTAAATAATTTTATAATATTCACCCATTTGTGGTTCTTTAAATTGAATATCTCATGCGTATATAAATTAATGAGGTATATTTTTCTTAAAACTTCACCATATTTATATATTTTTATCAAATTTTCCATTTTTTGCAAGTCAAATGTCAATAATTACAGCGCATTCCTACTTTAAAAGACTTTCCCGGAATATAATATTTCATACTTCAATATTTTGAACATTTTCTTGCTAAGCCACTTCAACTATTTCTCACAGCTTGAGATGATATAATTTACCACAGAAAGGGAATTTAGTTGTAAATTACATAAATTGTGAGCAAGAAAAGTTCTGTTTTATGTGGGGTGGTAGGGGTGAAACAATGCCAAATTATATAAACTCCTTTGAAAAATCAAATAAAATTTCGAATGGCATTGATCCGATTTCACCTCCCATAATAGGATAGGGCTGCCTAGACGGCCGCCTCTCCATTGCATCAAATGGAGAAACCTTCAGCGCGAGTCCAATGGAAAATTTGGCCTCCAAGCCCAAATTTAAAGCTTTTTCGCTTCACAATAAATTGGAAGCCTTCTATGAATATAAATATTTTTGATGTGGCGAATTTACATTTATATTATATTTTTATATATGACTATAATGTATTATATGTATATATAGAGTGTATTCATTTTAACATAATAATTCTCTCACAATCGTATATATCAAAATATAATAAACGCTTTGTACACACATTTTAAGAAATGAAATGGCGCAGCTTTAAATCTCGAAGCGCTTCACCAATAAAATGTCGCTATTTTCCTCGACCTATTTTGATGGTGGAATTTCACAAATTGAATTAAGTCAATAAAAACGATCGATTAGAGATTTTTTTCTTCACAAAGTTTTTTTATTTATTAATTCAAGTGCGGTGAGTAAAATTCAGCCTTTATTCGGATGAAAGAAATAAAAATTTCACACTTAGTCTGAAACCCAATTTGTATCGGAGGCCTGAGTAATAAAATATTGGCGAGGCTCCGTATTTATTTTGTATGAAGCCGCCGTGATCAGAATACAGAGCGGCGGATTGGGCCGCGGCCCTTCCATTTAAATAGAGAAGTCATTTTAAAAATAGTGTTTCGGTCTCATTATGCTAGAATATGTTGCATTCTACATTAGGAGAGAGGCGAAGAGTAAAAACGATTATTTTAAATGTAAATATTTTCATTTATAACTCCCTATGTATATTATGTTTGTGAAAACGAAAAAAAATATTAATTCATTCATTAAAATATACTCCTCTTGGATATCGAAATTTTCTATTATTATAATATTTCGTGGGCTAGTTATATGCCAAATTTACACGAAGAACAAATATTTCTATTGTAGCCTGTTTGAAGCTCACCTATTGTTTCACCTACTCGTGTTACTGAATTTGATTTTAAACCCACGTTAAATTTATGTTTTATATATTTTATATCATATATGTTTTCGAATATAATCAATTAATAATATGAAAGTTAAAATTCATATGTAAGATTCTTAAACAATATTATTGAGGAGTGAAACTTCTTCTTTAGCAAAGAGCGCCTCAAAGTGAGTCAAGCGTTTCGAAACTATAATCATAGCAAATTATTGTGAAAATGTTGAACAATTTGACCGACAATGTTTCTTTATCCTTAAATTGTAGAGGTCCAAGCCCGAACACAGTGAACAATCCAAGCGATACCTGGGATTGAGATGATAAGCGCAAGTGATATCATATGTCCCAGGTTTGTACAAGGTTAACAAGCGGGATTTAATATAAAATTTTATTTATAAAAGTGACAGATTCTAAAGCTAAGTTGGACTTTATATTGAAAGGAGAGACAGAATTTCTCGATTGAACATTATTTTTATGTTAACCATTAACATATATCAGCGATTTGAATAGTTGTAGAATTTATAATGCAATCATTCACGGGATGTAGCACTTTGCAAAGTTACTGATAAACAGGACTTAAAATATTCATCTATTTAAATATTGAGCAATATTCTTAGAGATCAAAGTTATTACACTAAAACATATTCCCTGAAAGTTGCGGCCAATCAAAACAATTATCTTTCAAAACCTATACATTCAATGCCCTACATAAAAATACTTTTTAAACTCTAAACCTTATTAAGAAACTTCATCTATTGCCCATAGTTTAAGGATTTCAGTATGTAATTCAGAAGAATAAGCACTTATATTATAAATGATGGTAAAAGCAAGTAAATCTATATTACTGTCAATCCTATAAATGAATGTATTAATAGTAATATACACAAGGTGTATGTATATATATTCTGATAAACATATTAAACCATCCCCCCAATATATTGCTAGATACAAAAAAACGAGATGTCTTCTATAATGTATTTCTCTAATAATCATAATCCCTATTACCATTTAAAATGCAAATTCGATGGGAAAAAATGAAAGATGAGGTACACACGATGCCGGGGGATCTCCATTACCGGTGGATTATCTTATCCATTAGGGCTCCTTCCAAAATAGCCATTATCGCGCTCCAATATATATTCCTCTCATTACAAAACACCGTTTTCATCTAGCTTGAAATACCGGTGTTGCACAAGTACGACATTATCGCCTACTTCAAACATAAAAATGTGGATATATTCAATGTAATGATCGCCATAATTATGTTTCCTAATTGCATCTTGGAAATGCATGCACAGATAATTTATTTTAGCTACCATCCGTGTGAGTGAAAGAGCGTTGGGGTTCCATTGACCTTCTGCTGACGGCAAGGTACACTTTCTGCTTCTGATTGGTCGAAGAGAGGGTTCCGCCATCCAGCAGTTAAAGTATTCTAAAGGAATCTGAGGATATTTTCAAAAATTTTATATAAGATAAAAATATGCACTGAAACCTCAAATAATGTATCGTTGCTAAAGTGAAATATACAGGATTAAGGTTTTAAGTTTAAAATATAAACTAGTCCAGAATTTTGTTTTTCGATCTCTTTCTACTAAAATTATTCGTCGTATGTTCTATATACAATATAGAACGTTTAATATACAATAACTCCAGCGGAGTTTCGGCAGTTACGCGCCATATGCTGGGTAGAAAAACTGACATCAGTCTTATTTAAAATATCATAAAATGAAAATTAAATTCAAAAAATAATAATAAACCTTCTTTTAATTATAAGCACGTATT
>CP092886.1:136649773-136668971 GCA_030710605.1 Cordylochernes scorpioides
TATGTTGTGACAAAAACATTTTTATTTCTGTTTAGAATAATGTGTATTACTATAAACATGCTAGTAGAAACAAGCATTCATTAGGAATGTAAAAATTCCTAAACACGACTAGTCCACAGAATTGATATAGATTTATACAAAGAATGTGTTAAAAAACCAATACTGTGTTAATCAAATCTCATACAATAAAATTATAATATATATATTTGTCGTATATGTGACCTAAAGCGCGCAAATATATCCCAAATTTTCAAAACTAAAACGAATGTATATTTAAAATGTACATTTAAAACGATAAAACAATTGTTATATATAAATATAATTTTTAATAAGATTCAATTTTAGAATGTTGTGGAAGATATTAACTTGATACTGGCGCGATATATAGAGGAAGATTAAGTAAATGTGATTAAAAAGGAGCAATAAAAATAAAAAGAGCGATATGGTAAACGTTGGCGATTTGGCTTTATAATGAGTCCCCCGTGTATCGAACTTTCCCGACATGTTAGCGATTGGCTGCAATCTTCTTCAGGCTTGTACTGCCATCTTCATTTGCATAAACCTTTAGTAACGATGTGGTCACAGTTTATTTTTTGTGTGTGCGAAGGTTTTTTTATACAATATCCGTGCATGGGCAAAGACGTGTTCGAAGTTTATAAAATACCTTTTATCTTTAAATACTCTAATTTAATTTTGTATTTACAAATATATATTATATAATAATCGTTTTACGTTGTTTCCAATATGTTTTTCTATTAAAAAAAAAAAAGTTTTAAATTCTTATTACTTTCATAAAATTCAAGCAATTTATATAAATAAGAGGTGTGATCTCGATGTTTTACTCAAAAATACATATTGAATACATGCTGATATGTATACATATTATTTATTTACCGATAAAATATATAATTTATATTTTTTGTAGGGAATTAATGACACTTCATTAATACAAATATATATACACTAGCCGAATGACCCGGGCAACGCCCGGGTTTTACCCGATTAAATTCTTTTATTCAAATACTATTCGTTAATATTATAAATTGGCGCCGTGGATGTCATTCTTGTATAATATATAAATGAGTTTTAAAAATTGTAAAAAAAAAAAAAACTGCATCGGCCGGGAATCGAACCCGGGCCGCCCGCGTGGAAGCCGAGCATTCTACCACTGAACCACCGATGGTTATGTGAAATGGCCATATTTGGGTATTTATACCATTCACAAAGCAAACGGTGACAGAATTGATCAAGAATTGTTGCTTGATTATGACGCTGATAACTGTATATATTAATTAAAACTATATACAGTAAGTACTTTTTCACTCCCTTTATATTTTTTGCATTCTATATAGAAGAGAAAAGCACATGATGGGGATTTTATAAATTATACTCAGTCAGAAGGTAACAAACTTTTTAAAAATTGGAGATTTAATAAATGTAAACACGTGTTGGGGGGGGGGTCATCACAATGGGATTACTAGCTTAATGTTTCGAAGTGCTGCATCAAAGTTGACAGCCTACACTGCCAGTAGCCACTGTATCTTTGAAAACTACAGAAAAATAAATCTACAAGCATTGACTGAATAGCGAGAGGACTAACATCTCGTTCGAATGGTTATGCAAGATCGTTAAACAACATCCCGCACCGTGAATAAGGAACTTATATCTCTTTCAGTAAGGACAGTCTAATGCCAGGCTGTAGAATGATGTTCCAAGCCGGAAGGTCAGAGCAGCAAGGGGTCGCCAGCTATGTATTAACTCTGATCCTGCGTCCAATCGCCGTCCACACGTGCTTGATTGGCAAAAGATCGGGTCACCATGGTTACCAAGGCAGAACGCCACAAATACAAGTAACATATGTTGTATCACATCTAATATATGGAGGAAGAGTTATCGTTTATTCTCCGCTTTAAAATACATCTGCGCTTAGACGTTTATTTTAAGTGTATTCAATGCATTCAGTAGGATGTGTAAAGGATAGAAATTGAAAAATTCTCACTGTACACTGAGTTCCTTCAGTAATATCCAGAAAGATCTAATAAAATACTCCCTTAGATACTTTCTTTATAAACTTTTGTGATCACACTTTAGTGTTTCTATATGATGCTAACACTGAATTTAAATTATGAAGAACTTTAAAATATTAGCAGATAAATGCTATTGTTGTTTATTAATTCAAAATGCGTGTTTACCCTAATATATAGAAGCGCACGCTTCATTTCTTTTTTAGAATTATTTTAATTCACTAGTTTTTTTATTTAGACAATATTTCATATGATTTACACAATCAAATCAATGAATCAATTAAAGAAAATGAATTGTATTTACTATGTGCAAGCGAAGGGGGTATATATAAACGAGAGCATTCTCGGTGAGGATTTATATCTTAATTTTATATTAGGAATTTTCTGTGAGAGAATTATCTTAATATGATAAACCAAAATATTTTATGTTTTCAATTATAATTTCCAATGCTTTTAGGTATGATGCACTAGCGCGCCATCTGTTATCAAAATTCGAAACTATTTTAAAGGCGTAAGATTCTTTTTCAAATTAAACAATTTCTACTGCCCTTACTGCAATGGAAAAATTAAAGGGAGGGCCTGGCTCATCAGTGGTGAACCCTCCCAACGGTTTCGCCAGTTTAATCTTTCATACCGCTGTTATATTGCTTTTTTGGAACTTCCTTTTATAATGATACTGTTGCTAGACTCTTGGAATGGGTATTTTAGAAGAACTATGGAAATAAACTTTGAGGACAGTAGAATTACATACATTTATAGTTATATAATATGCTTCGAGCAATCGCTCTTCCGCAAATATCAAATTGTGGTATACCATGGTATATAAAATTAGGTATGCACACTTATGGCCATTTGTGTTTTGAAATTATAAATAAACTACAAGAAAAATGATAAATATTCATGTAAGGTATAACATGTGTTTGTGTGCGCGCAAGATATTGCGAATCTTATTAATATATTCGCAAAAATAATTAGAATTCCAACCCCAATATGCAAAGGAAGTATGAGTAACGGTACCAAATACAGTCTATATAAAAGTGATAATCGTATATATAGAGAAGAATTTTATTTTAGAAAATGGCATTCAAATTTGAGTTGTTTGTAAAGAGATCTTGTAATGCCTTTTTAACAAGAGAAATCTATAACAGCTCGTATTGGATTTTAACTACGGTAAAGTGGTAGGCTAGCGGGGCCACGGTTTATCATACCGCGAAGTTGTTGCCTGGGTTGGTCGAGATTCCATTGCTGTCACAAGAATTTGAAAAGAAAGATTCAGAAGAATCACATAGAAGGTCACATAGGATCTCAACGGCCCTTATTCACTATATCAGGATGGGACTGTCATCTCTCGTTCGCATGTTTCTGCAAGATCGTAAAACTACTACATCATGTACCCTGAATCAGGAACTTAGATAGCTCACATGACTAGAGATGTCATCAAGGACAGCGGGATGATATTTACGGTACAACGGGCTGTCATAACGGTGTCCAATGTCTAAGTTCTCCTTGAAACCGAAGAAGAGGTAAAATAACATACAGCTGTGCGTTGAACGACGAACATGACAAATAAGTGGTGTCAGGTCGTATTTTCTGAAGATTTTTTGTTCTGCTTCAAGTACTATGATTCGGGTGTGGAGGCAATGAGGGGAACGACTAATGTTTGATAATATTCGTCATCTTACATGCCCATCATCAGGGATGATGGTATGGGGTGCCATTGGAGACTCATCATTGTCCCTTCTAGTTCTCATAGCTGATAATTTGGACAGTCGACGTTACATATCTGAAGTGTTACGACTCGATAAATTCGATTATTTCCGAATCCTCATTCGCAGCACCTTTCAACAAGAGAATGCATGTATATGTCCGAAGTGTCCGGCCATATTCGAAGCAGACGGTGTTTGCTTGTTGCCCTTGCTACCATGTTCTTTAATATTCTTATCAATTGAAAACATCTGGTCCATAATTGTTGAGTGAATTACCCACCACCACCACCCACCATTTTAATGACATTTTAATTTGAATATAGAGAGAGTCTATTCATTGATATTAGTAACGTGTGGTTACGAATAATTTGAAAAGAAAACATTATGATTTTACATAAAGCGTCTAATTTGTCAGTAACAAAAATAGTAATACAACTGGTTCGAATGATCAAAATGTTAAAAGGTTGAAGGCGTATGGAATTTTTCACTTTCTACTACCATTCAAATTATATTTGGCACAAGGCCTAGCAGAAATAGATCTGTTATTGCTGCCGCCACTCTGAGACTGCTCATGCCCGCGCGCTGTATTATAATTCAAAATTATTGAATACTTGAATATATTTAATCAATACCTTCTAGTACTATATGTAATATGTAATGTATTAACAATAAACAAAATTATGATATTTGAATTATTTCCAGATTTAGCAGATTTATTGGCCAGTATTGTATATATAAATATTGAATAAAACATTGATCAAATATAGATTCAATTATTTTATAAAATTAGATATAGGTATATTTAAAGAAAGAGGTTTATATATATTATAACTATCAATTATTGATGATTTCTCATACTTTGCTGCAATATAAATGCTCATAACTAACTCGTAAAGAAAGTGATGGCTAACATCTGCAGACTTGAGACAACGTTTACACAGAACAACTTGGGTGCCAGGATTCACAAAAAGAGAGAGAAGCGGTCGAATCAATCACCTTGACTACAACGGGAAGCCAGCTAATACATCAAGTCGAAAGGAAAGCGAAAATCACTCTTCGATTTTCCCATCGATTCCAAATAGCAAATATATCTAGTTGGAGGCGAGATGGGAAGGATGAAATCCAATATCAAAGAACATCCGATAACTTCAGATTGTAAATAAAAGTGGTGGGATGTTCTCTGCAACTTCTTGGAATGCTCTTGCCACTCCTGCACGTCTGCCCAATTACTTGCGGCCATTCACGCTGACTAGGTTTGGTCTCAAGTGCACATCTGCAACATACTTCATTCCCTATTTAGCTTTGAGCTTCATCTTCTAGAGAGATTTATTAAAATCTCTCTAAGATAATCTAAAGCTAATATTTATTAAAAGTTATTTAAAACGATCAGCGCATAACGTATTTTGAAAGAATACTTTAGTTTTTAAAATCGAAAAAAATATTTGATAAAATCAAAATAGCGATATTTAAAATATTTTAAATAATGGAATATTTCGAAAATTATATATATATATATATATATATATATATATATATAACTATTATTATTATTATTATTAAATAGTGCGCGTGAAGAATGAAAACTTTGAAATTTGATCCTTTATTGAGCACCAGCAGAATCTCTCTCTTCCAACGAATCTAAAACTTGATTCACTGATAGAAATAACGTTCAAAGTTTTGTATATGGTAAAGAATTATTGGCTTAGATTGCCTACTCTTTCTTTAAAGGTATAAATTTAAGTAAATGTAATGGTCTTCAAAGTAAATTTTACCTTGTTTTGGGGGCATTGTGTTATTCTATTTATTGAAAACTTAAAATAAATAATTTATAGATTTGCCCATGGGATTCGATATAAACGGTTGTCTCCTTCACCCCAGTAAATCAGGGGTAAACTCTCTCTTTATATATACAATACCAAAGACGCCCCTGTACCGATGAGGGCTTTAGCCCGAAACTATGGTTGGCTTATATTGTCTTAAAATTGCGAAAACTGGTGTTTTAACTCATTATCTTGCTACTAGGTTTTATACCTAGGTATTGTTTAACGATTACCAACCTGCCGAAAATTATCCTACACTTATTAAATTGAATATTTTCCCTTAATATTTTATTTAATAGAAACATATATAGCAAGTAGATATTTATTTTACCCAGTACACGATTTTTTTAAATTTTAATTTGAATGTAGAAAATGTATACATTGATATTCGCAAGGTATGGTTACGAATATTTGAAAAAAGAAAAAATTATGATTTTTACATAAATCGTCTAATATCTCAGTGACATAAATAGTACTTAACATTGTTACTCATTTTGATATTTATAAGAAGACTTTGTTGAATTTTTTTCTTTTCAGCCAAAGTTTTTAAGCCCACGTTGAGGATTAAAGCTATGAATTTAGCCAAAATCTCGGGAAGCCTTAATTTTTAAAGAGACAGCCTAATGTGTTGTTCTTATGGAACCATCGCTAAAGCAATTAGTGTACTTCAAGTACACGGCTCGGTTATTAAAATTATGTATTTTTATATTTCTCAGGCACCCCGTTATGTGTTTTTTAAACCGAATTCAGTAAGATACTCATTCCTATGCAAAGACCTTTTAGTAACAGTAAAATGGGGCTTTTGGAGCCAAAGACCTGTGTTTACATCGTTTACATATTTTTTTATAAGGATTTTATTTTATATTTGTGGAATTCATATATATATCTATACTAGACGCATGACCCGGCTTTGCCCGAAAATTCCCCCATTGCAATTTCCTTCATACTGAAAGTACATCAATAATAAATATTAGAAGTGCCATAGAATAGCAATACAGAAGTAACACATAAACTACAGGAAAAAAGTGTGTGTGATGGCAAAAATTGTATTATATTAGTGTTAAGGTATTTGATTTAATTAATATAGTTGATATAATAATATATATTTATATTATATATTATATAAATGAGTTTTTAAAAATGTAAAAAAAAATGCATCGGCCGGGAATCGAACCCGGGCCGCCCGCGTGGCAGGCGAGCATTCTACCACTGAACCACCGATGCTTATAAAAAATGGCCATATTTGGGTATTCATTCCATTCCGGATTACTCCGCGTAAAAAAGTTCTTCAAATGAAAAAGTGAAATAGCCAAAAATACTAATCAAAATGTAGCCGAAAATTTTCCTCAGGTTTATAAAAAGCGACATGCAAAATTTGGTACCAATTGGTTCAGTAGTTTTTGAGTTTATCGCGAAACAGACAGACACAGACATTGACTTTTATATATATAGAGAAATACTTTTTTGAAGTAAATTAGTTTTGTTGTCTGTCTATATATATATTCATATTTAGTAAATTCATGTATATAGAGGCAGTGTACAAGTCCATGTAAAACCTGGACTGGACCTCAGAGAATGGCTGCACTTGGATAATATACAAATATTTATAATAAAGGGAGTAATTCAAGACGAGATTCGTTTTATATCACGGTGGCACTAAAAAGACTAAGATATAAACAAAGATACCAAACAATAGAGGACGATTATTTGGGTTAAATCGGACTAATTGTAGTTTTTCGGTTGAATTCCTGTTGAGAGGCAACTTTTTGAATTGTTTGGGCCAGAGAGAAAGTAAGCGTTCATGGCACCGAATTATTTTATTCTATTTAATCGAGGTTACCTAACTATCAAACTTCTGCTAAGAAATTATATTCAAGGTGAGCGGAACTCCCGAATATGGTTGTTGAATCATTCCAGTTGTTCATACTTAACCTGGTTTCAATTTCGGTTATATAGCTTCTATTTTTGAATTGTTAGTTTTTTGTCAGCGTTAAATAGCGTTATTCTTATTCAAACAATAAATATCAAATAGGTCTAGATTCGGATCATAATTAAGTTTAATCATATTCTAGCCAATATGGTTGGTCGTGATCCAAAATGACACCTTTTTCAAATGTCGTGGGACATTTTACTATTTTATGTTTTGATTTTAAAGTAAGAATTCTCGATTTTTTTGGGAGCGTGTTGAATAATTTGTTGAACTTCCGTGAGATTTTCTTTATACGGAAAAATTTCCTCTTGGTTTGTATTTTTAACCTACAGCTTAAAATGTAGAATATAATATTCCATATTTTTGCCTATATGTAATTGAAAATATATTTTTATATAATACACATGCAACATAAAGTTGACGGAGAAGGTACCTCACTCTGGGGTGATAAATATGATACATGGTTTTTAGGTATATATGAACATAAACTTTTCTTAAATAAAAACGGGATTTATTTACACCAATATTAATCTCAACTTTAAATTCTCTTCGAGGTGAGAAAATGTACAGACATTGAATAATATTTCACATTTATTTAAATATTTAAAATCACACTCACATACTATTGATACTACACATACTATATGATGCTATATGAAATATCGTTAAAGTTTTAATTGGGTTAGGCACATACCGCATCCGAGTAATAAGTTCATTCAAGCAAACGGCTTCCTATTTAGGAAAAATAGATTTGATTCCAAGTTTAAAACTCTTAGTTTTGAAATATTGTGTACTTTCTACCTGGTGGAAGGATACTACGAAGTACCATATGTTTAGCTGATCTAACTGAGAAGGAACTGTTCCGAAGTAGAGGGACACTCACCGACGTCAACGTCGCACTTGATAGGACAGGTGGGAGCCCTCGTTGTAAGGCCCGATTACCCCGATGAGGCCTTGGCCGTCCATGTCCGTGATGATCGGCGCCGTGGGAGGGGCTGGGCACGCAGGCGTTCTTAGCCATGTCAATTAGGGCCTTATCAATATAGAACTATTAATAGGCAGCATGTGTGTGGGCAATCCCTAGGTCAGAGCCAAGTTTGACAGCGTCTTTCTTTGTATGAAGTTACTTAAGAGAGTTGTTACGTGAAATATTATTATTTGAAATGGCTTTCAGAAACTTTCTATATTACATCTTTGAACTGGCAAGCTTCTAAGCCCACGAATAATTTCAAAGGGCCAATAATTATAAGTGGGATTTACTATATAGAAGTTTGGTTATTTAACTTGTAGTATTATATATATCCTTGGGTTTGAATAATATCAACTGCTATATTTCTCAAGCGAGTTTGTCATTTAATTATAATCATATATCTATATATATAAATGTAATAAAGAGTCTTATTACAAATTTTACATTATTCGGGTAGTATTATTTTAAATATAATACTTTGAAAAATGAGTTGTTAAACAATTTGTTTTTATTCTTTCTTTATGACTTTCAATAAAATTGGTTTTAGGCTTTCTCTATACGCCATCGAAATGAGTCACCTTCACTATATCGTGGGCGTAATAATCTACTATTTCACAAGCAAAACTCTTAAGAGATAAATTACAAATATAGAATTATGATTATTCTAAACACGAGTAATGTGGGAAAAATTTTAACATCTAATTAGAGCTAGCACATAGTAAGTAAAACGTATAAAATTCAATCATTAACAGCATTAATTATTTTGTTCCTATTTTGAAAAGGAGAGATATTCCTATTACCACTAGAAGGAAGATAAATATATTAGGGTATAAATTAATACAAAGCAATAACGCGCCATCTATACATATAAAATAAAAGGATTTAAAAGCGCGAATGTTTCTTTTATACATAAAACGAACTTCTACTGTACTTACTGCGATGGAAAAATATATTGGGAGGGCTTGGCTCATCAGTGGTGAACCCTCCCAGCGGTTTCGCCAATTTTAATCCACCAGACCGCTTCTCAGAGCTCTAATACTGTATTGGATCATTCTACTTTTATATGCTACACTGAAGGATTGAATCTTAGAAATGGTTTTCAAGTAAACTATGGAAATAAGCTTATAGGACAGTAGAATTACATTCAAATATTTGCTTCGAGCATTTGGTTCACCACTGATGAGCCAAGCCCTCCCAATATATTTTTCCATCGCAGTAAGGACAGTAGAAGTTGGTTTTATGTATAAAGAAACATTCGCGCTTTTAAATCCTTTTATTTTATATTAGGGTATATATACAGGGTGATCCAAAAGTCCCGCACAACTTTAAAAATTAATAACTCCGCGAATATTTGCGCTAGAGCAATGCGGTAAACACCATTGTGTTCAGGATGCAATGGGATTTTTTATGGCAAATAATGAAAAATTCGAAATTGATTTTAGTTACAAATTTATTCGCTAGATGGCGCCCTACCAGAATCAGCGATTCAGCGGCCAAATTGTTTGATAAATTGAAAAATATAACTGAACGACAGGTATTTTTACTTTTTGAATACCAGGAAAGAACCCTAATAATATCAAATGATAAATTAATAAAACACCATTTCGCCAAAAGTTAGAAGAAATGGTTAACGATTTTTAAATACAATCTGAGATATGTAAAATAGGTATATGCAAATTAAAACATGTAGCAAAAAAAAAACCCTGATATTTTAGATGCGGTTTGCTGGAATCCTCTCAGCTATTTATATTTCGAAAATAATAATTTTCTATTTTTTAAAATTCAACTCTCTCTCAGTATCGATTATATTTATTTTAATTCATTTGAAAAATATTTATCTATCTCTGATGATTTATTTTACTCTGGAATGCCGTTGTTGTTTTTGTCGTGTCCAATAAAGAGCCTCAGATTCTTTTCGTTTGGCCAAAAAAATGTCCAATTTATATACACCTATATTCTTACATAATGAGACTTTAAAGAATGCAAATAATCTTCATCTATTTACATACACAACACATCACCCCCCTTAATAATACTCCAGTCGGTCTAGGGGTTTCCTGGCTCTCTGAGGTCTAGGATTGCGGACGGGCACTTGCACAGCGGCAGGCTCCGGTTTAGGAGTGCAAGAGGGCACGTGCACCACAACAGGCCTTGGTATAGGAGTGCAAGAGGGTACGTGCACAGAAGCAGTCTCCTCCTTGTTTCCTGATGTAACCTCTGGAACCTCCTCTTCACTTTATTTCTGACTTCCACCTACAGGCTTCTCTCCTGATGTTCGAGGAAGTATCAAATTTCTTGTCTCCACTTGTTTCTTTCTCACAGCTCGCAATTGATTGATATGCCTCTTATACACGACGCCCTCGCAACTTATAAGGTAGTGACGGTAGCTCAATATTTCAAAATGGTACCTTTTTACCGTTTAGGTCCAGTTGCATAGTTGCGGAAATAAACCTCGCAACCTGTAGTAAACTGCTCCTGCCTTCTTACGGCCTCATGAAATACCTCTCGCGGATTTCCCATCTTGGTATTAAATTCGAGAATCTGGATCTTAAACTTTCTCTTCATTAGCAGTTCCGCCGGGGAATTCCTTTATTACAGTTTGGGGGAATGCTCTATGAGCAAATAAGAAACTTTGTAGATTCGTCTCTAAATCATCCTTCCCATTATTATTTCTCAAAAGGTTTTTAAACTCTCTTACATATCTCTCAGCTAAACCATTTGTACTAGGATTATATGGACTGGTCTTAGTGTGCTGTATACCATTCATTTTGGTAAATTGCTCGAATTCACCGGAGACAAACTGTCTTCCGTTATCTGTAACAAAAAAATTAGGGCAATCCAATTCTGGCGAGAATATCTCTAAGAGGACTTATAATCGTTTTTCTTGTAATATCTTTGATGATAAAAATTTCTATCCACTTTGAGTATGCGTCCACGAGAACCAAAAAACATTCTTCCCATGAAGCGGACCCGCTAGATCAAGATGAAGTCGATGCCACGGTTTTTCGGGCCAAGTCCATTCCGAGATGGTAGCCGGGGGCATGCTTGCCGATTCTTGGCATACTCTACATCTCTAGTTAACTCTTCGATGTTACTGTCTATGCCTGGCCACCAGAAAATACCGTCTGGCAATCATCTTCATTTTAACAATCCCCATGTGTATTTCAGGCAAGTCATTTAAAATTAAAGATATTAATTTTTGGGGAATTACCACTCTTTCACGCCATTGAAGACAACCAAACTCCAAACTTAATTCCTCATTGATCTTATAATGAGGAGCTAGTGGGTTTTCTCTCGGTACCCTTGTGAATTTCCACACACACACACAGTTGCCTTCTCTAACATTCCTTAATACTATAGACAGTATTTTATCTTGGGGCGTCTCATTAGCCACCTCCATAAAAGAGAACGGTACCTCATTCGACTTCCTAAGAAGAAGTACCTGGTCTTCATCAAGAGACTCCCTGACACTCGATTCTAAAGGAAGACGTGACAATGCGTCAACATTGGAATTATCACTAGTTTTTCGAAATTCCACAGTATAATTAAATGCAGCTAATTTTAAGGACCATATTTTAATTCTGGGTGATGCACATATGGGAATTGGTTTATGAGGTGAAAATATATGAATTAAGGGTCGGTTGTCTGTGACCAATACAAATTTTCGTCCCAGTAAGTATTGTCTGAATTTCTCACCGCCAAAAGTTATGCTCAACGCTTTCATTTCTAGTTGAGAGAAACGTTTTTCCGCTCCAGTTAATGTTCTAGAAGCAAAATCTATAGGGCATTCTTCCTTTCTATCATTTCTATGATTCAGAATTACGCCCTACTCCATATTCCATTAATAATAATTTACATTTTTTAAATAACATTCGATATTTTTTCGTCCAATTCCATCTACAAATTTTATTCAAAAGTTGATAGAATAGCGCTAAAATGTTTGTTATATTCTTTATGAATCTATAATAATAAATTAAGAGTGCTATGAAAGATCATAATTGCGAAACATTCTTTAGGTTCAAGCGCCTCTATGACTGCTTTAATTTTATTTTATAAGGATGCAGTCCATATTTATCCATTTTAAATCCTAAATATTCCACCGATTCCTTTTTAAATTTACATTTATATCTGTTTAACCTTAAACCTTTTTCTAGCAATCATTTAAACACTAGATCCAACTTTTGTTCATGATCTTCAAAGTATTTTCCTGCAACCAAAATATATCTATGTAGCAGGCCACACCTGGCAAATTAGAAAATAGGCCTTCCATAATCCTCTGAAATTTATTTGGTGCTACCACTACGTCATATGGTAGTCTTTTATAAGAAAACAACCTCTTTGTTGTGTTTATATCAACAACAGCTTTGGCTTCTTACGCTAACATTACTTGTAAGTAAGCCTGTGATAGGTCTAGAGTCGAAAGTACGGTGCTTGTAGATAATTTTGAAAAGATCTCATCGATCGATGGAATGGGATACCTATCTAATTCTATTGCTTTATTAGCTGTACATCTAAAATCATCACATATCTTTACACTACCATCCTTTTTTGATGCCGGTACTATTGGAGCGGTCAAATATGCATGAACTATAGGTTATAAAATGCAAGAATTCACTAAACGATCAATTTCATTCTCTACTTTGTTTTTTAGAGAGAAAGGTAAACTTCTGGCCTTACAAAACACAGGAGTCACATCCTTTTTTAAATTAAAATTTATTCTAACGTCCTTTAGAGAGACAGCCCAAATCTTTGTTAAACAAATCTGCATACCTATCCATTAACTTTTTATATATTTAAATATATTTCTATTATATTCATTATTTAAAATTTTAATGCTAAACAATATAGAATAATCAAGTTTCAACTGTTTAAGCTATTCTCTTCCTAATAAAATTACCTGGATTTTTTCATTTACAACTATTAATCGTAAATATTGGTTGGCTTCTTTTACAAAAACATTTCTTGATCTATAATCTCTATTGATTTACCACAAAAGGATTTTAATCTTAAATTTGTTGGAAATAATCTTTTACCTTGCCAATAATTTTATGAATATATCTTTAGGTATTAACGTAACTGGACTTCCTGTATCTATTGTAAAGCACAAAGAATAATCATCTACTGTTAAATTTATTGTGGCATCAGTTTCGCCCTGTACAGAATATATAGAGTCCTCTTGTACAAATTTACATCCCCACATTCTTTTACTAGCTTTGCAGACCCTACTTAAATGACCCAGTTTATTACATTTTAAAACAAGTCTTTGTTCTATGAGGTAAAACAGATGCCACGTGTGAATGTCTTTCACCACATCTATAACACACTATTTTGCCTTTGCCACTTTGCCTGAAAGGCCTATACTGCGCCGTACTATTATTGTACTCACCCTTTTTATCCTTTCAATTCACAGGGGATATCTTGGCCACTAATTTATCTTGTAATTCTCTTGTATTTATCTCCGCCAATTCGAACGAGATCGCCACTGCAAAAACTTTATCCAGGGTGACATCGTCGTCCTCTTGTAGTAGCTTCTTTTGCAGGATTTCCGACTTGATTTCAGCCACAAAACGGTCTCGCATCATGGTTCCCAACATATCGACGAAATTACAATTTATTGCCAAATGTTTCAATTCTCTAAGATATTCCGAAATTGATTCTCCTTCCTGTTGAATTCTCTTTAAAAATCTGCATCGCTGTGGTATCACTTTCTTCTTTGGATCCAAATGCAGCTTAATTCTTTGAATGATAGTATCATAGGGTTGATCTTTCATTAGACCAGGAAGAAAATGTCGTTTCCCTGCTTCAAAGTTTCAGAATCTGGTAGCGAGGTAAAAATCAGCACTTTAATCTCCTCTTTCAGATGCCAAAAAGAAAGCCTCAAATTTTTGTACAAAAAGATCGAAGTGTCCTCCACTGGGCTATAGCATCTAAAAGGTACTTTGAACTTTGAACTTGTCATGCTGATCTTTTCTACTCCTTTGTTTTCTTGATCCAGATAGTTTAAAAGATGTAATCTTAACCCATTTACCTATTTTTCCTCTCCATAATCCGAGAGTCAGATTTGTTTAAAAGATGTAGTTGTTATACTTGCATAGACACCATTTTCCTCAGCTTTTTACTGGCTCTGTAGATCGCGCATCCTCGTCGCCACTTTTGTTGTGTCGTAATTAGACGTACAAGAGCTCAAACTTGACCATGGCCAACAACAAATGTCCAATTTATATATACATATATTTTTACATAATGAGGCTTTAAATAATACAAATAAAATTCATCTATTTACATAAACAACGGTTAATATATAGCGAGAAGAGTAGAGGACTGAGCACAGATCCCTGAGGTACACCAGCCCATGTTCTTCGGTCCTTGGAAAATGTTCCATTGACCCCAACCTTTATCCTTCTTCCCTTAAGAAGTCTGCAATCCAGATTAAGGATTTTCCTCTTACTCCGATGTTGTGCAGCCTTTCAAATAATTTCTACACTCGATCAAAAGCTGAGGTCATATCCAGGAATACGGCCGTTGTCTTCTTTGGCGGTTTTTCCTAGAAATCTATTATTGATTGACAGAAGTAGAACAGTTTATCAGTTGTATAGTGTCTGGATCTTTAGGCAGTTTGGTAGAAGTTTATTTTATTATTGTTAGTGAACCAGACTATGAGCCTAGAGTGGATAATTCATTCTGTTATTTTACAAAGTATGCTGGTAAGAACAATTGGCCGATAGTTCTTGCATTCCTTAGCATCTTTGTTTGGTTTCAGTATTGGCACTATAATTGATATCTTCCAATTCTTTGGTAGTTTACCAGTTTGCCATGAAATGTTCAGTATTCGTAGGAGTTGATTTTTAGCTTCGTCTCAAAAGTGTTTAATCATTTGACCAAAGATTAGAGCATCTCCAGGTGACATCTTGGATTTAACTTTCCTATTGATGAATTTAGCTCATTCAGTGTGAAGTCTCTCGAGTAAATATATTGTTGATGGTAATATCTTGCTTGTTTAACTAACTTTTTCATATTATTTTTTAGAGTTTTGCCTTCATTCGTATAGCTGAGTCTGGAAGTGCTTGAAAGATATTCAGCAATTATGTCAGCCATCTGTTTGTTCGTTCTCGCTGTTCATATCGGTTAGAGTATTGGAGGATTAGCGTTGGTTTTGATTGTTTTATAACACTAATTATATTCCAGTGATGGCTTTCCTTTTTTGGATCCATTTTTTTCGCAGAATTCTGCCCATTTTTCTTGTTTGAATATCCAAATTTCTTGTTCTATTTTGTGAATAATTTCAATGAGTTCTTTTATGATTTCTTCTGTTTTATTTGTTTTAGGAAGTTCATTTTTATTGTCTCTCTCTGCAATCATTGCCTCAATATTGTGGTCCTTCCAGTAAAGTATTCACAGGTCTTTACGTCTACCTCTAGGTATCGATACTTTTGCAGCTTTGGATATGTTCAAAGAGAATTTTTCCAATTTTTTGTCAATCGTTCTGTGATTAAGTTCTTCAAGCTTTTCTGTAATTTTTTCCAGTGTTCTTTTATTCTGTTGGAAATTCTCAATTTTGAATTTTAGGGTTGTTAAAATTGATCTGTGGTCACTGATTGCACTTTTCAGAATTTTCCATTTTGTTGTGGGTGCGATGCTGTAATTTATCGCTGTGATGTCTATTGCGGATTCTGCGCCTGTGGACTTGGATAGATAGGTGTTATTTTCGTTATTTAACGGTGTAAGGTCGATGTCGGTTAGCATGTCCTCAACCTGCTGACCTTTGTTATCCTGGACAGGTGATCCCCAAGTTGGTCTTTCGGCGTTAAAATCACCAAGTATGATTGCGATATCCGAAGACGCTTCACTTAATGTCTCTATCAGGTCTGTATTTATGCTAGTATTATCGTGGTGATAAACATTTATGATTGGAATTGTTTTATCTGTAAGATAGATTTCTATTGCCTGAGCTTCTGTCGTGCTTTCTCTAGGCTTACTCTGATTATAGGCGATTTCCTTAAATTTGATTTCTAGAATTTTAATCAAAACGGCAAGTCCTCCTCCGAATTTTCCCGGTCTGTCCATTCGTAGTGTTGTATAATCTTTAATATTGAATCTCAGATTCTGATTCAATTTTGTCTCCTGAGGACAATTAATATGTACATTGTTGTCACAGAGAAGACAAGTCAGCTCTTTATTTTCCTCTGGGTACCATTTATATTGAGTTGTAGTAGATTGAATTTGTGTCCTCGTAGTAGATTTCTCATCATGAGCTCGAGCTGCAGCTTCTGACGCGGCGGTTACCCCGGACGCGGTAGCATTACTGGAGATATCAGTTTTGTTATTCATTTGAAAATGGGTGCCGTTGCAACGTTAGTCATCTTGGAAACGAACCAGAATTTGGTCAAATATTCCAAGGGTCCAGGGGGGACCGCAAGGAGGTGTGGTCGAACTTCTCCCCTTCCCCCTGGAATGCCGTCACTACAGGATAAAGCACTCTTGGTGAAATTTTTAAATTGTGATTCAGAATCTGCCACTGAAGCTTTACGAGCGTTTCGTTCCTTTAAAGATATTCGAAGCGGTAAAGGACCAATGAGTTGCTACTCTCTAAAGCGATTGATTAAAAGTTTTGAGTAAACTGGATCTCTGGAAGCAAAACCTCGGAGTGGAAGACCATCGACATGCATCTCAGTGGCTGTTACGGTTTTGCAGAATGCTGAAGCTATTGAAACATTATCCACGTATGGAGAAGTAAGTGCTAGACAAGTTTCTCGACAAACGGGGATTTCGTATGGAACAGTTTGGAGAGAACACACATTTAGAATTTTTCTATGAAAATATCCTAACAAAATTCAAAGTTTTCACGAGTTGAAAGTCAGCGATTTTGAGAAGCGTCAAGAATTCGCTGCATGGGTTTTCCGACAAATTGATATTGATGAAAACTGGCTGTCAAATGTTCTAAGAACAACGTGCCCCAACAAGATGATGCTCACTTTTATCTAAAGGGAGAATTTAACATACAAAACTGCCTCATTTTGGCAACAGAAAACCCTAGGATTTTTACAGAAATACCACTTCATCAGCACAGAGTTACAGTTTTGTGTGGGTTCACTTCTTCTTTTATTATTGGGCCATTTTTCTTTGAAAAAATCAATGGAAGAACTTTTAAAACCGTTTTTGTAACTGGTGAACGTTATGTTCAACTTTTGAGAGAAAAGGTTATTCCCATATTGCAGGACAGACAAGCACTAAGCGAAATAACATTCATGCAAGATGGAGGACCTCCTCATATCTCCCGCGGTGCCAAACAATTGCTGAAGGATACGTTCGGTGGAATTCGTTGATAAGTCGCCACTTTATATACCAGTGGCCTCCAATATCACCAGACTTGACGCCTTACAATTTCGGTTATGGGGGTACATTAAGTCGCGTTTTTATCGATGACGGCCTACCACATTTGCCATGTTGAAGGCTTCTATCAGATGGCACGTTTTATAAATTTCAACTATTTAATTGTGACCATTCTGTCATCTATCGTCTGCAGGCGGTGTTTGAGAATGAAGGGCGCCACATTGAGCAAGGATTGTGACCTAATACAAGAGAGAAGGCAGTTACCTCATGTGTTATATTTTGCAGCTCTTTGTTTTGGGTTATGGGAATAATAAATGCTGTCCTCACATCTTGACTCTTTTTTTTCTGTAAACAGTAATTTTTTTGTTTGCCATTTGCCCACATTTTATATTATGTCGTGCAGGCCAAAGTGTTATAACTTCTCGAATAACACTGGTATACACAATTTTACCCCTTATGTTTAGTTTAACGCTTTTCGCTCATTAGAAGAACTAGCATAAGGAATAATCTCTGTATCCCCCCCAACTTTAGATATTTTGCGCAAAAATAATACAAAATGATTTTACTACCACGTTTTTTCAACGCAAAAGGTCGATTTAAAAATGATTTTTTTTTTAGGGGATACATTTTCAAAATTATGTACAGTATAATAAACAATGATAACATTTGACAAACCCATAGGATATTTGGAATAAAGTACGACAAATATATTCTGTCACTCCCCTCTATATTTCATTTTTGGATCATGACAAATATCCAGTTGAATAGTCAAGTGTCGACATTTAGTCAAGAAACTATACATTCCTTATAGCACGAAATCCTATTAGTAGTGCCATCATAATTTTTGGTACTATATTAACATTTCAAAAATCGTGTATTGATATCAGTAGTTATTTTCAAACATTCAATTTATTTCACAAAACTCCATCTAAAATATAAATATTTTTTGCTACATGTTTTAATTTGCATATACCTATTTTACATATCTCAGATTGTATTTAAAAATCGTCAACCAATTCTTCTAACTTTTAACGAAATGGTGTTTTATTAATTTATCATTTAATATTATTAGGGCTCTTTCCTGGTATTCAAAAAGGAAAAATACGTGTCGTTCAGTTATATTTTTCAATTTATCAAACAATTTGGCCGCTTAATCTCTGATTCTGGTAGGGCGCCATCTAGCGAAGAAAGTTGTAACTAAAATCAATTTCGAATTTTTAATTATTTGCCATAAAAAATCCCATTGCATCCTGAACACAATGGTGTTTACCGCATTGCTCTAGCGCAAATATTCGCGGAGTTATTAATTTTTAAAGTTGTGCGGGACTTTTGGATCACCCTGTACATCAGTGGTGAGCCAACCCATTGTTCTACCATTTTTAATTAGGAGAAATGGTGTTTAAAATAACTATTGATAA
>CP092886.1:136669071-136717561 GCA_030710605.1 Cordylochernes scorpioides
TGTGATTGTTAATTGTATAGAGATTATAGACTTCTCCCCCTTCGAACACGATTTTTCAGCCAAAAGGACAAAAACAAAATACATAAGCCTATTAGGCAACATTAATTGAACATAAAACCGACCAGCTTGTAGAGATTTTCTTTTTATATATAAAGCAATATAATTAGCCTACAATATGATGATATATTATTATTTTTCACAGATAAATGGCGCAGTAGGTTGTGATGATATAGTGAAATGTCGCGTCCTAGATTCTGACCTATATCCGAGGTAGGTCGCCAATAAAGAAAGGTAGGACGAACTCACTGACACAGAGTTGGGCCACTAAACGATATGAAACATTTCGACCAGACAACGAGAAATTCGGCACTTACTGACAACCAGGAGGGTTACCACCGTCAACTCTGTTCGGGCCCGCCTGAAGTCCACGCGGCAACGATATTCGCCCCCGTCCAGGGGCCGCAGAGGCCCTACGGCCAGCTCCCCGGTATTGGGGTCAAACCGAAGGCGTGGATCTGTTTTCTGCCTCTCGGGGCTTTCTTTGCGGGAGTCCAGACTGAAGATGGGCCGTCCCGTGTGGCCGTGGTACCAGAGCACCAGAGAGACGTCATCGTCTCGAGAGGCGTTGCAGGGCAGCCGGGCTGTGCTTCCCACCAGAGCTCGCACCTCGTACCCTGGACATGTTCTTTAGTACCCACTGCATCTATGGAGATGTTATACTAAGTACATAGAGTGTGTGAGTATGTTCAGTTAGAATGATCGTAGACTAAAAGAAAGGTATAATGAATGGAAGCCGCTCTCCATCCTACACACTTATGTTCTACACGCTGAAATTCCAAAAATAGAGTTTCATTTAAAAATTTAATACCAAAATATTTTTTTATATTTCTCCAATTTATTTCTAATCTCTCTCGCTCTATCTCTTTAATTAATATAAATATTTAAATATTTTATAGCACGCACACATATAACCTATATGTTTTTTTATTTAGAAACCCAAGGTTTAAATTCAGAGAGTGTGCATCATTGATATACGTATAACTTACGATATGTAAATAATTTTATAATATTCACCCATTTGTGGTTCTTTAAATTGAATATCTCATGCGTATATAAATTAATGAGGTATATTTTTCTTAAAACTTCACCATATTTATATATTTTTATCAAATTTTCCATTTTTTGCAAGTCAAATGTCAATAATTACAGCGCATTCCTACTTTAAAATACTTTCCCGGAATATAATATTTCATACTTCAATATTTTGAACATTTTCTTGCTAAGCCACTTCAACTATTTCTCACAGCTTGAGATGATATAATTTACCACAGAAAGGGAATTTAGTTGTAAATTACATAAATTGTGAGCAAGAAAAGTTCTGTTTTATGTGGGGTGGTAGGGGTGAAACAATGCCAAATTATATAAACTCCTTTGAAAAATCAAATAAAATTTCGAATGGCATTGATCCGATTTCATCTCCCATAATAGGATAGGGCTGCCTAGACGGCCGCCTCTCCATTGCATCAAATGGAGAAACCTTCAGCGCGAGTCCAATGGAAAATTTGGCCTCCAAGCCCAAATTTAAAGCTTTTTCGCTTCACAATAAATTGGAAGCCTTCTATGAATATAAATATTTTTGATGTGGCGAATTTACATTTATATTATATTTTTATATATGACTATAATGTATGTATATATAGAGTGTATTCATTTTAACATAATAATTCTCTCACAATCGTATATATCAAAATATAATAAACGCTTTTCACACACATTTTAAGAAATGAAATGGTGCAGCTTTAAATCTCGAAGCGCTTCACCAATAAAATGTCGCTATTTTCCTCGACCTATTTTGATGGTGGAATTTCACAAATTGAATTAAGTCAATAAAAACGATCGATTAGAGATTTTTTTTTTCTTTTTCTTCACAAAGTTTTTTTTATTTATTAATTCAAGTGCGGTGAGTAAAATTCAGCCTTTATTCGGATGAAAGAAATAAAAATTTCACACTTAGTCTGAAACCCAATTTGTATCGGAGGCCTGAGTAATAAAATATTGGCGAGGCTCCGTATTTATTTTGTATGAAGCCGCCGTGATCAGAATACAGAGCGGCGGATTGGGCCGCGGCCCTTCCATTTAAATAGAGAAGTCATTTTAAAAATAGTGTTTCGGGCTCATTATGCTAGAATATGTTGCATTCTACATTAGGAGAGAGGCGAAGAGTAAAAACGATTATTTTAAATGTGAAATACTTTCATTTATAATTCCCTATGTATATTATGTTTGTGAAAACGAAAAAAAATATTACTTCATTCATTAAAATATACTCCTCTTGGATATCGAAATATTCTATTATTATAATATTTCGTGGGCTAGTTATATGCCAAATTTACACGACGAACAAATATTTCTATTGTAGCCTGTTTGAAGCTCACCTATTGTTTCACCTACTCCTGTTACTGATTTTGATTTTAAACCCACGTTAAATTTATGTTTTATATATTTTATATCATATATGTTTTCGAATATAAGCAATTAATAATATGAAAGTTAAAATTCATATGTAAGATTCTTAAACAATATTATTGAGGAGTGAAACTTCTTCTTCAGCAAAGAGCGCCTCAAAGTGAGTCAAGAGTTTCGAAACTATAATCATAGCAAATTATTGTGAAAATGTTGAACAATTTGACCGACAATGTTTCTCTGTCCTTAAATTGTAGAGGTCCAAGCCCGAACACAGTGAACAATCCAAGCGATACCTGGGATTGAGATGATAAGCGCAAGTGATATCATATGTCCCGGGTTTGTACAAGGTTAACAAGCGGGATTTAATATAAAATTTTATTTATAAAAGTGACAGATTCTAAAGCCAAGTTGGACTTTATATTGAAAGGAGAGACAGAATTTCTCCATTGAATATTATTTTTATGTTAAACATTAACATATCTCAGCGATTTGAATAGTTGTAGAATTTATATTAGAATCATCCACGGGATGTAGCACTTTGCAAAGTTACTGATAAACAGGACTTAAAATATTCATCTATTTAAATATTGAGCAATATTCTTAGAGATCAAAGTTATTACACTAAAACCTATTCCCTGAAAGTTCCGGCCAATCAAAACAATTATCTTTTAGAACCTATACATGCAATGCCCTACATAAAAATATACTTTTTAAACTCTAAACCTTATTAAGAAACTTCATCTATTGCCCATAGTTTAAGGATTTCAGTATGGAATTTAGAAGAAAAAGCATTTATATTATACATGATATGGTAAAAAAACCAAGTAAATATATATTACTGTCAATCCTATAAATGAATGTATTAATAGTAATATACACAAGGTGTATGTATATATATTCTGATAAACATATTAAACCATCCCCCCAATATATTGCTAGAAACAAAAAAAACGAGATGTCTTCTATAATGTATTTCTCTAATAATCATAATCCCTATTACCATTTAAAATGCAAATTCGATGGGAAAAAATGAAAGATGAGGTACACACGATGCCGGGGGATCTCCATTACCGGTGGATTATCTTATCCATTAGGGCTCCTTCCAAAATAGCCATTATCGCGCTCCAATATATATTCCTCTCATTACAAAACACCGTTTTCATCTCGCTTGAAATACCGGTGTTTCACAAGTACGACATTATCGCCTACTTCAAACATAAAAATGTGGATATATTCAATGTAATGATCGCCATAATTATGTTTCCTAATTGCATCTTGGAAATGCATGCACAGATAATTTCTTTTAGCTACCATCCGTGTGAGTGAAAGAGCGTTGGGGTTCCATAGACCTTCTGCTGTCGGCAAGGTACACTTTCTGCATTTGATTGGTCGAAGAGAGGGTTCCGCCATCCAGCAGTTAAAGTATTCTAAAGGAATCTGAGGATATTTTCAAAATTTTATATAAGATAAAAATATGCACTGAAACCTCAAATAATGTATCGTTGCTAAAGTGAAATATACAGGATTAAGGTTTTAAGTTTAAAATATACACTAGTCCAGAATTTTGTTTTTCGATCTCTTTCTACTAGAAATTATTCGTCGTATGTTCTACAAATTTTAGGATGCATATATTTAAGTGGAAATAAATGTCAACTACATAAGTTTTTGGTGTTAATTAATAAATCGAGATTTTTTAATATACAATAACTCCAGCGGAGTTTCTGCAGTTACGCGTCATATGCTGGGTAGAAAAACTGACATCAGTCTTATTTAAAATTTCATAAAATGAAAATTAAATTCAAAAAATAATAATAAACCTTTTTTTAATTATAAGCACGTATTTGTTGATTCAAAAATCAATGTAAAATTTAGATTAAATTCGGAAATTCCAGAACTACAAGTTCTAATTAAACGCTAACGTGGAGTAAAAAAATAGATTTCGGATAAAAAAAACTGGGCAGTTACTAGAGAATCAGGGACAGAAAAGAGAATATAGGTTATTAAGAAGAACCAGACGTATGTTTCCAGCACATTTTATGCCATCGTAATCCATTTCCCATTGGAACTTCTTATCAATTAATGTCGCCACGGCGTTATCACCGGCAGTCACTTGGTTATTGCCACGTTTTGTCCGAACTGCGGAGTCTTCCTATTGGAACATTTTCTCCACTACTGCCTTCATTGGTTCGTTCAATATCACTACAGATCTATAGAGGTTTAAACTGAGGTTGAATCTTTGGGAAAGAAATGTTTAAAGGGATTCATCTGCTCTTAAATATATTATTAATATTGTTTATATATATATGTTATATTAATAAAAATATATCTGTTGATTTGATTATCTTGAGGATTATGCTATGGTAATGCAGTCGTGGTTAAGATCTTGAAAGTATAATAAAAATAGTAAAGATTAGAATTTTTTTTGCTTTTTAATTGAGCTTATGGAATATAGAAAACATAATCTGATAAAAGTACTGCCTGGCTTAAGGCGAGTAGAACAAGGAAAACAAAATATTATTTACATAATGTACAAACGGTTTGAGCCGGCCATCGGGAAACAACAACAATGAGTTTTTATAGGGGAAGCGTGACCTCTGACGGTCGATTTAACAGTGTATTTGAATCTATGAAATATAATTTTATATAATATTTCAATATAACATATATAAATTGTATTTAATTTAAAAATTATAATTTATAGAAAAATTACTCTGTTAAATCGACCGCTAGAGGTCGCGCTTTCCCTAGATAAAGCCTATTATTGTTGTTTCCCGTTGGCCGGCTCAAACCTTTTGTAATAATGTAAATATTCTTTTGTTTTATCTATTCTATTCGCCTTGAACCAGATATTACTTTATCAAATTATGAATTTATGTTCCATAAGCTTAATTAAAGCTAATTCTGATACAGTGGTACCTCAACATACGAGCGCCCCAACATACGAGTTTTTCGAGATACGAGCCGACGAGCAAGTGATTTTTTGCTTTTAGTTACGAGCGAAATTCGAGATACGAGTTCGGTTCGGTAGTAACACGCAGTCGCGCCATCACGATCAGTTAGCAGCGTGCTTCCGCTGTGATAAGTTGTTTTTTGTGTTCGCGTTTTGTGTTGCGTTTACATTTACAGTTTTAGTTCATTTATTTTTATAACCATGGATCGCAAGAAAGTTTGTAAAAAGTCAAGTGCTAAGAAAAAATGATGAGTATTGAATTAAAACGTGAAATTATAGAAAAACATGAGCAAGGTGTTTGAGTTGTTGACTTGTCGAGGCAGTATGGCCGTAGTACGTCCATGATATGTTCTGTGCTTAAACGGAAGGAGTCGATAAAGAGTGTAACGCCGGCTAAGGGCCTTACGATGGTTACATTGGTTTTGAGGAGTCAGAGGAGGAGGTTATTTCTACAAGTGAGATAGAGGAGATCTTAGGAATGTGGGAGAGAGTTTCACAGTTCGTGGAAAAAAACACCCAGAAAAAGTTGCAACAGTTCGTGCATCTGACCTTTTTAATGACACTTGCCTAACTCATTTCCGGAACATTCTTAGAGGGAGGAAGAAACAAACCTCCTTGGACATGTTTTTTTCTAAACGGCCTACAGGTGAAAGCGAGAAAAATGTAGCGAAAAAGGCAAAGACCAGTGAGGATATCTAATTTATTTCTTTACATTCTCTTTTTTGTTTTTGTGCAATAAATATTTGATATTTATAAATACGTTTTTATTATTTAAAACCACGTAACAAAAATAACTGGGGTGACATTTTGGAGGTTGGAACGGATTAATGGTAGTTCAATTGTTTTGTATGGGGAAATTTGTTTCGACATACGAGTAATTAAAGATACGAGCAGGGTTGCGGAACGAATTAAACTCGTATGTCGAGGTACCACTGTATATCTAAACTATAACAACGACTGCAATATCACATACTCATGGATTCCAAGATCAAGCAAATGCTTAACAATTCCAATCCTTGAAAAACCTTAGCAATTCAATTCTCTATATCAAATTTATCATTATAATACAGTGTACTCCGCTTATAACGAAGTCGCATTATCCATGACAATCACTTTGTTATATCCGAAGTTTGTTATATCCGCAGTTGGAAAAAAAAATGTTTTGTACCAATAATTTTATTTACTATTCAACTCAAAAGAGCAACACAAAGATCAATAACAACCTCATCAGGTGTTTTTGGAGAAGTAGTTTGTGATTTTCTTTTGAAATTTAGCATTACATCGGTAAACCAGTTCGTCATTGTCTCACGATTGACATCAGCTGATTCTCCACAAATTTTGCGCAGCTTGATGCCATGCCTTGCCTTCCAACGCTCGATCCATCCACCACTCCCAGTAAAATCCTTTAATCCAAATTCAAGAGCCAGGGTCTTCGCCTTTTCGGAAAGCAATGGACCATTAACTGGAAGCGCTGCACTTCTTGCCTGCTTGAACCACTGCAGCAGAGCCTCATCAACATCAGCATATGTAGATCCACGTGCTCGTTTCCGACTGCTTTCTCCCGCATGCAGAGCTTGTTGGTGGATCTTCTCAGAGTTCTTTATTATGGTGCTGAGCGACGACTGTGGGATATTATGTTTCTGGGCAACATCTGTCTTTTTCTTCTTCTCCACTTCAATCTCTCTTAGGATTTGCAGCTTGACTGACAGAGATAGTGAGTTTCTTGTTTGTTTTCGTTCTCCTGCCATGGTAAACGTTAATAAAATATAAGCGTTTATTAAACAATTTAATTTTGTTTAAATAATGTAAAAAAAATACTTATAATATGTTTGCATATTTTAAAATTGTATATTATTAACTTATTTGTTGTGTATCATTAAATTTGTGTCATTCACACGTTGTAATTTGATATATATTATGCATAATATATTAGTCAATTATAATGGTAAATGAGAAAACTTCGTTATAAACGGATAAAATAAAAATTTATACATGCAAATCACTTCGTTATAAGCGAAAATTATTTATATCCGACTTCGCAATATCCAGAGTTCTTTTAATGGTTTAAGCCCTTCTTTTCTTTCGTGCAGACAATTTCATTCGCTATATGCGGAATTTCGCTATAACCGACTTTGTTATAAGCGGAGTACACTGTATATATATATAATCCTTGCAAAACTCACTGATTTAATTCTTTCAAACATACTTAGAGTTGAAATAAATTATATCAGAAATGACTCAACACAAATATATGATAATATCCGAATTTATAAATGAAAATTTATAAAATACTATGAAGATTCTACTAAAAATATCAAAAGAATTTTTAAATTTTAATGATTACCAAAATTTGTGTAATAAAAATTTATATCGCGTGAAAACGCCCTTGGAGCCTTAGAATAATTTTTAACGCCTTGCCAAATGGTTTAGTTTTTGTTTGCTCCTAACGAGAACAAAGGTTTTCTGTCGAAACGTCGAGGTAATAAAAAGATTTACTGGCCGAAGTGTCTTTTATTTTCAAGAACTATGAATGCCGGCCAGGCAGCCTCTATCTTTACGAAATATTTTATAATATACAATCTTTACGGGGCAGGCGACTTCAATGCATACCTATATAGAAATGGTATAAGAGATTCTTCACTATGCTAATGCCACCGATAAGGTCGTAATCCAGAGCATATTTTAATTCGGTCCCCACTTGTTACAGACCTGATATAACGATGCTGAATGAAGAGATTCCGTTTTAGCCAAATAGTCCACAGTAAAAAATAATATTTGAAATTTAAAAAGTTCTGTAGACTCTAACTACCGTGTGGAATAAATAATTCAAATTTATATCTTCAATTTGTATTAATTTGGAGTTGTGTAAATAATATAAATTTCTATTATTAAACACTATTAGTTAATTATAATAATATATCAATAATTATTGTGATTGCTAAAAAACTATAAAAATATGATTTAATAATCAATTATCCTTTTTGTATAAATATTACTCTAAAATGCAAATTTTATTATTTTTCACCTTCTCTCTAATACGAGAAATGTGTATATACCTTTAGAAAACATTTATACGCAAATATCTAATATGATATTGCGTGTGTGTATTGTATTAGATAATGAAAATTGAAGGAAAATTATCATAGTGTCGAAACAGTTCCATCAGATCAGTAATCTTATTAAACAACTTAAGCCAATTAGAAAAAACACTTTTGGATTATTTTCAAAAATTTTCGAGCTTGAATTAAAGTAGAATGTGGATCGAAATTTGAACCTAATATAAAATTCATAATGAAGATATATCACGTAGAGGGGAATTTTTATATAATTATAAAATTCCTTTTCATACTTTACATATTTTTATTTCTTGAACATTTCTTAATCATAATTATTATAATTATAACAAACGAAAAGTGTATAAAATTATATTTCAAAACATATTTTACTCTTTAAAATTAGAATTTTATAAGCTAGTAAAAAAAAAACAATCAAATAGAACGTTATATTTCTATAAATAGAAAAAGAAACAATCTCCTCCATATCAGTGATTGTTGGAGAATTGAGGTCAGTGAAGGGTGACATCGCCTTCCTTCCCAACCTTTTTGCTCCCCAGAGCAGAAACTTCGCGCGAGTCACTTAAATTATACTCTCCTTCTGATTAAGAGCTATTAGCAGAGCTTGACTTGTCCATCTTATTTTTCTGGATATGTGTATTACAAATGTCTTCTGATATTATATCATTTTGCTAGAGAAGTAATAACGGCTGTATTTCTTTAAAAACATGATTGATTGATTTAATCGAACATCAATTACTCAATTTATAAAATATCTATAGTTATCTAGAAAAATGTTATTTTAGAGATAGAATAGAGCTTAATAATTGTAAAATGTGTCTGCTATTAAGGAAATTTTAAAACAATAATTCAAATGAATATATAATTTAATTAAGGGTGTGTGCGTAAAAATGAAAATAATGTGTGTGTCTAAGCGATGCGGGTAGATATATATATATTAAAAACAAAATTGGTATTTCTGGACCGCTCACATGAGCATTTTAGATGTCAGGGCGCCATCTAGTGGAACAAAAATCAACTAAACATTGATTTAGCATGTTCCAAAAATATTTGGTCAACCCAATTTCTAAACGGATGAACCTAACTCGCTGTTATTTTGCATTTTCATGTGAAAAAGTAGGGAAGAACGGATAGGTTATTCAAAATAGATAAAAATCAAATAGATCCCTAATTCACGAATATATATACTTTCTTTGAAATGCAAAATAAAGGGGCAGTCGTTTCTCTTCCGTAATTGGCGAAATATATTCCTGGATGTAATTCTAGTCTACATTATGTTATAAACGATTAAAATTTCTCCCAAAGACACATCAAAAGTTTAATCAAAAGACTCGTCAACTTATAAAAAAGGTGACAGTTGGCTGCCGAAACATCAAACAATAAACATTTAAAAGGTTGATGAGTCTACATCTTGAATTAATCATAATCCGAAATATACAATTATGGGGTTCTCAATTAAATTATAAATTATTATAAATGTTTTCACAAATTTTTTGCTAATATAGTTAATAATGTTAATTCCAGAGGATATGCTAAAATTAAAAAAATGTTTTATATCAATTTGATATATATACATAATTCCCCATTGTTTTCATAGAAGGAATAAATTCAAAACTATATTTGAAAAACAAAATCAATCTTGTGAGAAATTGTCATCTATAATACATAATATATGTGAGCGTTAGTTTGTGTGACATTTGCGACACGATGTTGACAATTTGTTGCGTTGGCCACGTCATGTATTTGTCATTTGTCTTCCTTTATAAGGTGTAACGGAGTTTTTTGCCGATGTGTGGTGTGAAGTTGAATGAGAGAAAACCCCATTCTTTACAAGGATATTTTACCACTAGGACTAACATACAATAACTCATATTTCAACCTTTAATTTAGTCATTGCCGTACTAATTCTGAAAGTAAATGCATTTAATGTGGATATTTTTAAATATATTTACTTTTAACATTTCCTATTTCTCAATATATTACAATAATATATTTCTCTTTCTTTCTCTCACAGGTTGGTATAAACTAATAGAGAATATATATAAATTGTTTTTTCTATTTTATTGCTCAAAAGACATTTTTGTTTAATGAGAAAAAATATATGAAAATTCTAAACTTTATAGACGCGTAAGATTCTTTTAAATATTAAACAATTTCTACTGCCCTTACTGCAATGGGAAAATTAATGGGAGGGCCTGGCTCATTAGTATAAATTGTTTAATTTTTAAAAGAACGATGCGCGTCTATAATAGTTTCGAAATTTCATAACAGATGGCTCGCTAATGCATCATAAAAAATATATTTGTTCATATTTTCAATATGAAAATATATTAATGATAATTATTTTTATCAAACATGCTGGGCGAGGTTCAGGTGAATATTCAGAATTAACAAATAATTTGTATGCTAGTACACAAGCAAATACAAACACAATAATATATATAATAAAAGGCATTTGTGTGTATTATGTGTTTCCACCCTCCCCAAATGCATTTAAAATATTTTGGGAGAGTTTAGCTCATCAGTAGAAAACCCTCCCCTGTGATATTCCCGGTCCAATCCATCATACCGCGATAACATAACCAGCACTTCAAGGTGAATGCTGCGCTGAAGGCTTAATGAGAAATTTTAAGCATGTTGTTTGAGAATAGTATAAATATATAAAAATATTATAACGTTGTAAACTAAAACTTCCTTATATCTCTTTTCCTTCCACTCATTTGCTGTATTTCTCAGGATAATCTGTATATAAAACTAAGACATTGATTGAAACATACACTCATGGGGACAAAACCTATGGAGGCGGAATGTCTTTGATATCACCAGTCGTCTGTTTTATTTTTTTTAATGAGACAAAGGCAATTTTGTTCACACTTGGTTATCTGGTGTCTTCAATAAAGGTCACTGTGTATCAATTACCTTTCTACTTGTCTGAATGCCGATATACATGCTAAAATGTACAACTTCCTTAAGTTTTGTTCATAAGTGTATATATATATGAAAAAACAATAGAAAAAATACCCATTTTCTGATTTCTCGGGAAGCCATTGGGACCAAAAATCTTTTTTGGTCGCAGTGGTTACAGTCTGCTCCACGCTGACGAGCGCCAACAGCGCGAAACGCGTTCGTGGATGGCTTTTCTTGATAAATAAAGAAATTGGGTTGGCCAAATATCACGGAGCAAGCTAAATAAACGTTTAGTTTATTTTTGCTCCACTAGATGGCGCTCTGCCATCTAAAAAGCACATGTGCTCGTGGTCAGGAGATGCTTTTTTTATTTTTAATATATATATATACACTTCATTTTTATTCGTTATTAAATAAAAATAAAATTGACTACAATTTTTAAGACGCCATTTTAAAATTAAGATATATAAATAATTGTTCTTATTTTATCATTTACTATAATAAAGGATTAATTTAACAAATTCTATAATAACTGTGAGATATTTTATTGCGTATTTTACTCAAGAGTTAAATCTAAAAAATTGCTTGAGAGATAATAATTAATATATTTTTTGAAATTTTATCAAAACGATTGCCGTTGGTAAGAAACCATACGAAAATTCAATTCTTATTCACAAGCCTCGTAACCTCGTATGATGAGGAGTAAAATGTGATAAGCTTTTAAATATTTCGGCTATTTCTAATTAGATATTAGTTCAAAAACAAACAATATAATTTTCAATTTAAAATTTAAATTTAAAATCGGAATATAGATGGAATTTATTTGGTGTATTTCTGTTTATATATGTATTTGCAGTTAACAGAAGATATTCAATGTGAGAGTTACTAGATCTAAGTGGTATATGTATTTTAATGTTATCTATGAGAAATTATGGATTAGTTTTCCACATATATAAGATTATTCTAAAGATATAATTTAGCATTAATTATGCTATATAATTATGAATGCGTCAATTAGTTCTAATTACTGAAATTGAAATTTCATGCAAGTCGTGCAGTCATTGGTCAGTATATAATAAATTCACATGGCGCGTATAAAACTCGAGCACTGACCTTTTTACGAACTTGAAGAAAATTACATCCATTATTCATGGCAGCGGGAGTGGAGATATTCCGACGGATATCTCGGAATTAATACGAATTATCTCCTAAAGGATTCAGACATTTTTACTCCTGCTTTCTCTCACTCTCTCTTCAATATGTAAAGTTTACACCATCTTAATTCTCTTTTTTTTTCACTATGAAATATTTGATATCCATTTAAATTGTTGCGCTATTCCTGAATGTGGTAGATCGTTTAGGTTGTATTCGTTATTATCCATTTCGGTGTAAGTGGACCCCGATTGTATTTTAATACAAAAGAAGTCAATATTGAGATGGTGATTTCATATATGTTATTTATAAATAAATGAAAAAGTAAATAATAATTGTATATTTGATTGAATTGTTAAAATAGTATTAAATTAAATGTGGAAATTTATGTAAAATAAGTCTCTTGTTTATCGGAGAAGACAATTATGAGCGTGTCGGGCAGTCTCCCGTGACGTAGCGTGGAAAAGAAATATAAGCCAAGTTTTTTTAACAATATCCAAGACAATGAATATATATACCTTGTAATATTCACAAAAATATCGATCATTTTTAATATTCATATTTTACATATTGAGCCTAATAAAGTGCAAATCCTGCCGTGTACTCAGGAAATATACCAGTTCCCTCCGCTAGTTTCTTAATACGCCTTCCTGAAACGATGTTTCTTCGCCTAACAATAAAAAGCGGCGCATGAGAAGCTAATATTCAACTATAAGAAGTTTTATTATAATTAGTAAGACGAATAAATATTATCATGGTTTGAACATATGTTTAGAATTTCCACAATTCTCAAAGGATCATGTAAATAAAAATAAAAAAAGTGGGTAAACAGTTCGTTTTCAAAATAATTTAGTCTCGAACTGTTCCAAATTTGACAAAAGGCTGATATGTCATGTTTTTCTTATGAATCCATTATGTTTATTACTAGAAATACCCATGTGCAGATGTTCTCTGTATGGGTAGTAAAAACGTTATCGACTTCTTTAGTAATTTGTGTCTCTCGACTCATTTTTTTGAGGACCTCATAGTTCGATCTTATTATTCCCTTGATGGTCTTCCAATGCACGGATGATGTTGGAAAATCAAGAGATTGGGTCTAGAATCGAATCACAATTATTTCGGAGAGTGTAGAGAACCAATAAAATCAATCACATGCCAAACTACTACCCCTCTCGCCACGTTGCCATCACACTACGACTCGTATTTTCATTATATTATAATTGATAATTATTATTTGATATTTGACAAATAACATTAGTTGGAACATTCACATGATTGATTCTGTCACAAACGGTAGAGATTATATTTCAAAATTTATTTAATAAAATTTCTTAATTGTAAAAATAAAATCAGTAGGTTCAAATATAAAATAATTTCCTAGTCGGATAAAATCTTAGGTGACAATGTTTGCACACTAGCTCTATTTGTCACTTTTAATTAAAATGTCGAGAGATATAATATATATATATATATACTATTTGTATATTTGTCTATGTAAAATAGTTCTCCTCTTTCTTGATTGTTCAACCGAAGGCTCAAATATAGCTAGTGTATAAACTATACCTTCAGTTTTACAATTACGAGACACTTTTTTCATTATTTCAACATCTATATAGTCTTCACTTGTATCATGACGTCCAAATTAATTTTAAAATTATCATGCCACTAAATTGATAGAAATATATCAGCCAAAAATGATGGTAAATTAATAATAAATAATAAAATAAAACCTTTATATCGAAATGAACATTGTTATTTAAGCATTATTTCACATTTCGAATTGTATGTGAGAAGATTTTTCACATCAAAATTATATATCGACTAAATTACATCCAAACCTTAGAGCGGTGAAACAAATTACAAGAACTGAGTATTCATTAGATGTTCTTTAATAAAAATAAAATACTGGAAGAGGGCTAAGGTGCAGATAGCGGTGTGACAGTTTGGGTAGAGTTAGATTGTTGTGTTCTAGTTAAAAACCACACAAACGCAACCTAATTTAATTATGGTTTAAGTACTTAAGCCCATAATTTGCATAATTGTCGGTTACACCTGATTAGGCGCTCAATTTGGGCTATTGATGATTATTTACATACAACAAGACGATACACGTTGCCGCAATATGATAATTGTTTTGCTTTATAAAACATTGTAGTGTTCACATGGATTTACATAACATTGTTTCATGATCCTATATAATGTTATAAAATAGAATAATTTTAATAAATACTTTAAAATTATTTTAAAATTGGATTTATTGATATAGTTTCAATATAGAAAGCTAAAAACGAACATTTATATTATCATTTTTGTTATCATTAGTATGAATTAATTGTTTGATTTAGATAATTCAACACACACACATTTAAAAGTGTTAAAATATAAGAAAAATAGAAAAATGAGAAATATGAAGTAAATAATATATGAAGAAATAATGAAGAATATATGAAGTGATTAATATAAAATTTCAAATATAATATATTTGTTTAATAATGATAAAGGCATATAACAAGGTTCACGCAGAAGCTTCGGCAGTTACGCGTCATATATGCGGAACATAAAGAGAAAAAAGGGAAGAAAGCGGTAAAGAATGAGTAGAAAAAAGATAAAGACAGAACTATGATGATATATATTCAATCAAAAAAAGGGGTGAAGAAACTTAAGATTTTAAAAAATAAAATATTTTGCATTTTTAACTTTGTTATATAAATTTTAGAGATTATAGATAACTGCAATACATTAAAATGGAACCCCTAATGGTTCAACTGTGAATGGAAAGAGATTGGTACCAGGCCGGGTCTTGTCAAAGGTTTTCCTTGGCAATTGTTTTGACCCTCTGCTTTACGAAAATACTAATCTCTTAGATGTTGTATGTAGTCAAATGAAAAAGAAAGGATATTGAAAAAAAAATGAATCTTTATTTTTAGATGTATTTTGTGTTTTTCTGATGTGTAACCACTGTTTAAACCGGAGAACGCCCTTGCAACCTTAGAACAATTTTTAACGCCTTGCCAAATGCTTTATTTTTATTTACTTCTTCTAACGAAGACACAATATTTTTGTCGAAACGTTGAGAAAATAAAAAACTCTAGCAGGCCGAAGTGTCTATTTTACATATAAAAATGTTTAAACTGTGTTGTTCTTTATCTCTGTTTTGGTATGATATATTGATGTGTGAAGTGTTAGTAATTTGTCTTATGTCTTTGTAAATATAATTTTTTCTCTTGATTAGAGACAAAGAGAGTGTGTCAATTCGTTGATACGATAATACGATGTTTCATTGTTATGTTGCACAATAGCGGAGTACGATATTTATGTGTAATAACAGTACCTCAACCTTTCAATAAATACATTAAAACCATGTAACAAATTAATCTTTTAATGCACTCTTAAAAGATAAAGGGTTTAATGAAAACAATAAAAAGAAAAGTCACCTTGTTTGCAAAAATATATTTTATCATATATTTGTTTGTACAAGAAATATATTCATAATAAATAGTAAACTTCATAATGTTGCGTAGTAAAATTTTTAATTCAAAATCCATAAACAATAAGATTTTGTCATTAGCACTTCAAGGGAAATTATCTCATGTTTTCTATGCGTGTTATTGGTAAAAATGAAATTTTAATAGAAAATAACCTCATAATGGGGCATAAGGTTATTTAACTTTTTATATGGAAGGCTTTGTTTTTAGAGATTTTTAACAAGGCAGCATAGCTCAAAGGAATTATAATGATCATAAGAGGATATTTATTTTTTCTCTCTCGCTTTATGTTTTAAAGACATATTACAGAGAAATATGGTTAGAATATTCAATTGTAAAATATCGTTTTAGCCGTCTTAATGAAATATAATCCAAATAATGTGATATATTTCGTTTATCGATTTCGAATAGGATAATTAAAATTATATCCATATATAATACTCCTGAAGAGAAATTTGCATTCATAACATATAACTATTTTCCAGGAAATATGTAAATATCATGGAAGAATGATTAGAATATTGTATAGATGAATATTGAAGAGATGGCAAGAATATTCAAAATAAAATAATCCATTTATATACAAAAAAACACATTTAAATATTAATAATAAATATTTCAAATATAAAAATTCATAATTGGCTGTTATTCATCAAAAAAATGTAGTTTAACGATTATAAATTAAAATATTTACCGCTTTTTTTTTAGAGCGTTCTAGAGATTAAACTGGTGAAACCGCTAAAAAGGTTTGCTAAAGAGACGGTTTGATGACATCCTAAGAGAAATATTTCTCACTAGTACTATGAAAATAATTTCAATTGAAAAATGCAAATGTTGTAAATGTATTTTAAATTACAGAAGATTTTAAATTTATTTTAGATATGAAATCTATTATATATAGATGAGAACAATATATAAATCACGATATTTTTCCTTTAACAAATTACATCTTTAATATCATTATATGAGTTATTTTTACAATAGAGAATAAGGGCAGTAGAAAGCGTTTTATTGGTGAAAATACCACATGTTACATATACAGAGGGTGTTCACACTTATAGGAAACAAGTTTTATTATAAAATATTAAAATTTAACACCATATTTGAAAATTTTCAAATGTTCTATTTGAAAGCCTTTTTGTCTTCTTCTTCTTCTTTCTTATCTCCCTAGTACACGTGGTACAGGCCATGATAATCATGGTGGGTAGTTAGCGACTGCTTTTTACTGTAAGCGCACCACATGTCTATACATGTGAAAGCAGTTCGACTTTGCACTTACAAATGTGCCAGAGCCCCGTTTGGTTACTTGCACTCGCTGGTGGGGTTGGACTTTTGCAAGAATCGGGGGGCCATTGGAGCATTTTTTTTTTTTTTTTTAAACAGAAAAAAGTGTCCAATGCGGGTTCGAACCCGGGTCGTAGTGGTCGTAAACCAAACGGTTTAACCAGCCTTCCACCGACCCCCCTAAGCCTTTTTGTTAATTTACAGAACGGCACCTGATTTTCCACGATAGCAGACACTTTCTGATCATGGTCATACTCAAAGGATCCCATTCTTCCTTTACTACTTTGCAGAGACCTTCAATTGTCCTAGGGTGTCTCTTTCCAAGTGCTCTTTTAAGGCATCCAAAAATGCAAAAATCCATCGGGGCTAAATCAGGAGATTTTACAGGGGTTCTGTTCTTTGGAATAGTGTTGATTCCTGTTTTTTGCCTTAGATCTTCCAAATAAGTTTGGGTTGAAGATGAGGTATGACTTGTGGCGTTATCATGGTGAAACCAGACTTTGTTGCTCTGTTTTCCATAGATAGAGGGAATATCATTTGAAAATATAGGTTCTAAAATAGTACTCCGAGTTTATTTTGGCATTTCTTTCAACCTTTCTAATTTTTAGTTTTCCTTCATATGATATACCGCATGCCACCATAAATCCTTTGTGGTAACTTTCGGCACATTCCTTCAACCAAATTGGCCTAGATTTTTCCACCCATTTTTTGATAGTATATAGCTCTTTTTCTGTCGCAATCGGTTAAATATACCCATGCTTCGTCATATGTAACAATAAATTTCCATCTATCAGCAGCCAAGAAATTTTCATAAAAATATCTGCTGATAGTGTGTCGCTGAAGAATATGGCTCTGAAACAATTTGTGAACCGCATGTTTTTTTGTAGCTTTTAGACCTGAATCTCTTTTTATTATTTTATTTATTGTTGACACTGATGTTCCTATTAATTTGGCTATATCTCTTTGTGGCATAGGATTTTCTTTTGTAATATATTTTTTTCACTTTTTTGACAGTTGCAGGAGTTCTCACATATATAGGGTGATAATCTTTTGTCCATTTCTCCGTAGGTGCTTTGAATAAAAACTTGATATTTTTGTCGTAAATAATATTATAAATACCTTATTTATAAATGTTGATATCATCTTGTTTGCATATTTTAATTATGTCCAAATTGGTAAGATTAGCTCTGGAAAGTCCTAAAATATAACCTCTTATGAAATTATTGTATTTGAAGGGCATATTTTTTCTAAAAATGTATTGCGTGTTAGAATTAGCTTAAGCCTTTTCGAATTCCACGTTGTTGATTTTTTAAAATAAAGTAATAGTTCCTTTTTTACACCGGGCGCTCGTTTCCTATAAGTGTGAACACCCTCTGTAGTACCATTTAAAGAATTTTATATTGTTAACTAAACGGATAAATAGTGTATTCACATAAATTTTCTGATTATAATTTGTATTCATGTAATTTATGTACATAAAAATCACCAATTTTACTACAAGTCAAATTATAACCAGAATAATTATTAGGATACGCTAATTATCCGTACAGTTAACAATATAAAGTCAAGGAGAAAGAGTAAATTAGGGTGAGCGTTTTAAAATGCGGCAGAAGATTGGGTTGGAAGCAGGCGCGGTAATAACAACGCCGATACGGCCGAACGACCGACCGCCTGCATATAAGATGGGGCTAATTATAGGGAAGGACAAAATACATTTGGAACACGCTCCCTTACGTGACGTATTTTCCACCTTTTCTGGATAAAACAATTTCCCCAATCGAAAGAATATTAACATGCAAGAAAAATGTTCCCAGTCAAAAAGCGAATGTTTTCTTGGTGTATTTAAAATGTTCCCTTCTACCAAATGATTTCATTTCTCTCTCTTCAATACTTGAACCATATTTCTCAATATTTTATTTTACTTTATAATACATTATTAATCATTTCTTTATTTTTATGTTTACATTAATCCTATATTCTAATAAATGATTATAGGTGGAAAAATAAATAAATATAAAATATCACAATAAATATATGGAGCCAAAATCATACTTATACATATGTGGGTCAAAATAACTATTTAATATTTTCTACATCTACCATGGAAGGTAAGCTCTGAAAAACTCTATTATATCACAGAGTTAAGGCACATTTTTAAAATTCGAATGACCACTAAATTAATAGAAACGTTTGAATTAATATTTCGTTTACTTCAAAATCACCGATTAGTAAGAAAATCGAATAAATAATATAAAATGGTAGAATCACTAATAATGTAGACCTATGTAAACTGCAGAAGTACCATTTTAAAAATAGCGCTGTAAAACGATTAAATCTAAATGCTTTTTTAAAATATTGTTTTATAGTTTCACATAAATTATTAACGTTTTCGTTTGTAAATATAGAAAATGTCATAATATTCAAAATCAATAAAACCTATTAGCCAAGTAAACATAATAAAATATTTTATAGTTTTATATTATATTGATTGGCTAACAAGTAAAGTTGCCGAAATTATATAAATTATAAAATATCTATGTATTTCTTTTGTACGGGTTGGGATTTGTGTTTGATATAGGCAAACATTCATTTTGTGCAAACTTCAATAATCTAAAGTTGATAGAAATGTACACATATATTAACATATTTATTCGCCATTCTTATAGGTATTTGTTCTAATTTGCCAAAGGTGGTGCTATCGCATATTCATCGAAATCAATTAGTGAGATCTCCCTAGCGGATGTCGAACATTGACTTATGTTATAACAATTGTTGAAGAGATGTAAAAGCTATTGTGCGCGCAGCATAGGGTCAACTCCCAATTTTACGGCAGCGGATTTACTTCGTTACGGATATACGGGGTAACTTTAGTTAAAAAGGAGCCATTTTGGAAATACGGAACCAAAATGTTACCATCAGTCATCCTTTGAGTATTGGTTCCATTAAGTGGCCAACCCGCCTTTTACAAGCACCGTAGGTATCAATAACTTTCTAGTAATATATAAATTAACCTAAAAAACAGAAACTTCTTAATAATGAAGATAAAGTAAAACTTATGAAAAAAAATTAATAAAGGTTTGAATATTAAACAATTCCTAATCATCAGAAAAATAAGACACTTCTGCCAAAGACTCTTCGTGAAAAATGAAAACTTTGACATTTGATCCTTTATAGAGCACGAGCAATCTTCCAATGAATTTAAAACGTGATTCGCTGATAGAATAACGTTCGTTTTGTATATGGTAAAAAATTTATTGGCTTAGATTGCCTAATCTTTCTTGACAGGTAGAAATTCAAGTAAATGTAATGGTCTTTAAAGTACATTTAAACTTGTTCTGGGGGCATTGTTTTATTCTATTTATTGAATACTTAAAACAAATAATTTATAGAATTTCCGATGGTATTCGATATACAGTTAACCGTGGTTGTGTCCTTCACCCCAATACATCAGGGTAAACTCTCTCTCTCTATAGATATATTCTTATACAATATCTATCTTGTTGGTATAAGATGGTGAGACAAGAGACATTTTATAAATAGGTAAGAGCTCAATCCCATGTTTTAAGTTTCATAAAGACTAGCTAGCTCTTTTATAAATTCATTTTGATCCCATTTTAAAAGGGTTGGAAAGAGTAAACCTATTTATTTTGAGCGTATTTTCCTCTGAAATATTAAAACTGGACAAGAGAGAGTACTTTAGTTATTTGAATTTATGTTGAAAATATTTTGGGGAGGGGAGTTAGATGTTTTATTATACTTTATAAATAGAAAAATTACTTCTAGAATGCTTCTTTTATATGACGTTGTATAATGATAGTATAATGAAAATTAAAGTATATATATTTTCATATATATCCTGAATATATTTATATATTATTATATTAAGAATAAAAATGGGATATCCTGACCAGGAGAACATGTGCTTTACAGAAGGCAGAGCGCCAAGTAAAGCATATGTGCTCCTGGTCAGGATATGCCATTTTTATTTTAAATTCAACGCCTGACCTTTTTATATTTTATTTTTCCTATCATATTATTTTCATATTATTATATGTATTAAAGAGAGAAACAAAATCGGTTTGGTAATAAATGGATTCAAGTTTCTGATGGGCTAACCGTATATAATGGAATAATTAGAAGGCTGATTTTTTCTTCAGAATTTGCCGCGATTAGAAGGTCGTTCCTAGGGAGTTAGCCAATAATAACTAGGCACCCTTCAAATATTTTATCTTCTTGTAGTAAAGATTTTATATTTTCAAATAAATTCAAAATGACCTATTTACTATTATATACGTTTGAAACGATTATGATGTCACAGTTTTATCCGCCAGTCTCGATTCCTCTCAGACGCCGTTGCCGTCGGTTATCTCAGTCGACGATCGCTATGGGTTAGGTGCCATGTCTACTATGAATGGTCGGCGGTACGTATACGCGAGCTCGATGGACTGGTGTTGTAAACCAGGAATGATTACGTTAAAGGGAATTTTACAAAAGTGTGTTCATCATAATTCAAAGTTGAATTGAAACAAATATTTAATATAATCTATTGCCAAGTGATACTGAGATATAATTTGCTGCTATCCCTTTGAAGGGATATAAGCAATATAAGTGTTTTGATTAAACTATAAAAGAATTATATTTCGCATATGCGACGGATTAATGCTCATAGTCTATATATATAAAATTGAATGTCTGTGTGTGTGTGTGTCTGTCGGTGTGTCCTCTATGGATTCAAAAACCATACATCCAATCGCCGTGCAAATTTGGGATCTTATTAGGCGTATCCCCGGAAAGGTTTACGAAAAATAATTTCTTGAATATCTTGAATATCCTTAGAGTTATTTGCAGATTTGTAGCCTTAACTCGCAAGCAGCGCCATATTGCAACGGATATCTGCCCCTCCCCCCCCCCTGCCCTCCCCTGCCCCGTCCGGCCGCCGGCCAGTTGGTTGGACAGTCCAAGTTCACACCGACCAATCAGAAGGATCAAGAGCCCCCCCCCCCCCCCCCCCGTCCGGCCGCCGGCCAATCAGAGTGATCAAGAGGTCCTGGCGCGCGGGGGGCGGGTGACCTCCGGGAACTACGTCCATCTTCCATAAACGACCATGATTTTATTAGACTTATCGAGTATTTTTCAAGGGACCGGGAAAATATGTTCACTAGATAAAACGCTGATTTTGTAATGTAGAAAATTAGGAAAGACAAAATTCAGGATGACACGGCACACAGGGACCGGGAAAAAATGTTCACTTTATCGAGAGATTCAAATATACGAGTTTCAAATTATCAAAATATATCTTTTTTTTTATAAGTTTATAGAGAATTGTTTTAACAAACGTTTACTCGGGTAAAACCTCGGGCGAAGCCGGGAACGTCCGCTAGTATGTAATATTCTTGTATCAATACCTTCTTTAACAGTACAACTTTTAATATGCTTAAATACTTACTCTGCTGTATTTTATTGTAATTTTCTGGCGCATATCATTTAATATATTTATCAACTTATTTCCTCTAACATTACTACATCAATATTAAAACGCTTAATTTTTAAAAAATGAACTGAATACATTACATTAGGAAATTATGGTATTGGTGATGGTAATTACATTAAGGAATTGTTAATAAATCGCATTAATTACAATTTGATTAAATGGGGTTAAAACAACCGAACTATTTTAATAATAAATTTATAATTAAAAAATAAATTTGATATTAATAACTCAAAATATTTAGTTCAGTGAAAACCTAAACAAAATTCTATATATTGAAATAATTCGGCAAACTTCCGATACACAATAAGAATTGGATATAGGCATTTTATTTGATTAGTATATAGAACAAAATGTCTAATTAATGTAAACATTTATGATCCTTTAAATACCTCTCACATCAGCTAACATAGCCAGATAGGTCTGCGATGTTCTCGTAGCCCGACGTAATCATCCGCGACCTAACACCAATTAATCCGCTCCAACTAGACAGCGCTCGTATTGTTCCGATTTACTCAACTGGTAGCGATGCTTGTTCATTTTATCATTGCGTTATTATAGATTAAACAACAACGAGGTGTGATTATGATATAACATACAGAAATCCCTTTCATTATTTCATCTATAACAATATAGTTATATGAAGGTATTCGTAAATGCATAAGAATTGTAATAATACTTTATCCTTATATTGTTCCTATTTATTTCACTGCTAGTGATTCTTCTTTATTGTGATTCTCACATTCATCAATGTTGGCATACAATAACAAATAACAAGGATAAACGATTATTTGATAATTAATATTAAATATATATATGGGTATATCTATAAATATTTATGCAGTAATAATAATTATTATGTAGAAATACCATCTTATTTCATATATTATTTTGCTAGTGATTCTTGTTTATTGTGTCACACACACATGCTCTTACAACATAATATACATAGTTATATACCTATCATATAATTCTATCAAATATATACGGATATGATTACTTATATATTTCGGGTCAATGGATTTATATGCGCAGTTATATATATATATATAGTAGATAGTACTAGATTTATTCAAAATAAGAATTTTATTTTTAAAATATATATATTATTATAACAACAGATTTTCAATTTTAATATTCTGTTGCTTTATGTAATTAAGTTCGAAAAGGTCTGTTAAAAATAAATGCATTTAAACCTTTTTTTTTTTTGCTTATCCCTAGTACACGTGGTACAGGCCATGATAATCATGGTGGGTAGTTAGCGACTGCTTTTTACTGTAAGCGCACCACATGTCTACACATGTGAAAGCAGTTCGACTTTGCACTTACAAATGTGCCAGAGCCCCGTTTGGTTACTTGCACTCGCTGGTGGGGTTGGACTTTTGCAAGAATCGGGGGGCCATTGGAGCATTTTGTTTTTTTTAAACATAAAAAGTGTCCAATGCGGGAATCAAACCCGGGTCGTAGTGGTCGAAACCAAACGGTTTTCCTAATTTTTTTTATATACATGACAATTTAATTATAGCTAAACGATAGAGTCCGTTACAAAGGGATGTTGGTTTTTTATTGATAAAACCTAATGAAATGTAAAAACAGAAATATCTTTGAAAATCGAGAACAATTTTTCACGCTACATTTTAAATATATTTCTCTTTTACCCATCAGATATTTCAATTGAGGAAATGATAATAAAGTGCATGAATCATCATTGATGAATTCTTCTAGAAGTTTTACCAATTTATTTTAGCATTACAACATACCGTCTGTAGAAACAAGTAGTTAAAGCTATAAAATGTAGTTTCAAATATTTTACTTGATTTTCATCAGAATATTTCCCCCTATTCCCTACCATAAAAAGTATTTTAAGTACATATATCGCCCATACCGAATGCTAATAAAGTAGAATCTTACACATAAAATATAAATAAAAAAAATATATGAAGAAAGAATTATATTACAAACTAAAAAAAATCAATATGAATAAAGTAACTTCAAAACCACTTATATTTATTTTTTATATTTGGGCGAGGTGTAAAAAGAGACGGTGTTGTAAGTTCTGCCATTAGCGACAATTCTTTCCAAAGCGGTAGCAGCAGTCTGATTGTTTGTTTAAGTAATTGTCCATTTAATGGAATTCTATCACCACTCTCCATTACCTTAATCGGGGAAAAGTGCAAATGCGCCACAGATACGTCGATTGCGCCCAGGAGAATATTCAATTTTATTTTAAGCTCCTTTGGTGACTTCGTGACTTTCTTTCTAATGCCCGGCTTTCCCCAGGTAGATCGGCGACCTTCTCAATTATTCTGTTCTCCTTCCTCCTATATTGATTATATGTTCTCTCTACTTCTCTATTACATGTGATGAACGATAAAATGGCTCTTTTGGAAACACGGATACATCCTCATTTTATCGATATTTGAATATAGGATTTCTACCTACTTCAAGCATGAATTAAAGCTATAAAATATATTTTTCGCAATTATACCCCCACAGACCTATACCAAGAAGATGGTGATTATTTATTCACTAAGACAGTTTCCATGTATACATACACCAGTACTAGTTAGGAAATGATCGATATTTCTACGCCTGTCTGTGTATAAGAGCTATTCTCACTTGAATGCTTGCATCTTCAATTTTGAAAATAGATACTCGCGCGCGCTGTGTGAAAAATATTCTATATAATTTTAGCACCTTTCTCAATTCTACTTCAAATCGAGAATTAAAACTATTTTTCACTGTCTTTTTTTAATTGAGAACAGCTGGCCTCTTTCTTTATTACGATTATAAAAATATTCTTAAGGTCTTGTAAGAAATAAAATACTCGTAGCTTATTTGCAATTTACACCTAGGATTTCAACAAAGTAATATAACATTATAATCATCATAATCATACAATAAACATAGAATAAAACCTTCTTTTAGATTTAACAAGCGAACCATTTGTGAGAAAATTCAAAACTATTTTGTGGTGTTGTCCCTATATTTAATTCATAACAGTAGGAAAATGCTTTAAATTGATAATTAATAAGCGGTTAAATAGTTGAAACATTTCACAGATACATATATTAAAAAACGAAAGAAAAAAATAAAAGATAAAAAGATCAGGTGTTGAAATCAATATTAAAAATGGCATATCCTGACCAGGAGCACATGTGCTTTACAGAAGGCAGAGCGCCATCTGGTGGAACAGAAATCAACTAAACATTTATTGATATTTATTTACCTGTTCCCTGATATTTGGCCAAGCCAATTTCTTTATAAATCAAGAAAAGCCATTCACGAACGCGTTTCGCGCTTTTTGGCGCTCGTCAACGTGGAGTAGGCTGAATCACTGCGACCAAAAGATTTTTTGGTCCCAGTGGCTTCCCGAAAAACCAAGAAATGGGTATTAAAGGGCAAACTTGCGTAAATACGCTTAGCACATTAAAAAACGAAAGAAAAAAAAGATAAAAAGATCAGGTGTTGAATTCAATATTAAAAATGGAATATCCTGACCAGGAGCACATGTGCTTTACACAAAAAATATTTTTTGGTCGCAGTGGTTCAGCCTACTCCACGCTCGTGAGTGGATGGCTTTTCTTGATTTATCAAGAAATTGGGTTGGTCAAATATCAGGGAACAGGCTAAATCAATGTTTAGTTGATTTCTGTTCCACCAGATGGCGCTCTGCCTTCTGTAAAGCACATGTGCTCCTGGTGAGGATATGCCATTTTCAATACTGATTTCAACACCTGATCTTTTTATCTTTTTTTTCTTTCCTTTTTTAACGTTCTAAGCGTATTTACGCAAGTTTGGCCTTAAATACCCATTTCTTGGTTTTTCGGGAAGCCACTGGGACCAAAAAATATTTTTTGGTCGCAGTGGTTCAGCCTACTCCACGCTGACTAGCGCCAAAAAGCGCGAAACGCGTTCGTGGATGGGTTTTCTTGATTTTCAAGTAATTGGGTTGGCCAAATATCAGGTAACAGGCTAAATCAATGTTTAGGGTATTTCTGTTCCACCAGATGGCGCTCTGCCTTCTGTAAAGCACATGTGCTCCTGGTCTGATACATATATGTAAATAGATAGGTTATATTATAGTATTTACCTCTCTTATTTTAAAAATATATAATAAAGAAATATTTCAAGTATATGTTCCTATTTACTACATATATAACTGAATTCTGTGAGCATAATTTTAAGGATAATTGAAATAATGACACCATATCACGAAGTTTGTTTGAATGTTATTAAGGAATGTCCAAACGAGATTCTAAATCCTGTCACTGTTGGTCTACGCGTAGAATGACATTAATATTTAATGGTAATATTGATGCGAGTTATATATTTCTTGCTAAATTAAAATAGATTTTGCATAATATCTATTTCTAAATTTAAAATTGATGAGCAAATATATAATTTATGGTAGATAATATGTAAAAATTTCAAATAAAAAATTAATAATAAAACAGAAAAAAAGATTAGTGAAAGGAACTTTATCAATTGGCATGGTAGTTCTAAGTACTATAATAACGATCTAATATAATATATATACCAAGAGAGAGGAACCTTTCTTTTAATTATGCATTAAAACAATGCCTTTCTTTCATCACTCCAATATAAAAGGTAAAAGAGATGATAACGAATGAGCCACGATACCAGTTTTTGTAAATTCAGACAAAGCCAAACTGTGTACCATGTGTTTTCGGGTAAAAATAATAACTATATATCTCTGCCATCGCTTTACCATCTCTGCAAACCGACAGTATCGGGTCGGTAACAAATCCGGAATAACCGCCTTCACCATGTTATCTGAAGACCCATGTTGCGGGATCTCGTTATTCTAGGGCAGCTTTGATAGCATCTCAATACTCTTTGATATTTTCTAAACCTCTCTCAGCTGGCGTTGTGGTTTTTGTCACATACCCAATTCAATAGATATGGGCAATAGTTGGCCCACAATCTTTGCGTCTATTTGAAGGGGAAACGTGTATTCTTTATTTCAAAATTAATATTCTCCTGTCAAAATTCTATTTAAGAATTTGAAGAAAAAATCTTTATTGCAATCAATATTTTGTATGAATAATATATTTCTTTAAAATTGCGAAGAGTTTAAATTGGAGAAAAATATACTCAAGATGAGTAACAGACACTTTAATTTTAAGTTTGCTTAATATAATCTATTAATAAAAAGTGTCAAATACTGAGAAAGTATATTTTCATACACCATGTTCTAAATTTAAATTATCTTCTACTAGTATGGTAGGAGGGGGCTAAAATAAATAGAGAGTATATTAAATATAATGCAATCGAAAAGCCTTTCATCTATTATCATCAACTAAAAAAGAGATAATTTCCTCTATTCATTCTTTAACTTTTGACAAACATGAGAAATTATGAAATGTATTGATTTTATTTTTTAATATATTTCAATATTTTTTTTAACTTCACTAGAACGATCGAAAAATTTCATGTTATGTATATATATATTATAAGAATATTTTAAATTGCTTTTCTTGTGCTCTATACCTCTTTATATATAACGAATGAAGACATTAAGACGCGAGTGTTTCTTTTCACAGATAAATCAAACTTCTACTGTTCTTACTGCGATGAAAAATATTGGGAGGGCTTGGCTCATCATTGGAAAACCCTCCCAACGGTTTCGCTAATTTAATCGCAGTAAGGACAGTAGAAGTTTGATTTATTTGTGAAAAGAAACATTCGCGTCTTAATGTCTTTTTTTATATATAGATAACGCGTTATTGCTTTGTATTAACTTCTTTATATATTTCGTTCGTGGTTTCAGCTACGCGCTGTTTTTATATATATGTTATATTAAAATATTATTTTATTTAAAAAATTATATTTCATAGATTCAAATACTCTGTTAAACCGACCGCCAGAGGTCCTGCTTCCCCTATAAAAACTCATTGTTGTTGTTTCCCAATGGCCGGCTTAAATCTTTTGTAAATTATGTAAATAAGTTTTTCATTTTTTAGATTATCACGCCTTAAGTCAGAAATACCTTTTTCAAATTATGTTTTCTATATTCCATAAGCTCAATTAAGCTATTTTTGATAACTAATTCTATCTAATTATTGCCACGACTGCCGAACAATATCGTAAATTACTCATGTATACAAATATCAGGCAACAGCTAATAATTCTGTATATTTCAAAATATTCCAAAATCAGCAGAAAATCTTATAATTTTATTAATATAACATATATATATATATAGGTCTAAAACCTTATTTGGTATTAAATATAATATATATAAAATCAAAATAAATTTTAAAAGAAACAATTAAGATATGTGAAGTAATGCGTGTGTCTAAAAGTAATCTATATAAAAGAATGAGAGAGAGGGCTGAATGGTACCGAACAAATCCAGTTCTGGAGCTAATTGAGCTCAGTGGGTGGGGCGAGGATTTGGAATGGCACCAGGTCACAATTTTCTAATCTATCTCGTCCGAGCTTTTGAATATGTTACGTTCTACCATTGGCATGCCGTTTCCTTTCCTCTTCCTAACCTTACACCAATTTCTTTCTTTTAATCTTTTGTCCCAGATGCTCTATTTTCCTGAAAATTTGCTAAACGATCTATCTGTGTGTTAATTTGGATTTTTCTCTATAAAGGGCAAGATTTTCAAATTAAATTTTTATTTTAGAGCTTCAAATCTCGTACAATATTTATTGAAAGCGCCTTAAGAGGTAATTGATACGATAATAAAGCAGTTATTTATCCCTAAAATTAAGGAAAAATTCTTTCTCTCACAATTTGTAATTTTTCAAAATAAACCATTTTATTTCATTAGTATATTCAACAATAAAAATTTGTTTCAAATATCTAACAGTTCAGTTTTAAAATTATATTATGAAGACCTTTTATAATTTTCCTTTAATTGAAGTTCTGAAAAAAAAAAAGGAAGTGTCAATGGGGTAGGAAAAAATATAAGTTAGAATTATTAGCTAAAACATTAAGAAAATTAATGCTAAAAAAATAAAGAAAATAAAAAATAATTCAATCAAAAATAGTTCTATTTCCTATTCTTAAATAATTTAATTTGCTATATCAAATCTCTCTCTCTCTTCAAAATTCAGTATTTGGGATTTTGAGAAGATTCAATATAACGCATCGTTAAATTAAAATATAGATATCAAGAAAAAGTTTTTTTTTTATTTTGAATTTATTAAATTTATATGTTTAAACCTTTCATACGCAAAAAAGTGTTTTGGCGTAAAATTATACATTAATATATTAGATAATAAAAAGGCATATATTAGATTGAATATATTGGATATGCCTTTTTATTATCTAATGATTTAAATCTAGATGACTTCCCGCTGTACAAATTCAATGGAGGAATCTCCAATCTCCATTCTGTCACCCCGGAAGCCCTGAACTGGCTGAAGGCCTTGCCTCTCAGACTTTAATGACCGATATGTCCTCACTTCTTTTTTCTAGATTTAATTCATTTTGTCTCCTCTCTAATTGTAAATACGCTGCTGTATCACCTCATAAGCATAAATAAATAAATAAAAATGATTTAAATATGCATTGCTCTATTTTCAGAACATTAATATATGTTGTTCTATGTAGAAGGCAAGTTGACAGGTAATGTGCATGTGCTGAAAGAAGTTTGTCAACGTCATAGTAAGAAACAGAGTCCTTTGTCTGCAACGGAAGCTGTCGCTAATGTAATCTTTTCACTTCCTGTAGACTCATTCTTTATATATGAAAATCTTATCGAGATGAGTATGCGAGCTTTCATAATAAATGCAGGGAACGTACTTATCATATAGTTAGTAATAATAGCGTGTTTCTCTCTTTCTTAATTAAATCGGATAACTTTCAGTTCTATCATATATATAAACAATATTGATCAAGGATATATATCGTATAATATATTTTGAAAATAGAGCAATCCATAAATTAATCTTTAATTAAAAAGGCATATATTGAATCAAAATATCATTTATTTTACCAATATTTCAGTTGGCTGAACGGTTGTTGACATACATTAATATGTTATAATACCTTGATAAAGGTTGGCCCTCAGCCAACTGAAATATTGGTAAAATAAATTATATTTTGATCAAATATATGCCTTTTTATTAAATATCGTATAATATATTGAACATTTCATCTACATTTAGTAATTAAAGATACCCATAAAAAGGAAATCAACTCTCTACTTTCCTAAATATTAGAAAATATAAAAATGTGAAATTGGAAAAATATGGTTACATCAACCAATAATTTATTTAATTCTCGACCTTTAAGTGACTCGCTGTCACTTTCCTCAGGGGAATGATTATTTTGAATTCTATTTCTCTTCTTTTAAATAAGATCTAAAATAATCATTCCCAAGAGGAAAGTGACAGCAAGTCACTGAAACGTCGAGAATTAAATAAATTATTGGTTGAGGTAGCCATATCTTTTCTAAATTCACATTTTTATATTGGTATATATATATATGTTGTAATATATTCCAGTATATACCTATATCCCCATGTGTTGTAATTGCAAAGTTGACAGAAATAAAATTTCGAGTGAGTGACAGTCGGCGCCTGTAGAGGAAAAAGGTCCGAAAAACAAGTCGGGTCCCCAGGCGTGCCCCTTTCTTACTCAAACAGATTAGTCCGCTTTGAGACATGAGGATTGACAGACCCTTCTAGACAGATCTGCCTTAACCGGTTTCACTTGCTCTATCGTCATCTCTATGGTGACATCTAACATGTCTCGTCCTTTTGTGTAATCCCAATTCCACGCCTGCAACCACTCAAAACATTGTGGCCACCACGATTGCAACCAACATGCCACACTACATTCATCCAACAAGATAAAACAACTACATTACTACATATATATGTATATATATATTTATTTTCTTTTTAATTAAAAAGCATTTATTGGATCAAAATATCATTTATTTTACCAATATTTCTGTTGGCTGAACGCCAACCTTTATCAAGGTATTATAACATAGTAATGTGTGTCAACAACATACTCTTTGTTATTTGGAGTTTGTTGCTGACACACATTAATATGTTATAATATCTTGATGAAGGTTGGCGTTCAGCCAACTAATATATTGGTAAAATAAATGATATTTTGATCCAATATATACCTTTTTAATTAAAGATTTATTTATGGATTGCTCTACTTTCAATATATATATATTTATTATTTTAATGTGTGTTGGGTGATATTAGCTATATTTTTTCCAAACCAGCTTTCAATTAACAAATGATATTCAAAAATTGTGAATGTGATATGTGAAAATTAAAAATAGATAGGATATCAGGGTTCGTTTGGTTCTTTTAAATACTCGTGTTTCTAAATATAACATCACCAACCACACGTGTGGGAAATTATTTATCTGAGAGAGGAATGCATCTTCGTAAATGAATTATTTAAACGCTTTTGCATTACTAGGTCAAGTTACTCTAATTATCGCGATTTTTCTTGGTTAAACCTTGTTATTAAGAAGGCTAATATTAAAATATTACTTCATAAATATTTTATTTCAAACAACATTCTCTTACTAACATTTGAGTGAAAATAAGTTGTATTCTGCCTCAATTGTCTATTACAAATTCCATGGGCGTGGATGATCAGAGAAAAGTGTATTAACCAATAATAAACCATTTGACACCAATTAAAATTTCTTCACACCTGCACAAAAAAAAATAAATTTCTATTTCCATTTAAAAACCAGAAAGTATTAAAATAGGTGTAAAGTCAATATAAATGTGATCAAGCAAATTTAGAGAATATAAAAGAGAAATCACTTTCTATATTAAATTTAATTCTTTATTAAAAATAGGTGATCGTATATTTTAACTATTATATTATATATTACACAGGACAGTAATATACCTTTTATATTATAGTATTATAGTAATATATTTTATATATAAGAATATAAGAATTTACTGATATGATGCTGGGACCTTTTTATTTGAATGACGCTAAAAATATATTTTAAAATTCCATTTGCGGAAATGTTATATAAAGTATTGAAAAACGCCGCAAAAGGTGTTTTGATTACTCTTATCTATAAAAAAAGGGGATCGGTTTTCGAGTTCTTGGATATTTTCAACTGACCAATCTTTCAATGTAAGAATCACAAGACAGCAGTTTATATTATATAATCTAAAATGCAAATATTTTATTTCTTTAAAACATGTATTTTATTTTCATCATTGACTGTTCTACATTTTTGACCATAGATTTAGAAGATAACACTTTGAATATTTGTTGTAAATATGTAATGTTAACCTACCTTTTTTTAAAATCACGATTATAGAATTCATTTTATAAATTCTATATTACTGTGGCAAATAATATTATGTATAATTTGCTTCTCTCTCTCTCTCTCTCAAGTAATTGAAAATAAAAACTACTTGAAAGGTAAATAACTATCTTTCTTTTTTCACGACTACACCTTCAATTCTCTATCTTTTTCAACAACAAAACAAAATATTCATAACATATATATATAGTATAAGATTGTTGTGTAGGATAGTATTAATCTAACAAAATTACATTTATCCTTTTCAAAATGTATTAAAATAAAGAATAATAAAATGGTTGCCTGTAAAGTCGGTTTTACGGGCGAAGATTTTACGTGACAACGGTAGAATATTTATTGATATGAATATAATTAAATTGCACAATAGGAACAAGGAATTGAATGAAAATAAGAATTGCACAAATTTTAACTATAGAAATATATTTTGTTTACTAAAACATTGTACATGTAAACTTAAACTTAACTAATTCCTATTTGAGTGATTTTGTTGAGGATAGGACGATGATAGGAGAAATATGAAATGAAAGGAAGTGTTTCTGCTGTAATGTGTCTTGCGAAAGTCAAGTCGATAGTTGTTCCTTTTAACGTAGTTGACTTAGAAACGTTTGATACGCAATCAAGATTATACGTATTTTTCATGAATTTAAGAAACGAGTTGTCAGGCTTTACGTTTTTGTTAAAATCACCACACAGAAGAATCGGTATACTAGAATCAACTTGCACGAACGGTGGCACGTACTGGCTGTTGTGAATGTACGGACCGAGTCCTTGCCATAGTAACATTCCAATATCCTGCATACTAGCTCCTGGATGAATATATACAGCACCGAGTATAAACTTGAAGCTAGTATTAGCGGCGAAGCAAGTAACTTCAGTCATGCACATGTCACCCTTGGTTTTAATGACACGAGTTACGTCTGTAATCGCAACTTGGAACACTTCCGCCGTAGATGTCGATGATAATTTACGATAGATCGCCACTCCACCAGCCGCGTTGGTATTTGAAAATCAAAACACTTATTCAGATCGAAGGTTCAAATTTTTGCTAAATAAATTTGAAATTAAATAAAATTTGTAATTGTAAATGATGAAGTTGAAAATTAAAACATTTACTTAAATTAGATGTTAAAATTCTTGCTCAACACAGTTTAAATAAAGTTTTCTTATATCTGCCACTTTTTCTTAATATTTGTAATTTTAAAGAATCAATTCGAAAATCAAAACATTTATTCAGATCGAAGGTTCAAATTTTTGCTAAATAAATTTGAAACTATTTAAAATTTGTAAAATAATAATTAATTAATTAATTAATTTTAAACTAATAATTTACTTAACACTATCAACATTTATCAATAGTATGACATAACCTATAAACTCAGTTTCTCAACTTTTGTGTCAATCTAACAATTAATCAATCATAGTTTACGATAATGAAATATCAGTGTACAATTATTTACCTTTATTGTTGTAGTTGTTGTAAATGACGAATCTAAGCACTCCACATTTTCACTACAGACACAGCTGACGATACTTTAACCACACGTGTGAACTTGTATTATGACGCTTTCTTGTTTTTCCAACGCCAAGAACGTTCGAGAAAGACAAAGACAGAGACAAGCATGCGCCGATTCAATGCGCCTAATTCTCTAGCGCTGCGCGCGCAGCACTCTCGTTCGATGACTCATCGTAACGTTACCGGGCGTTACACTTTTTCATAAGTGACTCCCAGCCGCAACCTAATTTAAGACGTTGTCACGTCAAAACAATGAACTTGGTTTATCAACCCCATATTGAACGTGAAGGTGGTGATCTACTTATATAATTGCCTTATTCTGTCTGTGTGAAGTTCACTGTGTGAAGTTCACGAATAGATTTTGGTCAGAATGGATAAAATAAAAAAGTGTCAAGGGATGGGAATCGAACCCACGACCTTCCGCTTACCGGGCAGATGCCATGACCACTAGGCCACATGACCACAATTTATAATTGTAACAAATAGTATTTGAATCAAAACATTCAATCGGGTAAAACACGGGCGTTGCCCGGGTCATTCGGCTAGTAAATAATAAGCCACAACACTAAATTTGGCAAATTCAGACAAAAAGCCAACCTATATAACATGGTTTCGGGCTATGGGCCTCATCAGTACAGAGAAAGCATCGATTTGATAACATCCTACAAGAAGACTTATGAAATATGTGGATATAGCCAAAAATATGTTCAAGCTTGTGAAGTAGCAGAAGCGATATCAGGCTGAAATACAATGCGGGAGGGTTATATTATTGTATCAAAGGTTGCACATATCCTTTTAAAAATGCATTGGTATAATACACTTTTAAAAGAACAGAGTCACATTTGTTAAAAATATATGTATATATACAAAATACAGTTTTTTTATTTTAAATTATATTTTATTAAAATAAAAAGGCATATATTGATTAAAATATCAGTTATTTTACCAATATTCAGTTGGCTGAACGACAACCTTTATCAAGGTATTATAACATCTTAAGACACATTAATATGTTATAATGGTTGATAAAGGTTGGCGTTCAGTCAACTGATATTGGTAAAATAAATGATATTTTGATCCAATATATGTCTTTTTATTTAAAGATATATTTATGAAATGCTCTATTTTCAAAACTTATATTTTTACAAATATTTTAAAGTTCATAATTTCAATTATTTCTTATATTAGTATGTTAATTTGATATATTGATAATCCTCCTTATTTTTTCCGCATATGCAGTTGAACATAACAATATACCTTGTTTCTGTGCTTATATAATTATGTTTAAATTCATTTGATATATATGAGAAATCAAAATGATATCCTGATCAATAATTGTAACATATAATATAAAAATAATATTGTGTTTTTTATGGATATAATCTGTTACATCGTTTGCTTCACATTAAAATATAGGCCCGTAGAATAGACGGTGTGACTCGCCCCCACTTTTTATCTTTCCATATAAATTTGAATAATTTTTATAACATTAAAATGTTTAAATATTCATAAGATATATGCATATGCGCATTTTCAGAATAAAAGGATTGTCCAAAGCTATTTCAAATTTTCACTTAAATATGAGTAGAATATTTCGAATTTAACGATATAATGTGATATATGCGACGATAGTAATACATATAATGTGAATCAGTTTTGATGAAATAGGTTATAAAGGTGATAAAGGATTATCGTTTTATTTGAAAAAGAAAGGAAATTCGTATTTTATTAACAACCTTTGTACACACAGAGAACATGTAGAGATAATTGAATTTCCCAAATCATCAGTTTAAATATTATGTTGGATCTAAACATCCTAAATAATAATCTTTACATAGGAGGCAATACACATCCAACCTTTTTAAACAGGTATTTTACTGGGTCATTAGGAGCACCCCGTGAAGCAGTTAATTGAATTGGTTCCAGGAATTAGGCTGCACAACTCCCGGTGAATAGAGAAGGTAATTGCAACTGTTACAATAAAATTGATTCTTACCTTAATTAAACCCTTCCGTCAATAACACAAGAAATGTTTGGATTCGTGAGACTACGTCTCAATCACTTAATTAATATCGATTTTGTAAACATTATTTAACAAGTAACTTCTAATTAGTAGAGTTAAACTTAATCTAGTGTGTGTTTTATATTGATATAAATCTTAACCAAATATAATTCCAATTATAACATTTCCTCTATGCTATAAAATAAAGGATTTATTCAATATTGCTCTAAGATATACCGATAATGAATTAGGGATGTTCAAAAAAAAAGATAAAGGCCTTATATTATATTACGATCCTGTATTAATTTTTCCACCTATTTTCAGGCTGGAGATGTTTCTGTTCGACTTTGTGAGGGAGACATAAAAATGTCTTCATGCAACCAGTCCTTAAAACGACCTTTCTTGACCGAAACTGGGAGATAGAAAGAATAATGATTTTCCGGATTTATATCCACAAGGAAAATAATACAATTTTATTTCCATATACCAGAAATAATTAAATATTACGTATTAGTATTCATTTACTGCATAAATGTGCAACAAATATTATATAGCCGTATTTGCAAAAATACTTATTTGGCATACTTATATATATTTATTAATGCGTCGAGAAAAGATACGTTATAAAATATCAAACCCTTTTGCAATAAGTTTCTTTATTTGAAATAAATAAGATGAAAACATTATTATCTCTATATATATAAAAGTCAATGTCTGTCTGTTTCGCGATAAACTCAAAAACTACTGGACCAATTGGTACCAAATTTTGCATGTCGCTTTTTATAACCCAGATGAAAAATTTCGGCTAAATTTTGATTAGTATTTTTGGCTATTTCTTTTTTTCATTCGAAGAACCTTTTTTTACGCGGAGTAAATACGAGGCGAAGTAACAACACGAGGCCAATTAAGCGACCAATGAGCTTTCTGCATTTCTTTTCACGTTGCTTGCGTACTTTTTTTTAAATATCTTTTGATACGAGTGTCACTTTTTTTACAAAAGTATTGAGAGAGAAATTTATATTACTAAGTTACTGTAAGTGCACACAATGCAATTAAAAAAAAAAGACTTTACAAAATAAGCGTTACTGTATGTAAACAATGGCTTTCGTATTTTTTATTACTTTTTTTCCTGGCATTTGTTTTTTTTATATAATAAATAAAAGTTACAGTCAATATGATATAATTCTTAAAATTAAACAAACAATAGTCAATATGCAAAAAATACAAACTAACTTAATAAAATATTCTAATATCAAGCAATATGCAAAATTTCTCCTAATATTTAAATGTACATATTATTAGCATCTTAACGGCGTTTATTCGTTTTTATGTACTCCTGCAGGAAGGCAGAAATACTCGAAATTTCGATTGTTTTAATAAAGTGTAAAGAATCTCCAGAACTATTTTTCTAACTACATCACACATAACTTTTGCCTGTGATAATGTATTACTTCGGTGTTGCTATTCTATGGCTCTAATACTATTTATTAGTAATGTTCTTTTAGTATGAAGAAAATTGCACTCGGGGGAATTCCCGGGCGAAGCCGGGTCATTTGCCTAGTTATTTATATATATATATTAAAAATAAAGAAGGCATCTACTGACCACGAGCACATTTATTTTTAATATCAACACCTGACCCACTTTTATTTTTTTCTATTGTTTTTTCATATATATATAGACTTAGAGCCTAAAAGGGTTGATTTTAATAAAGAAACTTATTGCGAAAGGTTTTGATATATTATATTAGTAAATCGCAATTTCTCCTATATCTGAAAATATATGTTACAAAAAAAAATATTACTTTTGGGAATATTTTCGAAAGAAAGGGGCTATGAAAAGATCATTTTCGCCCAAATATTCTTTATATATTTTAAATAAAATTTTAAATAAGCATAAGGCTTCAGCACGTCATTTGTTTATAAGAGTTGAAACTATTTTGAGATTATTTTATATATAACCATATAGTCAAATGTTTGCGGAATTTATAAGTGCTCTATCAAAGTATTTTTATAATATCTACTAACATCTCAAATATTTGTGCCTCGCATTCTTATAGTGATATATAAGCAGATCAGCCCAATACAATATTAAACCGGACTGGCAGATTAAACTGGCCAAACCGCTGGGAGGGTTCACCACTGATGAGCAGGCTCTACAAATAATGTTCCATGGCAGAAAAGAATAGTATGAAGTTAATCCTTTAATATAAAATATATAATTTAAATTATAATAATTATATATATACTAAACTATATATATATAATATAATATTTCACAAGAAAAATTATATCATAATGAAATATATAATTTATTCATATTATACACAATTACCTAATTTCCATTTATTTGCCATAGCATATATTTAGTTATTCAAAAGTATCTTTACATATTTATAAAACCCCATCGTATTTTCAACTCTATATATAATAAGTGGTTTCTTCCACAGTAAAAAAATTAGAAGTTCATACAATTATCTTGAACCTAATTAAATTATGTAAATTTAAAGTATGAGGCAATTTATTTTCTGAAGAGAAATATATACATTTATAGATTCAACATTTAAAAAATGTATATTTAGTATAGTTAATTAGATGAGATAATTAAATATTTGTTATGATAATTTTAATATATAAGAGGTGTGTGTTGTATATAATTGCTTAACTCGACTAGAAAGGAAAGAGTTCGTAATTCTCTCAACCGCTCAATAGCTATGGCGCCTTTGGCAGAAGATAATTTTACATTAATTTATGTCGAATACCAAGGCTAAAATATTTCATTACTTCATAAAATCACTTATGTAATATATTTGGGTGATACAAAATGAACATATTAAGCCTTTTTCGGCGTAAAAACTTGTTTTTTGAAGCATTTTTCCCGAACGGATGCTTTAAGTTGAATTCGGAAGAAGAAATGGTCAGTAAGGTATAGTGGATGATAAGGATTTATAAACATATTTTATATTTATTAAAATACTATTAAATAGGAAAATCATTACAAAAGAAAATTATGCTTGGATCAGGTGAATAAATTAAGAAAGTAAGGAATCTCCTGATCGTTCAAACCATCAGCAACTATTAATTTCACGATTAGGAGATTCCTTTTTTTCTTAACTATTAAATATGTTCATATATACTGTTATGTATACAATATAAACTGATAATCAAAAGCTGAGCTAGAAATAAGGTTGACCTTCAGTATAATTCGATATTATAAAAATAAAAATACAACCTTTCGCATTGAGTTTCTTTTATTTGCCATATTTACTTATTCAAAAGTATCTTCAACACAAAGCAATAACGCGCCATCTATACATATAAAATAAAAGGATTTAAAAGCGCGAATGTTTCTTTTATACATAAAACGAACTTCTACTGTCCTTCCTGCGATGAAAAATCCAATACAGTATTAGAGCTCTGAGAAGCGGTCTGGTGGATTAAATTGGCGAAACCGCTGGGAGGGTTCACCACTGATGAGCCAAGCCCTCCCAATATATTTTTTCATCGCAATAAGGACAGTAGAAGTTCGTTTTATGTATAAAATAAACATTCGCGCTTTTAAATCCTTTTATTTTATATAAAAGTTCTTTACATATTTATAAAACCCCATCGTATTTTCAATTCTATATACAGTATAATTAGTGGTTTCTTCCACAGTAAAAAATTCAGAAGTTCATACAATTATCTTAAACCTAATTAAATTATGTAAAATATATAAAAGAAACTCAATGCGAAAGGTTGTATTTTTATTTTTATAATTTGTAGCGCATTTAATTCGTTTATGATTCGATATATATTAATAATGATAGCAAGTTCAACCAATACCCGGGTCTCATTTTCTTTAATAACAATTATTTTATATTAATGCGAAGATTAAAACGGTAAAAATTATTTCAAATTATATGAATATGCACTTTTATAATATGAAAGAAATCAAACGAAAGGACCAATTTAATCAGTTGTAATCATTTAGACAATGGGGTTCTCTAGTTTAAATTCCATAACGGTTTGTAATTGGGCTGTTTGGCTTATAGGGCAGACTATTTATCAAGAGGTACCTCTTCGATATCCCTTAGATAAATAAAAAGTACAAATATTTAAATAGGGATTATAAAATATTTTTGATTTTATGAATCAATTCAAAAAGAATCATACGCGCCAAAAATAGTTTATATTTCTTAAACTAGATGGCGCGCGCTAATGCATCATATAAATATATACAAAGTTACAGTTACCTTAGTCTTTGGTAGAGAAAACATAAAGACGCTTTCTGAAGTGAGAGAGAGAAAGTACTTTTACATATATTAAAATAATATTATTCTAAAATAAACGTTGAAAATATTTACAGAGATTTCGCTTTAAATTATAATATATAAATGTCTCTGTATTTATCTCTCTCTATATATAATAAAAGGGAATAAATGGACATTTATAGAAAACGGATTTATGCAAGTCCTTTATGATTAAGACAGAGATTTTATATCTAAGGATAAAAAATAGTCATAATATAATTGAAAGTGAAATGTTACTGATTAAAAACCAGTTTTTATATATAATAATAAGACATACTAATTAGACTATTTATAAATAAAATCATATCTCCAACAAAATTTTTAAAATACACAATAAAATTATTTCCTATCAAGTATAAATAATTAATACAAATATTTATCAGCAAATATGCCAATGTATGTCACAAGAAAAATATCCACAATTCTAACAAAACTAGATATATGCCCTGCCTCAGTATCAAATGAAAATATAGCAAATTAGATCATTCAAAAAAAGGACCCAATTTAAAAGGTTTAGAGAAAGATAAAATGAAAGCGTTGTCACAGACAATTTTATTCAAATTAGCTTATTTCTTCGCGGCAACAAAGGTTTTATTTGAGGCCAATTCGTTTGGTTTCTTTGTGTTGGTTCACAAATTGAAAGACTCAAATCAAACAAAAATTATTTTTCAATAATTGTGTATATCTTTATATTGTCCATTATTTATGTAAAAATGAAAAAAGACATAATGTTAATGACAATTTTCTGAAGGAGAACGTTTAATTGTATAAATACTTTGAGATACAACTTGAAGATAAATTGGGATTATATATGCTAATTATCTTTCTTCTGTTTATATATATATCATTTAATTCTTTAATTCTCTTTTATATTCTCTGTTCAATTATTTGTGGAGGGGATAATTTATTTCAAAATTCTATTATTATAAAATATTTGAAAAAGATGATAGATTAAAATAACATTTATTTATATTTTATAAACGTCAAATAAATATTATTTATAGATTCTATTTTTTAAAATAGTTTCATTATTTGTTTATTTAAGTTTTTTAAACAAATAATATCTAATATTCTATAAATAATTTACAAATGGTAACATATTTCTATAAGTATTTTCAAATAGATATAAACTTTTATATAGAAAAACATTTAAGTATTTAATCTTTGAACAAATTAAGAATTCTTTTATATAGGAGCTTTAACTAACATTATTGATGCACTTGGAGTGGAATATTCAAATAAATGGAATATAAAGAAATGGCAAGGAAAATTTCTGAATTCAAATACAAAATATTCCATTTTTATCTTCTTATTCCTCGACGTCTCTTTCCTTCTTCTAAAATGTAATTTAAATAAGATGTGCATTTTCCCGCTGCGATTATTTCCTGCGGAATCGGTTAATACTTTTTCGGAATCCGCAAAAATATGTCCTAGAATCTTTACTAAAACATCTTTATAACTTCTCACATACCCCTATCTATGATTTTATTCGAGGTGTAAAAAGGATTTCTTTTGAAATCCAGGAAATGTAAATAGATATAGAAGGGATATTGTGAAATAATACCAGTTTATGCTGTAATTTAACCAATATTATATCAAAATATTATTTTTAACGTTAGAATAGGTTGAAATTCTGATTAATATTTTTAATGATATAATATTTTCTTTCACACAAATCTTATTTATATGTTTAATTAGAAGCATAAGATTTTTCTTCCATTTTATCTGAGTTTAGATAAGAGCCCAGGGTAACATCTCTTACAAACCATTTTATGGTTTTGATTTGTATAATAGGGATTTTGATATTAATATAAGAGACATGTGTCTGTGATAATATATAGTTTCTCTAAAACATTTTAAACTTTATTTTTACCATATTTAATAACATATATATATATATGTTATGAATATTTTGTTTTGTTGTTGAAAAAGATAGAGAATTGAAGGTACAGTCGTGAAAATAGGAAATAAATTATTTACTTATCAAGTAGTTTTTTTTTATTTTCAATTACTTGAAGCAAATTATGCATATCAAATATTTATCACAATTATATAGAATTTATAAAATGAATCCTATATTAGTGAATTAAAAAATAATAGGTAGGTTAACTATACATATTTACAACAATATATATATACTAGCGGATGTGCCCGGCTTCGCCCGGGTTTTACCCGAGTGAATGTTTGTCTAACGAACATTTGTTAAAACAATTCTCTATAAACTTATTTAAAAAAAAAAAAGATATATTTTGATAATTTGAAACTCGTAAATTTGAATCTCTCGATAAAGTGAACATTTTTTCCCGGTCCCTGTGTGCCGTGTAATCCTGAATTTTGTCTTTCCTAATTTTCTACATTAGAAAATCATAGTTTTATCTAGTGAACATTTTTTCCCGTGTCACATTGCCGTGTCATCCTGAGATAATCTTACCTTTGATAAATAATATTTAAGATAACAAACTTAGTGATAAGAAAACTTGTTATCATCGTCACAATGGGGGCGCTGCTTGCGAGTTAAATCTACAAATCTGCAAATAACTCTAAGGATATTCAAAATATTCATGAAATTATTTTTCAAAAACCTTCCCGGTGATATACCTAATAATATCCCTAAATTTCACGGCGATTGGATGTATGGTTTTTGAATCTATAGAGTACAGACATTCAATTTTATATATATAGATTTACTCTTCATTGTTGGCTTTTTATCTTACATTCATTCTTCATTGTTGGCTTTTTATATTACATTTACTCTTTATTGTTGGCTTTTTATCTTACATTCATTCTTCATTGTTGGCTTTTTATATTACATTTACTCTTCATTGTTGGCTTTTTATCTTACATTCACTCTTCATTGTTGGCTTTTTATATTATATTTTTAGATTGAGATTATTAGCTAGTATATAAAAAAATTAACTCTGTTGATTTTTTTTGTATTTAATCGATAACAGCGAAGTTACGCATGTTAAAGTTAGGAAAAATATTTTGATGTTAAGCAAAACCTGCTCCATCTCGTTTTACCTAAATGTTGAAAATTTGGTCGAAATTGATGCATTGTAACGAAAGTTTTTAGCGAACACCACTTATGAAATTTGTATTTTATTAATATAGATATATATATATATATATATATATATATATATATATATATATATATATATATATATATATATATATATATATTAAAAGTGTTATATTCTAAAACTATGGTTAAAAATGTAGAACAGTAAATGAATGGAAATAAAATATATGTTTTTAAAAATAGAAAATATGGATTTTATATTATATATATATATATATACACTGGTCCGCAAAATTAAAGGAACAACACATGTTTAAGAAAAAGAAAAGTTATCTTAAGGGATATATATCAAATTTTGGTATATTCAAAATCTTCCATAAATAAAGAGAGCATGTAAAACAGAAAAACAAATAAAGTTGTTCTCAATATGCAAAATACCACCGTCTACGTTGACTCCGCCTCTAGCACGTGCCTGAGTCTTTCTCAAAGCGTCCTAATTTTACGCTCCACTAGGATATTATTGAACCTTTTTGTTTTTTAAAGTTTTCATGGCTTATAGGCAACATTTATCACAAGAAAAAAATGGCAAGCTATTGGAAGGATGGAAGCAGGCCAATCACAGGCAGAAGTAGCAAGATGGCTTGGAGTGACAAGAAACGTTGTCTCAAGGCTTTGGAAAAAATTTCAAACGACAGCTAATGTTGCCAGAACACCCGGACAAGGACGGCCAAGGGTCACAACGTTAAATCAAGACCGTTATTTGAGTCTCCTTGTGCGTCGCAATAGAATAATGACAGCATCACAACTACGGAGTGACCTCAATGCAGCTACAGGAGTCTTAGCATCAACTGATACAATACGCAGAAGGCTTCACAAGAAGGGCCTCTATGCTCGACGACCCATAATTTATGTGCCATTGACACCACCTCAAAAGAGAGCAAGGAAACTTTGGTGCAGACAACATGTCGCCTGGAATCCAGATGAATGGAGGCGTGTAATGTTCACTGATGAGTCCAGATTCTCTCTAAACAGGTATTCTCGTCATGTCTCTGTCTTGAGAGAGGTAGGAACCAGAAATAATCCCCGGAATATGGTTGAAAGGGATCCCTACAGAAGCCAAGGTTTTATGGTCTGGGCTGTAATCTTCTTGGGCGGTCGCACAGCACTCCATATTTTTCGGCAAGGAACCCTGACTGGACAGAGGTATAGGAACGAGATCTTGGCAGCATATGTGATGCCTCAAGCATTGGAAATAGGAGAAAAGTTTCTTCTAATGGATGATAATGCCCGTCCACATAGGGCTGGTGTGGTCGACACTTTTCTCTAAAACCATGCAATTGCTCGGATGAATTGGCCAGCTCGATCCCCAGACCTAAATCCCATTGAGCATGTATGAGACAACCTAGGACGGCGGATAACATCCCTCCAACCCCCTCCTAGAAACACTCATGAGCTAGAAACAGCCTTAACACAAGAGTGGGCGTTGATTCTACAGGAGCTGATAAACTCCCTAATTCCTAGTATGGGTCACCGATGTAGAGCATGTCTATCAGTTAAAGGCGATCACACCCCATATTAACAACAATATCCAAGATATTTATGCACTGACTGCAAGAAGATCATTGCTTGACCGGCTAATTTGCATAAAATACGTGTTAGAATTCTTTGATTTCGGGTATTCTAATCAATAATGGAATAAAATATTTCTTTATAAAATTCCATTGAAAATGTTCAATAAAATTCGAGATAAATGAAAAAATATGTTGTTCCTTTAATTTTGCGGACCAGTGTATAATATTTTAATTTATAAAAGAAGCAGGACACTTTATGGTCCCTATAATATCATTGCAGTGAACGGAGTTTACTTTATAATATAAAGGTATTTTAATTTCCAGTGTTGTTATATAGGAGGTGCGGATCATTGTTTAATAAATTGATTATAAATGTTGAAATATTTCAAATTATTTATATATAATGTCGGTAATTATTTTCACATATATATAAATAATTTTCAAAATTCACCTATATTTTAAAAGTAAATTTTAAATTATCCATTACGTTTCTATTGTATATAACAACCTCTAAATATTCTTGTATATATAATAAGGGCAGATCACTTTAAACAATTTTCCTCCAAAGATAATTCCAATCTCAAAGCCTAGAGAAATGTCACTTAAGAAGGCAAACTATTTTAAGAACTAACCTCAAATAACCGAATCTGTTGAGACTCAGAAAGAAGCATGGATAATAATTTAAAAACTGATGGCTTATATATATATTTAATTCAAGCTTATCAAATATTCTATATCAACACACACAATAAAAAATAATTCGGAACACTAATATTTTATTCAATAAAGATATCGTTTAATTTAAGAACTCGCTATCATAAATATGTTAAATATCACGTGATTTTCAAAATTAAATTCTTCACTTATTTTATAGGTTTTCAAAATATAATTTGGAAGTTCACAAAATGAGATTTCTATTTTTATGTTTTTATATTGATATTATTGAATTTTAAATTATTAATATAAATATGTTGATACAATATTAATTCCACATACTGGAAATGTGTCTAGTAACGCCTATTTCAATTTCTCTAAATATAACATAGGATTATATATATTATTCTACTCTATATTGCGCATATCAATAAAAAAAACCTTTTTTTACTTTGTTACCATAATTTATTTAATTGCACTATTAGAAAAATCGTCTTCGTGTTTTTATTTCTGATGGAGACAAGAGACATTTTTGTTCACACTTGGTTTAGTCGTGTGTCTTCAATAAAGATCACTCGTATCAAATAAACTTAAGAGTTATTGTCTGAATCCCGATATACGTACATGCTGAAACACGTACAACTTATTTAAGATTTGTCCATGAGTATTTCGTATATCTATATATATTGACTCGTTTTAAATATATAATTATTTAAATAAACACAATTTCATATTCTAATGTATTTAAGAAAATGTATAAAAAATATATACTTTTTTATTTACATATTTTCATATTTGTTCTATTTTTAGTAATTCCGATGTTTCACTATTTGTAATCAAAACACTATACCATAGAAATGTTAATTTTTCAAAATAAAATGAAGATTTACAAAATGGCGGACTAAAATTCGGGAACTGTTAAATAATCATAAGATTCAGATCTCCTCAGCGCTGTGAGGCTTAAAATAAGAACCCCGTAGAAGAACTTTTATTGGACGAGACAAGCGGGTAGGAGGAGCTTAGTAGTTTTTAAAAAGATGGCGCGTAATTTTCAAAATGTGATGAGTTGTGCTAAATTTAAGTCTTTAATATTTTTGCAGCCGAGCCTTTCGAATCCCGACCTTGTATAATTAGTTTGTCCGGTAAGATTCCGAACATTTTTTAAGAACTATTGATCCGAAACATCGTGTTTCATCTTCCATTGTGTTTCACCTGGTTTGCTTCTAGACGCGATTGCAGCATCGCCTCGATTCACCACCAGCGACCATTTAACATCCAAGATTGAAGCAATAACGAATCCCACCAATCACTAGAGATTTAAATATCGGTAACTCACGTCATTGATTCCATTCGTCAGCAACAGATCAACACAACAAGTTACTGTTTATATACCGAAACATTTACCCGCCGCACAAGGAATTTACAAGGTAAAGGAATTTTTAAAGAATAAACCTATAAATTTGTCTTTGTAATAAAATCCAAATTGTCTTACTCCGCTAAAATCAACTATTACAGAATAAGGTTATTCAACCTAAGAACCTTATAAAACAAAGGTAGAAAACAAATATCCCTTAGATATACAAATCGATATATACGACTTGTTTCAAAGAGGTAAAATAAAACGACAATAATAACAAAGGTTTTATAAGAGCGAAGGAGAAATTCTTCTTTTATTATTCTTTTAATAAAAGAAAGATTTATTCTTAACTCTCTTAAACTTTTCTTACTTTTATATCTAAGAAGATTATTATTTACTAAATGTTTATAATTCCACTTTCTTTTTACTGTGCGCAACAACAAAAAGTAAATACAGAGATTCGAAAACATTGTCCTTTTTTAATACTCTGGTTTAGAACATATATATAACCTCTGAACTCTATTAAATGTGAAAGTTCATTAAATACCACATCACTAATTTGCTAATTAGTGCCATGTGAGAATAGAGAACCAATCAGCTTGAGAACAAACCGGACACCTTTTATATATCAACCTATATATATAAGCCAATTAAAATCATATTATATTATAGTATTTATAAAGTTTATTATATATTTACACACCACAACTGTCTGACTTATAATATTTAATTAATTAGGCAAAATCATTAAAGAATAAAATATTTTTTTAAATAGATAGTTAAGTCTACTTTTTTACAACTTTTTGGAAGATAAAAAAATATAACAGGAATGTTACGAATTGGCTAACGCGCTTATCCTGATTCACGTGAAATTTAGATCAGAGCTTCAAAGTCTTTTTTTTTTTCTGAGATTGATCAAATTCTTCTTTAACCGTTTCCGATTGCTATTTAAAACCAAATTGAA
>CP092886.1:136717661-136765797 GCA_030710605.1 Cordylochernes scorpioides
TGTTGATTCAAAAATCAATGTAAAATTTAGATTAAATTCGGAAATTCCAGAACTACAAGTTCTAATTAAACGCTAACGTGGAGTAAAAAAATAGATTTCGGATAAAAAAAACTGGGCAGTTACTAGAGAATCAGGGACAGAAAAGAGAATATAGGTTATTAAGAAGAACCAGACGTATGTTTCCAGCACATTTTATGCCATCGTAATCCATTTCCCATTGGAACTTCTTATCAATTAATGTCGCCACGGCGTTATCACCGGCAGTCACTTGGTTATTGCCACGTTTTGTCCGAACTGCGGAGTCTTCCTATTGGAACATTTTCTCCACTACTGCCTTCATTGGTTCGTTCAATATCACTACAGATCTATAAAGGTTTAAACTGAGGTTGAATCTTTGGGAGAGAAATGTTTAAAGGGATTCATCTGCTCTTAAATATATTATTAGTATTGTATATATATATGTTATATTAATAAAAATATATCTGTTGATTTGATTATCTTGAGGATTATGCTATGGTAATGCAGTCGTGGTTAAGATCTTGAAAGTATAATAAAAATAGTAAAGATTAGATTTTTTTTGCTTTAATTGAGCTTATGGAATATAGAAAACATAATCTGATAAAAGTACTGCCTGGCTTAAGGCGAGTAGAACAAGAAAAACAAAAGATTATTTACATAATGTACAAACGGTTTGAGCCGGCCTTCGGGAAACAACAACAATGAGTTTTTATAGGGGAAGCGTGACCTCTGACGGTCGATTTAACTGTGTATTTGAATCTATGAAATATAATTTTAAATAATATTTCAATATAACATATATAAATTGTATTTCATTTGAAAATTATAATTTATAGAAAAATTACTCTGTTAAATCGACCGCTAGAGGTCGCGCTTTCCCTAGATAAAGCCTATTGTTGTTGTTTCCCGTTGGCCGGCTCAAACCTTTTGTAATTATGTAAATATTCTTTTGTTTTATTTATTATATTCGCCTTGAAACAGATATTAATTTATCAAATTATGAATTTATGTTCCATAAGCTTAATTAAAGCTAATTCTGATATATCTAAACTATAACACAACGACTGCAATATCACATACTCATGGAGTCCAAGATCAATCAAATGCTTAACAATTCCAATCCTTGAAAAACCTTAGCAATTCAATTCTCTATATCAAATTTATCATTATAATATATATATATAATCCTTGCAAAACTCACTGATTTAATTCTTTCAAACATACTTAGAGTTGAAATAAATTATATCAGAAATGACTCAACACAAATATATGATAATATCCGAATTTATAAATGAAAATTTATAAAATACTATGAAGATTCTAAAATTTTTTTCAAAATAATTTTCAAATATTCATGATTACCAAAATTTGTATAACAAAAATTTATATCGCGTGAAAACGCCCTTGGAGCCTTAGAATAAATTTTAACGCCTTGCCAAATGGTTTAGTTTTTGTTTGCTCCTAACGAGGACAAAAGCTTTCTGTCGAAACGTCGAGGTAATAAAAAGATTTACTGGCCGAAGTGTCTTTTTTTTTCAAGAAATATGAATGATGGCCAGGCAGCCTCTATCTTTACGAAATATTTTATAATATACAATCTTTACGGGGCAGGCGACTTCAATGCATACCTATATAGAAATGGTATAAGGGATTCTTCACTATGCTAATGCCACCGATAAGGTCGTAATCCAGAGCATATTTTAATTCGGTCCCCACTTGTTACAGACCTGATATAACGATGTTGAATGAAAAGTTTCCGTTTTAGCCAAATAGTCCACAGTAAAAAATAATATTTGAAATTTAAAAAGTTCTGTAGACTATCTTAACTACCGTGTGGAATAAAGAATTCAAATTTATATCTTCAATTTGTATTAATTGGAAGATGTGTAAATTTCTATTATTAAACACTATTATTTAATTATAATAATATATCAATAATTATTGTGATTGCTAAAAAACTATAAAAATATGATTTAATAATCAATTATCCTTTTTATATAAATATTACTCTAAAATGTAAATTTTATTATTTTTCACCCTCTCTCTAATACGAGAAATGTGTATATACCTTTAGAAAACATTTATACGCAAATATCTAATATGATATTGCGTGTGTATTGTATTAGATAATGAAAATTGAAGGAAAAATATCATAGTGTCGAAACAGTTCCATCAGATCAGTAATCTTATTAAACAACTTTATCCAATTAGAAAAAACACTTTTGGATTATTTTTTGAAATATTTTCGAGCTTGAATTAAAGTAGAATGTGGATCGAAATTTGAACCTTATATAAAATTCATATATCACGTAGAGGGGAAATTTTCTATAATTATAAAATTCCTTTTCATACTTTACATATTTTTGTTTCTTGAACATTTCTTAATCATAATTATTATAATTATAACAAACGAAAAGTGTATAAAATTATATCTCAAAACATATTTTACTCTTTAAAATTAGAATTTTATAAGCTAGTAAAAAAAACAATCAAATAGAACTTTATATTTCTATAAATAGAAAAAGAAACAATCTCCTCCATATCAGTGATTGTTGGAGAATTGAGGTCAGTGAAGGGTGACATCGCCTTCCTTCCCAACCTTTTTGCTCCCCAGAGCAGAAACTTCGCGCGAGTCACTTAAATTATACTCTCCTTCTGATTAAGAGCTATTAGCAGAGCTTGACTTGTCCATCTTATTTTTCTGGACATGTGTATTACAAATGTCTTCTGATATTATATCATTTTGCTAGAGAAGTAATAACGGCTGTATTTCTTTAAAAACATGATTGATTGATTTAATCGAACATCAATTACTCAATTTATAAAATATCTATAGTTATCTAGAAAAATGTTATTTTAGAGATAGAATAGAGCTTAATAATGGTAAAATGTGTCTGCTATTAAGGAAATTTTAAAACAATAATTCAAATGAATATATAATTTAATGAAGGGTGTGTGCGTAAAAATGAAAATAATGGGTGTGTCTAAGCGATGCGGGTAGATATATATATATTAAAAACAAAATTGGTATTTCTGGACCGCTCACATGAGCATTTTAGATGTCAGGGCGCCATCTAGTGGAACAAAAATCAACTAAACATTGATTTAGCATGTTCCAAAAATATTTGGTCAACCCAATTTCTAAACGGATGAACCTAACTCGCTGTTATTTTGCATTTTCATGTGAAAAAGTAGGGAAGAACGGATAGGTTATTCAAAATAGATAAAAATCAAATAGATCCCTAATTCACGAATATATATACTTTCTTTGAAATGCAAAATAAAGGGGCAGTCGTTTCTCTTCCGTAATTGGCGAAATATATTCCTGGATGTAATTCTAGTCTACATTATGTTATAAACGATTAAAATTTCTCCCAAAGACACATCAAAAGTTTAATCAAAAGACTCGTCAACTTATAAAAAAGGTGACAGTTGGCTGCCGAAACATCAAACAATAAACATTTAAAAGGTTGATGAGTCTACATCTTGAATTAATCATAATCCGAAATATACAATTATGGGGTTCTCAATTAAATTATAAATTAATATTAATATTTTCCCAAATTTTGTGCTAATATAGTTAATAAAGTTAATTCCAGCGGATATGTTAGAATAAAAAAAAAAGGTTTTACATCAATTTGATATATATACATAATTCCCCATTGTTTTCATAGAGGGAATAAATTCAAAACTATATTTGAAAAACAAAATCAATCTTGTGAGAAATTGTCATCTATAATACATAATATATGTGAGCGTTAGTTTGTGTGACATTTGCGACACGCTGTTGACAATTTGTTGCGTTGGCCACGTCATGTATTTGTCATTTGTCTTCCTTTATAAGGTGTAACGGAGTTTTTTGCCGATGTGTGGTGTGAGGTTCAATGAGCGAAAAACCCATTCTTTACAAGGACATTTTACCACTAGGACTAACACACAATAACTTATATTTCAACCATTTATTTAGTCATTTCTATCCTAATTCTAAAAGTAAATTCAGTTAATGTGGATATTTTTAAATATATTTAATTTTAACATCTCCTATTTCTCAATATATTACAAAAATATTATTCTCTTTCTCTCTCAAAATTTGATATAAATTATAGAGAATATATATAAATTGTTTTTCTATTTCATTGCTCAAAATACATTTTTGTTTAATGAGAAAATATATATGAAAATTCTAAACTTTATAGACGCGTAGGATTCTTTTAAAAATTAAACAATTTCTACAGCCCTTACTGCAATGGAAAAATTATGGGAGGGCCTGGCTCATCAGTAGAAATTGTTTAAATTTTAAAAGAATCATAGGCGTCTATAATAGTTTCGAATTTTCATAACAGATGGCTCGCTAATGCATATCATAAAAAATATATATGTTCATATTTTCAATATGAAAATATATTAATGATAATTATTCATATCAAACATGCTGGGCGAGGTTCAGGTGAATATTCAGAATTAACAAATAATTTGTATGCTAGTACACAAGCAAATACAAACACAATAATTTATAATAAAAGGCATTTGTGTGTATTATGTGTTTCCACCCTCCCCAAATGCATTTAAAATATTTTGGGAGAGTTTAGCTCATCAGTAGAAAACCCTCCCCTGTGATATTCCCGGTCCAATCCATTATACCGCGATAACATAACCAGCACTTCAAGGCGAATGCTGCGCTGAAGGCTTAATGAGAAATTTTAAGCATGTTGTTTGAGAATAGTAGAAATATATTAAAATATTATAACGTTGTAAACTAAAACTTCCTTATATCTCTTTTCCTTCCACTCATTTTCTGTATTTCTAAGGAGAATCTGTATATAAAACTAAGACATTGATTGAAACATACACTCATGGGGACAAAACCTATGGAGGCGGAATGTCTTTGATATCACCAGTCGTCTGTTTTTTTTTTAATGAGACAAAGGCAATTTTGTTCACACTTGGGTATCTAGTGTCTTCAATAAAGGTCACTGTGTATCAATTACCTTTCTACTTGTATGAATGCCGATATACATGCTAAAAGGTATAACTTCCATAAGTTTTGTTCATAAGTGTATATATATATATTTAAAAAAGATGCATATATTGGATTTCTAATTATTTTTATTGTTCCAATATTTCGAGGGGCAACTCGCCTCTCTTTATCGAGGATGTTTGTGTTTTTCACTAGAACACGCGCGCACGCGTACACCACTCTCGTTCTACAAGGCCAATGAAAGAACTGTATCTTTGACTCAACTATTGCCTTCAGTTTATATACAGCAATTAATTATATTCATATTTAATATTATAGATTATTATTTTATCTATGGAAGATATAGAGATTTATATACAACACAGTGTAATTGTAAAAAATTGTGTTTACATATTAATTCTAAATTTAAAAATTTTAAAGCAAAATAAATTATTAAATAAAAGGTATATACATAGTTATTTATAAATAATTAAGATATGAATTCTTTATACATTTCTGGAAAATCAATTTTTCTGTTTATACTCTGTTAATATATATATTCACTTCATTTTTATTCGTTATTAAATAAAAGGAAAATTGACTACAATTTTTAAGACGCCATTTTTAAAATTAAGATATATAAATAATTGTTCTTATTTTATCATTTACTATAATAGAGGATTAATTTAACAAATTCTATAATAACTGTGAGATGTTTTATTGCGTATTTTACTCAAGAGTTAAATCTAAAAAATTGCTTGAGAGATAATAATTAATATATTTTTTGAAATTTTATAAAAGCGATTGCCGTTGGTAAGAAACCATACAAAAATTCAATTCTTATTCACAAGCCTCGTAACCTCGTATGATGAGGAATAAAATGTGATAAGCTTTTAAATATTTCGGCTATTTCTAATTAGATATTAGTTCAAAAACAAACAATATAATTTTCAATTTAAAATTTAAATTTATAATCGGAATATAGATGGAATTTATTTGGTGTATTTCTGTTTATATATGTATTTGCAGTTAACAGAATATATTCAATGTGAGAGTTACTAGATCTAAGTGTTATATGTATTTATATGTTACCTATGTGAAATTATGGATTAGTTTTCCACATATATAAGATTATTCTAAAGATGTAATTCAGCATTAATTATGCTATATAATTATGAATGCGTCAATTAGTTCTAATTACTGAAATTGAAATTTCATGCAAGTCGTGCAGTCATTGGTCAGTATATAATAAATTCACATGGCGCGTATAAAACTCGAGCACTGACCTTTTTACGAACTTGAAGAAAATTACATCCATTATTCATGGCAGCGGGAGTGGAGATATTCCGACGGATATCTCGGAATTAATACGAATTATCTCGTAAAGGATTCAGACATTTTTACTCCTGCCTTCTCTCACTCTCTCTTCAATATGTAAAGTTTACACCATCTTAATTCTCTATTTTTTTTTCACTATGAAAAAATTGATATCCATTTAAATTGTTGCGCTATTCCTGAATGTGGTAGATCGTTTAGGTTGTATTCGTTATTATCCATTTCGGTGTAAGTGAACCCCGATTGTATTTTAATACAAAAGAAGTCAATATTGAGATGGTGATTTCATATATGTTATTTATAAATAAATGAAAAAGTAAATAATAATTGTATATTTGATTATATTGTTTAAATAATATTAAATTAAATGTGGAAATTTATGTAAAATAAGTCTCTTGTTTATCGGAGAAGACAATTATGAGCGTGTCGCGCAGTCTCCCGTGACGTAGCGTGGGATAGAAATATAAGCCCAGTTTTTTTAACAATATCCAAGACAATGAATATATATACCTTGAAATATTCACAAAAATATCGATCATTTTTAATATTCATATTTTACATATTGAGCCTAATAAAGTGGATCCTGCCGTGTACTCAGGAAATATACCAGTTCCCTCCGCTGGTTTCTTGATACGCCTTCCTGAAACGATGTCTCTTCGCCTAACAATAAAAAGCGGCGCATGAGAAGCTAATATTCAACTATAAGAAGTTTTATTATAATTAGTAAGACGAATAAATATTATCATGGTTTGAACATATGTTTAGAATTTCCACAATTCTCAAAAGATCATGTAAATAAAAAAAAACAGTGGGTAAACAGTTCGTTTTCAATATAATTTAGTCTCGAACTGTTCCAAATTTGACAAAAGGCTGATATGTCATGTTTTTCTTATGAATCCATTATGTTTATTACTAGAAATACCCATGTGCAGATGTTCTCTGTATGGGTAGTAAAAACGTTATCGACTTCTTTAGTAATTTGTGTCTCTCGACTCATATTTTTGAGGACCTCATAGTTCGATCTTATTATTCCCTTGATGGTCTTTCAATGCACGGATGATGTTGGAAAATAAAGAGATTGGGTCTAGAATCGAATCACAATTATTTCGGAGAGTGTAGAGAACCAATAAAATCAATCACATGCCAAACTACTACCCCTCTCGCCACGTTGCCATCACACACTACGACTCGTATTTTCAATATATTATAATTGATAATTATTATTTGATATTTGACAAATGACATTAGTTAGAACATTCACATGATTGATTCTTTCACAAACGGTAGAGAATATATTTCAAAATTTATTTAATGAAATTTCTTAATTGTAAAAATAAAATCAGTAGGTTCAAATATAAAATAATTTCCTAAAATCTTAGGTGACAATGTTTGCACACTAGCTCTATTTGTCACTTTTAATTAAAATGTCGAGATATAATATATATATATATATATATACTATTTGTATATTTGTCTATGTAAAATAGTTCTCCTCTCTTTTGATTGTTCAACCGAAGGCTCAAATATAGGTATTGTATAAACTATACCTTCAGTGTTACAATTACGAGACAATTTTTTCATTATTTCAACATCTATATAGTCTTCACTTGTATCATGACGTCCAAATTAATTTTAAAATTATCATGCCACTAAATTGATAGAAATATATCAGCCAAAAATGATTGTAAATTATTAATAAATAATAAAATAAAACCTTTATATTGAAATGAACATTGTTATTTAAGCATTATTTCACATTTCGAATGGTATGTGAGAGATTTTTCACATCAATATTATATATCGACTAAATTACATCCAAACCTTAGAGCGGTGAAACAAATTACAAGAACTGACTATTCATTAGATGTTCTTTAATAAAAATAAAATACTGGAAGAGGGCTAAGGTGCAGATAGCGGTGTGACAGTTTGGGTAGAGTTAGATTGTTGTGTTCTAGTTAAAAACCACACAAACGCAACCTAATTTAATTATGGTTTAAGTACTTAAGCCCATAATTTGCATAATTGTCGGTTACACCTGATTAGGCGCTCAATTTGGGCTATTGATGATTATTTACATACAACAAGACGATACACGTTGCCGCAATATGATAATTGTTTTGCTTTATAGAATATTGTAGCGTTCACATGGATTTACATAACATTGTTTCATGATTCCTATATAATGTTATAAAATAGAATAATTTTAATAAATACTTTAAAATTATTTTAAAATTGGATTTATTGATATAGTTTCAGTATAGAAAGCTAAAAACGAACATTTATATTATCATTTTTGTTATCATTAGTATGAATTAATTGTTTGATTTAGATAATTCAACACACACACATTTAAAAGTGTTAAAATATAAGAAAAATAGAAAAATGAGAAATATGAAGTAAATAATATATGAAGAAATAATGAAGAATATATGAAGTAAATAATATAAAATTTCAAATATAATATATTTGTTTAATAATGATAAAGGCATATAACAAGGTTCACGCAGAAGCTTCGGCAGTTACGCGTCATATATGCGGAACATAAAGAGAAAAAAGGGAAGAAAGCGGTAAAGATTGAGTAGAAAAAAGATAAAGACAGAACTATGATGATATATATTCAATCAAAAAAAGGGTGAAGAAACTTAAGATTTTAAAAAATAAAATATTTTGCATTTTTAACTTTGTTATATAAATTTTAGAGATTATAGATAACTGCAATACATTAAAATGGAACCCCTAATGGTTCAACTGTGAATGGAAAGAGATTGGTACCAGGCCGGGTCTTGTCAAAGGTTTTCCTTGGCAATTGTTTTGACCCTCTGCTTTACGAAAATACTAATATCTTAGATGTTGTATGTAGTCAAATGAAAAAGAAAGGATATTGAAAAAAAAAATGAATCTTTATTTTTAGATGTATTTTGTGTTTTTCTGATGTGTAACCACTGTTTAAACTGGAGAACGCCCTTGCAACCTTAGAACAATTTTTAACGCCTTGCCAAATGCTTTATTTACTTCTCCTGACGAAGGCAAAATATTTTTGTCGAAACGTTGAGAAAATAAAAAACTCTAGCAGGCCGTAGTGTCTATTTTACTTATAAAAATGTTTAAACTGTGTTGTTCTTTGACTCTGTTTTGGTATGATATATTGATGTGTGAAGTGTTAGTAATTTGTCTTATGTCTTTGTAAATCAAATTTTTTTCTCTTGATTAGAGACAAAGAAAGTTTGTCAATTAGTTGATACGATAATACGATGTTTCATTGTTATGTTGCACAATAGCGGAGTACGATATTTATGTGTAATAACAGAACCTCACCCTTTCAATAAATACATTAAAAACATGCAACAAATTAATCTTTTAATGCACTCTTAAAAGATAAAGGGTTTAATGAAAACAATAAAAAGAAGAGTCACCTTGTTTGCAAAAATATATTTTATCATATATTTGTTTGTACAAGAAATATATTCATAATAAATAGTAAACTTCATAATGTTGCGTAGTAAAATTTTTAATTCAAAATCCATAAACAATAAGATTTTGTCATTAGCACTTCAAGGGAAATTATCTCATGTTTTCTATGCGTGTTATTGGTAAAAATGAAATTTTAATAGAAAATAACCTCATAATGGGGCATAAGGTTATTTAACTTTTTATATGGAAGGCTTTGTTTTTAGAGATTTTTAACAAGGCAGCATAGCTCAAAGGAATTATAATGATCATAAGAGGATATTTATTTTTTCTCTCTCGCTTTATGTTTTAAAGACATATTACAGAGAAATATGGTTAGAATATTCAATTGTAAAATATCGTTTTAGCCGTCTTAATGAAATATAATCCAAATAATGTGATATATTTCGTTTATCGATTTCAAATAGGATAATTAAAATTATATCCATATATAATACTCCTGAAGAGAAATTTGCATTCATAACATATAACTATTTTCCAGGAAATATGTAAATATCATGGAAGAATGATTAGAATATTGTATAGATGAATATTGAAGAGATGGCAAGAATATTCAAAATAAAATAATCCATTTATATACAAAAAAACACATTTAAATATTAATAATAAATATTTGAAAGGTAAAAAATTCATAATTGGCTGTTATTCATCAAAAAAATGTAGTTTAACGATTATAAATTAAAATATTTACCGCTTTTTTTTTAGAGCGTTCTAGAGATTAAACTGGTGAAACCGCTAAAAAGGTTTGCTAAAGAGACGGTTTGATGACATCCTAAGAGAAATATTTCTCACTAGTACTATGAAAATAATTTCAATTGAAAAATGCAAATGTTGTAAATGTATTTTAAATTACAGAAGATTTTAAATTTATTTTAGATATGAAATCTATTATATATAGATTAGAACAATATATAAATCACGATATTTTTCCTTTAACAAATTACATCTTTAATATCATTATATGAGTTATTTTTACAATAGAGAATAAGGGCAGTAGAAAGCGTTTTATTGGTGAAAATACCACATGTTACATATACAGAGGGTGTTCACACTTATAGGAAACAAGTTTTATTATAAAATATTAAAATTTAACACCATATTTGAAAATTTTCAAATGTTCTATTTGAAAGCCTTTTTGTTAATTTACAGAACGGCACCTGATTTTCCACGATAGCAGACACTTTCTGATCATGGTCATACTCAAAGGATCCCATTCTTCCTTTACTACTTTGCAGAGACCTTCAATTGTCCTAGGGTGTCTCTTTCCAAGTGCTCTTTTAAGGCATCCAAAAATGCAAAAATCCATCGGGGCTAAATCAGGAGATTTTACAGGGGTTCTGTTCTTTGGAATAGTGTTGATTCCTGTTTTTTGCCTTAGATCTTCCAAATAAGTTTGGGTTGAAGATGAGGTATGACTTGTGGCGTTATCATGGTGAAACCAGACTTTGTTGCTCTGTTTTCCATAGATAGAGGGAATATCATTTGAAAATATAGGTTCTAAAATAGTACTCCGAGTTTATTTTGGCATTTCTTTCAACCTTTCTAATTTTTAGTTTTCCTTCATATGATATACCGCATGCCACCATAAATTCTTTGTGGTAACTTTCGGCACATTCCTTCAACCAAATTGGCCTAGATTTTTCCACCCTTTTTTTGATAGTATATAGCTCTTTTTCTGTCGCAATCGGTTAAATATACCCATGCTTCGTCATATGTAACAATAAATTTCCATCTATCAGCAGCCAAGAAATTTTCATAAAAATATCTGCTGATAGTGTGTCGCTGAAGAATATGGCTCTGAAACAATTTGTGAACCGCATGTTTTTTTGTAGCTTTTAGACCTGAATCTCTTTTTATTATTTTATTTATTGTTGACACTGATGTTCCTATTAATTTGGCTATATCTCTTTGTGGCATAGGATTTTCTTTTGTAATATATTTTTTCACTTTTTTGACAGTTGCAGGAGTTCTCACAGATATAGGGTGATAATCTTTTGTCCATTTCTCCGTAGGTGCTTTGAATAAAAACTTGATATTTTTGTCGTAAATAATATTATAAATACCTTATTTATAAATGTTGATATCATCTTGTTTGCATATTTTAATTATGTCCAAATTGGTAAGATTAGCTCTGGAAAGTCCTAAAATATAACCTCTTATGAAATTATTGTATTTGAAGGGCATTTTTTTTCTAAAAATGTATTGCGTGTTAGAATTAGCTTAAGCCTTTTCGAATTCCACGTTGTTGATTTTTTAAAATAAAGTAATAGTTCCTTTTTTACACCGGGCGCTCGTTTCCTATAAGTGTGAACACCCTCTGTAGTACCATTTAAAGAATTTTATATTGTTAACTAAACGGATAAATAGTGTATTCACATAAATTTTCTGATTATAATTTGTATTCATGTAATTTATGTACATAAAAATCCCCAATTTTACTACAAGTCAAATTATAACCAGAATAATTATTAGGATACGCTAATTATCCGTACAGTTAACAATATAAAGTCAAGGAGAAAGAGTAAATTAGGGTGAGCGTTTTAAAATGCGGCAGAAGATTGGGTTGGAAGCAGGCGCGGTAATAACAACGCCGATACGACCGAACGACCGACCGCCTGCATATAAGATGGGGCTAATTATAGGGAAGGACAAAATACATTTGGAACACGCTCCCTTACGTGACGTATTTTCCACCTTTTCTGGATAAAACAATTTCCCCAATCGAAAGAATATTAACATGCAAGAAAAATGTTCCCAGTCAAAAAGCGAATGTTTTCTTGGTGTATTTAAAATGTTCCCTTCTACCAAATGATTTCATTTCTCTCTCTTCAATACTTGAACCATATTTCTCAATATTTTATTTTACTTTATAATACATTATTAATCATTTCTTTATTTTTATGTTTACATTAATCCTATATTCTAATAAATGATTATAGGTGGAAAAATAAATTAATATAAAATATCACAATAAATATATGGAGCCAAAATCACACTTATACATATGTGGGTCAAAATAACTATTTAATATTTTCTACATCTACCATGGAAGGTAAGCTCTGAAAAACTCTATTATATCACAGAGTTAAGGCACATTTTTAAAATTCGAATGACCACTAAATTAATAGAAACGTTTGAATTAATATTTCGTTTACTTCAAAATCACCGATTAGTAAGAAAATCGAATAAATAATATAAAATGGTAGAATCACTAATAATGTAGACCTATGTAAACTGCAGAAGTACCATTTTAAAAATAGCGCTGTAAAACGATTAAATCTAAATGCTTTTTTAAAATATTGTTTTATAGTTTCACATAAATTATTAAAGTTTTCGTTTGTAAATATAGAAAATGTCATAATATTCAAAATCAATAAAACCTATTAGCCAAGTAAACATAATAAAATATTTTATAGTTTTATATTATATTGATTGGCTAACAAGTAAAGTTGCCGAAATTATATAAATTATAAAATATCTATGTATTTCTTTTGTACGGGTTGGGATTTGTGTTTGATATAGGCAAACATTCATTTTGTGCAAACTTCAATAATCTAAAGTTGATAGAAATGTACACATATATTAACATATTTATTTGCCATTCTTATATTGGTATTTGTTCTAATTTGCCCAAGGTGGTGTTATCGCATATTCATCGAAATCAATTAGTGAGATCTCCCTAGCGGATGTCGAACATTGACTTATGTTATAACAATTGTTGAAGAGATGTAAAAGCTATTGTGCGCAGCATAGGGTCAACTCCCAATTTTACGGCAGCGGATTTACTGCGTTACGGATATACGGGGTAACTTTAGTTTAAAATGAGCCATTTTGGAAATACGGAACCAAAATGTTACCATCAATCATCCTTTGAGTATTGGTTCCATTAAGTGGCCAACCCGCGTTTTACAAGCACCGTAGGTATCAATAACTTTCTAGTAATATATAAATTAACCTACAAAAACAAAAACTTCTTAATAATAAAGATAAAGTAAAACTTATGAAAAAAGTAATAAAGGTTTGAATATTAAACAATTCCTAATCATCAGAAAAATAAGACACTTCTGCCAAAGACTCTTCGTGAAAAATGAAAACTTTGACATTTGATCCTTTATAGAGCACGAGCAATCTTCCAATGAATTTAAAACGTGATTCGCTGATAGAATAACGTTCGTTTTGTATATGGTAAAAATTGATTGGCTTAGATTGCCTAATCATTCTTGACAGGTAGAAATTTAAGTAAATGTAATGGTCTTTAAAGTACATTTAAACTTGTTCTGGGGGCATTGTTTTATTCTATTTATTGAATACTTAAAACAAATAATTTATAGAATTTCCGATGGTATTCGATAAACAGTTAACCGTGGTTGTCTCCTTCACCCCAATACATCAGGGTAAACTCTCTCTCTCTATAGATATATTCATATACAATATCTATCTTGTTGGTATAAGATGGCGAGACAAGAGACATTTTATAAATAGGTAAGAGCTCAATCCCATGTTTTAAGTTTCATAAAGACTAGCTAGCTCTTTTATAAATTCATTTTGATCCCATTTTAAAAGGGTTGGAAAGAGTAAACCTATTTATTTTGAGCGTATTTTCCTCTGAAATATTAAAACTGGACAAGAGAGTGTACTTTAGTTATTTGAATTTATGTTGAAAATATTTTGGGGAGGGGAGTTAGATGTTTTATTATACTTTATAAATAGGAAAATTACTTCTAGAATGTTTCTTATATATGACGTTGTATAATGATAGTATAATGAAAATTAAAGTATATATATTTTCATATATATCCTAAATATATTTATATATTATTATATTGAGAAAAAAAGGGATATACTGACCAGGAGAACATGTGCTTTACAGAAGGCAGAGCGCCATGTAAAGCATATGTGTTCCTGGTCAGGATATGCCATTTTTATTTTAAATTCAACACCTGACCTTTTTATATAATATTTTTTTCTATCATATTATTTTCATATTATTATATGTATTAAAGAGAGAAACAAAATCGGGTTGGTAATAAATGGATTCAAGTTTCTGATGGGCTAACCGTATATAATGGAATAATTAGAAGGCTGATTTTTTCTTCGGAATTTGCCGCGATTAGAAGGTCGTTCCTAGGGAGTTAGCCAATAATAACTAGGCGCCCTTCAAATATTTTATCATCTCGTAGTAAAGATTTTATATTTTCAAATAAATTCAAAATGGCCTATTTACTATTATATACGTTTGAAACGATTATGATGTCACAGTTTTATCCGCCAGTCTCGATTCCTCTCAGACGCCGTTGCCGTCGGTTATCTCAGTCGACGATCGCTATGGGTTAGGTGCCATGTCTACTATGATTGGTCGGCGGTACGTATACGCGAGCTCGATGGACTGGTGTTGTAAACCAGGAATGATTACGTTAAAGGGAATTTTACAAAAGTGTGTTCATCATAATTCAAAGTTGAATTGAAACATATATTTAATATAATCTATAGCCAAGTTATACTGAGATATAATTTACTGCTATCCCTTTGAAGGGATATAAGCAACATAAGTGCTTTGATTAAACTATAAAAGAATTATATTTCGCATATGCGACGGATTAATGCTCTTAGTATGTAATATTCTTGTATCAATACCTTCTTTAACAGTACAACTTTTAATATGCTTAAATACTTACTCTGCTGTATTTTATTGTAATTTTCTGGCGCATATCATTTAATATATTTATCAACTTATTTCCTCTAACATTACTACATCAATATTAAAACGCTTAATTTTTAAAAAATGAACTGAATACATTACATTAGGAAATTATGGTATTGGTGATGGTAATTACATCAAGGAATTGTTAATAAATCGCATTTATTATAATTTGATTAAATGGGGTTAAAACAACCGAACTATTTTAATAATAAATTTATAATTAAAAAATAAATTTGATATTAATAACTCAAAATATTTAGTTCAGTGAAAACCTAAACAAAATTCTATATATTGAAATATTTCGGTAAACTTCCGATACACAATAAGAATTGGATATAGGTATTTTATTTGATTGGTATATAGAACAAAATGTCTAATTAATGTAAACATTTATGATCCTTTAAATACCTCTCACATAAGCTAACATAGCCAGATAGGTCTGCGGTGTTCTCGTAGCCCGACGTAATCATCCGCGACCTAACACCAATTAATCCGCTCCAACTAGACAGCGCTCGTATTGTTCCGATTTACTCAACTGGTAGCGATGCTTGTTCATTTTATCATTGCGTTATTATAGATTAAACAACAACGAGGTGTGGTTATGATATAACATACAGAAATCCCTTTCATTATTTTATCTATAACAATATAGTCATATGAAGGTATTCATAAATGCATAAGAATTGTAATAATACTTTATCCTTATATTGTTCCTATTTACTTCACTGCTAGTGATTCTTCTTTATTGTGATTCTCACATTCATCAATGTTGGCATACAATAACAAATAACAAGGATAAACGATTATTTGATAATTAATATTAAATATATATGGGTATATCTATAAATATTTATGCAGTAATAATAATTATTATGTAGAAATACCATCTTATTTCATATATTATTTTGCTAGTGATTCTTTTTTATTGTGTCACACACACATGCTCTTACAACATAATATACATAGTTATATACCTATCAAATAATTCTATCAAATATATACGGATATGATTACTTATATATTTCGGGTCAATGGATTTATATGCGCAGTTATATATATATATATAATAGATAGTACTAGATTTATTCAAAATAAGAATTTTATTTTTAAAATATATATATTATTATAACAACAGATTTTTAATTCTAATATTCTGTTGCTTTATGTAAGTAATTTCGAAAAGGTCTGTTAAAAAACAATGCATTTAAACCTGATGTTTGTCTTTCCTAATTTTTTACATACGTGACAATTCAATTATAGATGAACGATAGAGTCCGTTACAAAGGGATGTTGAAGGTTTTTATTGATAAAACCTAATGAAATGTAAAAACAGAAATATCTTTGAAAATCGAGGCTAATTTTTCACGCTACATTTTAAATATATTTCTCTTTTACCCATCAGATATTTCAATAATAAAATTATAATAAAGTGCATGAATCATCAGTGATGAATTCTTCTAGAAGTTTTACCAATTTATTTTACCATTACAACATACCGTCTGTAGAGAAACAAGTAGTTTACGCTATAAAATGTAGTTTCAAATATTTGACTTGATTTTCATCAGAATATTTCCCTCTATTCCCTACCATAAATAGTATTTTAAGTACATATATATCGCCCATACCGAATGCTAATAAAGTAGAATCTTACACATAGAATATAAATAACAAAAAATATATGAAGAAAGAGTTATATTACAAACTAAAAAAAAAAAATCAATATGAATAAAGTAACTTCAAAACCACTTATATTTATTTTTTATATTTAGGAGAGGTGTAAAAAGAGACGGTGTTGTAAGTTCTGCCATTAGCGACAATTCTTTCCAAAGCGGTAGCAGCAGTCTGATTGTTTGTTTAAGTAATTGTCCATTTAATGGAATTCTATCACCACTCTCCATTACCTTAATCGGGGAAAAGTGCAAATGCGCCACAGATACGTCGATTGCGCCCAGGAGAATATTCAATTTTATTTTAAGCTCCTTTGGTGACTTCGTGACTTTCTTTCTAATGCCCGGCTTTCCCCAGGTAGATCGGCGACCTTCTCAATTATTCTGTTCTCCTTCCTTCTATATAGATTATATGCTCTCTCTACTTCTCTATTACATGTGATGAACGATAAAATGGCTCTTTTGGAAACACGGATACATCCTCATTTTATCGATATTTGAATATAGGATTCCTACCTACTTCAATCATGAATTAAAGCTATAAAATATTTTTTCGCAATGAGACCCCCACAGGCTCTCTCTCATATCAAGAATATATTGACTATTTATTAACTAGGACTGTGTTTCCATGTATACATACATCAGTACAAGTTAGAAAATGATAGATATCCCTATGCCTGTGTAGAAAAACGATTCTTACTTAAATGCTTTCATTTTCAGTTTCAAAATAGATATTCGCGCTCGTTGTGTGAAATAATTCTATATGATTTTAGCACCTTCAATAATTATACTTCAAATCAATAATTAAAACTATTTTTTAAAATTGAGAACAGCTGGGGGGCTGCATTCTTATTACGGTGTTATAAATATTCTTAGAGCCTTGTATAGAAAAGAAATGCTCATAGATTATTTTCATTTTTCACGTAGAATTCCAACAAAGTGATATAGCATTATAATATATTATCAGAATCATTAAATATATAATAAAAATTAGATTTAACAGGCGAATCATATGTGAGAAGATTCAAAACTAAGTTTGTGGTGTTGTCCCTATATTCAATTCATAACAGTAGGAAAATGCATTAAATTGATAATTAATTAGCCGTTAAATAGTTGAAACTTTTTACAGATACATATATGTAATATATACACACATATATACATATATGTCCAAACGAGATTCTAAATCCTGTCACTGTTGGTCTACGCGTAGTATGACATTTATATTTAATGGTAATATTAATGCGAGTTATATATTTATTGCTTAATTAAGATAGATTTTGAATAATATCTATTTCTAAAATTAACATTGATTAGCAAATATGACAATTTATGGTAGATAATACGTGAAAATGCCAAATCAAAAAAGAAATTAGAAAACAGAAAAAAGAAGAGTGAAAGGAACTTTCAATTGACATAGTAGTTCTAAGTACTATAATAACGATATATTATATAATATATACCAAAAGAGAGAGGAACCCTTCTTTTTGATTATGCATTAAAACAATGCATTTATTTTATCACTCCAATATAAAAGGTAAAAGAGATGATAGCGAATGAGCCACGATACCAGTTTTTGTAAATTCAGACAAAGCCAAACTATTTACCATGTTTTCGACAAAAACAAAAACTTTATATCTCTGCCATTGCTTTACCATCTCTGCAAACCGACAGTATCGGGTCGGTAACAAATCCGGAATAATCGCCTTCACCATGTTATCTGAAGACCCATGTTGCGGGATCTCGTTATTCTAGGGCAGCTTTGATAGCATCTCAATACTCTTTGATATTTTCTAAACCTCTCTCAGCTGGCGTTGTGGTTTTTGCCACATAAGCAATTTAATAGATATGGGCAATAGTTGGTCTCCACAATATATTTGCGTCTATTTGAAGGTAAAACGTGTCTTCTTTATTTCAAAATTGATATTCTCCTGTCAAAGTTTCTATTTATAAGAATTTGAAGAAAAAAATCTTTATTGCAATCAATATTTTGTATGAATAATATTTTCTTCTAAAATTGCGAAGAGTTTAAATTGGAGAAAAATATACTCAAGATGAGTAACAGACACTTTAATGAAAGTTTGCTTAATATAATATATTAATAAATAGTGTCAAATACTGAGAAAGTATATTTTCATACACCATGTTCTAAATTTAAATTATCTTCTACTAGTATGGGGGGGAGGGGGCTAAAATAAATAGAGAGTATATTAAATTTAATACAATCGAAAAGCCTTTATCTATTATCATAAACTAAAAAAGAGACCATTTCCTCTATTCATTCTTTAACTTTTGACAAACATGAGAAATTATGAAATGTTAGAATTCATTTTTTAACTTCACTAGAACGATCAAAATATCATGTTATGTATATATATTTTATAGGAAGATTTTAAATTGCTTTTCTTGTGCTCTATACTTCTTTATTTATAACGAGTGAAGACCTTAAGACGCGAGTGTTTCTTTTCACAGATAAATCAAACTTCTACTGTCCTTACTGATATGAAAAATTATTGGGATGGCTTGGCTCATCATTGGAGAACCCTCTCAACGGTTTCGCTAATTTAATCGCAGTAAGAACAGTAGAAGTTTGATTTATAGTGAAAAGAAACATTCGTGTCTTAATGTCTTCACTCGTTATATATAGATGGCGCGTTATTGCTTTGTATTAACTTCTTTATATATTTCATTCTTGGGCTCAGCTACGCGCTGTTTATATATATATATATATATATATATATATATATGTTATAAATACAAATCAATAGGAGATTTCTGTTGATTTTTGGGATTGTTGAGATTAATGCTATGGGTATGCAGTTATTTGCTGGTTCTTTTTAGTACTAAATGGTATTATTGATGCAGTCGTGGCTAGAATCTTTAAAAAGTAAAATAATTTTGATATGAGATTGTTTTAATTGAGCTTTAGGATTATATAATAAACATAATTTGGTAAAAGCACTGCCTGGCTTAAGGCGAGTAGAATAAGGAAAACAAAAGATTATTTACATAATGTACAAAGGTTTTAGCCGGCCAACGGGGAACAACAACAATGAGTATTTATAGAGAAAGCGTGACCTCTGGCGGTCGATTTAAACAGAGTATTTGTATCTATGAAATATATAATTTTTTAAATAAAATATTTTAATATAACATTTTAAATAATACTTTTATATAACATTTTTAAATAAAATATTTCAATATAACATATACATGAAAAAATAGTACTAATGTAATATTGTACTGGGATAAGGTGCATAGATTAAGAAAAAGGCATCTCCTTATCGTGCAACTGAAAGTTGCTGATGGCTTGCGCCATCTATCGGAATAAATATTTGGCCAATTCTGGAATAATTAAAAATCAACGATAATAGTTGATATTTATACCGATAGATGGCGCAAGCCATCAGCAACTTTCAGTTGCAGGATAAGGAGATGCCTTTTTCTTAATATATATATATATATATGTGTTATTTAAAGAAATGAAGATTTTCCTGCTGATTTTTGAATACTTTTTTATAGACTTATTAGCTGTTGCTTGATTTTGGTATCCAGGAGTATATTACGATATTGTTCTGCAATCGTGGGAATAATAAAATAGTTTTGATCAGAGATTTCTTTATTTGAGCTAAGGAATATATATATAAAAACATAATTTGGTAAAAGTACTGCCTGGCTTAAGGCGTAAGAATAAAAAATGAAAAACTTATCTACATAATGTACAAATGATTTGAGCCGAGCAGCGGGAAACAACAACAACGGGTTATATAAAGGGAAAAGCGCGACCTCTGGCGGTCGATTTAACAGAGTATTTAAATCGATAATATATAATTTTAAATAAAATAAATTTTTAATATAACATATATATATCTCAAACCTTATTTGGTATTAAATATAATATGAATAAAATCAAAATAAATTTTAAAAGAAACAATTAAGATATGTGAAGTAATGCGTGTGTCTAAAAGTAATCTATATAAGAGAGGGCAGAATGGTACCGAACAAATCCAGTTCTGGAGCTAATTGAGCTCAGTGGGTGGGGCGAGGATTTGGAATGGCACCAGGTCACAATTTTCCAATCTATCTCGTCCGAGCTTTTGAATATGTTACGTTCTACCATTGGCATGCCGTTTTCTTACCTCCTTGCTGATCTTACATCAATTTCTTTCTTTTAATCTTTTGTCCCAGACGCTCTATTTTCATGTAAATCTGCTGATCGATATATTTGTTTGTTAATTTGGATTATCCTACATTGAAGATGATATTTTCACATTAAAATTTGATGTTATAGCTTCAAATCTACAATATTTATTGAGAGCTTTTGAAAGATAAACGATCCGGTAATAAATCAGTCGTTTGTTCCTAGAATTAAAGAAAAAGGCTTTCTCTCAAAATTTTAATATTTTAAAAATAAACCATTTTATCTCCTTAGTATATTCAACAATAAATAATTGTTACAAATATCTACGGATCAGTTTTAAAATTATATTATAGAGAGCTTTTAAATTTTCCTTTGATTGAAGTTCTGAAAAAATAGATGTGTCAATGGGGTAGGGAAATATATAAGTTGAAAATAAGTAGCTAAAATACTAAGAAAAATAATACAAAAAAAATAATGATAAAAATAATTCTATCAAAATATAGTTCTATTTCCCATTCTCAGATAATTTAACTTGATATATCAAAACTCTTTCTCTTCAAAAATTACTATATAATATTTTGAAAAGATTCGGTATAACGCACCGTTAAATCAAAATATAGATATCAAGAAAAAGGGTTTTTTATTCTGAATATATTCAATTTATATGTTTGAACCTTTATACGCAAAAAGGTGTTTTGGCGTAAAAATGTACATTAATATATTAGATAAAAAAAAGACATATATTAGATTGAATATATTGGATATGCCTTTTTATTAAATAATGATTTAAATATGGATTGCTCTATTTTCAGAACATTAATATATGTTGTTCTATGTAGAAGGCAAGTTGACAGGTAATGTGCATGTGCTGAAAGAAGTTTGTCAACGTCATAGTAAGAAACAGAGTCCTTTGTCTGGAGCGGAAGCTGTCGCTAATGTAATCTTTTCACTTCCTGTAGACTCATTCTTTATATATGAAAATCTTATTCGAGATGAGTATGCGAGCTTTCATAATATATGCAGGCAACGTACTTATCATATAGTTAGTAATAATAGCGTGTTTCTCTCTTTCTTAATTAAATCGGATAACTTTCAGTTCTATCATATATATAAACAATTTATCAAAGATATATATCGTATTAATATTTTGAAAATATATTGGATCAAAATATCATTTATTTTACCAATATTTCAGTTGGCTGAACGGTTGTTGACATACATTAATATGTTATAATACCTTGATTAAGGTTGGCGCTCAGCCAACTGAAATATCGGTAAAATAAATGAGATTTTGATCCAATATATGCCATTTTATTTAAATATCCTATAATATATTGAACATTTCATCTACATTTAGTAATTAAAGATACACATAAAAAGGAAATCAAATCTCTACTTTCCTAAATATTTGAAAATCTAAAAATGTGAATTTGGAAAAATATGGCTACATCAACCAATAATTTATTTAATTCTCGACCTTTAAGTGACTCGCTGTCACTTTCCTCAGGGGAATGATTATTTTGAATTCTATTTCTCTTCTCTGAAACAGGATTTAAAATAATCATTCCCCTGAGGAGAGTGACAGCGAGTCACTGAAACGTCGAGAATTAAGTAAATTATTGGTTGATGTAGTTATACTTTTCTAAATTCATATTTTTATATTGGTTTTATTATTATATATATATATTATATAAAATAATTGAGATTTCTTGTAGATGTTGGTTATCTTGAAGGATTATGGTAATGCAGTCGTGGCAAGATTCATTAAAGAATAATAAAATAGTTTTGATCAGAGATTTCTTCATTGAACTAAAGGAATATATATAAAAAAACATGGTTTGATAAAAGTACTGCCTGGCTTAAGGCCTAAGAATAAAAAATCGAATACTTATTTACATAATGTACAAAGGTTTTGAGCCGGCCAGCGAGAAATAACAACAATGAGTTTTTATAGGGTAAGCGTGACCTATGGCGGTCGATTCAAACAGAGTATTTGAATCTATGAAATTATAATTTTAAATAAAATATTATTTTAATATAACATATATATATATTATATAATCTAATATTATGAAATCTAAAAACTCAAATATTTTTCCAAATTTTAAATAATATATATTTTTATTCATTGACAATTCTACTTTTGTTATCCCGTTTTTAGAATGACTTTCAGTTTTGTTGTAAATATGCGTAGTTAACATATCTATCTTTTTTGAATCATTAATATAGGATTGACCTTTTAAATTCTATATAATGTGAAAATAACTAATGTGTAATATTTCCTCAAGTAATTGAAAATAAAAGCTACTTGATAGTAAATAATAATTTTTTTTCACGATTGCACCTTCAACCCTTTATTTTATCGATCCTTTGCCTTATCTATAATTTATCTAACAACAAACAAATTATTCATAATATATATATATATATATTTGAATTAAAAAGCCATTTATTGGATCAAAATATCATTTATTTTACCAATATTTTAATTGGCTAAACGCCAACCTTTATCAAGGTATTATAACATAGTAATGTGTGTCAACAAAATACTCTTTGTTATTTGGAGTTTGTTGCTGACACACATTAATATGTTATAATATCTTGATGAAGGTTGGCGTTCAGCCAACTAAACTATTGGTGAAATAAATGATATTTTGATCCAATATAAACCTTTTTAATTAAAGGTTTATTTATGGATTGCTCTATTTTCAAATATATATATATTAAGAATGACATTTTATTTTTTCTTTCGTTTTTTAATATATATATATATAATTTTATTATTGTTTTATGTAGCTATATATATATATATTTTTCCAAACTTACTTTCAATTAACAAATGATATTCAAAAATCAGGGTTCGTTCGGTTCTTTGAAACACCCGTGTTTCTAAATATAACATCACCAACCACACGTGTGGAAATTATTTATCTGAGAGAGGTATGCATCTTCGTAAATGAATTATTTAAACGCTTTTGCATTACTAGGTCAAGTTACTCTAATTATCGCGATTTTTCTTGGTTAAACCTTGTTATTAAGAAGGCTAATGTTAAAATATTACTTCATAAATATTTTATTTCAAACAACATTCTCTTACTAACATTTGAGTGAAAATAAGTTGTATTCTGCCTCAATTGTTTATTACAAATTTCATGGGCGTGGATGATCAGAGAAAAGTGTATTAACCAATAATAATCCATTTAACACGAATTAAAATTTCTTCACCTGCACAAAAAAATGAATTTCTATTTCCATTTAAAAACAGAAAGTATTAATAGGTGTAACGCCAATATAAATGAGATCAAGCAAATTTAGAGAATATAAAAGAGAAATCACTTTCTATATTAAATTTAATTCTTTATTGAAAATAGGTGATCGTATATTTTAACTATTATACTATATATTACACAAGACAGTAATATACCTTTTATATTATAGTACTATAGTAATATATATATAAGAATATACATATAAGAATTTACTGATATTATGCTGAGACCTTTTTATTTGAATGACGCTAAAAATATATTTTAAAATTCCATTTGCGGAAATGTTATATAAGTATTGAAAAACGCCGCAAAAGGTGTTTTGATTACTCTTATCTATAAAAAAGGGGGATCGGTTTTCGAGTTCTAGGATATTTTCGACTGACCAATCTTTCAATGTAGGAATCACAAGACAGCAGTTTATATTATATAATCTAAAATGCAAATATTTTATTTCTTTAAAACATGTATTTTATTTTCATCATTGACTGTTCTACATTTTTGACCATAGATTTAGAAGATAACACTTTTTGAATATTTGTTGTAAATATGTAATGTTAACCTACCTTTTTTTAAAATCACGATTATAGAATTAATTTTATAAATTCTATATTACTGTGACAAATAATATTATGTATAATTTGCTTCTCTCTCTCAAGTAATTGAAAATAAAAACTACTTGGAAGGTAAATAACTATCTTTCTTTTTTCACGACTACACCTTTAATTCTCCATCTTTTTCAACAACAAAACAAAATATTCCTAACATATATTTGTTATAAAAACAAATGAGATTTTCTGCTGATTTTGGAATTGTTGAGATTATGCTAAGGATTATGGTAATGGTGGTGCAGTCGTCGCAAAAATCTTGAAATAATGATAATAATAATAATGAAGATCAGAGATTTATTTATTTGTGCTGAGAAATATATAAAAGAACATAATTTGATAAAAGTAATGCCTGGCTTAAGGCGAGTAGAATAAGGAAAACAAAATATTATTTACATAATGCACAAAAGTTTTGAGCCGGCCATTGGGATAAAACAACAACGAGTTTTTATAGGGGAAGGGTGACCTCTGGCTGTCGATTTAGCAGAGTATTTGAATCTATGGAAATTATAATTTAAAATAAAATAATATTTTTATATAACATATATAGTATAAGATTGTTGGGTAGGATAGTATTAATCTAACAAAATGGCACTTCTCTTTTTCAAAATATATTAAAACAATGAACTTGGTTTATCAACCCCATATTGAACGTAAAGGTGGTGATAAATAATAAGCCACAACACTAGGTTTGGAAAATTCAGACAAAGAGCCAACCTATATAACATGGGTTCGGGCTATGGCCCTCATCAGTACAGAGAAAGCATCGATTTGATAACATCCTACAAGAAGACTTATGAAATATGTGGATATAGCCAAAAATATGTTCGAGGTGGTGAATTAGCAGTGCCGATTTCAGTCTGAAATACAACATAAAAATGCGGGAGGGTTATATTATTGTATCAAAAGTTGCACATATCCTTTTAAAATTGCATTCGTATAATACACTTTTAAAAGAACAGAGCCAAAAATATATGTATATATACAAAATACAGTTTTTTAATTTAAATTATATTTTATTTAAATAAAAAGGCATATATTGATCAAAATATCAGTTATTTTACCAATATTCAGTTGGCTGAACGCCAACCTTTATCAAGGTATTATAACATCTTAAGACACACATTAATATGTTATAATATCTTGATAAAGGTTGGCGTTCAGCCAACTGAAATTGGTAAAATAAATGATATTTTGATTCAATACATGTCTTTTTATTTGAAGATTTATTTATGAATTGTTCTATTTTCAAAACTTATATTCTCAGAAATATTTTAAAGCTCATAATTTCGATTATTTCTTATATAAGTATGTGATTTTGATATATTGATGATCCTCCTTATTTTTTCGTCATATGCAGTTGAACATAACAATATACCTTGTGTTTCTGTGCTTATATAATTATGTTTAAATTCATTTGATATATATGAGAAATCAAAATGATATCCTGATCAATAATTGTAACATATAATATAAAAATAATATTGTGTTTTTTATAGATATAATCTGTTACATCGTTTGCTTCACATTAAAAGATAGGCCCGTAAAATAGACGGTGTGACTCTGCCCCATCTTTTATCTTCCCATATAAATTTTAATCATTTTTATAACATTAAAATGTTTAAATATTCATAAGATATATACATATGCGCATTTTCAGAATAAAAGGATTGTCCAAAGCTATTTCAAATTTTCACTTAAATATGAGTAGAATATTTCGAATTTAACGATATAATGTGATATATGCGACGATATTAATAAATATATTGTAAATCAGTTTTGCTGGTGTAGGTTATAAAAGTGCTAAAGGATCATTGTTCTCTTTGAAAAAGAAAATAATTTCGTATTTTATTGACAACCTTTGTACACAGCAAACATGTAGAGATAATTGAATTTCCCAAATTATCAGTTTAAATATTATGTTGGATCTAAACATTCTAAATAATAATCTTTACATAGGAGGCAATACACATCCAACCTTTTTAAACAGGTATTTTACTGGGTCATTAGGAGCACCCCGTGAAGCAGTTAATTGAATTGGTTCCAGGAATTAGGCTGCACAACTCCCGGTGAATAGAGAAGGTAATTGCAACTGTTACAATAAAATTGATTCTTACCTTAATTAAACCCTTCCGTCAATAACACAAGAAATGTTTGGATTCGTGAGACTACGTCTCAATCACTTAATTAATATCGATTTTGTAAACATTATTTAACAAGTAACTTCTAATTAGTAGAGTTAAACTTAATCTAGTGTGTATTTTATATTGATATAAATCTTAACCAAATATAATTCCAATTATAACATTTTCTCTATGCTTTAAAATAAAGGATTAATTCAATATTGCTCTCAGATATACCGATAGTGAATTAGATTGTTCAAAAAAGAAAGATAAAGGCCTTATATTATAAAACGATATATTACGATCCTGTATTAATTGTTCCTCCTATTGTCAGGCTGAGATTGTTTTTACTCGTCCTTGTGAGGGAGACCTGAACATGCCTTCATGCAACCGGTTCCTAAAACGACCTTTCTTGACGGAAACTGGAAAAGAGATATTATAATAATTTTTCGGATTTATATTCACAAGAAAAATATTACAATTATATTTCCATATATCAGAAATAATTCAATATTACGTAGAAGTATTTTTTGATGCAAAAATGTGCAAAAAATATGATATAGCCATTTTTGCAAAAATACATATTTGGCATACTTATCTATATTTATTAATGCGTCGAGAAAAGATACGTTATAAAATATCAAAAACCTTTCAAAATAAGTTTCTTTATTTGAAATAAATAATATAAAAACATTATGTATATATATATATATTAAAAAACGAAATAAAAAAATAAAAGATAAAAAGATCAGGTGTTGAAATCAATATAAAAAATGGCATATCCTGACCAGGAGCACATGTGCTTTACAGAAGGCAGAGCGCCATCTGGTGGAACAGAAATCAACTAAACATTGATTTAGCCTGTTCCCTGATATTTGGCCAACCCAATTTCTTGATAAATCAAGAAAAGCCATCCACGAACGCGTTTCGCGCTTTTTGGCGCTCGTCAGCGTGGAGTAGGCTGAACCATTGAGACCAAAAAAGATTTTTTGATCCCAATGGCTTCCTGAAAAACCAAGAAATGGGTATTTAAGGCCAAACTTGCGTAAATACGCTTAGCACATTTCGTTTTTTAATGTGCTAAGCGTATTTACGCAAGTTTGGCCTTAAATACCCATTTCTTGGTTTTTCAGGAAGCCATTGGGATCAAAAAATCTTTTTTGGTCTCAATGGTTCAGCCTACTCCACGCTGACGAGCGCCAAAAAGCGCGAAAGGCGTTCGTGGATGGCTTTTCTTGATTTATCAAGAAATTGGGTTGACCAAATATCAGGGAACAGGCTAAATCAATGTTTAGTTGATTTCTGTTCCACCAGATGGCGCTCTGCCTTCTGTAAAGCACATGTGCTCCTGGTCAGGATATGCCATTTTTTATATATATATATATGTATATTAAAAATAAAGAGGGCATCTCCTGACCAGGAGCACATTTATTTTTAATATCAACACCGGACCCACTTATCTTTTATTTTTTTTCTATTGTTTTTTCATATATATATATAGACTTAGAGGCTAAAAGGGTTGATTTTAATTAAGAAACTTATTGCGAAAGGTTTTGATATTTTATATTAGTAAATCGCAATTTTATCCTTTATCTGAAAATATATGTTACAAAATATAAGTTACTTTTGGAAGAAGATATGAAAAGATCATCTTCGCCCAAATATTCTTTATATATTTTAAATAAAATTTTAAATAAGCATAAGGCTTTAGCACGCCATTTGTTTATAAGAGTTGAAACTATTTTGAGATTATTTTATATATAACCGTATAGTCAAATGTTTGCGGAATTTATAAGTGCTCTATCAAAGTATTTTTATAATATCTACTAACATCTCAAATATTTGTGCCTCGCATTCTTATAGGGATATATAAGCAGATCAGCCCAATACAATATTAAAACGGACTAGCAGATTAAACTGGCCAAACCGCTGGGAGGGTTTACCACTGATGAGCAGGCTCTACAAATAATGTTCCATGGCAGAAAAGAATAGTATGAAGTTAATCCTTTAATAAAATATATAATTTCAATTATTATAATTATATATATATACTAAACTAAATATATATAATATAATATTTCAAGAAAAATTATATCATAATGATATATATAATTTATTCATATTATACACAATTACCTAATTTCCATTTATTTGCCATAGCATATATTTAGTTATTCAAAAGTATCTTTACATATTTATAAAACCTGATCGTATTTTCAATTCTATATATAATTAGTGGTTTCTTCCACAGTAAAAAATTAGAAGTTCATACAATTATCTTGAACTTAATTAAATTATGTAAATTTAAAGTATGAGGCAATTTATTTTCTGAAGAGAAATATATATACATTTATAGATTCAACATTTAAAAAATGTATATTTAGTATAGTTAATTAGATGAGATAATTAAATATTTGTTATGATAATTTTAATATATAAGAGGTGTGTGTTGTATATAATTGCTTAACTCGACTAGAAAGGAAAGAGTTCGTAATGCTCTCTCAACCGCTCAATAGCTATGGCGCCTTTGGCAGAAGATAATTTTACATTATCTTCTGCCAAACATATATATAAATATATATATATTATTATATATATATTATTTCTTACAAATTTACAGTGGGCTAAGCCTTTCGTAGAGAAAACATAAAGACGCTTTCTAAAGCGAGAGAGAGAAAGTACTTTTACATAAATTAAAATAATATAATATTATTCTAAAATAAACGTTGAAAATATTTACAGAGATTTCGCTTTAATTTATAATATATAAATACTCCTGTATTTATCTCTATATATAATAAAACATAGACAATTATAGAAATAGGACTCATATAAGTCCTTTATGATTGAGACAGAGATTTTAAATCTAAGGATAAAAAGGACCTTGATATAATTAAAAGTGAAATGTTACTGATTGAAAACCAGTTTTTATATATAATAAAACATAATAATTAGACTATTTATAAATAAAATCATATCTCCAACAAAAATTTTAAAATACACAATAAAATTATTTCCTATCAAGTATAAATAATTAATACAAATATTTATCAGCAAATACGCCAATGTATGTCACAAGAGAATTATCCACAATTCTAACAAAACTAGATATATGCCCTGCCCCAGTATCAAATGAAAATATAGCAAATTAGATCATTCAAAAAAAGGACCCAATTTAAAAGGTTTAGAGAAAGATAAAATGAAAGCGTTGTCACAGACAATTTTATTCAAATTAGCTTATTTCTTCGCGGCAACAAAGGTTTTATTTGAGGCCAATTCGTATGGTTTCTTTGTGTTGGTTCACAAATTGAAAGACTCAAATCAAACAAAAATTATTTTTCAATAATTGTGTATATCTTTATATTTTCCATTATTTATGTAAAAATGAAAAAAAAAAAGACATAATGTTGATGAGAATTTTCTGAAGGAGAACGTTTGATTGTATAAATACTTTGAGATACAACTTGAAGATAAATTGGGATTATATATGCTAATTATCTTTCTTCTGTTTATATATATCATTTAATTCTTTAATTCTCTTTTATATTCTCTGTTCAATTATTTGTGGAGGGGATAATTTATTTCAAAATTCTATATTATCATAAAATATTTAAAAAAGATAATAGATTAAAATAACATTTATTTATATTTTATAAGCGTCATATAAATATTATTTATAGATTCTATTTTTTAAAATAGTTTCATTATTTGTTTATTTAAGTTTTTTAAACAAATAATATCTAATATTCTATAAATAATTTACCAATGGTAACATATTGCTATAAGTATTTTCAAATAGATATAAACTTTTATATATATAGAAAAACATTTAAGTATTTAATCTTTGAACAAATTAAGAATTCTTTTATATAGGAGCTTTAACTAACATTATTGATGCACTTGGAGTGGAATATTCAAATAAATGGAATATAAAGAAATGGCAAGGAAAATTTCTGAATTCGTCTCTTTCCTTCTTCTAAAATGTAATTTAAATAAGATGTGCATTTTCCCGCTGCGATTATTTCCTGCGGAATCGGTTAATACTTTTCGGAATCCGCAAAAATATGTCCTAGAATCTTTACTAAAACATATTTATAACTTCTCACATACCCCTATCTATGATTTTATTCGAGGTGTAAAAAGGATTTCTTTTGAAATACAGGAAATGTAAATAGATATAGAAGGGATATTGTGAAATAATACCAGTTTATGCTGTAATTTAACTAATATTATATCAAAATATTATTTTTAACGTTAGAATAGGTTGAAATTCTGATTAATATTTTTAATGATAACATATTTTCAATCACACCAATCCTATTTATATGTTTAATTAGAAGCATAAGATTTTTCTTCAATTTTATCTGAGTTTAGATAAGAGCCCAGGGTAACATCTCTTACAAACCATTTTACGGTTTTGATTTTGTATAATAGAGATTCTGATATTGATATAAGATACGTGTGTCTGTGATAATATATAGTTTTTCTAAAACATTTTAAACTTTATTTTTACCATTTTTAATAACATATATATGTTATATTAAGATATATATATATATATATATATATATATATATATATATATATATATATATATATATATATATATATATATATATTATTCAAAATGTTATATAAAGATATTATTCAAAATGTTATATTAAGATATTATTTGAAATGTTATATTAAAATATTTTATTTAAAATTATGTTATATTAAAGTATTATTTTATTTAAAAATATATTTCATAGATAAAAATATTCTGTTAAATCGGCCGCCAGAGGTCATGCTTCCCATATAAAATCTCATTGTTGTTCTTCCCCGTTGGGTCGGCCCAAAACTTTTGTACATTATGTAAATAAGCTTTTCTTTTTTTATTCTTACGCATAAAGCCAGGCAGTACTTTTGCCAAATTATATTTATTCTAAAGCTCAATTAAAACATTCTCTTATCAAAACTGTTTTTATTATTTTACTCTCAAGATTCTTGCCACGACTGCATAACCAATACCATATAGTACTAAGGAGAACCAGCAAATAACTCCATATATAATACTCACGATAATCAAAAATCAAGCAGATAATATATCTTTTTTTAATATAATATATATATATGTTATGAATATTTTGTTTTGTTGTTGAAAAAGATAGAGAATTGAAGGTGCAGTCGTGAAAATAGGAAATAAATTATTTACTTATCAAGAGTAGTTTTTTTTATTTTCAATTACTTAATGCAAATTATGCATATCAAATATTTATCACAATTATATAGAATTTATAAAATGAATCCTATATTAGTGAATTAAAAAATAATAGGTAGGTTAACTATACATATTTACAACAATATATATATATATATATATTCAAAGTGTTATATTCTAAAACTATGGTTAAAAATGTAGAACAGTAAATGAATGGAAATAAAATATATGTTTTTAAAAAATAGAAAATATGGATTTTATATTATATATATATACACTGGTCCGCAAAATTAAAGGAACAACACATGTTTAAGAAAAAGAAAAGTTATCTTAAGGGATATATATCAAGTTTTGGTATATTTAAAAGCTTCCATGAATTAAGAGAGTATGTAAAACAGAAAACAAATAAAGTTGTTCTCAATATGCAAAATACCACCGTCTACGTTGACTCCGCCTCCAGCACGTGCCTGAGTCTTTCTCAAAGCGTCCTAATTTTACGCTCCACTAGAATATTATTGAACCTTTTTGTTTTTTAAAGTTTTCATGGCTTATAGGCAACATTTATCACAAGAAAAAAATGGCAAACTATTGGAAGGATGGAAGCAGGCCAATCACAGGCAGAAGTAGCAAGATGGCTTGGAGTGACAAGAAACGTTGTCTCAAGGCTTTGGAAAAAAATTCAAACGACAGCTAATGTTGCCAGAACACCCGGACAAGGACGGCCAAGGGTCACAACGTTAAATCAAGACCGTTATTTGAGTCTCCTTGTGCGTCGCAATAGTAAAATGACAGCATCGCAACTACGAAGTGACCTCAATGCAGCTACAGGAGTCTTAGTATCAACTGATACAATACGCAAAAGGCTTCACAAGAAGGGCCTCTATGCTCGACGACCCATAATTTGTGTGCCATTGACACCACCTCAAAAGAGAGCAAGGAAACTTTGGTGCAGACAACATGTCGCCTTGAATCCAGATGATTGGAGGCGTGTAATGTTCACTGATGAGTCCAGATTTTCTCTAAACAGCTATTCTCGTCGTGTCTTTGTTCTGAGAGAGGTAGGAACCAGTAATAATCCCCGGAATATGGTTGAAATGGATCCCTACAGAAGCCAAGGTTTTATGGTCTGGGCTGGAATCTTCTTGGGCGGTCGCACAGCACTCCATATTTTTCGGCAAGGAACCCTGACTGGACAGAGGTATAGGAACGAGATCTTGGCAGCATATGTGATGCCTCAAGCATTGGAAATGGGAGAAAACTTTCTTCTAATGGATGATAATGCCCGTACACATTGGGCTGGTGTGGTCGACACTTTTCTCCAAAACCATGCAATTGCTCGGATGAATTGGCCAGCTCGATCTCCAGACCTAAATTCCATTGAGTATTATGGGACAACCTAGGACGGCGGATATCATCCCTCCAACCCCCTCCTAGAAACACTCATGAGCTAGAAACAGCCTTAACACAAGAGTGGGCGTTGATTCTACAGGAGCTGATAAACTCCCTAATTCTTAGTATGGGTCACCGATGTAGAGCATGTCTATCAGTTAAAGGCGATCACACCCCATATTAACAACAATATCCAAGATTTTTATGCACTGAATGCAAGAAGACCATTGTCTGACCGGCTAATTTGCATAAAATAATGTTACAATTCTCTGATTTCGGGTATTCTAATCAATAATGGAATAATAAATTTGTGTATAAAATTTCATTAATATATGTTCAATAAAATTCGAGATAAAGGAAAGAAATATGTTGTTCCTTTAATTTTGCGGACCAGTGTATAATATTTTAATTGATAAAAGAAGCAGGACACTTTATGGTCCCTATAATATCATTGCAGTGAACGGAGTTTACTTTATAATATAAAGGTATTTTAATTTCCAGTGTTGTTATATAGGAGGTGCGGATCATTGTTTGATAAATTGATTATAAATATTGAAATATTTTAAATTATTTATATATAATGTCAGTAATTATTTTCATATATATATAAATAATTTTTAAAATTCACCTATATTTTAAAAGTAAATTTTAAATTATCCATTACGTTTCTATTGTATCTAACAATCTCTAAATATTATTGTATATATAATAAGGACAGATCACTTTAAACAATTTTCCTCCAAAGATAACTCCAATCTCAAAGCCTAGAGAAATGTCACTTAAGAAGGCAAACTATTTTAAAAACTAACCTCAAATAACCGAATCTGTTGAGACTCAGAAAGAAGCATGGATAAAAATTTAAAAACTGATGGCTTATATATATATTTAATTCAAGCTTATCAAATATTCTATATCAACACACACAATAAAAAATAATTCTGAACACTAATATTTTATTCAATAAATATATCGTCTAATTTAAGAACTCGCTATCATAAATATGTTAAATATCACGTGTTTTTTTCAAAATTAAATTCTTCACTTATTTAATAGGTTTTCAAAATATAATTTGGAAGTTCACAAAATTAGACTTTTATTTTTATGTTTTTATATTGATATTATTGAATTTTAAATTATTAATATAAATATGTTGATACAATATTAAAATTCCACATACTGGAAATGTGCCTAGTAACGCCTATTTCAATTTCTCTAAATATAACATAGGATTATATATATTATTATATATTGCGGCATTTACTATTATATATGTAAATATTTCTTCCTATATCTCGTTTCTTTTATTTTTATGTTTTACAAAGCAGGCTGTTTTGCATACTTGTTTTTTTTTTTGTTCTGAGATATATTATTCGATCGCCTCGGCTGAGTGGATCGAGACTATCTTGCTAAGAATAAAACTTAATTTTTGGCATCGACTTCTTCTTTAATTTAGTTTCTACGCGACATTTTTGGTGGAGATTCCGGGTAAATCCAAGACGGCACTTAGAAGGAGCTTCCGATTGCAAGGCCTACAACCCCAATACGGATTTGAGGATCTGCCAAGCAGCACAAGGATGGTGAAAACTGGAGCTTCTGGAACTCCCGAAGTTTTCGGAACAAATGCTGGACCACAATCATACGCCTGTCATATCCCAAGGAATCCTCCGACTTTCTCTGGCGAGAGTGCTCAAGATCCCCAGAGATGGATCAAAATGTTTGAAAGTGTCGCAAAATACAACAAATGGGATGAGACTCAAAGCCTTGCCAATGTTGTATTCTACCTCGAGGGAACAGCCGCCCAGTGGTTCGATAACAACGAGGACATTATTGATTCATAGACTCAATTCAAAACGAATATTTGTGAAGTGTTTGGAAAAAAAGAAGAACTTACTCGACGAGCCGAAATGACACTAAAGACCATAGCTCAAAAGCCTGGAGAGACAACCGAATCATACATCCAAGAAATCCTATCACTGTGCTCACGAGTTAACCCCGAAATGGAGGAGGAAGAAAAAGTTGGACATTTGATGAAGGGGATTGCCGAAGATTTCTACCAGGCTCTAATTGTCAAAGATCCCACAACTGTTGACGAGCTGGTGAAATTTTGCCGACAGCTGGAGAACATGAAACAACGCCGCATTAAAAGAACACGTTATGAAAGATTACCAAACGTGACTCCGATCTCGTCGGACTTTGAAGAACATATAAAAAGGTTAGAAGTTGTTCTAGAATGCCTTCAACAAGCTGGATTGAATGTGAACAATGAAAAATGTCTTTTTGGCTCAAGACAATTTAAGATATTAGGACACGTTGTCAATGAAAATGGAATACATCCAGACCCCGAAAAGGTTGAAGCCATTTTAAAGTTTCCATCTCCTAAAAGTATACCTGATGTCAGAAGTTTCTTAGGACTGTGCTCTTATTATAGACGATTTGTTGAAAACTTTTCCTGCAAAGCTAAACCCCTGAATGACCTTTTAAAAAACGATGCCAAATTCTGTTGGAATAAAGAACAAGAAAATGCCTTCGAGATTCTTAAAGAAGCTTTAACCTCTGAACCTGTTCTTGGGCACTTTATTGAAGACGCCGAGACCCATATACACACCGACGCCAGTGGATACGGCATTGGAGCAGTGTTGATCCAAATACAAGGAGGTGCTGAAAGACCAATAGCTTATGCATCCAGGACCCTTACAAAGGCTGAAAAGAATTACTCTACCACTGAGAAGGAACTGCTTGCGGTTGTTTGGGCCACATCCAAATTTAGACCCTATCTTTTTGGCCGAAATTTCACAGTTGTTACAGATCATCATTCATTGTGCTGGCTTGCAGGACTTAAAGATCCTTCCGGACGACTCGCTAGATGGGCGCTCAGACTGCAAGAGTTCGACATCACCGTAGTCTATAAGAGTGGGCGCAAACATAAAGACGCCGACTGTTTATCAAGGAACCCTGTACCAGAAGAGCAAGAAGACTTCCCCAATATAATATCGATCATTGATATTCGTGCAGAACAAAGTCGAGACCCCAATTTAGCAAAGATCATAGACAAAATAGAACAAACTGGACCTTTTAAAGGCTTCCTAGTTGTGGACGGAGTACTTTATAAAAGAAACTACGAGCCATATGGAAGGCAACGGCTTCTTGTACTTCCAAAGCAAATGCGGCTGGAAATCCTCAAAAATCTTCACGATGCACCTACTGCTGGTCACTTGGGTTTTGCCAAAACTTATGATCGGGCACGTAAAAGATTCTTTTGGGGAGGAATGTATAAGACCATTCGTCAGTATATAGCCCATTGCAGAGAGTGCCAGCGCAGGAAGAGTGTTCCACAACGACCGCCAGGACAACTTATGCCTATCCCACCGGCAGATTTTCCTTTTCAAAAGATAGGAATGGATTTATTAGGGAGATTTCCTGTTACGAATCAGGGCAACAAATGGATTATTGTATGCACCGAATATATGACGCGATTTGCAACTACAAAGGCGATTCCAGACGCAGGAGCCATGGAAATTGCTAAGTTTATTGTCGAAGAAATTATTCTCCGACACGGAGCTCCTCAGCAGATCATCACCGACCGTGGTACGAACTTTATGTCCCAAATAATTAAGCAAATAAATAATTTAAGTGGAATAAATCACCTCAAGACTACAGCCTATCATCCGCAGACTAATGGTTTAACTGAAAGATTAAACAAAACATTGACCGACATGTTGTCCATGTACGTTGACGCGGAACAGAAAAACTGGGACGAAGTTCTGCCATTTGTAACATTTGCTTATAACACCGCTAAGCAAGAAACTACAGGCTTCAGCCCCTTCTTCCTAGTGCATGGCCGCGAGGCCGAAACAACTTTAGATTCACTCCTTCCATATCACGACAATGATGATGTTGGTGATTATGTTCAACATCTCATTACCACAGCTGAAGAAGCCCGACACCTTGAACAACTACATCTCTATCGAGGTCAAGAGAAAGACAGAAAATACTATGACAGGAAACATCGACCTGTGGATTACAATGTGGGAGACCTCGTATGGCTCTTCATTCCAGTGAGAAAGGTTGGACTCTCAGAAAAGCTAATTAAGAAATACTTCGGTCCTTACCGTATTACAAGAAAATTGTCCCCCGTCAATTACGAAATTGAGGTCATTTCTGACTCTCCAAAACGTCGTAAAACAAGAGACACAGTACATGTACTTAGAATGAAGCCATATTTGGATCCACTACTTCAAGAAGAAATATCTGGCTCAACTCCAAACAAGGAACCTGTTCTGAAACAAAGATTCTCCGACCCAGAACCGATATCAGGCCCTGTGACAAGATCAAGAGCTAGACGGATGCAAATTGGTCAATAACCTTCAATTGAACAGCGGGACGCTGTTTCTTTTCAAAGGTGGGGAAAGTGCGGCATTTACTATTATATATGTAAATATTTCTTCCTATATCTCGTTTCTTTTATTTTTATGTTTTACAAAGCAGGCTGTTTTGCATACTTGTTTTTTTTTTGTTCTGAGATATATTATTCGATAGCCTCGGCTGAGTCGATTAAGACTATCTTGCTAAGAATAAAACTTAATTTTTGGCATCGACTTCTTCTTTAATTTAGTTTCTACGCGACACTATTCTACTCTATATTGCGCATATCAATAAAAAAAACCTTTTTTTACTTTGTTACCATAATTTATTTAATTACACTAATAGAAAAATCGTCTTCGTGTTTTTATTTCTGATGGAGACAAGAGACGATTTTTGTTCACACTTGGTTATGTATTGTGTCTTCTATAAAGGTCACTCGTATCAAATAAACTTAAGAGTTATTGTCTGAATCCCGATATACATGCTGAAACACGTACAACTTATTTAAGATTTGTCCATGAGTATTTCGTATATCTATATATATTGACTCGTTCTAAATATATAATTATTTAAATAAACACAATTTCATATTCTAATGTATTTAAGAGAAAATGTATAAAAAATATATACTTTTTTTATTTACATATTTTCATATTTGTTCTATTTTTAGTAATTCCGATGTTTCACTATTTGTAATCAAAACAATATACCATAGAAATGTTAATTTTTCAAAATAAAATAATGATTTACAAAATGGCGGACTAAAAATCGAGAACTGTTCAAAAATTAGAAGATTCCCATCTCCTCAGCTCTGTGAGTCTTAAAATGAGAACCCCGTTGAAGAACCTTGATTGGACGAGACAGGAGGGTAGGCGGAGCTTAGTAGTTTTTAAACAGCTGGCGCGTAATTTTCAAAATGTAATGAGATGTGCTACATTTAAGTCTTTATTATTTTTGCAGAAGAGCTTTTCGATTCCCCGCCTTGTAGAATTAGTTTGTCCGGGAAAATTTCGAACGTTTTTGGAGAACTATTCCGAAAAATCGTGTTTCTTCTTCTATGGCCTGCACTTGGTTTGCTTCTAGACGCGATTGCAGCATCGTCTTGATTCATTGTCAGCGTCCATTCAATATCCAAGATTGGAGCAACAAAGAATCACGCAAATCATTAGAGATTTAAATATAGGTAACTCACGTCATTGATTCCATTCGCCAGCAACAGTTCAACAAAACAAGTTACTGTTTATATACAGAAACATTTACTCGCCGCACAAGGAATTTACAAGGTAAAGGAATTTTTAAAGAATAAACTTATAAATTTGTCTTTGTAATAAAATCATATTTTCTTACTCCGCTAAAAATCAACTATTACAGAATAAGGTTATTCAACCTAAGAAACTTATAAAACAAAGGTAGAAAACAAATATCCCTTAGATATACAAATCGATATATACGACTTGTTTCAAAGAGGTAAAATAAAACGACAATAATAACAAAGGTTTTATAAGAGCGTAGGAGAAATTCTTCTTTTATTATTCTTTTAATAAAAGAAAGATTTATTCTTAACTCTCTTAAACTTTTCTTACTTTTATATCTAAGAAGATTATTATTTACTAAATGTTTATAATTCCACTTTCTTTTTACTGTGCGCAACAACAAAAAGTAAATACAGAGATTGGAAAACATTGTCGTTTTTTTAATACTCTGGTTTAGAACATATATATAACCTCTGAACTCTATTAAATGTGAAAGTTCATTAAATACCACATAACTAATTTGCTAATTAGTGACATGTGAGAATAGAGAACCAATCATCTGGAGAACAAACCGGTAACCTTATATATCAACCTTATATATATATATATATAAGCCAATTAAAATAATAATATATTATAGTATATATAAAGTTTATTACATATTTACACACCACACAACTGTCTGACTTAAAATATTCAAATAATTAGTCAAAATAATACAGAATAAAATATTTATCTTAAATAGATAGTTAAGTCTACATTTATTACAACTTTTTGGAAGATTAAAAAATATATTATAACAGGAATGTTATTAATTAAGTATCTGAATTGGCTAACGCGCTTATCCTGATTCACGTGATATTTAGATCAGAGCTTCAAAGTCTTTTTTTTTCTGAGATGGATTAAATTCTTCTTATACCGTTTCCGATTGCTATATAGAAACCAAATTGAAGATCCGCTGTACAATATATATCTTTTAAAATATGAATGAACTTTTCTATAATGTCTTATAAATATAAAATTACATTGTATATATGTACTTGTACATTGTATAGTAAGAATCAGTTTGTGGACAGAAATACCTGAAAATATTTATTTGATAGAATGAATGTTTATAAAAAGGTTAAAAAGGTCTGGGGGGGAGACAATTCTTGCATTTATTGCAGACGGATATTTTATTAAATGAAATTAATAGGATCTCTGTAGTGATATGTTTAAGAGGCACGATTACCATTCTACATCTCTGTATATATTACCTTTAAATGATCGAATAGTTGAAAAGATTAAACAGATCCAAATGTCCTCAAATGATTAAAACTAATTTACTTTTTGAAAATACTTTTCTAGTCACACACATTAACACACACACACACATATATATATATATATATGTAAAAAATCAAGAAAAACTATATATATAATAAAAAAGGCATATCCTGACCAGGCTCACATGAGCATTCCTAGATGCCAGAGCACTATCTAGTGGAAAAAATAAACTAACGTTTATTCAACTTGTTCCGTGATATTTGGCCAACTCAATTTCTTGATAAATGAAGAAAAGTCAACTACGAACGCGTTTCGGGCTGTTGGCCTTCTCAGCGTGGTGCAGACTGTACCTCAACAAAAACATGGTCCCAGAGGATTCCTGAGAAATCAAGAAATTGGTATTTCAGGCCAAATTTGCGTAAATACGCTCTTCATTTGAAAAATAGAAATAAAAATATATATAAGTTATATATTTTAATTTTTATTGTTTTTTTCACACATATATATATATATATATATATGTATTAATATAATATATATATATATATATTAAGAAAAAGGCATCTCCTTATCGTGCAACTGTAAGTTGCTGATGACTTGCGCCATCTATCGGAATAAATATCAACTATTCTCGTTGATTTTAAATTATTCCAGAATTGGCCAAATACCCATTCTTGATTAATCAAGAAAAAGCTAACCGCGGACGCGTTTCGGGCTGTTTGCCCTCATCGTGGTGCAAGCTGTACCTCAACGACCAAAAAATAGATCATTAAGGCATCCTGAAAAATGAGATACAGCTTGCACCACGCTGATGAGGGCCAACAGCCCGAAACGCGTCCGTGGTTAGCTTTTTCTTGATTAATCAAGAATGGGTATTTGGCCAATTCTGGAATAATTAAAAATCAACGAGAATAGTTGATATTTATTCCGATAGATGGCGCAAGTCATCAACAACTTTCAGTTGCACGATAAGGAGATGCCTTTTTCTTAATTTATGCACCTTATCCCAGTACAACATTACATTTGTAATATTTTTTTCACATATATATATATATATATATAAGAGGCGATTTGCCCCTCGAAATATCGGAATAATAAAAATATTTATGAATCCAATATATGCATATTTTCTTAATATATATATATATATATACAATTATGAAAAAAACTTAAGGAAGGGGAGGTCTTTGATATCGCCGGTCGTCTGTATTATTGAAGGAGACAAAGGCAATATTGTTCAAAATTGGTTATATCGTGTTTTCAATAAAGAACACTGTGTATCATATATCTTTCAGAGTTATTGTCTGAATCCCGATATACATCTTAATAGGTATAAATTCCTTAAGATTTGTCCATGAGAGAGAGTATATATCTAAAAAATTAAAAAGGGGTTTATTTTAGCAATTGACATATTTGTAAATTTTAAACTTTTGGACTCAGTATATATATAAAATTTTCAAACTAAATCATATTATAATTTGAAAATACCCCCCCCCCTAAATTAAATTAAAATATATTATTTATTTCATTTTATATTTCAAATAGTATTTTGAAATATATATATATGATAAAGATAGTTTATGAATGAGAGACCTCTATGCTATATATGCTATATGAATTGTTGTGATGGGATCCGACCTGTGGATCGATGCGGTTTAAAGCGGGATGTCGCGACGCCAAGTCATATTTCTCGAGGGGCGCGCGTCATAGATCACCGCTATCTCGGCCCGGGCAATTTGCTGATGAAACCATCAATAACTCCAAGAAGCTTCTACCCATTCGCTCTGACTTTCCATTTAATTAGATTCCTTCGCTTTGCATTACTTAAATTGAATCTGCTAAAATCACACGTTTAATCAATTCCTTTCTCTTTGTTTCTCCTCAATCCTGCTCTGGCGATTTTTTAAAGTCAGGAATAACTCCCACAAAGATTGTACCCTCCGGACTTATACCAATTTATATCGAAGTTATCCAAGTTATTACTAGATAGACAATTAGACAATTGAAATAATTTTATTGACATCTTGTCAATACATGCAAAGTGCACAGTCTGTACTATTAAAAAAAAGATAATTATATATATGTATAATACTATGTAAAAATTACTAGATAGATAGAATGAAAATATTTATAAAGATAAGATCATCATTTTCTTCATAATATACTAACTCAAATTAGACACATTTTAACAATACTTCATACACTTATAGGCAAACATAAGGAAATTTTACCTTTTAACATGTATATCGGGATTAAGAAAATAACTCTGAATATTGATGACACATGAGATAACAAAGTTTGAACAAAATTTCTTTAGATAGTTTAAAGATAATGACTACTATAATGGAAATGAAAATTATTATAAAATAATTTTAAAAACAATGTATAAATAAAATTGGTAAAATATATAAAAATTATGGCACTAATTCCATAATATATATTTACAATAATAGCTGCTTGGGAACCTCCATCTTTAAGTTGACTACAATAATTTTCAATTGAATAGAATAATAGATTAATGGCGCTCTGTCATCTAAAAAGATCATGTGAGAGGTCAGTATATGCCTATTTTGTTTTTAATACATGAATTTCTAACAGAAAAAGATTTCGTACAGACTGCGTATCCAATAAATATGACATTTTAGGAGGAGAGGTAAATATATATATATATATATATAAAATCCAACAGTTTAAAAAGTAATGAACTTCAACGTTTTTGAATTATTGAAAGCATTCTTTCCCGTGGGATAAAGCTTAGTCATTGCTCAACAACTAAATAAGTTGAGATAAAAAAAAGGTCCCAGGTCTATAAAATGTTAACATCTGACATAAAATATTTCTATTATCTTATAAATTATAGATTGGAATGTCACTCAGATTTCTCGTAAATAATATCGATATTTTAACACCAATCTTGTCTCCTACTCCGGTGCTATTCCAACTTATTAATCCCTCTAGGGAGCGTGTTTGTAGAAAACAGGACCAGAAAAAAGTGTTCTTAAGAGATATAAGATTGAATCTCAACATTTATTTATCACTGTAAGTATTTTGATGTTATGCTGATCGATGTTGATACAATACTGACACAATAGTGATATATTGTAAGCCCGATTTTATGTAGAGCTGGAACATTGTTGATGTAATGTTGGTCCAATGTTGATGTAGAGCTGGACCGATGTTAATGTAGAGCTGGCCCGATATTGATGTAGTGTGGATTAATGTTTATATATGGGCTGGCCCGATGTTGGTGTAGTACTATACTGATGTTGATTAGAGCTGAGCAGATGTTAATGTAGAGCTGGCCAGATATGGATGTAGTACTGGAATGATGTTGATATAAAGCTGGCCCGATATTGGTGTAGTACTAGACTGATGTTAATTAGAGCTGGGCAGATGTTAATGTAGAGCTACCCTGATGTTGATGAGTACTGGATTGATATCTATATATAGGATAGCCCGATGTTGATCTAGTGCTGGCCCGATGTTGGTGTAGTACTGAATCGATGTTTATATATAGGATGGCCAGATGTTGTAGCGCTGGCCCGGTGTTGACGAGTACTAGAGTGACGTTGATATAGAGTGGCCCGAAATTGATGTAGTACTGGAATGATGTTTATATATGGGCTTGTCCGATAATAATGTATCGCTTGTCCGATGTTGATGTAGTATAAGACTGATGTTTTTATATAGCTGACCCGATTTTTATATAGCGCTTGTGCGATGTTCATGTAGTAAAGGACTGATGTTTATGTAGTAGTGGCCCGATGTTAATATAACGCTTGTGCGATGCTGTAGTACTGTACTGATGTGTTTATATAGCTGACCCGATGTTAATGTAGCGCTTTTTCGAAGTTATGGTAGTACAAGACTGATGTTTTTGTATAGCTGACGTGATGTTAATGTAGCGCTTTCCCGATGTTGATGTAGTACTGGACTGATGTTTATGTAGTAATGGCCCGATGCTGGTGTAAATTAGAATTAATCCCATATTACCTTTAAGGAATATATATATATACCATATTTAAACTCTATATTGACCTTCATAATAATACATCTCTATTTAAGTTGTATACAATATAGTAAGTAATCTTTTTATTATAAGTTTCTATAAAACAATTAACATTTTTATATAATATTTATTATTTTGCTGAAGTGAGTGTCGCTATTACTTAGATGATAGAAAATTAATATGATATCCTAAAATGAGACATTAAGTTGAATATATCATCTTTTAAATAAAATATTATTTTGAGAATGAAAATATATATAAACATTTATTTTGCTTATTTAAAGGTAAATATTTTTTATTATTTAAACATTATCAATATAATATTGAGAGGTTTTTATATTGAGCAATATTAAAAAGAAATCAATAAAAAGGGGTGAGGTCCCCGAGGGCACTCTCCAAGAAAGGTGATTTGAAGAAATTATTGCTGTATAGATATGGGTAAACCATCCCAGATTTAATCTTCTGGATTCCCCAGAAATTCCTATTTCATTCCTTTAAGGTTCAGCGGTTAAATTCTTAAAACAACAAACTCTTCTTTACTTTCAACAATAACCTTTAACAATATTGGGAAAATCAAATAATAATATCTTTATATTGTTTTTAGCAATGATACAAAAACTAAACATATTTAAAAATGATATTTTTAATTGAGAATATATAATTTATCATCATTATCAGAGCTAATAAAGTTTCGCTTATTTTTCCAAAAGATAAATTTTGCAATAACCTTGTAAAGGTTTTAGAAAAGGGTTTGTAGATTTCTTTTCAACAGAATATATGTAATTAACGCTTATAATGATGGTAATTTATCATTTTTCACATATAGATATCGTTCGGTATATGTTGTGTCTATTTAATATTTACGATTACACTAATTCGAATATTAGATAATTAGATATTTTTTAATAATTTAACTATATTTATTATGATATTTTAATGAGAAAAAATGATTTTGTGCTTTGGTCTAGGTATATAATTATTTTTATTATAAAATCTTTCGGATATACCAGCTTTAAATTTGATTTAGTTCTTTAAAAATTAAGACACTTCGGCCAAATAATTGTTCTTATTTTCTAAATGCTTCGAAAAAGCTTTTGTCTTCTTCAGAAAAATATAAAATTAAAGCATTTGGCAAGGTGTTAAATTGTATTTGAGGTTGCAAGTGCATTCTCACGCGATTTTCCAAATTCAGTACAACATCTAAATCACGAGTCACGAACAAATATTTAACTCACCAAAGACTTATGTGTGTTAATGTGAGTGTGTTGTGTGATCATGGAAATAAAAATAGATAATAATAAAATTTTAAAATAATAAAAATGAATAATAAAATAATAATAATATAATGTTTACAAATATTCTACAATATTATTCATAAATATATGTCTATTATCTACAATATTTATACCTTATACCATATTAACTACATTTTAATTTAAAAACGAAGCTTATTGCTGCGAAATATCTTCAAATATATTTATAGTTGTTGTCCATATTTATATCGTGATAGCCATCCCTCTAAAAATAATCTTTATTTTTAAATTTTATATTCCTGTAAAATATCTCAATATCATTCCAATCTGGACTATGTCCCATATATAATGCAATAGGTTTCAAATAGAACAATATAGAACGCCAAGAAAAAATAACTTTATATTTTTCATATAAAAATATGGCTTTATGAAGATAATTTCAATGATTATAAAAAAGGTAGTTTTTTTCATCAGGAGAATATTTTATGTTATCATATATTGAAATTATCGTAAAAGATTCATAACAAGGTTTCCTAATAATAAATCCTTTATCGTAAATATTTCATTTAGAGCAATACCCTTTGTGATTTACTGATAAATTCAAATCATAAGTATTATAAGGTCACGAAAGTATTTAGGGGAAATTCAATAGTGTAAGAAACCTACAGGAAGATCTGATACACATCTCTCCTTTTAACATTATTACTTTACTTTTATTATTTATAAAAAAATGAGGACACATTATTTTTATTCAAAGTGATTAAATTTCAAAATAATTATCTATAATGAAAATATATAATTAGAACTGGTGTTAAATTATAAAGAGAAGAGCTTTAACTAATATAACTATAAGAAATAAAATTGACATATCCTTTTTTAAAAAGATATAGGTTTATATGGAGGAATATACATTTTTTCCCCAAGATACACACGTACCTCCGAATGTATCAATATACTAGGTTAAGTTAGTTTCAGATAATTTAATTAGTTTAGTTAAGGTTTGCGCTATGTTAGATTCGATCCGTTCTTTTAGTTAGTTTAGGTTAGATCAGTTTAATTTAGGCCCTTTTGTTTCGAAAATGGAACTATTTCCTCGTTAATTTGAATCAAGCGCGTATTTTTGTATCTGGGCACAACCTTGGCAACCTACATTTATATAGACTGAGAACAATTTGCAGTTTTCCTAACATGCCAACCCAGAAAAACTCAAAGTCTTATAATATTTTAACCCACTGCCTTGTCTAACAGAAGGTTTGAATTTAAATAATTCCAATTATACAAGCCCGCGTTAATAACAGGGTTTGCAAGTTGTAGATTAGAAAATTCAAGAAGCTCTTACTTCCCATAATTTATAATCAGCGTTACTATATAATCTTCCGCATATATATAAATATACTGTGTATTTATATTTCTTCTTTTTATTTCTTGTTTCATATATCTGCTCTCCACAGTTTCTATGTCTTTTAATTACAAGGACAATTTTCTATAAGACCAGTGTGTCTTAATAAAGGTTTTTGTGTGTATATATATATATAAATCGGATATAGCGTGTCTTGTTTGCAATTGGTAATAAAAATCTATATACAATAAATAAATTATCACCAATTTTTATTTTTCAAATAATACACACTTCTTATTGTCCTATATAGACTACAACGTATAATATCCGTCATATATAATTGAACTATAACCATATATCACCACGTTATCTAACATACTTTGACGTCCCTAGTAAATGAATTCTATTCATGTCGTGAAAATAACCACTTCCGTGCACTTTCCCAAAAATTATGAAGATTTTCATATTTCTTTCCCTTTTTTCTGTGGACACGAAGGGAATATATTAATCTAACCTATATACGTCCTGACCTAAATTGGCCTCTAGAGAGTTATAAAAGTTGATTTATATTTACAAATATATGTTATAAGAAATGAAAATGTTATTAATTTATATAATATATATTATATTTATTAAACATTAATGAATAATTTCAACATATGTAAGAGAAGGTCACTTTACCCGTTCCAAGAAACATCAAAATCAAATCACTTTCTTGGTATACTTTGTGCATACTGTATAAGTTTGGAATATTAAATTCACAACACCAGATCCTTGAAAA
>CP092886.1:136765897-136835302 GCA_030710605.1 Cordylochernes scorpioides
TTTGGACGTATTACCAATCCAAAAACTATGGTTTCGGGCTTATGCTCTCAAAACTTTGATTTGCCGACGTCTTACAAGAGGAGGAATAGATTCGACGAAACGGTTACTTGCTGTTAATTTATGAAAATTGTGCAGAGGAGATCAAGAAAATACATTCTTCGATAAATTTCAAACATTCGAATCAACACATTCATAACGAATTACAAGATATCGAGATATATATCCTTGTAGAAAATAGGTAATACAAAAAAGGTTATGCTATTTTAAATTACACTGAAAAAAGGATTTAACCTTTAGAAATCTGCACAACCATTGTAACGATAATTATAATGATGTAGAATAATAGGAATATATTCATTATATAATACTATTCAAATTGAATGTGTTATTTTATAACTTTATATAAGAACTATAAAAAGGCAGATAAAAAGTTGATCAATTTTAAAATAATAATTAAAAGTATTTCGTAAAGAATGTTTATCATATTGAACAATTTCATCGTGGAAGTTTTGTACAATGGAGTGAAATATTTGAGGCGTGTAAGGCGGTCAAACCAATCGATCCAAAATTGAATTTCGGTTTACTTTGCCGATGCCAATTAAGTGTAGAAGTTGGTTCCGGATTTCTTTGTGGCATTTTCTATAAAAATATAATTAAAATACGTTAATCGATAAATTGCAAACTAAAAATTATGCATTCCGATAATGACCTTAAAATATATGAACAAAAATATTAAATACACAACGAAATGTGTGATTCTTTTTATATTAAAACAATCCTCAATCATAAGAGTCGAAAATAATTTATATTTCTAATAACGGTTGGCACGCTAATGTATCATAACAATAATATGTATAAATAGGAAAGGAATATTATTATAACTATTCGAAATCATAAAAAATATATTAAGTGTATTGAGTTATTTACTTCGTGAAAATATTTATAAAAAATAATTAGGAACAATAAAGGCTGTAGAATGCAGCAGCACAATCGAATAATTCTCGTCATAATTCCCGAGTAGAACATTAGGTTCCGAGAGAGTGTAATTTATAACGATATATTCATTGAGCGTCGCGACGCCTTTTTCGTGTTCACCGCTCATTTGCCTGTGCGTCGAAATTAATTCAACATTGATATCGCACGTGGGATCATTAGCAACAGACCAGCACTGATTTCATTTGACTTCCTCCACAAACCTCAGAGCTTTATTCACCCAAACTATATGAACCAAACAGAATATAAGATGGTTTTACACTTTGAAATATCTATTGATTTTAAGATATTTGAATTGAATTTAAAATAAATTTATAAATTTTATTTTTTCTCGCGCACAGCATTTAGTATTCAAACTAAATATGTAAATTTTTTATTTGTGTGTAAAATATAATACTAAAATATTCCATTTTAATATCTATTACTATAAATTTCAACTAAAAGTCAAACCATTTTTTTCCACGATCCATTTAAGTAAACTATTCTTAAAAACTAAAAAGTTGAACTACATACATGTAGTGGCATGCTGTCCGACATCCTCCTGGAGTAGGATCTATCTGAACGGATAACTAAATTGATAATTATAATTTAATAATTTAATTAATAATTCTCTCTTCCAAATAATAAAAAACAACTTTTTTAAACATATATATTACAAAGATATGGTTATATTACCGTCAAAATTGACATATAAAAATTAAGAGCATCTTTTTGACATTTATTTTATCCTAGGGGTGGCAAAGATAATTTTCTTCCAAAAATAATTACATTTTTATATGAACTTATGTACAAACTTAAGGGAGTTGTACCTTTTAGCATGTATATCGGGATTCAGACAATACCTCTAAAAGATATTTGATACACAGTGACATTTTTGGAGACACACGAGATAACCAAGTGTGAACAAAATTGCCTCTGTCTCCATTAAAAATCACGTCAGGCGATATTGAAGATTTTAAAATTTCTTAATTTTTGTCCATTATATATATATATAGTGTATATATATCTCGATCTGAATAACTCATTTAATAATGCGGTCTATAGAATAATAGGAGCTTGAAAACTTCACTACTTTTTGAAATAAGATATATACAATATATATTAACCCTTTATACATATTTTAAACAATACATGCGCGCGTGCACATATTTCAACAGTTCAAGAAGTTTATTAAAATATTTCCATAGCATTCATAACATTCCATAAATTGATGAATCAGGTCCCACTCTTTAGGTTCGATCTTAGTAATATCTAAATGAAATTATTTCAAAATATTTTAGTAAGGCAGAATATTTTCTTCTCGGTGTGTAGACCCATATTTCAGGAACATCAAATATTGATGCTTATTCATAACATCTCACATTCTAAACAAAAATGCTGGCCCTTTTTATATCAATAATTCACCAATTTTTATTCAAAAACCACAGAAAGTTAGATTAGAAATCTAAATATTTATTAGAACTGCATTAAGATCACAATTAAGCTTTATTAGTAATTAATTAAGATGGTAGTTAAAAGGTTTAATTCAATTAATTAATTGGGTTTGTTGGGGGATAGGAGAAGTAATGTTACCGCTCAATAAAACTTGTGTCGTGAAGCATTGTTCCCAGGCGTACAAACGGCCACAGCAGCCTGTATCCTCACTTGTCTGGGTCGTGTTTGTTTATAAACGGAGATCCATCACATATTATATCATCTAAAATACAATATAACGCGGCTGATGATTGTAAAACGAAAATTGAAATTATACCGCGAATGTTTCTTTTATAAAAATCGAAATTTATTTTCAAAGAGAAATAGCGACATTTCTAACTTTGAGGATGAGGTATGGAAAGGTGAAACATGAAGAGTAATGGCGAACGGAAAAATAAAAAGTGTCCAGGGGCGGGAATCGAACCCACACCCTTCTGCTTACCGGGCAGGTGTCTTGTCCACTCGGCTACCCTGGACGTATTTTTCCGTTCGTAACTTATAAATACGTCCAGGGTAGCCGAGTGGACAAGGCACCTGCCCGGTAAGCAGAAGGGTGTGGGTTCGATTCCCGCCCCTGGACACTTTTTATTTTTCCGTTCGCCATTACTCTTCATGTTTCACCTTTCCATACCTCATCCTCAAAGTTAGAAATGTCGCTATTTCTCTTTGAAAATAAATTTCGATTTTTATAAAAGAAACATTCGCGGTATAATTTCAATTTTCGTTTTATTATATCATCCTTCACAAATTTTCATATCCTGATTAATTATATGTTTTTAATAACAAAAATTCCTTCAAAACAAAAATATTTTCCAATTAAATTTTCTATATAGGATATATATAATATCATATTTATGATTGTTTTTTAAATACAGTTTAACCTGTCTATAGCGCCTCCTCTTGGGACTCACCAAAATAGGGTGCTATAGAGAGGGGGTGCTATAGACAGGTCACTTTTAATGTAAATTGCATCATGCTACGTATTTAAAATCTGGCGCTATAGAGAGGGAGGCGCTATTTAGAGGGGGGGCTATAGACAGGTTTAACTGTAAATTATCGATATGTTTATAATGTGAGTGAGAATTAATTGATTCAAAAGTTCAATTATATTAACATTTACAGTGACACTAATTAAAGTTTTTATATATAATATTCAGTTGTGTCTATAACGACTATATTGCAATCTAATATTTTGGTAAATTAAGATATGTTGGATATAATTTATATTTAACGACCTTTTTAGCAATATTTATTATAAGTTAATTATTTTATTTAACCAATATTTATGGACGAGTAGAAAGTGAGTTAAATACTCAACTCAACGAAGAATAACGTTTCATATAAATTATCGTATTCGAACCACTATTACTTTTTAGTTTATTAGTCCTTGACAGAGGTATGAAGGCTGTTTTTAAAATGATCATTGTTAGTTAGTTATGTAAATGTACTTTGTATTTTTATATTTTATGTAAATAGCTATTTAGCATTTTTCTATTGTTTTATATTTTGCCTAAAAAAAAGGCGATGTTGCCTGTGCTGGGAGGGTAGTCGTAGTGAGGCTGGTAGAGTAGAGCGCACGACTTGCTTGATGAGATGGACGTACTTCTTCGCTAGGGCTTGTGTAATCTACGGGAAAAAGAAAACCAGTTGTTTTTTTCGATTTTAGTTTGCTTTTGTATACAGCCTTGATCCTCTTTAAATATATATTCTGTCACCTTTGCTAGAGACCATTTTAATCCAAACGAACCAACATCATTATTTATTATCATTTACAAAGCACGCGATATCCGTCTTGGATATTTGCATGCATACACAAGTTTGGGAGCTTTTACAGTAATTATTAATATGATTTTAGTTATTATAATAGAAATTATTAACGTATTTGTCAGTTAGTTAACGATTTAATTACCCTATAATGAATATTAGTGAACTTCACAGTTAAGAACAGAAATTTAGAGCTAACCAACATCATAGTGCACCAATCTAAAAGTGTACAGAACAATTATGATTATATAAAAATGATTATAAAATTCCATCTCATTCTCTCTCGGTGGAGTCACCCCACTCATAATTCAATGTAAATATTCCAATCATTCTTCATTTATTTTGTAAAACCTAATTGACTTGATGTTGATAAAAGTATTCAAATGTCAATGTCTCTCTCTCTCTCTTAGAATTTGTATAATTATATTGTTAAAAATATAGTTCAATTTTACCTCATTTTTACGCCCATACAAATAAAAAAAGTTTTATTTATTTACAATATAATCTAGAAAGAGAGAGATATTGTGAAATAAATAGGAATATTATATTAATACAAAGCAATAACGCGCCATCTATAAAATAAAAGGATTTAAAGCGCGAATGTTTCTTTTATACATAATACGAACTTCTACTATCCTTACTGCGATGAAAAAATATATTGGGAGGGCTTGGCTCATCAGTGGCGAAACCGCTGGGAGGGTTCACCACTGATGAGCCAAGCCCTCCCAATATATTTTTTCATTGCAGTAAGGACAGTAGAAGTTCGTATTATGTATAAAAGAAACATTCGCGCTTTAAATCCTTTTATTTTATAGGAATATTATATATTTAGAGAGATGTGACCTATTCATTTATATTTTAAAGAAGTGCGCATATTCAATATAAGGTAATATTATGAATATATTCATATAATTTATTATTCTTAAATAAATATAAAATAGAGACAAATTATAATTAAATATATTTTTAAATATAATATATATTTTTGAAACTATTATATACGCGTATGATTCTTTTAAAAATAAACAAAAATTATACTGCCCTTACGGCAGTATAAATTGTTTAATTTTTAAGAGAATCATACGCGTTTATAATAGTTTCGAATTTTCATAACAGATGGCGCGCTAATGCATCATAATAATATATATTTAAGTGTGTTATATTATGAATAGCAATGTACGAGTGTGAATTATTATATTTTATTTTATATAAATATACCATTGAGGTAGGGTATAATCAAAAATCTGACTAATTAATTTATAAAATATTTAATTGATGAAAACGCTCAAATACCACATGTATGTATTTAGCATTATTAAAATTTTTATGTTTTATTTAATGCAAAACGATTACTTTATTAAAATATAAATAAATTAGGTTTAAATTATCTCTAAATGGCACATTGCCATTTTTCATGATAGAGAACAAATAACTTCACCTCTAAAATATACATGAGAGTTAACAAAGAAAAGATATATGTCATTTGAAAAAACTGCAAATAATTAAATTAGAAATGGTAAAGTAATTCATAGTTGGAAAAAGTAAAAAAAATGAATGGAAAATAAATAGATAAAAATAATTAATTTGTTTCTGCGATTTGAGAGAACAATTTATCTTGTAGCCGATCTAATTTTAACCCAACACGGAGAAACGCACTAAAAAACTATTTGTCACTCGCTGCTTCTTTCAAAGGATGTTTTTATAAAGTTAAAAGAAAAAGTTAAAATATATGGAAAATATATTTTGATTCAGAATTATATATTTGCTATATAAAATATAACAGGAATTTTTCATCTTGTGAAGTCTTTTTTATTTAGTTATAATAGCCAAAAAAATATTTTACATGTCTTTTTTAAAATAACGAATAAATAATATTTTCAAAAATATTATATATATATTATAATCTAAATAAAATTTTTAATCATTGATTTAGAATTAATATATGTATACACACAATTGTTTACAAATGCACCGTTATAAATCAATATGTAGATAAAATAATAATAATTGTGTTAAGCTAAAATTATATATATTTTATTAGCTGTATATATACTAAAAGTGATATTTAAATCAAATATATAATTCCTTCGTTGGCCTTGTAGAACGAGAGTGGTGTACGCGTGCTCATATGTTTTAGTGAAAAACACAAACATCTTCGATAAAGAGAGGCGAGTTGCCCCTCGAAATATTGTAACAAAAGAATATATATAAATCCAATATATTAATATTTTCTGAATATATATATATTAAAAATAAAGAAGGCATCCCCTGTCCACGAGCACATGTGCTTTTTAGATGGCAGAGCGCCATGTAGTGGAGCAAAAATAAACTAAAGGTTTATATAGTTTACTCCGTGATATTTGGCCAACCCAATTTCTTGATAAATCAAGAAAAGCCATCTACGTTTAGTTTATTTTTGCTCCACTAGATAGCGCTCTGCCATCTAAAAAGCACATGTGCTCGTGGTCAGGAGATGCCTTCTTTATTTTTAATATCAACCCCTGACCAACTTATCTTTTATTTTTTCCATTGTTTTTTCATATATATATATGGTAATTTAAGCCAACAACCCTATATTGTATACTACTCATAACAAGATTGTCATGGTGTATATAGAGACACATCTATAAATAATTATACGCATGATTGACATGTGCCATTGCATCACCATATGTATTGTAGTTTGTACAAACTGAGGATAAATAAATAAAACTATGTAATAGATTAAGAGCTGAGTTAAAACAAGATTGAGAAGTTCAAAAACGTCTAGAATCGAGACAACCCTAAAGAGAATTTGGCGAGTCGTTGCCATCAAGGTCAAAGGGTGCAGAATGCCGCATACGTTCAAAGTCCAACTCCCCCCCCACTCGGGAATGGTATATAAAAACCTCGGTTTTAGCCCTAGATAGACAGTCAGTCACTTCACCGTCGGCGTGAGCCTTTGTTGGTCTCAGCCAGGACCACCTCATCACCATGTAAAACAGTAAGAAATATTCTTTAACTCCATCTTGCTCTTAGTTCGACTTTTATCTGTTCATGGAACTTGCCTACTACAACTGTGTCTCCTCGTTTTGTGTGTGTGGACATTCCCAAGCTTTCCACTCTGCCTCGACCACGACTGCCTGTACTCTGTGAAAACTGTTAAAGGTCTTCCAAAGTGCAGAGAGGTACTGGAAAACTGTCCACGCCCTGACTGTCCCTCTCGGTTACTACAGGTTTGACCCTCGGACTAATCTGACTGAAATTTTAACAGTATATAGATTAGAATCTGGAAAAAACTTATAGTGAAAATATCAGGTCTCTATCCCGAATATTCTTCGAGTTATTTGCAAATTGCGTTGCAAATTTGCCCTTATCAGACACAATTTATAATTGTAACGAATAGTATTTGAATAAAAACATTTATTTGGGTAAAACCCGGGCGTTGCCTGGGTCATTCGGCTAGTATAATATATATATATATTAAAGTATATAATATATATATGTGTGAAAACACACTTACACACTCAAAATATTATCCATAAAGAGTAAAATATTGGTTTAGTGTTAAATTTTACAATAAACAATACTGAAAAAAGAATGTGTGAATTATCGTTAGTTGGTTATAAAGAATGATCCCATTGAACGACCACACAGTTATATTAAGGTCTCAGATGACTAAATTGCTACAATATCACAAGACCCACACCAATCGGAACTTGCACAAATCGATATCGGGATCTCTAAGAGGATTAGGACTTTGGGATCAATGGCGAAACTTAAAAGATTTTCACATAGTAGATGTTTACTAGATTTAATCAACTTTTCTATTTCTTTGAGGAATTAAACATTTAATTCTACAAAAGGAATTTATCATAAAATAAGAATATTAGAAATACCCTACTTAAAATTGTGAATCGTTTAAGAATAAATTTGATTTTTAAATTCTATGATAAATATATGTCGGTAGTTTTTAATCTTGAATAATTAGAGTTTTTAAATCCTTTGACAGATTCACAATTGTGGAGATGCTAGAATTGTACCTCACTATTTGTCATTTTAATTCAATTGATTGCGTCTAACAAGGAAATTATTCTAGTTCCTAACTCCAGATATTTCTGTGATGAAGCTCAAATATTTGTATTCCATCCCGCCTCCACGTCATCACAATCTATTTCGATATTTCCTTTATCAACATTTAAGCTTTATTAAACCTACAGCAAGAAGGATAACTCAGTATATATACGTAACAACAATTTACAACATAATATTATATATATCAAAATTATATTTATATCTTTTATAATATTTGCCAATATTTATTTAAATTTCGACGCTTCAATGAATGGCTGTCACTCCGCTTAGGGGAATGTCAGAATGACAGCGAATCACAGAAACTTCGAAAATTAAAAAAATATATATAATTCAATTAAAAAACGAAAAATAATAATAGATAAAAAGATCAGGTGTTGAAATCAATATTAAAAATGGCATATCCTGACCAGGAGCACATGTTTAGTTGATTTCTGTTCCACCAGATGGCGCTCTGCCTTCTGTAAAGCACATGTGCTCCTGGTCAGGATATGCCATTTTCAATATATAATTCAATGTAGTCATTTATTTTTCAAATCAACTTCCATCCAACAAATGATCAAGAAATAAATAAATATCTGGCATTCAAATATAATTAGAATTTTCAGGACTCTACATGTACAACAATATATATTTATATTCAAAATAAAATGGGCATATCCTGACCAGGAGCATATGTGCTTTTCAGATTTTTTCTATTATATTTTCATATATATATATATATATATAAAGCTATACAACCAGTTTAAACGCATAAGTTTCTTTTTATTTATGAAAAATCATTTTTAATTTCAAAGAGAAATAATTTAATATTTCTAACTTTTTGGATGACGTATGAAAAGGTTGAATATATGAAGAGTGATGGTCTATATATAACTGGTTTTATAGCTTTATAATTATACGCCGCAGTCATTTATAAATATATATATATATTATATTATATAAATCGTTATCTTTAATATATGTGTGGAAAATAAAGTACACATGTGGTTAGCTTTTCTTGATTAATCAAGAAGTATTTGGCCAATTCTGCAATAATTAAAAATCAACGAGAATATTTGATATTTATTCGGATAGATGGCGCAGGCTATCAGCAACTTTCAATTGCACGATAAGGAGATATAATGATACTATAATATATGATATTCATTGAGATATAATTTGAGAAAATGAAAACAAATCTCAAACACAGACAAGCACTACGTATAAAAACATACTTTATAAAATATGTAACTTTCTAACATAAATATAATGTATTTATTTTAGAAAGGTATCTCTCTCTCTCTCTCTCTCTCCAATTAATAAATTCAAGTATAACGAAATTAACGTAAATTGATAAATCTCTCTCTCTCATATTGATAAATATATGTCACAAAAATATAATATAAAAATTATAATCGTAAATTCTGGTATTCAATATATATTGAAGGAGATCAAGATTATTCAAATGGGCAATAAATGGAAAATAAATATTTAATGATTAAAATCAAGATTGTGTTCCTTGTGAAATATATCATTTAGAAAAATACAATTGAAATAAACGGAAATAATAAAATTATTTACTCTATCTTATTTATATTTAAAAAAAAAAGGTTATACTGTATAGGCAACTAGAATAAAAACCCGGATTACAAAATGCCCCGTTCCAAATATAAAAATATTTAATGAAATATAGTTTATATTTCCGATATGAAATTTAATTTAGGCGGGCCTTCATATATATATATATATACAAAATATTTGGGAGCAGAGACCTATGCACTTTATAATTTAAAACAATAAAATTTATGCGAAACTGGAAGAAAAAGAAAAATGTTTAAAATTTGGCACTTTTTGTGATTTATTCTTTTAAATTTTCAAGTTTTTTTTCTTTTATTTACTACTGGGAACTTATTGATTTCATTTTCAGATTCGGTTTGGGTTTTCTTTCTTTCATCTAGGGCAGCCGCCACTAAATTACCTTCTGGCCAATCCATCATCGTTCCTCTTCAACCAACTCTCCTCGCCCTTTTTGAATTTGGAAATAAATATTCAATGTTCCCCACGTTGATAAGATTTTATTTTAAATTGTTTTTGTTTTCTTATAATTGAAATTGCGGCTCTTCTCTGAATTCTACGCTTCCTTAACTTGAATATCTTTTATATAATTATTAATTATATATATAATTAGAATATATATGCTTTATTTTATGGCATATATATGTGCGTGTGTGTGTGAAAATGCTTTCAAACAATTCCTTCTAAAGTAAATGGCACTTATCCTGAAAAGGGAAAATCTACCGTCAAATAGAAGCAAGAGTTATGGGCCATCTATGGACCCTCCCTGAAATCTAGCAAACTCAGGTTGGCGACATATCCACAAAGCCAGATTTTTCAAATTCAGAAGATCCACTTGTAGAGCATGTTTTCGGGCTATGGCCTTCGTCAAACTATGGTCTTTTTATCCCTAGCCAAGTGGCTACCAGATATATTTCTATTTTGAAAATTATTTAGTTTCACTAGTTCCTTTTGGTATCATGACATCACAACCCACCCTCGATTTAAAAGGATCAGAGTCCAAAACCAAGGTTTCTAGGTGGGCGTTTTGAATTTGCTAATGCGGGTTTTGCGGCAGAGTCTCTAAACAATTATGCTAGAGTTCAGAGCGGTTGAAAGATGGTGCATAGTTTTCGCGCCTTTTTTGACGCGGCATTTGTGTTCCTTTCTTTTATAGCACACAAACATATATATATTATAAATAAAAATAGCATCTCCTGACAGGAGCACATGTGCTTTACAGAAGGCAGAGCGCCATATATATATATATATATATAATGTTTTAACTTTGTACTTCTTGTATAGGCGTACAGACCTCGGTCTAGTAGCCCGCTATCCAATGCTGTACAAAACCCTCCATGCTTTCTTTCAATTAATAGAACTTATCGCTGTATTTTATAGTTCCACTACAAACGTCTATGGTAATATGAGGCCTTCTTTTTCACCAGAGTGCCTAAAATTCTTTAATAATAAAATTTTAAACCCTCTCTAAATACATTACATATATTGAATGTGAAAAATGTTCCTGAGGGAGATATATATATTTCGATTATATATTATTATCAATTATCAAGCTTAATATCAACATTTATAATAATTTGAAAAAATTAAAATTCTACAAAAAATATTTTAAATATATATATATATATGTAATGGATAAGTGTGTACAAATTCATAATTTTATATTTTCGCAAAGATCAAAGAAGTCATTAGATAATTAATATAAATTTTGTGTATATATATAATAAACGGACTTATTGGTCAGACGGGGTAATCCATCCTTTACAGGGTACTCTACATTTTTAATTAATAAATAAACTGGAGAAATAATCAAAGCTCTATAGGAAATAAAAATTGGTGATTTTTTTTACATATATTTAGTAACTTTGAAAATGGAAACTTATATCAGCTTTTTCTAATATAGTAAACTGAAAAAATTGTTATGGATTAATATTCAGCTTTTTATCAATATTTATAATAGGGTCTCTCAATGAAAATATACAACATTTGGTTTCATTGTCTCTTATAAAATACTAGTTTTTTTTATGACAATCATATATAATAATAGTTATAGAATAAAAGGGGACAGAATCTACAAATAACCATTTGCGCGATATTAAAGGCAATTACTAGAAATTCGAGATTTATCTTTTTTTTCTTTATTGGTACCTTGAGGCGTGTGCGGGGAATATTTCTTGGATTTTTTTTCCTTCCGTTATGTGCAATGTGAAATATGTTTGCCGTAGGCATGTTCAAATATTCTTTGATTTTATCCAACTATGTAGACCTTCAAAGACCTGAAAGACTGAAAACTACATGAAGAGACAACATCATGAATGGTAAAAGTTAACAGAAGCACTTATGTTTTACGTATATATGTATTAAAATAAGGGCTTATTTTGGATCAACATATTTATTAAAATTCAATATTTCTATGAGGCTGTTCGCCTAACTTCTTTTAGGAAAAATCCAAATTCCTTGTAAGCTTATATATATGTGTATATATATGTTGTAATATATTTTAATATATACTTAATATTCCCATATGTGTAATATAACTATAGTGTAACAACCAAAACTGTAGACACAATTCAAATCGCCAGTTTGGCCGTCATATAATACCAAAACGAAATAATAAAATTAGATTGAGTGACAGCCGGCGCCAGACAGGAGAAAGGCTCCGAAAAACATAGACGGATTCCCAGAAGTGCCCCTGCTTTCTCTTAGACAGACCCTCCCTCGACCGGCGTCCGGCTGCTATCTCTGAGGACATTCAACATGCCTCGTCCTTTTGTGCAATTCATTCACACCTGAAACCACTCTGATCATTGTGGCCACCACGACTGCATCTAACCAATCACACCACAATCATCCGACAGGATGCGCATATCACTACATATATATACACGTATAATTGGAAATATTTAATGAATATATATTACGCTATCTAATAATGTTGCTTATAAATACTTTGTAAGCCCTATATGTGTACTTATCCGGGAAATATCAGGGAACAGGCTAAATCAATGTTTAGTTGATTTCTGTTCCACCAGATGGCGCTCTGCCTTCTGTAAAGCATATGTGCTCCTGGTCAGAATATGCCATTTTTAATATATATATATATATATATATTAGAAAAACAATAGAAAAAAAAAGATAAGTGGGTCAGGTGTTGATATTAAAAATAAAGAAGGCATTTAGTGATCACGAGCACATGTGCTTTTTTGGTACAGCCTACTTCACACTGACGAGCGCCAACAGCGCGAAACGCGTTCGTGGATGGCTTTTCTTGATTTATCAAGAAATTGGGTTGGCCAAATATCAAGGAGCAAGTTAAATAAACGTTTAGTTTATTTTTGCTCCACTAGATGGAGCTCTGCCATCTAAAGAGCACATGTGCTCGTGGTAAGGAAATGCCTTCTTTATTTTTAATATATAAATATATATATATTATGTGATTTATGTGGCTATACATATTTTCATAATAATTAATTTATGCAATAATGTGTTAAATTTCAAAAATAATAATATATATATATATATAGAAAAGAAGATAAAAAGATTAGCTAAGGAAAGAATTGAGAGAATATTTATATTAGAAATTCCATAAGGTTTTAGAGTATTTGAGTAGAAAAAGAGCCTATAACAAAACCAAAATATAATTTATATTCAAACAATAGAATAATAAATAAAATATAAATATTTTTTAAAAATGTATTATGCGAGTTTTATTATTTTGAAATTTTAAGTTATATATTCGAAAAAATCTTATTGAAAATTGGAGTAAACATATTTTTATTGCTTTTTCCTTTTATATCAGAAGATAGAAGCCCTAATAGTCAACCAAGATGGAAAAAGATTAGTACCAGGTTGGGTCTTGTCAGATTTAATCTGGCAGATCATATATACACACATATTATATATGATATTCAAAATATTTTTTATTAAATTATATTCATAGTGGCATAAGTATAAAATAACTAAACGTAAACATATACATTTTAATAAGAAATATATCGAAATGGAATTTATCGGAATAAGTAATTTTGAATAGTTGTTTAATATCATATATTTTTTTACATTTCTCTTAATATTGCTGATATTTCCGAAGCACCATAAGATAAATATTATACATAAACAAAAGGCCTTTTCTCTCTCTCTATATATATATTTTTATATGTATTCTCTCTCTGTAATATCTATTATCTTCCACATAATGCATTATCTTTAGGTAATAATATATTTTGTTTATGAGTATTTATGTGTGTGTTTGTGCATCGTTTGTAATTTATTCTCTGGTTCCCTCTACATTTCTCTGAGAAAATACATGAATGCTATATATATATCGATTGATAAACCCTGTACGATTTATAAATGAATAAAACAAAGCTTCGAGGGCTGCGTATCTTTTATATATATATGTTATGATTATAATATTTTTTTGATGTTGGAATGATGAAGAATTGGAGGTTCAGTCGTTAAAAAGGAAAGATAGTTATTTACCTTCCAAGTAGTTTTTATTTTCAATTACTTGAAAAGAATTACACATTAATTATTTTTCACAGTAATATACAATTTATAAAATGAATCCTATATTCGTGAATTAAAAAAATAGGTAGGTTAACTATACATATTTAAAACAAATATTCAAAGTGTTATCTTCTAAATCTATGGTCAAAAATGTAGAACAGTCAATGAATGAAAATAAAATATATGTTTTAAAAAATCTAATATTTGGATAATAGATTATATAATTTATATATATATATATATGTTATATTAAAATATTTTATTTAGAATGTTATATTAAGGAATTATTTTATTTAAAATTATAATTTCATAGATATAAATAATATGTATAAATCGACCGCCAGAGGTCACGTTTTCTCAATAAATACTCATTGTTGTTGTTCCCCGTTGGCCGGCCCAAAACTTTTGTACATTATGTAAATAAGCTTTTCTTTTTTTATTCTTACGCCTAAAGCCAGGCAGTACTTTAATCAAATTATGTTTTTCATATATATCACTTAGCTCAATTAAAGAAACCTCTGATCAAGACTATTATTATTATTATAGCCACGACTGCATCACCATTACAATAATCCTCAACATGATCTAAATTCAAACAGAAATCTTATCTTTTTATTTTTTTAAATATAATATATATATATTATATAATCTAAAAATATTATATAATCTAAAAACTCTAAATATTTCTATATTTTAAAAATATATATTTCATTTTATTCATTGATAATTTTTATTTTTGTTATCATCGTTTTTAGAAAGACTTTTAGTTTAGTTGTTTAGTTTCGTTGTATAATTTTGTTGTAAATATGCGTAGTTAACCAATCAATCCTTTTAAATCACTAATATAGGATTAACTTATAAATTCTATATAATGTGAAAACTAACTAATGTGTAATCTTTCCTCAAGTAATTGAAAATAAAAGCTACTTGACGGTAAATATTTATCTTTTTTTTATCACGACTGCACCTCAACCCTTTATTTTATCGATCCTTTGTCTTATCAAGCCTAATCTAACAACAACACAAAATATTCATAACAATAAGTCGACAGGATTACCTGAATTTTTCAACCTAATTGCTCTATAAATTATTCAAATTTTATAAAACTACTTTTACAAAATGTCTCGCAAACAAAGGAATGTAGAACACGCCATGACGCCAAATCCAAATACTATAGAAATACCGAAATTTAATGGTCAAAATTTGGACATAATATCTTGGCTCAAATTCTTTAACAAAAAATGTTTACAGAAACATCTTGATGAAGATTTTAAACTAAATAATATTTCAAATTATCTCGAGGGAGAAGCATTCAGTTATTACATAGAAGAACTACAAGATATATATAATTGGGGGGAAATTGAACAAAAATTAACATCATATTTCACAATTAAAGATTCAAATTTATTCAGTAGGTTTCTAAATTTAAAATATATTGATAAAGATGATCTGGAACAATATTTTAAGGAAAAATCTGCTTTAGCCAAAAAACTAAACCTAGATAAAACACTTTTATTAGAGGCACTTACAGATGGAATGCCAGATCACCTAAAAAAATATCTAATTGCTGCAAGAGTACAAGAACCTTCAGAATGGTATAAAATCACAACCCAATTAAAATTATCAACAAATAAAGAAGAAGAACCCCAACAACCCTCTACCAGTACAAGCACTCCAGTAAAAAAATTTAACTCCAACTCCTCCAAAGCTCATCAGTACCAGCCTTTTCCCAGGACAGCAGCAGCAACTCATCACCAACAAGAACCCCACAAATCCATAAACCAGCCTCCATACCCCTGCAAGATATGTGCATCTCACCAGCTACCCAACCAGATCCATTTCCATAGAGACTGCCCACTTAAGAACAATAATCATCCGAAGCGCATCAATCCAGGTAGAACATTATTACTTTTCTCTGTATTTATTAATCAAATATCTTTACCCTGTGTACTTGACACTGCATCATCCATATCTATTATCCCTTTAAAATACTTAAACCATATTTATTATAAAATATTAGATAATTCCCCAAAAGAAAGAATAGGTCAGGTAGAAGGATTTACTTACCCATTATACAAAATATTAGTTAGGCTTAGCTTAGGTAAAATTACAAAGTATCAAGAAATGTTTGTTTGTGATAGTCCAATAGAATATATTATTTTAGGTTTACCAACATTTTATTTATTTAAGTTACAAATAGATTTCTCAAAAAACCTTCTTTTCCAAAATTATAAATTCTTGTATTCTTTTAATCCAAAAACTGATAATCAGAAGTCATATGCCACTACCCTATGTATTCCAGACCCATACTATGTTAAAAATTCATCTCTTTTAAATATTAACCCATTGTGTAATTTCAATTCTTTTGATATACCAAATACAAATGTTAAACTTATAAATCCTACTTCAAATCCCATTATTGATTTTAGCTCATTTCACAGTATGCGACAACCGTGCTCTATAACAAATTATAATTCCTATTTAGACCTTAGTAAAGTAGATATTAATCCAAATTTCTCTAATCAAACAATTTCAGATATATTGCATAAATATAAGAATGTTTTCTCTAAGCACAATTTTGATATAGGACACATAAAGACTAACCCAATTTGCATATCTCTTTTAGATAATATTCCCATAGCACAAAAGCCATATAGGACATCTTTTTACAATAATGCTGAAATACAAAAGCAAATAACTGAATTATTAAAATATGATATTATTAGGCCCTCATTTAGCCCCTATAGTTCTCCTGCATTATTAGTGAAATAAAAATCTGATAACCCAAATCACCCCACAAGACTCTGTATAGATTATAGGAAACTTAATCAAAAAACAGTTCCAGAACATACACCAATTCCACTTATAGAACAAATTATAGATAGGTTATCACAGTCAAAAATATATACTATTCTAGATGTTAAAAATGCATACTGGCATATACCCATAGATGAAAAAGATAGACATAAAACCTCCTTTGTAACACAATTAGGGTGTTATGAATGGAACAGACTTCCATATGGTCTAAAAAATGCACCTTCACAATTTGAAAGGATTATGAAGTCAGTTTTCACTAAGCATAAAATACACTATGCCTTAAATTATTTTGATGATATTATTATACACTCTAAAACTTATGAAGAACACATTAAGCATTTAGATGACATATTAGGTATATTCGAACAAGAGGATATAAAGCTGAATCTCAATAAATGCAAATTTTTACAAAAAGAAATACAATTTTAGGATACACTATTAACTCAGGAAAATATACACCAAATAACACAAATATTGAAGCAATTTTAAAATTAAATAGACCATATAATATTAAAACCTTACAGAGATTTTTAGGCACCATAAATATTTATAATAAATTTATTCCCCATTATGCGCAAATTAGGGCACCTTTGAATGAACTTTTGTTAAAAAATGCTCCTTGGCTATGGAGTGCGAAACATGAACAAGCTTCCCAAACACTTAAAAATGCACTCATATCACAACCTGTACTATATATTTATGACCCATCAAAACCATGTCATTTATTCACAGACGCGTCAAGTCTAGGAGTAGCAGGAGTTCTTAAACAACCGGATGAACAAGGCATTTTACACCCCATAGGTTACTTTTCAAGAAAACTTCATCCATATGAACAGAATTATACTGCCTCAGAAATTGAAACATTAGCTATCATTAATTCAGTACAAAGGTTTCACACATATCTACACAACATACATTTTACCTTGCACACAGACCACTTACCTTTAAAATGGATCAAAAATGTAAAAAACCCACATGGTAGATTATTTAGATGGTCTTTAATCCTATCTCAATATAGCTTTGACATAAAACATATTAAAGGATTAAATAATATAGAAGCAGACATGCTGTCAAGAGCACCTGTCTCATTTTACCTAACATATAATGAGTTAAAAGAACACCAATCAACTGAACAAATTAGTAGTGCTAAAATTAAAATTCAAAATGGCCTCTACATTATAAATAGAAAGGGTTTTAAAAGAGCTTATGTACCACAGACACTAAGACACAAATTATTAAGCAAAGTACATACAAAGCATGGACATATTGGAACAACTCAAATGACTAAAATAATTTCTCCACACTATTATTGGCCACATATGTCTAGAGATATTGCTAATTACACCAAACATTGTGAAACTTGCCAGTTTAACAAGTCTAGGGATAACAGAATTGTTTATGGACCACTACAACAGATGCCAATAGCTACACACCCAAATCACATTTTTTCTCTAGATACATTGGGCGGGTTACATAATTATGGGACAACAAGACACAGTATCCATATGATAGTAGATCACCATAGTAGATTCCTTTGGGCTTTTCCAACAAAATCTGTATCAACTGATTCTTATATAACTTGTTTGAGAAATTTATTCCAAATTAATAAACCAGAAATATTAATAACTGACAGAAATGCAGCTTTTCTTATCAGAAAATTTAAACACTTTTTAGATAGAAATAATGTTAAGCATCTACTCACCAGTTCCCATCACCCAGAAACAAATGCAAAAGTAGAAAGACTAAATTCCACTATCATTAATAGGTTAAGATGTGAATATAATGCTAATTTAAAGATTCCTTGGACAAAATATATTCCTAAAATTACTGAAAGCTATAATGAAACAGTACATACCACAACAGGCTTTACACCTAAATTCTTATACTATGGAATACAACCACAGTATATAGAACATGACACAGTAACACATACACCAATTGAAAAGGCAAGAAAATTAGCCATTGAAAGAACCATAAAATCCCATGAACACAGCAAACAACTTTATGATATTAAACACCCAGAACCCATTTTTAAAGAAGGAGATCAGGTATTAGTAAAAACCTTTATTTATCCAAACACTGGTAAATTAACACAAAGATATATAGGCCCATTTACAATTTTAAAACAACTTTCTCCAGTCACATATGAAATAGATAAGCCTAATATACCCCAAAGAAAACAAACAGAAATTATACACTCAAATAAGCTTAAATTATTTTACCCAGAAACAGATTTTTTACTTCACTATAGTACTAACATAGAAAATGACTTTATAGTAAACCAAAATTCTAACACAAAGTTAATAGATATTGATGATAAACCATGTTTTTTACAGGAAGGCCATATTTTGGACATGGACAATGAAGAACAAATAAAAGCACCAATTCTTAAGCCTTCACAAATAACTTAATGTCACTCCATACATCTATTAGCGTTTTCATTACTCAACTTTGAAGTGTAACTAGCATGTCATAATTACTCAAATTTTAAATACCTTTTTTGCTTCATATACATTTTTGATATATTTCGCCCATTAATACTTCTTATATATACTTTTATTATAATTTCATAATTATATAAATTATTTGTAAACAAACTTTCTTTTGTTTATTTTGAAAAGATGTGCGTATTGATTTTTATTGTTTCATTTTTAATTATTTCTAAAGATTTATTGATTTCGTTTAATTAATTAATTTAATTACCAATTTTATTTTAAAATTTTATTTTTTTTAGAATCTTTTCACAGGGGGGAAATATTATATAATCTAAAAATATTATATAATCTAAAAACTCTAAATATTTCTATATTTTAAAAATATATATTTCATTTTATTCATTGATAATTTTTATTTTTGTTATCATCGTTTTTAGAAAGACTTTTAGTTTAGTTGTTTAGTTTCGTTGTATAATTTTGTTGTAAATATGCGTAGTTAACCAATCAATCCTTTTAAATCACTAATATAGGATTAACTTATAAATTCTATATAATGTGAAAACTAACTAATGTGTAATCTTTCCTCAAGTAATTGAAAATAAAAGCTACTTGACGGTAAATATTTATCTTTTTTTTATCACGACTGCACCTCAACCCTTTATTTTATCGATCCTTTGTCTTATCAAGCCTAATCTAACAACAACACAAAATATTCATAACATATATATATATATATTAAAATTTTAAAAAGGCATTTCTTACCACGAGCACATATGCTTTTTATATATATATATATTTTGAAAATAGAGCAATTCATATTCAATTTATTAGATAATAAAAAGGCATATATTGGATTTAATAAACGATTTATTTTGCCAATATTTCGGCTGGCTGAACACCAAACTTTATCGAGGCATTACATTTTTGTATACACTGTATACGATAAGTGTATACAAAAATGTAATGCCTCGATAAAGGTTGGCGTTCAGCCAGCCGAAATATTGGCAAAATAAATATTTCATAATATCTAATTTCTTCCAAAATATGCATTTTTATTATATATATTATTATTATTATATAATATATGTTATACATACATAACACCCCAGAGTTAATAAATAAAATCACCCTATCTGAGTATTTTTATAGTAGTTAGTGGATCTCGCGCGATAATGTTTGTACGCGTAGCACAATAGACATATTGCGAGTAATCCAAGAACCTAAAATAATAAATACAGCAGCACTTTGTGGATTTAATTATTTACACATTGTTAATGGAATTTTCTCTCATTTCTGTCTTCCCACTTATTAAGGTACATAATATATTTGCCTAATGAACTCCCCTCGGTACAATTTTCTGCTGGGGATTTTACATTGGTGCTGTTCAAATTGGTATTGATGTCGGTTATTTATGTAGATTGCTCCCGCACTTAATTGTGCAAAGTGCGGCACTCTTGGCCGCTTTATTTATCTTCTCTCCCGTGAAACATCGTTTGGTAGAGTTGGGATACTTAGCACTTACTATAACAGAGAAACTAAAATGTGTATAACACAATAATACATAATATCAAAGGTATATATTGAAATAAAACAACAGGAAAAGAAAGTATAATATTTTAACCCACAATTTGAAGGTATATAAAATATACCCTAATTTATATAAACTTTTTAATATTAAATATCTTTGTTTTTCATATATCTCATGGTTGTATTGATTTTTAATTTTGAAATCGGATAAATTAATAAGATTTAGATTTTTTTTTATATTCTAATTTATTATATATATATTTATTTATATTATGATGCATTAGAGCGCACCATCTGTTATGAAAATTAGAAACTATTATAGACGCGTTTGGTTCTTGTGAAAATTAAACAATTTCTACTGCCTTCACAGCATTGGAAAAATTAATAGGAGGGCTCGGCTCATCATAATAATTCACCACTGATGAGCCAGGCCCTCCTATTAATATTTCCAATTCAGTAAGGGCAGTAGAAATTGTTTAATTTCCAAAAGAATCATACGCGTCTATAATATCTAGCTGTTTTTCTATTTTTAAGATAGGCTAATCTTTATTACCTCTAAAATGGAGATTCAATTATATTGATAGCTCATCAGTAGTAAATCTTTCAAGTGGTTTCACCAGTTTAATAACGGCTGAGTGAGTTCACCACTGATACATCATCAATCACTAATTTTGGTTCATCATCAATTTGTTGGTTTGTGGAAATTTGTCATTCAAATAGAACACAATATTTTGAGATGATGATGATTATATGATTATCATTATTTTTCACAGATAGATGGCGTTACGCGTTGTGTTAAAATTAAAGTGTGTTAAAGATTATCACATATTTTATTCATATAATAAATATATGTCAATATATATATATTCAAAAAAGATGCATATATTTGATTTATAATTATTTTAATGTTCCGATAATTCGAGGGGCAACTCGCCTCTCTTTATCGAGGATGTTTGTGTTTTTCACTAAAACATGCGAGCACGTGTACACCTCTCTCGTTCTACAAGGCCAATGAAAGAATTGTATCTTTGATTTATATATATATTGATATTTTTCTAAAGATATACATTTTGTTTAATGATTAATTTTGTTAATCTTTCCTGCGAATTGGAAAAGGAAAGGAAATTCATTCTGAGAATATCACGATGAATTAGAGCGTACTTTTATTAAACTCATCGAAATATTGGCAAAAATTCGCTTAGATCAACATGCTCTTCACATTAAAATTTATGATAATGTTCATAATTGAACATAGACAAACACAAACATATAGAAATCCTGAGTAAAATAATTTATATTTGATAGAAAACAAATTTTATTTTTGATCAGAAATTACTTTCTATAAATACGTATAAATTGTGTTGATAAATATAACGATAAAAAGTTATACTAGTAAGAGAGCACAACATATTTCAAAGATAAAAACTTGAAGATAGAAATAACTCCCTCTATAGAGCTTGGCAATGCTCCTAACGCCAAAATTAGAGAAGGAGGAGGTGACTTTAATTTTACAAGATTGCTTTTATCCGGGACTGGAGCAATTTTATTTGAGCCATTTACTTCAAATGAGAATTAGAATCTAGGTTCTCTTTATTTATAGTAGTTCAATTATTTAGTCAATACTACACATCCTCTATTTACGCAATCATAGTGTTTCTCTATTTAAGCTGAGCTCTATATTTCTTTCTATTTGATAAAAATAGTTTACTTTTTATTTTCTATATTGAAGTTCCCTTTTGTTCTATATGTCCTGAACTACTTTGTCTCTTTTTCTTTAAATATAAATTGAAATACTGTATATTATTTTGATAGATAATTTCTCAAGTAACACGTTGAATTAAAATTTGATTATTTTACTAATATTTTGGCTGTCAACACACAAAAAGTACAAAAATATTCTATTGTATATTTTGTATCTTGAGAGGGGTTAGCGTGTTTCCAGCCGAAATTTTGGTAAATAAGGAATTTTAATTTCAATATATGTGCTTTTCATTTAAAAATATAATTAAAGTGAAGACAATCAGTGATATACCTTTTAATTAAATTTATATTTCTACAATGTGTACAGAGATAGAAAACATTCTGATTGAAACCAACTTCAGCATACCACAAAACCAATAAATCTTACGTATTGGGTTTTATTTTATGTATATCTATTCCTATCGATCTAAAACGTGAACCTTGACGTGTGAGTAATGTTTCTTTTAAGAATATTCTAAGAATAAAAATAATGAAAAAAAAAACGTAAAACATATTATAAACGCGAAAATGCTTTATTATTTATAGATTTTAATACACATAACATGAAAGGATAGAAATTTTTAGTAGATACACAGGCTGAATGGAAGTATTTAAACGTAGCCCTACCTACAATGACCTGAAACTGACCTATCAAGACCTAACACCAACAACTATAACAAAGTTGCAATATATATATATGTTATAATATATACTCTTCAAGGATTAATAAAGCTAACCTACAGACAACCCAGAGAGAGACGGGAGGGTAAATTCCGGTCACTTGAAACACCAGCGAAATTCCAAGGGGCGACCACTGGGGTCCGCCAGTTAACATCTCGGGACTTTTAAGACAGTTGGGGATTGTGTGCGACACGAACGGTCGCCCGGCTGTACCGGGCCCGTCTCTCTTTCTCCCTCTCTCTGGCTGCCAGGGTTCCTCTTCCAAATTGTCGTGGGTTTCTTTCCCTTCCCACCTTATTATACCACATATATATATATATATATGTGATATATGTGTTGGGATCCTTATCTGTGATTAGGGATCCTGTCGACTATCTGTGATATTGGGTTGGATCCTGTCTGTGATTAGGGATCCTGTCGACTAGCTGTAATATTGTGTTGAGATCCTGACGACTCTCTGTAATAATACGTTGGGGTTTGGTAAGCCTGTTGTAGAACCTCGTCGACTCTCACTATAAGTTGTGGCAACCGAGGGTCAAACCTGTAGTAACCGCGAGGGACAGTCAGGGGTGGAGAGTTTTCCAGTAGCCTCTCTGCACCTTGTAGGACCTTTAACAGTTCTCACAAAGTACAGGCAGTCGTGGTCGAAGCAGAGTGGAAAACTGGGGATGTCCACACACAAAAAACGAAGAGACACAGTTGAAAGAAAGTTCCTTGAATAGATAAAAAGCGAGCCAAAAGCTAAGATGGAGATAGAAGATTCCTTACTGTTTTACATGGTGAATGAGGGTGAACTTGGAGACAACCGGCGACGCGCAGATGGGGAACTGGACTAGTACTGACTGCTGTTGCTAAGGCCTTTTTATACGACCGCTCTGACAAAGAGAATTGGGTCATGCACGTGTCGATGGACACCTGAGACTGGCGACAGACTGTCGGTGTTACTCGAGTCTGGTGCCTACCAGTCGGCTAACAATCTATCTTTAGAAGTTACTTTGTGATCTCTCAATCCTGCTTTTGACTTAGTTTTTAATCTATTATATAGTTTTATTCATCCTCAGTACATTACATATGGTTATGCAAGGAGACATGTCAATTATGCGTATAATTAGTTAGTTTATAATTAGTTCTATATACAACATGACAAGCTTGTTATACGTATTACATAATATAGGGTTATTGGTTTAAATTATCATAGATGGGCCCCGGGAGTGAAAGGGTTTATCCGGGTTTAAGCGGGTAAAGCCTCTCTAACACAGGTAAGTAATTAGAATTTATTTTAATTAATTGAAACTGTGAGGGAAAAAGGGCTATAACAAGATGTTTATTTGAATATATCTGAAAATTATCAAAATAAAACTTATGTTTAATTTAAAAGTTATGATATTCATTATAAAAGAGAACTGTAGATAAAACCTTTGTTTGCTAAAAAATAATGATGATGTTCTAAGAGATTGTTGGCGGGCGTTGGAAAGGGTTAGGGGTTGAAGAATATGCAATTGTAAGTGTTGCACAGACAATCAAATACTGAGATCCAGGTGCAAAGCGAGGATATAGACTTGTGCGTCTTCCTAGGCAATGTTTCACCTGCGATCCTGTATAAGGTTACAGTGCTTTGTCACAATTGTAGGGTTATTGGGTTGAAAAGTTGTTGAAGAAAAAGACTTAATATGATTGAAAGGGGTGGTAGAGCCATGCGATAAGTAGAATTGTTGTAGCGACAGTAAGTTGTCTGACTTGACTTGAAATCAAAGGTTGATTGTGGTCCGCTAGAGCTGAAAAAAATTGAAAATTGAAAAATGTGAACGCTTTGTGCATGCGTTGGTGATGTGCTCTGCGGATGATTGAAATAAACTTTTGAAACGTGTTCAGACCAAAAAGTCGAGACTTGTACTTCTGGGGAACGGTGTTTTCAAAGAGTTTGTTGAATTACGAAATCAAAAGAAAAATTGTCAAGCAGTACTGTCGTTTCTCTACGTTGATGTGAAGCAATGGCGGAGAGAAAGATAGTAGTGTAAAGTACACTGAAGTGGTTAGAGAAATAGATTGTTGTAAACGATTGTTGTATATGCCCGATAGTTGATGATAAACAAACATTGTCATATAATAAAGTAATTAAACAAAAATATAGTGAATAAAAAGATAAAAATGTAATTGTGGATAAAAAAAAGTATAAGTGGATAAGATCAAACATGTACTATATGAAAGATATAATAATGAATTAGTAAAATATAAAAGATATAATAATGAATTAAAAATGATTATTGAAAGAATTAAATGTTTTGCCATTGTTAAAATAAAGTTGTTAAAATAATGTTGGAATAAAAATTTGATTATAATTGCAAAGTAAAAAAAAAATAAAAAAAATAATTATTCAAGATTTTATACAAAAAAAATATAATATAATTAAAGGTTGTTAATGATTAGATAAACAAATGGAGCAAAAAATGTCTCTTTTGAAGAAAAGTTAAAAGAAAACAAAAAATATTCGTTCCTGAAAAAAAAGAAAGGAACATATTCACACAATGTCTAGGTGTAGGTCCAAGATTATTGGTGTCTTTAGTTTGACCTATGGGGAGGCAATGTGGCCCTATGTCGCTTTGGTCCGGTCTGAGAAATTGGTCTTTGCCAGATCTTCCCGATTATATTATGTGAGACCAGACGGGGAGCGATCTTGATTCTTAAAATTGGATGGTATTGACGAAGATGATTGTAATATATAACAATAAAGGGTTAACATTATAAAAGCTGGCGTTCTAGTTTAGAAAAAATATTCCATACTGGGCGTGAAAACAATGTAAAAGTTGTAAAACACACGATGATAATTAAAGATATAAAGTTTAATGATATTTTTTTCAATATTAAAATTCAAATTAATAAGTGAATTGGGTAATTATTGGTAAGTCAATCAGTTGATAATTGACAGGTTATTTGGTGGACACGACAATCTAGCATTCTGCTGTGCCAAGGTACGGCCTAATAAATTGGAGGTGTCATGTTCCTGACGCCGCTGCAACTGTTTATTGATGTTTGTGAGTCACCCTGCGGGCTGGAAGAAAAATCTCTCAGCACAGTGGTACTTGTCTATTTGAAAATATAGTTTTCTCGGTGTTCGCAAGCGTTGTGTCTCGACGATGTTGCGGACTTAATAAAAATGTTATTCAATGATGTCAGGTTAGATGTGCGTAAAAGTGCGACTTCAACGTAGACACGCTTTTGGTGAGGTGTCACAGGCATGAAGGCGTCTTTGTGGCCTATTAAGTGAGAAAAATTGTTGTGTTGCGCTGTGTGACACTAGGTGAATTGTAGGGAAAGGTGTCACGTGAAATCTTCGTTTTCGGTACAGCATCTAACTAATTTCCGAAAAATAACAAATTTATTAGTCATGGGTGGTGGTTGTACAAAACACATCGAGAAATTTCAGATTGTTATAGAGGTGGTATGTTTATCGTGAAATCTTTGTGTTCGCGACGATATGGAGCTCGTGTGGCTCGAACTAGGACGTGTTGTTAAAAGGCGCGTTAATAGATGTGGCCAATTGGAGAAAGTGATGTGGGAGTGTGTTGAAGTTCGTTCTGAGAGTTGTGTGAATTATTAATAATTATGCATGTAAAAAGAAAAGGACGATGGAGTGTAGCTATGCTGGAATTTTTAACTTGCGCTTTGGGGAAGGACAGTTACATTTCTAGTTGTGCTTTTGAAGATATTGTATCTTTCGATTTTTGTATTAAAAAAAATGCGTTTTCACCTATGTTTATTAAAATTTGAATATATTTTTTAAATCGTTGCTTATGTTAGTGCGAAAATTATACTTGTAAAAGGGCAATGGCATGATAGTGACTTATAATTTGAATGGGGCGTGTACATAAAATAGTGAACATAATAATGATTTTTTGCAAAGTTTTGTGTATTTAATTAAGACATTGGTGTTTTTTGGTATAAAAATAAGGTATTAAGAAAAAAACACACAAATAAGTTTAGAATTATGATTCGAGTAATTTAAATATAATATGATTTTTTTAAAACTGTAAGATTGCAAGTAATGAATTAAAATTTAAAAGTTGCTTAAAATAAAGTAAAAATGATAAATGAGGGTGTACAATATTTAAAATTTGAATTGAAATGCTATAAAAATGGTAAAATTTGATTTAAAAATAATTACAGTAAAAATAAACATTATATTTATGGGAAATCAAGTTGTTAACATGAAGAGAGAGTTAAGTAGATTTTTAAAAACTCACAGTTTTTTATGATTGTTCAGTCAGGAGACTTGGTCTTTGGTTGTTGTCCTGATGACGTGGAAGGCGTCCCATGTAGAGCTTGTAGAAGCTTGTGACTTCTGTTTGGCGATGGTGGCATGTCGTCTGGATGGTAGCGTTGTAAGGTCGAAGGTGGGTAACTTCTCACCGGCTTATTTTGCGGGATGTTCGGCTGTGTCGTTGAGGGGAAGATTGCTTGGTCGTTTTGTTGGAATGGCGTGCTTGTTCCTCCATCTTGCTTCTTGGCTCTTCTATCTATCTGGACAGTCTTTTTACCTTCTTCGTTGTGGTCTCCTTCGTTGTGGTAATCCTGTCGACTCTCTGTGATATTGCGTTGTTGGGATCCTTATCTGTGATTAGGGATCCTGTCGACTATCTGTGATATATGTGTTGGGATCCTTATCTGTGATTAGGGATCCTGTCGACTATCTGTGATATTGGGTTGGATCCTGTCTGTGATTAGGGATCCTGTCGACTAGCTGTAATATTGTGTTGAGATCCTGACGACTCTCTGTAATAATACGTTGGGGTTTGGTAAGCCTGTTGTAGAACCTCGTCGACTCTCACTATAAGTTGTGGCAACCGAGGGTCAAACCTGTAGTAACCGCGAGGGACAGTCAGGGGTGGAGAGTTTTCCAGTAGCCTCTCTGCACCTTGTAGGACCTTTAACAGTTCTCACAAAGTACAGGCAGTCGTGGTCGAAGCAGAGTGGAAAACTGGGGATGTCCACACACAAAAAACGAAGAGACACAGTTGAAAGAAAGTTCCTTGAATAGATAAAAAGCGAGCCAAAAGCTAAGATGGAGATAGAAGATTCCTTACTGTTTTACATGGTGAATGAGGGTGAACTTGGAGACAACCGGCGACGCGCAGATGGGGAACTGGACTAGTACTGACTGCTGTTGCTAAGGCCTTTTTATACGACCGCTCTGACAAAGAGAATTGGGTCATGCACGTGTCGATGGACACCTGAGACTGGCGACAGACTGTCGGTGTTACTCGAGTCTGGTGCCTACCAGTCGGCTAACAATCTATCTTTAGAAGTTACTTTGTGATCTCTCAATCCTGCTTTTGACTTAGTTTTTAATCTATTATATAGTTTTATTCATCCTCAGTACATTACATATGGTTATGCAAGGAGACATGTCAATTATGCGTATAATTAGTTAGTTTATAATTAGTTCTATATACAACATGACAAGCTTGTTATACGTATTACATAATATAGGGTTATTGGTTTAAATTATCATATATATATATATATATATATATATATATATATATATATACAGGCAAAGATGCAAACCAGCATGTGAAAAAATGTTCAAATATATATAAATATATCAAATATAAATCAAACATATATGTATCAAATTGCTATATTCTACAGTATCTACGAATACGAATCGTGAGTACGATAAGCGGGAAAGCATAGTTATTGGTCTTGCGCGCAAGTAGGAACACCTATAGATTAAACGAGCTACTGAAACAACGAAGAATACGTTAAAATCTATGAAGATTTGTTTTAAAAAATGCAAAATGATGAAGGCCATGGCCAAGGAAATGAGCGTCGATTATAAGGCGATTGTAGAAGTAACTAACGAAGACTTTGTTCTTAGGTCCAATAGCATATCGGCGAGTTTATTTGCTCAATATGAGGGATAACTTGGTGGGTTTCTGCTATTTATAGAGATTCCTCATATGTTATCTATTGTGAAACACACGGGGTTTCTAGATTCCATGATGCTCAGAGATTTCAACAGTTGTTTGAGCATGATGTCATCCTTCCCCACTCTGAAGGAGTCCTTAGGGTGAACACCACCACCTTCATCTGGGTCCTAAAGACCATAATGAAGACATGGATTTATATGCAAGGTCACTCAAGTCTAGTCCACGTAGTCAAGAATGCAGTAAAACCGATGCTTAACGTCCTCAACCAATGGACTCCTAATATTTGACCACAATTCCAAGAATATAACCTCTCGGTTACTAGGTGTACGTAGTATTGCCGAGAGATATGCTAATACAATATATATTCCTCATAACACGATTGAGTCTGTCAATGATGCCATAAAACACGATGACCAAACGAACCTTGTCACCCAGGTCTGTGCTTGCTTCCGCATTCACTTATCTTTCTCTCTCTCTCTATTCTCGTCTTCTCTACTTCATAATAATGAAACTATTAAATAAATAAAAACAATTTTTAATGCACTCAAGTAGTTTTAACTTCATTATTTTTATTTTTGATAAAGAAGCAGCATTTTCTATTATTATATATTATTTTCTTATTATATAAATATATATTAATAGTAAAATCTTCCCTCTTTATATTACTATATACTAACTACTTATTTATTACATATATAAAAACAAACCTCACATGTTTAAAATAAATAACAAATTATGTAAAATTTGAAATTCACTTAACGGTATTATATATATAAAATATTCTTAATTTATCTTCCCTCTCTTTCTTGTATACGGAGGCGTAACCATTATGTTGTGTGATTTATATTTTATTTCGATGTTGAAATGCTTCAATATTTTAGGTATAATTAAAATATATAATTCTGAATATATCCAACATATACATTATATATATGTTTCACCTTTTTTTCTATAAATATTTTTCTCTATATATAGATGTCAAAAATCAATTATCTATCATTATAATTATATATTTTTAAAATAAAAATCCTATACGTTAATATTTTAACATATAATTTATAATCCTGGAAACATAGTTAAAATATTTGCTTATTATTGTCAGAAAAATGAAATAAAAATCAGTGACATATTTGTGGGTATTTTTTATTTTTTTACTTTTTTAATACCATATTCACTTATTCTACAGATATTTGAGAATTCTTATATAAAATTTAATTTTATTATATATATATAATTTTAGAGAAATTTTATCGATATAACTTTATAATTATTTCAATATCAAAATATTTATAAATTGCAACAAAGAGAAAATAAGAAATACGAGAAATATCTTTTGGCAGTTTTATTGGATCAAATTTATGTGGACTTTTTTTTCCCTTGAAATCCTATAGGATTTTGTCTTTCATACACAAAATGAATTAAATACTTTAAAATATCGGTTTAAATCGTTAAAATTAATCAATTTATATATAAGCAGAGCTATGAGAATGTATTTTATACCATTATTCGTAAATGAATACATTTATATTCTTTTTATTATTATTTTTTTTGTAATCTACTCATACTTCATATTAATGTGTTCTAACTCACCAAAAGAACGTGTTGAAAATATACAATTGTTAATTCAAGTACTTTAATATAAATGTTCATGGAATTTTATATAGAGAATTTATTCTCTCTCTCTCTATTATCAAAGAAAAACTATAAATATATTTTCTTAATTTATAAACATTTATTTATAGGAGAGAAAACTTTATCACAATTATACTTCAATAAATTATTAGTATAAAGATATATTTGCAAAAAAGCAATATTTATGTAAATATATTTGTAATTGTCTTTCGATTAAATATATAAATACGCTTTACCAAATTAAGAAACAAATTTTAATTATAAATCTTTCTAATGCTATATATATACACTTTTGAATATATTCGTAACAACAACAACAATTACAGTGATGCCAAATCCAAACATTCAAAAATAAATTAATTAAACAGAGTATATTATAATATTATTATAAGGTATATTACAATATTAATATTATGATATTATATATGTTTTATGGTGAGAATTTATAAAAATAGGTATGATTTGAACTATCTTTATTTTAAATACAAAGAGAATACTATCTCTCTGTCGTAAAGATAGAGGCTGCCTGGCCAGCATTCATAGTTCTTCAAATTAAAGATACTTCGGCCAGTAAATCTTTTTATTGTCTCGACGTTTCGACAAAAATCTTTTGTCCTCGTCAGAAGCGAACAATATTTTTGTCGAAACATCGAGATAATAAAAATATTTACTGACCGAAGTATCTTCAATTTTTTTGAATTATATCTCTTTGTGATTATAAAAAATAATGATTTTAAAGGAAATATAGTAAATGATGCATACGCTATAATTTATGGAGAAAATGGAGATCTGATCCAATTTCCAGAATAGTGATAATAAATAATGTGACTTGTGATTTTTTAAGCCTAATTTCAAATAATCCTTCACCTTTTTAAAGCCAAATTTTCATTAATTTCAATTTTGAAAATAATTTATTATAAATGACGCCGTTTTTGAGCTATTATGCTAATCACTAAAATCTATTTTGGAGAAAAAATATTTTAGATTACAGTCTAATGAAGCTTGTAATGAATCAATTACTGTTTGGAAATAGATCGCTTATACACATAAATGTCAAATTTGTTTTTTTTCTAAGTTATCGTGTACATATAATTAATAAGACGCAAACCCAATTAGATTATGTATTTTTTTTTAAATCCCTGCACATGATCGACCAAGGCAAATATTTAAAACTATTTTTCTTTTTAGTGAAATTAAGAGGAAGCAATATAAGTCCCTTTATATATAAGGAAGACTCTTGTCTATTTCATAGGTCTCATGCACCATTTCTTATATTGAAAAATTCAGAGAAAATTATAATCATACACGAACCAGTTCGTTTTCAAATTCCTAAAAAAAATCAAATCTCCTTATTAATCTTCCTTTTGCACAGCGCGTAAACTAAGATATATTTGAATATCACAATATCAGAGAAAGCCTAACTATTAGCCAAACTATATGCTATTGTTTCGCACTCCGGGAAAATTAGATGAACAAATACAATAGGGTTTTATGAATTTTCCTAGAAGCCAGGGTATAAATATAGAGGAATTTGCTAGGATATTTACCTAACCTAACCTAAATTAAACCTCTGGTTTATTCAGTGATTTTCATATGCGCATCCTGTGCAGAGACACATTGTCTATAGGCATTTATAGCATTTTCTTTAAATCAGAAAAAAAGTGCCCAAAGCGGGAATCAAACCCGGGTCGTAGCGGTCGAAAACCAATGGTTAAGACCATCCTTCTACCGACTTCCTAAAATGATAATTCTATAACATATTAATTGTTTCAATCGCGCTGATATTTCTCTCTCTTTTCGTTAATGTGTTAATAAAACTCATCTTTGAATGAGAACTCGGTCTAAACTGTTCAACGGCAAAATGGACGTAACTGAATAAAACCTATTATAACAATACAAATGTTATATTTCACAGAAATAGAGGGTTCACTAAATATAGGTTTATACATAAAGGAGTTTATTGGGGATAGCAGATTGATCCAATCATGTGCTTAGATTCAAAAATGATTCTGTTCTTCTTTCGTCGATTGGATGGCAAATATGCGTTCAACCCTATGAAATATATTTACTTTTTTTTTTAATCTATAGTTTCCCAATACATAAACCTATTTTTTTTATGAACCTATTTGTTAACTTTGTAAAATTAAATTAAATAAACTAATTCATCAAATTACATTAATAATATAATTGTTATCTATCGATAGAATCTTCAGTAATTAATTTTCTGGCAATGTGTTTATTTTTATCTCTACAGACGTTACTGCAATGATAAAAGTTATTTAAAGAGATGGATTGGTTCATCAGTGGTGAATCTTTCAAAGATTTTGCCAAATTAATCTCTCATTCAATAATTTATATCATCGCAGTGATGTCTGTAGAGATAAAAAGAAACACATTGCTAGAAAATTAAATGTTGCAAAAGAAACTGAGGCCTATGCATTATATTGATATAAAGCTTTATTTATATATTTATTTGCATCTATATTAGTTTTATTAAGATCGCGCTATTTTATATATTTATAAAAGCGTAAATATATTTATATTAATATATATTAAATATATAATTTATCAAAGCTCCTATTTTTAAATATGATATTATAAACCAAAAAAATAGGAAGTTAATTACACTATAATTGTTTTTAAATACCTAACATAGAAACGCAATATTGTCAATTACATTTTTTCATGTTCGGATTGCACCTGGCATTAATGACAAGTCGTCCAATAGTATTTACCTCCAATGGTGTAGGGTGGACCGACCAACACCAGGTGGGCCTGGCTAATGATGTGCAGCACGCCAACCCCGTGTACCTTCCAGAAACCGCTCTCAACATTTATTCATTAGCTCACACAAAAACTTTCCTTATAGAATTGGGCTTCTAATTGAAAGTTGGATATTTATTTCTTTTCCACTTGTATTTTTAATGAAGGTTCTAGAGTGAGGTTTCTAATACATGCTATATGGTTTCAAATCCTAGAGTTCGTATCTTCAGCTAATATAGATTTCGATGATAATAGTGGAATATATCTACACACACCATATATTCACACAATACCATATTGATTTACCTCTAAAACCCACATTAATATTTGATTATAGTTATTCTAATATAAGCTTTAAATATTTACATTGACATCGTTCTTCATATATTTTCCATTTTATGAATAAAAAATTTATATAAACCTATGAATACCCCAATCTATATATATAAAATTGAATGTCTGTGTGTGTGTCTGTGTGTGTGTGTGTGTGTCTGTCTGTCCTCTATGGATTCAAAAACCATACATCCAATCGCCGTGAAATTTTGGGATATTATTAGGTGTATCCCCGGAAAGGTTTACGAAAAATAATTTCTTGAATATCTTTAATATCCTTAGAGTTATTTGCAGATTTGTAGCTTTAACTCGCAAGCAGCGCCGCCTTAGGCTTAGGTCTGCCCCCCCGTCCGGCCGCCGGCCATTGGACAGTCCAAGTTCCCACCGACCAATCAGAGGGATCAAGAACCCCCCCTCCCCCCCCCTCCCCCCCCCCCCTCCCCCCCACCCCCGTCCGGCCGCCGGCCAATCAGAGGGATCAAGAGGTCCTGGCGCTGGGGGGGCGGGTAACCTCCGGGAACTACGTCCATCTTCCATAAACGACCATGATTCTATTCAACTTATCGAGTATTTTTCAAGGGACCGGGAAAATATGTAGATAAAACGATGATTTTGTAATGTAGAAAATTAGGAAAGACAAAATTCAGGATGACACGGCACACAGGGACCGGGAAAAAATAATCACTTTATTGAGAGATTCACGACCATTATTTTATTCAACTTATCGAATATTTTTCAAGGGACCGGGAAAATATGTTCACTAGATAAAACGATGATTTTGTAATGTAGAAAATTAGGAAAGACAAAATTCAGGATGACACGGCACACAGGGACCGGGAAAAAATGTTCACTTTATCGAGAGATTCAAATTTACGAGTTTCAAATTATCAAAATATATCTTTTTTTTGATAAGTTTATAGAGAATTGTTTTAACAAATGTTCGTTAGACAAACCTTTACTCGGGTAAAACCTCGGGCGAAGCCGGGTACGTCCGCTAGTTATATGAATAATGGGTGTGAATATTTTGTGTATAACGTCGCTTTATTCCAATTATCTTATCAATATTATAGTCATCTAAAAATTGATTTACATAATTCGATAAAGGCTTAAATATATAATTTTGAATTGATACGTGTATTTCAATATCCGAGAGAGCATGCATTTACATGTTTAAAGTATAAATCAAGCGAGAAATATTAATATAATATAATCTTTATATAGCCAAAATGTGTGCCTCATAAAATATGTTTCGAAACATTATTTATTTTAAACTATTTGGAAGGTTGTTTATTCGATGATATCACTAGACATCAAAAATAAAATCATAAATCTCTCTATATAAACGATATCGAGTTATGTTGGCCTATGTAATAGGTGAGGTGTCTGATTTCGACCAGCACAACCTGGGATCCAATCCCGCATTGAGCATTTTTTATGCTTCAATGAACCCCGATATTTAAGCAAGTCCAACTCTACCTGTGAGTGCAAGCGACTTAACGTATCTCCTTTTAAGTGCGAAAATCGTGCACCTTTCCCCCCTTACTTACAGTAAAACGCAATCCCTAACTACTTACTATGATTTATATAGCACATGTTTACCCAGCTAAGTAAAAAATGAGTGTGATAATTTTACGCATTCTAAAACTACAAGTTCACAATTTTATTCGAATGTTTGTCGAATTATATAAGAATGATATTGAAATACACGATATTTAAATATCCATTAAATGCTATACATTATTAGAAATATAATATTAAATAAATAGAGAGAGAGGAATTAGGGAAAGATTTTGTTTTGAAACATTTATTTGAAAAGATTTATTTGTGCAAAGATATAAATCATTCTCTGTAATAGTATAGCACTATTTATAATGAATTCTAATTTTTGCGAATAAAATTGGTAAATATTTGAGTCCAAAGGTGATCATTTGAATATATTTATATAAAAAAGGCCGTACCTGGATCTGTGAAAGAAAATAAAAACAATAACCAATGACAATTTGTAAATTACCTCTAATTTTATTGTGTGAAAATTTGTTAATGATAGAGCAATCCCTCGAAATATTATGAAAATATTTGTTTGTTTTCTTTCACAGATTCAAGTATGCTCTTTTTTATATTGGTATATATGTTTTATTATGTTATCATTATAACAATAAAAAGAGCTATCAAAATATGTTTTAATCATATGATCAAAGTTTTTATAACCATAATTAGGTCATCAATAAAGTGATATTAATTCATTCCAAAATTTATAATGAGCCATGTAATTAAGACCTAAAGAGAGAAGCATCAATAAAATAAGAAAGAGCCGAGTCTGAATAACAATTATTGATAATAGTGAGTGAGAGACTGGCTTATATAGACAAAAGACTGCTTCTCTTTATCTTCTTTAAAAGGAAAATAATACAATGAGAGAAAAGACTAAATTTAGAAATTAACAATAAAAAGATAAATGCACATGCGGCAGCTCACTTAATTGAGGAGCATCCAGACCTAATTAAACAATTAGATTGCTAATAACGAGGTAATAATGATCTCGTATGAGGGATTTGGCTGCATTATCTGTCCCTTATCTTAATGAACTTTTAATGAGAAATATTGGACACGAAATTCCATTATAGAGATAATATATTAGAGAATCAACATACCAATTATATTTTGAAATGATAATACACGTGCATAGAATATATATATGATTCGAAGTATAGTAAATATGTATCGTTACATATATCCTAGGGTGTATTAATAAATATTTTCCCAAGTGGAACAAATTGGCTCCGATTAAACTATAAAATAGGGCACGGTAGAGGTTCGTAGAAAATTTGAAGAACTGGTGTTATCAAAAGAGAGTAAAACCTCGTTTAAGTAAACCGGGAATATAATGAACCATCTCTTTATAACAAGCTTGAACTAATTCCTAATATATTAGTGATACCAAATAGTAAACCATGGCTATTTCGAACCAAATGTTAAATCAAATTGGGTTCGCTATTGAAATATTTACAGGATATTAATAAAAAAAAGATATATTGTGAAGTTTTAACCATATTTCGATTGGCAGATAGCTCATCTTTATCGGATATTTTTTTTATCTCTGAAGATAGACCAAAATATGCCTTACAAATTATCATATCAAATTGTTAATATTTATTTAGAAAATTAAAAGAATGTATATCCTCCCTTATGGAATTATTACAAATTCTTCATATATTCTTATTCTATAATAATATTATAATCTTTTCATAATAATATTTAATAAATTTCTTAGTACTTTTATATTTTAAGAAATAGAGCAAACAGAAAAATGTACGGGATGAGTTTGTGTACTCATTTTAAAGACATCTCATTATCGTCTGATTTCTAGTTTCACTATCAGAAGTAATGGGGATTAAATTGGCGAACTGCTGAGAGGATTCACCACTGATGAACCAGGCCCTCTCGTTCAACAACCTTTATCATAGCAGTAAGGTCTGTCGAAATATTCGATATGTGGAATGAAATGCATTGCCAAAATTCATTGTTACAAATTTTATTATTTTAGTATATGTACCACCGAACAACAGTGTAAACACACACACACCACTGATGAACCAGGCCCTCTCGTTCAAAAACCTTTATCATTGCAGTAAGATCTGTCGAAATATTTGATGATATATGTGAAATGAAACGCATTGCCAAAATCATTGTTACGAATTTTATTTTTTAGTATATGTACCGCCGAAAAACAGTTTGAACACAAACAAACAATTTTAATTTTTTATATAGGAATTCAATATACTCGAATAATAATAATATTCATTTGAAAAGAGAATAATAATTTATAACTCGCAAACAAAAGGTAATTATAATATAGAAAAGAGCGTGAAGAATTTCCATATTAAGAGAACGCATCAAAGTTGGAATGCGGCTGGATAACTTATTCAAAATAATGCGTCATTTTATTACAATAAAAATTGAGCTTCCTTTCGTTAACGGATAAAAGGGGAGTGAGCAATCGGTCAACTGTCAGCTCCAGCCTCAAGTCTCAACTAATCAGCGGGTTATCTTCCTCCGTTGTTATAAAAAAAGCAAAACAGATTTTCCAAAAAAAAGCGCGTTCGTTTAACTCTTCTTACCCGGCGAAATTTGATAGATCTCGGCCAAATGACGTGACACCAAATTTAAACGCCATCGACCCAATTTATCTCGATGTTCAAACGGAAAATTGATGATGAGCTGGAACTAAATTTTGTTGACGATTCCTTGATTAAATATTGGTATTTACTCTAGTAGATTTAACATGTAAAGTTCAAATATAGTTTAGCGCCAAATGTTATATTGGTGAATGAGGAATTAGGTAAGTCAAAATACTGCTGTTTCTTATGTATTATTTGATTTTTATAAATTCAATTTCTATAAATTAGACAGCGTATATATATATATATATATATATATATATATATATATATATATATATATATATATATATATATATATATATATTGTTCACACAAATTATTCTAGTTATTATTATCTAATGAATTAAATATGGATTGCTCTATTTTTTCAAAAAATATATATATATATTAAAATCAAAAAGGGCCTATCTTTACCAGGCTCACATGAGCATTTCTAGATGATGCTCTGCCATCTAGAAATACTCATGTGAGCCTAGTAAGAATAGGCCCTTTTATTTAATATCAACACCTGACATATTATATATATATATTTTTTCACACACATATATATATATATATATATGGAAGCAATGGTCGCCTCTCCCGTCAAAATAAATGTCAGAATCTGACGCCATCTATTGACCGTCGCCGCAACTATGTTTTGCCAATAGATTTGGCCCAGCCACATTGCCAGCAAAACACCTCTTTGGTAGATTGTGAGGATTCCATTAGATCCCGTGTGGATCTCGTGGAATAAAGTCCGCCCTAGACTGACGAGGGCCATTAGCCCGAAACCATGGTCTCTAGGTGGACGCTTTTCAGTTTGCCAAAGTTGGTGTTGTGGCTTTGTCACCGACCCGATGCCGCTAGTTGCGGCGACGGTCAATAGATGGCGTCAGATTCTGACGTTCATTTTGACGGGAGAGGCGACCATTGCTTCCATGGATCAATTTCCTCCCGGCAAATTTTCCATCTATATATATATTAGATAATAAAAGGCATATATTGGATTTAATAAAATATTTATTTTGCCAATATTTCGGCTGGCTGAACGCCAACCTTTATCGAGGCATTACATTTATTTAAAGGATTATTGAAAAAAAAATATTTATATATATATATGAAAAACAATATAAAAAATAAAAAATAAGTGGATCAGGTGTTGATATTAAAAATAATCAAGAAATTGGATTGGCCAATTACAGTATTACGGAGCAAGTTAAATAAACGTTTAGTTTATTTTTGCTCCACTAGATGGCGCTCTGCCATCTAAAAAGCACATGTGCTCGTGATCAGAATATGCCTTCTTTATTTTTAATATATATATAAAGGACTCCCTATTAAATAAGTAAATATCCCAAACTCTTATAACCGGTTATGAAACAAGAAGAAACAAAATAAAACATTTTGAAAATCAATAAATTTGTGGATTGTTGAACTTAATTGTATATTAAATTGTAAATATTTAACTGGTGTTTTGTGGCACATATTCCTCGTAACCAACAAAATGTTTGGTAGTGTGGAGATCAACCAGAATTACTTGTTTAAATGCATATTTAAAAGGAAAAGGTTCCTCTTTTGGTTAATAACTACAATCCTCTCAAAACATTATATATATACCTATATTGTTATTATTATAGAGAGAGAGTTCATTTTAATATTCCTTTTCAAATGAAAGATTTTTTAATATATCAGAGTGAGAATTATTATGTTAATAATTAACAATAAATACAAAAATGAGAACTTTCATTTTCTCTCTATATATATTAATATTAAAAAGATAATTTAAATAGACAATTAACTTCAAATCAATAATTCCACGCATCTTTCAATAACAAATTTGAATTAGTTTGAATAATTTACTAAATATATATTCGGTAATTATCTGAAATTAATCATATTTTATGTGCTTGTTTGCCAATTTTTAACTAGGCATGCATAAACTACTAAATTGATAATCACAAAATATGCCATAAAATGGAATTTATATCTTTCTTATCTTAATTTTTCTTTTTAAATATTTTAGAAAAAAAAATCCTTATCTTTATGGAAGAACTAAACCACTCGTTCCTATAATGACAAAACTGGAAATTTTTATATTTTGCGATTTAATCACTGAAAATTTCTTTTTAATGGAAGAATAAAATTTTAACATAAGCGTACCCTATGTCATATTCAATATTATTTTCTATAAAATATAAAATTTGTTTTGAAGCCTAATTTATCTCAATAAATAATGTTGTTTCATTTTATCTTTTGGTTAATATTTCGTATATTTCCATATTATTTGGAATTGTAAAATTTGTCTTCTGTATTGTTTCGAAAGGTAGCATATAATTTATCAATATTCCTTTATAATATGTATTGATTCTTTTCTGTAAATATATTCTTAATTTCTATTGATATATATTAATATAATATAGATTTATATTTTTGGCGTAATGATGGTATCTTTATAATTTAGGGATGAAGTATTTGCGTCACATCAATCAAATAAAGATATGTTTTATGTTATATATTAAAAATATAAATTTATTAAAATTATTAAAATAAAAACATAAAGCCTCCAGGGAAAAGTTTTTTTTTTAAATATATATATATTTTTTAAAAATATCTTGAAGGATTATTTCATCGAATATAAATTTATATTTTTAAACACAAGGTTTATATAAATATATTTAATTTATCATTTATACCAGGTATATCTATCGTGATTTATAGGGTAGATAATGTCAGAGGTTTATTTATGCCTCCATAACTCCATATCCTAAGACATTAATGCAGACGCGTTTCTTGGGAAAATGTATGTAGAAATCTAACGTCGAAAAGAAATATTTCAGCAATAACGTTGTTCAGTATATCTATATGTGTCACAAATATTTACGAGCGTCACAACTTTTACTGAAAGTTAAAAGTCTTCTCTTTATTCTCCATACGATTTGGAAAAAAAAATATTTTGGAGATGTATACTTGATTGATCAGCAATTTGTTTTTGAAAAATAAATGATTGGCTAAAAGCAAGCATAATGTTTACTATATTTATTAATTATATGGTGAGTCTAAGACATACAGAATTAACATTTTCTTTACTTTCTCTTCTGTTTTAGTGTAATCTAACGGAAACGCTCATTATTCAATTGTTTTTCCCCAAACAGATCATAAATATACGATTATATATAGGTGTGATCAATAGCAGGCTGTATTTGAGATTCAAATGAAATTTTCATTTCGTACAAAATGAACGCAATATTTCATGAAGCTGAACGTCTCTCTTTTAGAGAAATTGTTTAAGAGTTAGATGCATGTCTTTGCAGTGCTATCAAAGTGATGGGTTGATAGTTTTTTAGGAATAAAATATTTGTTTGTAGCCTGAGAGTTATTTATTTTAAAATTAGAAATATATTTTAAAGCACTATATTTTCAAACATGTATGTTAAAATCTATTTCTACAACCCTTATACTGGAATGATTACAATTTGAGAGAGGAAGGGGGATATCATCTGTGGTGAATCCTTCTAGATGTTTCGCCGTTCTATCTCCAGACCGCTTCAATACTACATTACACTGATTTATTATATATCCTGATTTTGCTATTGAGAACGGCAAATTGTTGTTTTGAATGCACTATGGATATGTGCTTCTATGACTGCAGAAATCTATATCTAAATTAAAGGATTTATGCATTGTGCAATGCTCTTCTTCAAAATAATAAAATGAGTCTGTTAGGGAACATTAGGAATATATAGAATCCATTATCGCTGAAAATTAGAAATATTTTAAAAGCTATATTTTATATTATGAAAAAACAATAGAAAATGATAAATAAAAAGGTTAGGAGTTGATATTAAAATATATTTTATATTAAATATAGATGGCACTCTGCATTCGGAAAAGCACATGTGCTTCTGGTCAGGATATGTCTTTTTTATTTTTAATTTTATATTATATATGTCAATATCTATTTCTACAGCCTTATATCGAAATATTAAAAACTATATTTTTACTGGGCAAAATTAATGCTATATGATTTGGAACACACACACAAACCGATTCTTAGAAGAAACTCGAAAATCCTTTTCAGAACTACTCGCCATTTTGACGACACAATGTTGTTCTTTGCAAGAGAAGATTTTCGAAATAAATATTAATTCTGTTATAATCACTTGCCAAACAATTAAAAATGTATTGAAGTAAAACTTTAAAACATACATATTATGATGCATTAGCGCGCAATCTGCTATGAAAAATCGAAACTATTATAGACGCGTATGATTCTTTTGAAAAATAGACAATTTCTACTGCCTTTACTGCAATTGAAAATTTAATGGGAGGGCCTGGCTTATCAGTGGTAAACCCTCCCATTAATTTTTCCATTGCAGTAAGGACAGTATAAATTGTTTATTTTTCAAAAGTATCATACACGTCTATAATAGTTTCGATTTTACACATGCATATTATTTGAAAATTAATTAAGAATCAACATTTTTCACAAAATGCACTATAATGTCAATTTCTATTTTTTGTTCTTTCTGTTATTTCTCATATAGAAAGATATTTTAAGGAATATATAATGAATTAATTAAGAATAAATATGTTGTTTGTATATATATAAATTGGCAGTATTTCAGAGAGAAAATCTCCTTTTACAGAATAATATAACTTCCTACTATATTTTTCACGATGGTAAAATTATTGATGATTTAACCACTGATGATTCAGACGCTCTCCTAATATTCTATATTATAAAATGTTAGATATATTATTATTACAACAAATAATGTGATATTAATGTTAATTTATATAATTTTAAAAATTATATTTTATGAGCATTATATATATTTTATGAGCATTATATATTTTTTGAGATGAATATATTAATTTAATATTCGAATTGAATAGTTATCAAACAAATTAAAATTTATAATGAAAATATGAAAGGTTAATGCTTGCGAGCCGCTACAAATCAACCGTCGCAGAAAGAACAGTAGTAGATTGTTTTATTTAATAAAAATAAATATTGGAGTTATAAAAAGTTTTAATTTCCATAAAAGAATGGCGCGTTATCTCCTTGTGCTAGTTCATGCTATTTCTGCCTTGAATAATGTATTGAAGTTCTCCTTTATAAAAAAAGACATATATGCAGATAACCAAAATAAAAATAACAGAAGAACCTGATATGTATATAAATGCATTAAAAAGGTTGTTTGATTATAATTTGAAGCAGACAATAGAGTAAATAGAGTAATTCTGATGCTAAGAGAAAATACCCGAAATTAAATGTACTAATATGTCATATTACGAGGTTATATTGAGTGAGGTGAAGGGCAAAGTTTCAATCACTCGGGACCTTTGCCTGGCCTGTGGCCGAGAGGGCTGATAATTGTTTCAGACGATAATCTTATTGGGAGGAGCCCATTTCCTGACCGCCCTTATCTGCGACCTAATGTAACCTTGTATTGTCTGTCATAATCGATCTTTCCTTCAATCATGAGCCTCTACGTTAAATTACAAGGAAAACTACGGATATAGAGTAAACATGATAGGGCATGAATTATCAACTAACATTTTCAAACGAGAACGCATGCGCGCATATATATATAATGCCCGGTTTATCCGCTTACTGATTGGTTCTATACTATTACGGGAACTTAATTAACCAACTAGAGCTGATTTTATTAGCCAAGCAGCGAAGATTATGTAGCTTAAGGGATGGATTGAGCAGCGAAAGGCTATTTGAAAATTTCAAAATCTTTTGTTTTTGTCGTCACATTGGCACTGCAACTGTTTAAATTATATATAAATATATTTTGAAAACAAATTCGTTAGAGCGTTTTCTCAGGAACCATATTTAAGTTAAATTTATAAATATTTATATTTTATTGGCATATCTGGCGCTCGATATAATTAACGGCGCTAGAATAGGTCGCTTTTAATACATCGCGACACATTTTAGGCCTAAAATTTGTAATATTTTCCACAGTCATATATGCGACGAGCTAATGTTCGTTCTCTTCATATATATTAGTATACATATGGCCATATATTCCTGTAACTTTTTTTTTTGTATCTAAAAACCTTTTCATTTATATTCCTTTATATAAATACATATATACAATATATAACATAAAGGCGCGGGAAGAGGGTATTCTTGTACCAAAAGTGATACCTCTCCCTTCAAAATTCTCATAACCGCCATTACGTTATATACTGGGGCGATATACAAAATGCATTATTTTGCTGCTATTTTTAAACGGAGGCACCATTTTGGCAAATAAATATTTATGTGAAAAAAACAAAGGAAAATTTTGAATTTGGTAAGGTGTGGTTATTAAAAACAAATTTGGCAATTCCTGATCGCTCACAAGAGCATTTTAGATTGTAGGGCGCCATCTAGTGGAACAAAAATCAACTAAACGTTGATTTAGCTTTTTTTGCTGATATTTGTCCAACCCAAATTTTAATAAACCAAGAAAAGTCAATCACGTACGCGTTTCGGGCTGTTGGCCCTTGTAAGCGTGATCCAGACTCTACCTTTACGACCAAATAATTTGGTCCGAGAGGCTTCCTGAGTAATCATGAAATGGATATTTAAGGCCGAGTATGCGTTAATACGCTTCAAATATGAATAAACAATTTTAAAATAGTCATGTGTTGATATTAAACAAGCTAAATCAACGTTTAGTTAGTATTTCCGCTAGATGGCGCTCTGCCACGTGAGCTTTTATGTTTTTTTACTATACTTAATATTTTAATCTGAAATATATATTAATATATATATATTATCATAATTATTGTAGGTCTGGTTATTTTATACTCTTTATTCTAAGAAATATTTCCGTGTATTTACAATATTTATATATATATATGAATTGGCCCTTTTTCTCGTGTCAACGTTCGATGTGGCTTGTCGTACACACACATCATAATAATATAATACATATTATATCTTATTATATAATAAATAATCTACGGAGAGAGAGAGAGAGTAAATTTATATATTATTATTTAAAATATAATTTGAAATAATATTTTTGTATAATATTATTGACCAAAAAAAAAACAAGAAAATCATAATTCAACCTTACAACGAAATATAAATATATAGAAATTAGACTAGAGAAAATAAATTACCAACACAATAAATTATAATGCATTAGCGCGCCATCTGTTATCAAAATTCGAAACTATTATAGACGCGTATGATTCTTTTTAATAATAAACAATTTCTACTGTCCTTATTGCAATGGAAAAATTAATGGGAGGGCTTGGCTCATCATTGGTGAATTCACCATAACTACTGCAGTAAGGGCAGTAGAAATTGTTTATTTTTAAAAAGAATAATACGCGTCTATAATAGTGTCAAATTTTTACAATATATTATATAGATATTATTAATTAGAGAAATTATATAGAGATTATTTAATAGAGAGTATATATTTATTAAGAACAAATGAGATTGTTTTGCACATGAGAACTAATCTCATCGTCTGCATGGTTTAAGTGCAATGAAAGACCAGTCAAAGGGAAAGAGGCTCGGAAGCTTTATAGCTACTTTATGACTAAGATGATAGGAAATAGAACGATATTTATGGCGTCATACATCTTTGGTTTCGTGATTTCAGAAGCATGTTATAGGCTGACCCAGCCGTTTTGCTAGGTACCGTACTATATTCGAGAGTCAATATAAGCATATAGAATTCTCTTTGCTTCAAAACATGATCTAATTTATTTCTCAATAAATTGTTCAAATTTCATATTTTGAAATCAATTTAGAGTCTTCTTCTTTCTTATCTCCACTCAATCACACTAAGGTATCAAGCTTGTAAAGTCAATTTAGAGTGGCTTTGTAGATCATTTTCCACTCTCAGCATTTGTTAGAAAATTATCAATTTGACGTTAAATTATATCTGTTTTATATTTAAGGTTGAAAGATTTAGGTTTTGAACTTTTTTTTTCATGAAGTGTGTTGAGGTATGTTTTGTAGCATAGCTCATAGAAAACTAATTTATTAATCAAAAAATATTTTTTAATAATCAACACTAGTTTAACTATAGTTTAAAATCTCTTTATCCATCTCCCTTTTTAGAGATCATCAGAATAAAAAGAAAGAAGCTATTCTTATTTTAGGATTTCTAGTTGAAAAGATCCGATGTTAATGCATTATATTTGAGGCAAAGTATATGTGAATCAAGCCAATAAAAAGTATATATATGGAAATAGGTATAGTTGAAGGCTATGCAGAATAAAGAAACAATAATTATCATGAACAAAAGGTTGATGCATCCAAACTCTAAAACCTTCATACATATTTTCCTAGAGAGAAATGATTTAGGAGAAACAATATAACATATTTGAAGCGTGTCTAATTGTTTTTGAATATAAATTATATCTCTTAATTAGGTATCTGGGAAAAGAATTTAATAGACATTAGCATTATGAAGTTAAAAATTAAATAAGGGAGTATTTATAGCACAAAGGTTTCTTTTCACATTTATTATTTAAGGATAATTAAATGCCATAAACTTTATGTTAATCTTGTTGTTCCGAATTAATAATTAATGGTGCGCTCTTTTTCTTTCTCCACAGCGCTACTTAGTATGATTGTGATATTTCTCTCTTCTCTAATGGTTCTATTGGAGGAGCCTTCCTTTGTTAGGGTTATTTTGAACAATTACTTAGGATTTCAATGGAGGAATTTTACTCTAAATAGTTAATTTCAGATCATTTTTTATATTTAGAAGGGATTAAAATTGCAAATTGATGTACATTTTATGATTTAATTAATATTCTTGAATCATTTCTGTATATACCTCCTATAACGTACAATATATCTAATTTATTTTGATTTAGTGATGATTTTGACATACCTTTAACATTTGAAAAAGTATATATTTGTGATATATAAAGATAATTATAATCAAGGTTCCTGGAGCGCAAAATGAGAGTTAAATTACAAAACGCAGAAATAGAAACAAAGGCATCAACGGCAACTTACGTACTGGTCTTACAAACTATATGCTATATATATAGGCTATATATAGGCTATATGCTGCTATATTGTCTTATTTAAATAAAATAATATTTAGAAAATGTGATACGAAACTTTAAAAAGAACATTTTCGTTAGACGACAGATTCAATGATTTCTGAGGATGGAAATCAGTTTCAACAGGTTAATTTACGCATTTGGTGATTGGAAATAGGATATTAATTTTCTTTTTCTACCACTTTATATTGTTAAATAATTATTCTGATATTTAGGATATATTGTGAAAACATGTGCGTAACAAATGAATATACAAATAAATTTATTTTGAGAAATAATTGCATACTTCGTGATTGAAATTATGACAATGATCTCCCTTCTGACTCGCCTCTATATTTAAGACAAATTCCATCCTAATGGATCAAATCCTATAAAAGCTTCTAGGAATAAATATAATACGCAAAATATCCTGTTTACGGACTAATACACATGTCCAGTTTGAAATATGGCAATGACCCTTTTAAAACTAGCATTATACGGTATCAAAGTTTCTTGTAATAAGTCAAATAGAATGGAAATATATTCGGAACAAAAACAAACAAATATTTATTTATATAGGTAATACTGTATAATATATACTTGAATTAAATAAATAGAAAAATATTTTCAGAGTTTCGTTATTCACACAGAAAATGGGAGGCAAGCTTTCGCGCGGTCGCGCTTCATCAGGCCACTGGCTCCGCAAAGGCGTGCAACATACATATAATAGAGATTCACATATAAATATATATTTCTGAAATATTAGTTACACTCATAGAGAAAAGTAATGGTAGTTGTGTGTACCTTTTAGTATATATCGATATTCAGAAAATAACTCGACACACAAGATAAAAAAGTGTGAACAAAATTGTCTTTGTCTTCTTCAAAAAACCAGCGACACCGAAGACTTTCCACTTTTAGAAAATCCACGTATCAGTGGTACAAATAGGGGATATTACCGCTCTTCACTACAAACCACACTTGCACTGTCGTCTCATGCTGGAAATAAGGATGTCCAGGCGTTCATTTGGGATTAAAGACCATTCCTGTTCAAGAGCAGTTGTCCTAGGTGGTTCTTGGCGGGAGTATCCTTGCTTATACCCTTCTTCCCAGATAGGTCCAAGCATGTTCTATGGAATTGAGGTCGGGGACCTGTTAGAGACAGGTATTGGTAGTCACTCGAGGTTGTCATCACAGGGCGGCCCCTAGCTTTCCACCGGCGACAATTTTCCCTGTAGTTTACATTGTCTACAAAGACGGGATATTACGCTTTCAGACACGTTGATCAACCTGTCGAATTCTCGCTGTGGTTGCCCCATTTCGATCCTCCCGATCATTATTCTTCGTGATATGCCATCTAGATGGTGCCGTGAAGTCATTGATTGATTTATCCTTGGTAAGGTATCTAGTAGGAATAGAATAATCCACTATAATGAGCTCTAATGGCAAATAGTTAAACCTTTTTTTCGAAGGCAACAAGTGTTCAACACTAATCCCTTGATTATAAAACTCTTTTTGAGAAGTTCGAATTCAACAACAACAACAACAAAAGCCTTTATTGAGGACCTCTCGTCCTATAAAGGATTCGCCAGTTTACAGAGTAATTGAAGAGAAGAGAACTAAGAATACAGAGAGAAACCTATAATAAGTAGGCATAGTGTAGTATTTTCTACACGGTAACTATATACAACAGCAGCAACAAGCCTTTTACTGGAATCAAAGTTTCATACATGATTCGTCATTCTAGTCCTGACAAAGATTATTTACATATAATTATTTACATCAATTAGATTATGTATATAGCTTCCTTTTCTATTCAGCCGTCTTCCAAAATTTGAACAACGCAAACGCTCCAGCTCTGTTTCTCACCACCTCATTCAACAGGAGCTCCAAAGAGAGTCCCTCAAGGCCTATTTCACTGAGGAGCACTTCTCGTTCGTCTTTCAGCCCCATACATGAGAGTATATGGTGATGTAGCCCCGGCTCCATTCTTGTCCCGCAAATATTGCATGTCCAATCGTCTGTTTTAAATATTCTGGGGCGATCATCAGTAAAGAGCACCGAGAGGATTCTCAGTCCGGCAATACACTGTTTGACCCGGAGCGGGAAATCGCTGGACAGATAGTATTCCGGTAACGGAGTTGAGCAGATGTTTTTATAGTGGGGGTATAGTCTTGAATTTATTATTCTTGTGTGATCCTTTTGCAGAGATTGATCTATTGCAGTCCTGATTAGAAGTTCCAATTCACATTGTTTGGGATATCCGCCGTTATATAAGCAAAAAGGGGTTGTCAAGGTTCAAAATAGTTAACCTCTTAGGTTTTGTTCATTGAAATAACAAGACTATTATATCTATTTGTGTTAATATACAAATAATATATAACGTCATATATATATATGCAGCAGGGCATTTATATATAATATATATATATTAACATGAAAAAATATAGTTTAACTATATATTTAAAAAAAGCACATATATTTCAATAGACCAGTTGCAATATATCGTTTCAACGAAATAATAACAATTAAAATATTTTAAATATTAGAGAAAAGCACTGTAATTATTTTTAAAAATGAATTATATGTTTAAAAGTGAGAATATTAATTAAAATTCCAGAAAAATTAATGTATTTTAAAATATTGTAACATTTAATTTATTCAGCACGTGTGCGAGCCTCGGCGTGCGGGTTGCGAGGAAGTCTTGTATATTTGTTTTGTTTTGTAAAATTAATGTGATTAGCCTCTATTTCAGATTTTATAATCTTTAGATTCACAAATAAAATATTTTATCTTATATTATCGATATATTTAATTTTTCTATTTAATTACCTTACAATATTATGTATTTCAGAATCGGTAAGATTCCAATTATCTCTTCTATTAAGCAGTGCATTTTTAAATCTAGAAGATTTCAGCAATCCGCAGCAAACAGAGAAAGAAATCTCACACTACGACTTGGCCTGATTGATGATTATTATGCAGGTCAAGACGCGGCCATTACGGTAATATTGCCGATGTGTATAACACTCGCGGAAATATGTTTACTCATTTATCTATCTATAACATTGTGTAGCAATATATCACTTGACGCTTAATAGTTCATTCAGAAATATCATATATAGATTTAGGTTATATTCAATATTTTATAGCAATTCATTCGTTCTTCCATAACTGGAAGATCATGACCTTGGGATAATGTTCAACCACGCAGAGTATTAGGATCCCTCTCCCGTATACTTAGACGTTATCTACCTGGGTGTCTTCTAGAGAAAATTCCAGCGGTTCCTTCAGCCAATCTCTTTCACGATATTCCAAATATAAATGATATCTTATGTAGTCTTAAAAAATCATTTAAAAATATACTTTTGTTGCCTTGACTACAAGGATTAGTAAGCATGTAAATTTGCATAATACGCAGATATTATCTAAATTTTTATCAATTATACGTTTCTTCGAGAATAGTGTAGACAATATTCCTCCAAAGACTCTGAAGTTACAAAATATTGTTCCTGATAAAATTAAAGCTAAGCCAAAAGTTATTTAAATAAAATTATTTTAAAAGTTATTCACAAGCTTGGGGAAAAAAACCTCGTTTTAAGTATTTATTTGCAATTTTGATTTTGACGCGGCCTGTCATCGTTATATATATCCAAAATATATTTAAAATTTGAATATATTAAAATAAAAAGGCATATTCTGACCAGGAGCACATGTGATTTTCAGATGGCAGAGCGTCATCTAGTGGAAAAGAAACCAACTAAACATTGATTTAGGCTGTTCCCTGATATTTGTCTAACCCAATTTCTTGATGAATTAGAAAAGCTATCCACTTTAAAGATATAAAGCATAATACTTTTTCCCGTTTGGAATTCCAACATATTTCCGCTCCAATTTTTATAATACCCAGTTTATAACGAACCATGGAAATTTTAAGGGTTTTTATCAAAAATTGGTGCGGTTAAAGACTCTAGCTGTCATTGTGGCAACGAATTCCAGGACTCAAGACATATACTGCTGGAATGCCCGCTCTTCTTCATCGCTAGACAATAGACAATAAATAATGTTGTAGATCTATATCAATTTGTAAATATCAGGAAGAATTATCATAGGTTTAACTATTTTTGTAGATATATTTATGATTTTCTTTCAAACCTGAAAGGTTCAGGTTCCTAATATATATTATTGTTTCTCATTTTGTTTCGATTACCTTTCTTGTATAATATGTTTATAACTGTTTCTGTTTTAAAAAAGTGTAAATCGACGCAATTATCCCTAGCCGGGATATCGCGTTTTGTGTCTTCAAATAAATAAATAAATAAATTTGAGGGAGGATGATTTCCATGTACCAAAATAGCCTCCTCTAACTTTAATATCTATAGAACGCTTATATATAATTTATCCAATATATTCATAGAGTTATTTATGGAAAGCATTGATTTCATGAAGTAAATTAAAAGTGCTCAGTAGTAATGTTCAATAAATAAAAATAATTTGTAGAATATATAAATTTATAATCAAATAATGTGAAGAATATTAATTTATAACGAATTTATTTTCTCTTTTTTTTCGGTCTTGAATTAAACGAATGTATCACAAATATCGACACAAATAGCGCTAAGGGAAATGTCTGTAAATAATTATATATAATATCAGGTAAATGATTAAATAGAAAAAACGCTCATTGTTTTTTACCTAATAAACTATAAATAAAAATGAAAAACCATTCACTTCTGGAAATTCCATATATGCCTCTATGCTTGTAACAATTGTTATCTATACTTTTTCGTTAATTTTCACTTTCATATATCCGAGTTTCTAAAGTTAATTTAATTTTTTCTTCTTCACTGCAGATTGAATAGAAAATGAATCACGAGTCAAAAGCATCCGAGCTAACACAATGCGAAAATTAAGGGTTGTAGAAAGTTCTTCAATTAAAACCACAAGTCGATCAATGCGGCGGACTGGCACGTTCCCAAGCAGAGTTAATTGTGTAGAAACTCTGGTTGGACGCACTCCTGCAATACATAGTCCTGAAACCTCCTTACAAATATTGATTTAATCTTTCTAAAAAAAAAAACATATTTTTTTAATATTATCCACAAAAAGACAATCTCAACATGACATAAATGTGACATTATATTTAATTTAGAACATCACTTATTGTGTTTTTAGACATTTTTCTTTTGTTATTTCACTGGTCTGAAAGAGATCTGAATAAGCTTAATGTATTTAAAGAGATTTCAGTGTTATCTTGATGCCAAGATTATTAAGCAAATGAGTGCTAAACATTTTAACGTTTTGAATTATTCTATTACTTATTTTTTTGCAGATTTAATTCCTCAATGTTATGTGAATATGTCAATTAGATGCTCAATATAGATTTACAGAAATGTTTTGTTTTAAATATATATTTGTCAGTGTCTGTGAGTGCGTATATGTGTGTAATAAAATATACTCTCTCTATCTCCGAACATATTATTTAAACTATAACTTTATATACTTAAAAACACATATTTAAGGATATTTTAACCTATATATATATATAGTATCCCTTGCGGGATATAGCGCTTTGGAAATAAAATAATTGATAATTGATAACCTATATATATGTGAATAAACAATAATTAAAAAATATAAAATAGGTCAGGTGTTGCTATTAAAAACAAAAGAGGAATATCCTGACTAGGCTCACATGATCTCTGCCATCTAGAAATGCTCGTGTAAATCTGGTCAGGATATGTCTTTTTGTTTTTAATATGTATAAATACGTATATTTTCACACAATAAAATCAAATATAAATCTATATTAATATATTTATTAAATATTTGTGCTTTTATATAGATTAAAAAAGCTAACGTAAAATAAATGCATAAATATAATTCGAAATATATATATATTTAATTATTCATATAATACGCTATATAAATATATTATATATGTTATCTCTCTCACTAATATATTATATCGCAAACCTTTGATATATATCATATATATATATATTAGGAAATATTTTATATACATTCTAGTGTTTGAAAATATAGATAAAAATATAGTTTAGAATATTCTCAAATATATATCTTTCAAGGTTTTTTATTATTAGTCGTTTTTTAGTATATTCGGAGTATATATTATTCCACACACGTACTCAGAGACGCACACAAACATATCCTTTAATAAAATATTTCGTTGAAAGTGACAATTCCGGATATTTCTAAGATGTAATACTCTTGTGATATGCATAGTATTTTAGTATTGTTTGTGGTAATTGACATCTCTGCCTCTATAGCGCGGCTTTGTTGGATTGTTAGTAGGCTAGCGGTTAGGTGAATATGGCAGGCCGGCGTGAGCTGCTGATGTAAATATAATTTGATCTCTTTGTCCTTCTTTTATTGTTTTATACCTTTAGGTAATAAAGTATATTTCTCTCGCTATACAAATCCATAAATATATCCCAAGACATTTCTATAAATTTATATTGGGCTTCTAATTGTCACTGTGAGGATTCTATCGTCAAATTGAGTTATAGAATGATTAAAAACGCTAATATGTTCAGCGTTTTCAGAATACTACGATGTTTTGGCACTGACTTTCACATTCCTTTCGAAATATTAATATCAGAATGAGATCTATCTATAACTGAATTAAAGGATGAACCCTTTTTACAAATTTCAGGGAGTATTTTACGTTATAAATAGCTTCATTATAATTCCCATGGAAAATCCTCAATAAATGGATCAACTGGACCAAGACAACGTCTTACAATCACAATAAATCGATAGCCTTGGTGGAGCCTGATTGAGTAGGCACACAAGTCTTAGGATTTATTCTGATAAAATGTACAATGTTATTGATTCACACTAAGAGTGTATTACTAGACTCTAAGCCGTATAATGCTATAACGAAGTTTATTGGATGCTATATATGTTTAATAGTTAATATATTTGAAATTACCAGTAAGGGGTCGGTAGAAGGATGGTCTAAACCGTTAGTTTTCGACCACTACGACCCTGGTTCGATTCCCGCATTGGGCATTTTATTCTGATAAAAAATGCTCCTATGGCCCCCGATTCTTGAAAAAGTCCAACCCCACTAGCGAGTGAAAGTAACCAAACGGGGCTATGCAACATTTGTAAGTGCAAAGTCGAACTGCTTTTCACATGTGTAGAGATGTGGTGCACTTACAGTAAAAGCATTCGCCTACTTCTACCCACCATGATTATCATGGCCTGTACCGCGTGTACTAGGGATATATAAATAAAAAATTACCACTAGTGTGTGGAGGGTGTTGCACTATGTAATTTGATAATATTGAACATAACTTGTAAATTTAGAAACCTTTGAAGTGGTAGTACACCAGGATGGTAACATGAAAGGAGTTGTGAAATTTCAGAAAATTGTGAATTCGGCAATTGGGACAAGGATTAATGGGATCGATGTTGCAATGAGAGCAGTTACAATTTGATCTAAATAATTATTTTTTCTAAACATTTATGGAACAATAAGGTGGAATAATTCAAATTAATTTTCTATTTATAGATTTTAAAGATTTCCGTGAAAAGAATAAAGAAAAACCTATTTTCAAATAATCGATAAACAAATTTGCCGGGGAAATTAATTATTTGAAGCAATAAATCGAAGCTAGATTTTGTGGCTGTAATATTTCTGATTGATAAACAATAGAAGGTTTAGCTGAGATATGATATCAATAGGTTGTTTGAGAATTGCTATCATGATAAAGTATTCTTAAGAAATATATATTCTTAAAGAATATATATTCTTGTTAAGGAATAGGTATACAGAAAATATTGATTCGCTGTTTTATTACATTCTTCTGTTTAATTACACAGGTCCGTAAAATTAAAGGAAAAACTTTTTTTTCATTTATCCCAAATTTTATTGAACATTTATCATTGAAATTTCATGCACAAATTTATTATTAGGCAAGAGAAACTACCTTAACCCAAAAGTGGGCGTTGGTTCCACAGGAGCTGATAAACTCTCTGATTCTTAGTATGGGTCGCCGATGTAGAGCCTGTCTATCAGTTAAAGGCGATCACACCCCATATTAACAACAATATCCAAGATATTTATGCACTGACTGCAAGAATATCATTGCTTGACCGGATAATTAGCATAAAATACGTGTTAGATTTCTTTGATTTCGGGTATCTATATAGATAATACCGTAACAGAGTTTTCCATTGTAAAGTCGTGAGCTATCTCCTCCGAAGATTCTGAACTACACATAACGATCTATATACCAAAATTTTCGTTATTTTTTTCTTCGTATGATAGGCCTGTTTTTATTTTCCTAATGTTAACAGTTATTTTTATTTTTTAATTTAATCTATTTTACAATCGTAGATTTTTTGCATTTATCATCATCAATTCTTTTGTTTACAATTGCGTACTTTTATAGAGAGAAATAAAGAAATACATAATTGATTAGATACAAAAGTGTGAACCAGAAAGTCGATTTTTTAAAATGTTATTATTTAATATAAACTTATTTTATTAATTTTGAAATGAAAAGGTAGTGTAAAAGTGTATATGAGGTTAGATTCAAATAGGTTAAATTATGTTAGTTTAATCGCTAAATAAGGTTAGTTTTAGATAAGTTGAATTAGGTTAGTTTCAGATAATTAAAAAAAATAATGTTCGTTTTTAGAAAAATAATTCGAAATAGTAAGTATATATATTAATATAAAAGATCGAAATGTAAAAATCACTATGTCCAAAATCTTCGCTTTAACTCGTGTAAAACGGCTCGAAGGTACGGCGGTGTCAACGTACAGCGCCGCCTACCAAAGTTAACCTTTTCTGGGAACTCACCAGGTTATATTATTTTTCGAATTGTAGATTGAATTATTACTTTTAATCTATCTTTTATAGTGTCTTCAATAGTGTGTGACGTTTCAGCAACAGCATCAGACAGAAGAATAAATGAACTAAAGAATAAAATCTCATTTTTTCTTTTGTCTGATGATGGTGGCATTTGAAATAGGTCTTATTTTTTTTTATTAATTTGTTATAGTTTTTCTCATTTGAATTTAGCTCCATTTTTGTGTCTTATTTCTTCTTTATATTAAAACTTAGAATTAAGCTTTGCTTTTTTATATACATGTTTATTACACATTTAGCAATACTTTTTCTTTATATTTGCTCTTATTTACTCATTTTTTTACTCTTTGACAATCAGATTTTGAAAATGGCTAAATGGCTTCACTTCTCCCTATTTGCTTTTGTAGCTTTTCTTATAAAAAAAATATTAGAACTTAGAATTAAGCTTTGCTTTTTTATATACATGTTTGTTACACATTTAGCAATATATATACCAAAATATTTTTTTGAATACTTACCTCTTTTAGTGAATTTTTGTCAGGGGGGCTACAAAAGTGCCGTAATTATGCAGTATTTTGATGCTTTTCCTGTGAAAAGGATAATGAAATTTAAAATTAAGCTTTGCTTTTTTATATACATGTTATTTACACATTTAGCAATATATACACAGAAATATTTTTGGAATATTTAACTTTTTTGGTGAATTTTTGTCAGGGAAGCTATGGACTGCCGTAATCATGCATTATGTTGATGTTCTTCTCATAAAAAAAATATTTGGGTTTGGAATTGGGCTTTGCTTTTTTGTATACATGTTTTTTACATATTTAGCAATTTACACACAGAAAAATTTTGGAATATTTAACTTTCTTGGTGAATTTTTGTCAGGGAAGCTATGGACTGCCGTAATCATGCGGCTGCAAAAGTGCCGTACTTATGCAGTATTTTGATGCTTTTCCTGTGGAAAGGATAATGAAATTTAAAATTAAGCTTTGCTTTTTTATATACATGTTATTTACACATTTAGCAATATATACACAGAAATATTTTTGGAATATTTAACTTTTTTGGTGAATTTTTGTCAGGGAAGCTATGGACTGCAGTAATCATGCATTATGTTGATGTTCTTCTCATAAAAAAAATATTTGGGTTTGGAATTGGGCTTTGCTTTTTTGTATACATGTTTTTTACATATTTAGCAATTTACACACAGAAATTTTTTTTGAATATTTAACTTTCTTGGTGAATTTTTGTCAGGGAAGCTATGGACTGCCGTAATCATGCGGCTGCAAAAGTGCCGTACTTATGCAGTATTTTGATGCTTTTCCTGTGGAAAGGATAATGAAATTTAAAATTAAGCTTTGCTTTTTTATATACATGTTATTTACACATTTAGCAATATATTCACAGAAATATTTTTGGAATATTTAACTTTTTTGGTGAATTTTTGTCAGGGAAGCTATGGACTGCCGTAATCATGCATTATGTTGATGTTCTTCTCATAAAAAAAATATTTGGGTTTGGAATTGGGCTTTGCTTTTTTGTACACATGTTTTTTACATATTTAACAATTTACACACAGAAAAATTTTGGAATATTTAACTTTCTTGGTGAATTTTTGTCAGGGAAGCTATGGACTGCCGTAATCATGCGGCTGCAAAAGTGCCGTACTTATGCAGTATTTTGATGCTTTTCCTGTGGAAAGGATAATGAAATTTAAAATTAAGCTTTGCTTTTTTATATACATGTTATCTACACATTTAGCAATATATACACAGAAATATTTTTGGAATATTTAACTTTTTTGGTGAATTTTTGTCAGGGAAGCTATGGACTGCCGTAATCATGCGGCTGCAAAAGTGCCGTACTTATGCAGTATTTTGATGCTTTTCCTGTGGAAAGGATAATGAAATTTAAAATTAAGCTTTGCTTTTTTATATACATGTTATTTACACATTTAGCAATATATACACATAAATATTTTTGGAATATTTAACTTTTTTGGTGAATTTTTGTCAGGGAAGCTATGGACTGCCGTAATCATGCATTATGTTGATGTTCTTCTCATAAAAAAAATATTTGGGTTTGGAATTGGGCTTTGCTTTTTTGTATACATGTTTTTTACATATTTAGCAATTTACACACAGAAAATTTTTTGAATATTTAACTTTCTTGGTGAATTTTTGTCAGGGAAGCTATGGACTGCCGTAATCATGCGGCTGCAAAAGTGCCGTACTTATGCAGTATTTTGATGCTTTTCCTGTGGAAAGGATAATGAAATTTAAAATTAAGCTTTGCTTTTTTATATACATGTTATTTACACATTTAGCAATATATACACAGAAATATTTTTGGAATATTTAACTTTTTTGGTGAATTTTTGTCAGGGAAGCTATGGACTGCCGTAATCATGCATTATTTTGATGTTCTTCTCATAAAAAAAATATTTGGGTTTGGAATTGGGCTTTGCTTTTTTGTATACATGTTTTTTACATATTTAGCAATTTACACACAGAAAAATTTTGGAATATTTAACTTTCTTGGTGAATTTTTGTCAGGGAAGCTATGGACTGCCGTATTCATGCGGCTGCAAAAGTGCCGTACTTATGCAGTATTTTGATGCTTTTCCTGTGGAAAGGATAATGAAATTTAAAATTAAGCTTTGCTTTTTTATATACATGTTATTTACACATTTAGCAATATATACACAGAAATATTTTTGGAATATTTAACTTTTTTGGTGAATTTTTGTCAGGGAAGCTATGGACTGCCGTAATCATGCATTATGTTGATGTTCTTCTCATAAAAAAAATATTTGGGTTTGGAATTGGGCTTTGCTTTTTTGTATACATGTTTTTTACATATTTAGCAATTTACACACAGAAAAATTTTGGAATATTTAACTTTCTTGGTGAATTTTTGTCAGGGAAGCTATGGACTGCCGTAATCATGCGGCTGCAAAAGTGCCGTACTTATGCAGTATTTTGATGCTTTTCCTGTGGAAAGGATAATGAAATTTAAAATTAAGCTTTGCTTTTTTATATACATGTTATTTACACATTTAGCAATATATACACAGAAATATTTTTGGAATATTTAACTTTTTTGGTGAATTTTTGTCAGGGAAGCTATGGACTGCCGTAATCATGCATTATGTTGATGTTCTTCTCATAAAAAAAATATTTGGGTTTGGAATTGGGCTTTGCTTTTTTGTATACATGTTTTTTACATATTTAGCAATTTACACACAGAAAAGTTTTGGAATATTTAACTTTCTTGGTGAATTTTTGTCAGGGAATCTATGGACTGCCGTAATCATGCAATATGTTGATGTTCTTCTCATAAAAAAAAATATTTGGGTTTAGAATTGGGCTTTGCTTTTTTATATACATACTAACAACAGAACTACACTACTTTAAGGACATGAGAGCACATGCACTGTATCACCATACGTGTACCATTTTCAAAGACCCTGCTTAGGATTAAAACTTCTCAGACAATAACAATAGTACCAACCTAGAGGTTAACTGGTGTGGATGCATTCCTATGGGAGTGAGACTATTGAGAAATTCAGTAGGGAGTTATTTTGCTTCTCCGCATTCTAACACTCCAACTGTTAACACTGTGGAAACACTGACTCATGTTTGGTAAGCAATTTCAGGGAAGAAACTATAGACATTGGATTAAATAAATTATTAATTAAATTGCATTAAATAAAAATTATTAGATTTAAATAAATATTATTAGAGTGAAAAAAAAAAGACAGAAATTAACAAATTAGAAAATAAAATTTCGAAAAATGCAACTATATTGCAGATAAGATAAGATGACCTTATTAAAAAATACATAAACAAACTGTAATTCGACACTCGATAATTCGACACTTTCGATAATTCGACCATTTTAAAAATCAAATTTACAAGGTTGATTGTTGTTTAAATACAACTTTGCTTTTGCATGCATAAACACAGGTTCTTGTAGCAAGAACCCAAATATTATTTATAGTCATAGCAAAAGCCAACTAAGTGAAAACTAATGCCTCTTCAGAATGAATGGAAGACTGAAATCTGAAGGAGCAGAAGATATGGGTCATTTATACTTTCACCAATGCCTTTAGGATCTTTGCGATGGAACGCGTATGGTGTTTCAGCGCATGTGCTCTCATGTCCTTGAAGCACATATACTGACAGTGCCCAAAGTTGAACACACTGTATAGTGTCTGAAATATCTTTGGCCCCTTCGGATACCAACCTTCGCTTCATTCTAGAGAGGCGTTAGTTTTCATGTCATATTTGTAATATAGTTTTGTTGTTTGCAATTTTCTTTTTTTTTCCTTTCAAATATGTATCCACTCTGAAATATAGTTTGTAAATTTTTATTCCAATTTATTTTCTTATATATATATGTATTTTTTTTTCATTTCCAAAATATTTATTTATACTTTCACCAATGCCTTTAGGATCTTTGCGATGGCACACGTATGGTGTTTCAGCGCATGTGCTCTCATGTCCTTGAAGCACATATACTGACAGTGCCCAAAGTTGAACACACTGTATAGTGTCTGAAATATCTTTGGCCCCTTCGGATACCAACCTTCGCTTCATTCTAGAGAGGCGTTAGTTTTCACTAAGGTTGGCTTTTGCTATGACTATAAATAAGGCTCAAGGCCAAACCTTGGCTACAAGAGCCTGTGTTTACGCACGGACAACTTTATATGTGGCTTTTTCAAGTGTGCGAACATTGGATAGCATACATGTAAAGATGACCCATATCTTCTGCTCCTTCAGATTTCAGTCTTCCATTCATTCTGAAGAGGCATCAGTTTTCACTAAAGTTGGCTTTTGCTATGACTATAAATAATATTTGGGTTCTTGCTACAAGAGCCTGTGTTTATGCATGCAAAATCAAAGTTGTATTTAAACAACAATCAACCTTGTAAATTTGATTTTTAAAATGGTCGAATTATCGAAAGTGTCGAATTATCGAAAGTGTCGAATTATCGATAGTGTCGAATTACAGTTTGTTTATTTATTTTTTAATAAGGTCCTCTTATCTTATCTGCAATATAGTTGTATTTTTCGAAATTTTATTTTCTAATTTGTTAATTTTTTCTTTTTTTTTCACTCTAATAATATTTATATAAATCTAAATATTTTTATTTAATGCAATTTGATTAATAATTTATTTAATCCAATGTCTATAGTTTCTTCCCTGAAATTGCTTACCAAACATGAGTCAGTGTTTCCACAGTGTTAACAGTTGGAGTGTTAGAATGCGGAGAAGCAAAATAACTCCCTACTGAATTTCTCAATAGTCTTACTCCGAGAGGAATGCATCCACACCAGTTAACCTCTAGGTTGGTACTATTGTTATGCTTCTGAGAAGTTTTAATCCTAAGCAGGGTCTTTGAAAATGGTACACGTATGGTGATACAGTGCATGTGCTCTCATGTCCTTAAAGAAGTGTAGTTCTGTTGTTTGCAATTTCATTTTCGGATTTGTTAAAATTTTTCTTCTATAGTTTCTCACCTGCGGGTCCTTCGGGTAAACCCGGGGCGTTGCCCGGGTCACTCGGCTAGTTTTAATCAATAATGGAATAATAAATTTGTGTATAAAATTTTATTGATAAATGTTCAATAAAATTTAAGATAAATGAAAAAAATATGTTGTCCCTTTAATTTTGCGGGCCAGTGAATTTTAGTGTGGAAAAATTAAAAGTTTGAATATTGTAATGAACACACACACACACACACACATAAAAACCGAGAAAATAGATTTTTAAAAGAACAAACGTGTTATAATAATACAATATATTCTGTTCATAACACAGCTTTTTGAAATTTATTAAATTATTTCACTCATTATTCTACAATAGTAAATAAATAAAAGGTACGCTACAACTTCATTTTATTACAGAATGTTCCGGGAATATGTTGTTCGTAATCTAAAGGAGAAATGATTCGACTCTTATTTTGCTGAAGAAGGATTTGCCCTAAAGCTTCTGTCCTTTCTTTTAATAAAAAAGTTGCAGCGTCATCTTCTACACTTTTGTTATTGTCAAATAACCGCAATTCCCTTTACTGCGAAATTAACAATATGTATGATTTAAACAACAGTATATGAACAAACATTATGATATTAAAGACAGACTGAAATAATGATTTTATTTTAAAAATTTTAATAAAAATATAGCAATTAATATTTTTTTTATATTTATAGATATTTTTATATGAATACAATAGCATTTTTATCTAATAAAAAATAAGTAGTGTAATTCAATATCCAATACATCAATTGAATATTAATTTACACTATTTATTTTTTATTAGATAAGAATTGTGTGTGTGTGTGTTGCTATTGTATTCATATAAAAAATATTTATATGTATATAAAAATATTAATTGCTATTTTTTTATTAACATTTTAAATAAAATAATCAATGTATCAGTTAGATAGTGGACATTGCTGCTGCTGTGATAGAGATGCATGGAGACATATGAGGCTCTTCATTGGACACGACAACAACAACAACAATACATAAATTTAATTTATTAGTCCAAAAAACAACGAGCAGATAACTTTTATCTTCAATTAGAAGTTGGAGAGTAAATATTTCATCAGAGCCCAATATTTGGATATATATTATTAGATACTTAAACCTCATAATAATATTTCTTCATGATGAGCTGAAATAATCTAAATAAAATGTTACAAATTGATAAAAAGTAACATCTATAACCGAAGGCTATAAAATCTATTTGCTAATGAATGCATTCCTACCGCATATGTTAAGAAAGTAATAAAATTAAGGTAACAAGCGAGTTAAATGTTTTTTTTTTTGTTTGGAGAGGGTTTTTAGAAAATTTAGTTAATATTATTTATTCTAAATTGAATTAAAATTAGCTGCAATACGTATTGCGGATGATTCTAATTTTAAACTGAATAAAGTCCTACGAATTTCTATCACAAAGGTAACAATTACATATATTATACATAAATATTATTATTCTGTAATTTTAACGTTGATTTATATTATTATTTGTATTTAACATATAGATAAAAATGTATAGCTATATATTTAAGACCATGAAAAAGTTGTTTTTCAATCAGGTTTTAAATTTAATATTTCTTCTTTTTAAAAATTATTTGTCTTTAATTTACATGAATATGATGTCAGTGTTTGGAACAAGTATTTCAACCTCACAGAAGATTTAATCATCCATGTCAATATTTTACATAGCATTGTTAACGGCTATAAATTGATTCCTGAAACAATAATCTCGATTGACATCTTCATTTTCCTACCTTGCCTCAAAGATCACCTGACTTATTCCTGCATGCCTTAATCAAATTTGCGAACTATATTGTCATTTCAACATTATTACATCTTAGATTATCAAGAATTTGATTTATTACCTGATATGTCAAGTCTGCCTTCAATTTGTGAAACCAAATATCATTTTATTCCAGAATATTTTAAATCTCTCTTTTTCACAACACAATATATACTTAAATAGAATTGTTTGCAACCGTATATTCATAATATCATGTGTCTGATGGTATCGTATATATTTTGTCTTTTGACAAACATAAAAAAAAATAATATATAAAAAAGGCATCTCCTTATCGTGTAACTGAAAGTTGCTGATGGCTTGCGCCATTTATCGGAATACATATCACCTATTATCGTTGATTTTTAATTATTCCAGAATTGGCCAAATACCCATTTTTGACTAATCAAGAAAAGTTAACCACGGACGCGTTTCTGGCTGTTGGCTCTCATCAGCGTGGTGTAAGCTGTACTTAGAAAAATAATCAGATAAATATGTATTTTCTTACATACATCCTTCTACTCACATATCTCCTGGATCAAACTCGCATACGGTAATCAAATCTAACGTTGTTTCCTATCTGAAAAACCTTTAGCAAATTTTTCGATAAAATATACTGAAACATATAGCAAGCACATCAATCAATAGTTCTATTAATTCCTGACGTTTAAGTGACCTACTGTCACTCTTCTCAGGGGATGTATTTTATAAATATATTTCTACAGAATTATTTATGACTTATTCCAAATTGTCTCTCTGTTATATTTATTGACATTCAAATATATTTAATTTTCTTTTAAAGAAAAGCACCCCCAAAAATATAATTTAAATTAAAAAAAATATATATATATATATATATATAGATAAAGAATTCTTCCTGAATTGAAATTAGACGAAAAACATGGTGTAGGAAGACGAGTTTCTTTTATTGATGCATAGGTGCAAGCTTTCAGGTAAAAACCCTTCAACTTATGAGTTCTTATAAGTCGCGCTTCATTGCTCGCCTGTTGAAGGGTTTTTACCCGAAAGCTTGCACCTATGCAACAATAAAAGAAACCCGTCTTCCTACACCATGTTTTTCGTCTAAATATATATATATAGTTCACGAATTTATAAAATTTAATTTGAAGAGTCGAGATATCATTCAACCAGCACGTATCATCCACCACGCACGTATATTTTCAAAATTTTGTTTTTCAAACAGTAATAATGTAATATATTTTTCTATCAATATATAATAAGTATTTAAAATATGTATATAATATTGTGTGTATAGAAAATGTGTATTTATTATTAAGTTGTTAACGTGATAATCCTGTTGAAGGACTGACAAGTCCGAAAGCTTGAAAATAAAAAGTTTCACAAGAAATATATAACCCTGGAAGCTTCATTTATTTTATAATATAACATACATGCAATAGGAAGAATCAACAAATATAATACCAAAAGTGTTTTAAGGTCTCACAAATTTAGGCGGCGAAAATTCAAACGTCGTTCGTCAATAGAACGAATGCGATTAGGTAAATTGATGATGATCTTGGTGCAGTAGGACCAGCTTGAAGTTTCCAATAAAGGATTCTCGTTTGAGCGCGGTGGCATCGGGAGGTGAGCGCCAACTCCAAATGCGTCCATCTATTTTACATAATAAAACATTTTGTTCAATTTGAAAGGAGGAAATGCAACTTTCTCGCTCGCCATTTCCTTAATGCGGGGAGTCTTCGCTATTTGACGCTTCGATTAGTTCTTCTGCCGGCGTTCTACTTACATTCTCATCTCAGGATTATGGAGCTGTGCCTTAATGCTTATTTGAATACTAGGCCTAGCGCGTGCCCACTATTTCATAATTCTGAATATTATATGAATAAACTTCAACCATCTATTAATATACTTTTATAATAATATTTTTATAGTACTATAAAAATGTCCAATATATATAATGTCTTTTATACCTGAATTATCCATTATTTATAATTAGTAGCGCAAAAACGTATTTATCAAATTTTAAAAATGTATTCGATATATCTATAAAATTATATATACAACAAAAACGAATTTAAAGTGTGTTTTTTCTTGATGATTAAATAAACACGGCGAAAGAGGTTTATGCTGTAGTTTTGATGTGATAAAAAACTTTATTTATATTTAAAACCTATTTATATGTGTGTGAAAAATAATTTTAAAACTATATTTCAAATAACTCGAAGTTTTATATATTTACATTTATATTTTAAAAAGGGATAATCTATATACTTTTTATTATATATTGATTTGAGCATTTAGGCTTTAAAAGAAAATATGGTAGAAATTTGATTTTTATCAAAATATAATAGCGCAACAAATTTCCTATACCATATAAATGACCCAATATAATCGTAGCTAATCATGATTGCGGAAACGATAAAATAATAAAAGAGTTAACCTTTATTAATCATAAATCATTAAATATTGTAGAAAAGTTTCTATTATTTTCTTAACAGAGTATCATTTTTATGTATATATTTTGCTACTCTGTAAACTTCCCTTATTGCTTATCTTTTGTTTATCTTTCATAGTTTGTACTTGCCTTAAATAAAATTGCCGTGTCATCCTGAAGTTGGCCTTTCCAAATTTTTCGACGTGGCATTTTGGTGGAGATGCTAGGTAAATTAGGGAAGACAAACTGAAAATCGCCAAAAAGGCCTAGCGGCCACAGGTGCTGTGATTTACATTTTCAGTTACTGACCCCAGTTTTCCACCGCCGTTTCAAGGCCAAGACTTCCCTTCAAGATGATGACGATATTCCTATAGACGATACGACGACAAAGCCTCTCTTCACGTCGCAAGAAAAAGGACGCAAAAGTACTAGGGACAAAGTTCCAAGACTTCGATGGAATCTTTGGCAGAAACACGTCAGATCCATGTCAGTAACTACAATAATTGCAAGCTTTGGGTCACAGCTCCCATATGGAAGGAGCTATGTAGTAAAATATTTATTATCTTATTAATAGAGTATCATTTTTTATTTTTATAATTTTCTACTCTGTAAACTCCTCTCATTGCTTATCTTTTGTTTATCATTCATAGTTTGTACTTGCCTCAAATAAATTGCCGTGTCATCCTGAAGTTTGACTTTCCTAATTTTTCCACGTGGCAATATAAACAAAATATTCAACTGGTGTCTCTTACCATAAATTAAGCTATTTCAAGGCATGAAAAAGAAACGTCAATTTACAAAATTTGTAAACAGAATTACTCAAAGTGTAATAAAAGTAGATATTTGGAAGAAATAATTTGTAATATTTCAAGGAGCGTTTACCACTAATGAGTGAACAAAGTATTTTTCAATGACTTGCTTAATTTTACATAATAAGCAGAAACGTTATGTTTAGGTAAAATTTTATCACAAACCTTCTGTGTATATCAGACTTATAAAATACGCAGCATTGTCACTACCATTTCTTTCAGCAACCAGGATCTTTCGCTAACCCTCGTCTTATTGGACAATATATTCTTCTCCAGATTAAGATATAGATATATCCTAAAGATATTTATATAGTCACATAAAAGAGTATCGAATAGAAGCTCTATACAATTTTATTGAATTTAGCTCTTGTTTCACTTGCTCAAATACGATGACAATGCAAGAATTTCGAAATTTTGTATTGATCATTTTAAATAAGAGAACAATAGGACATGTAATGCTATTAAAAATATGTATAATTAATTAATGTTCAACAGAACTTAAGTTCATTTAAATTGTTATTTTTACACTTTATTTAGCCATTTGTGTTATCTTTATTAAATGGAATAAATTTATTCAAATAATTTATAGGTATACATATTTAAACATATATCAAAGCAAATTATTTTTGAATTTCACCTGAAACGAATATTATGTAATGTATGAGAGATATGAATTTTATTTTTGAAATTATTTTGAAATGTTCCTTTTCTTTTCTCAGTTTGGATTCACATAAAATAATGCACGCACATTGAATAACATGTTTTACATTATTTATTATTTTGCTTTTGGCAAATATTATTTTTTCGTTTTTTTTCTCTTATAAAAGTCAACATATTTTTTCATAAAATAAGTTAATAAAGTGTCAGAAAAATAACAAGATATATTTTGACATATGAAACATTCTAATTTTCACATAAATAAAACACACTATTTTTGTATATATAAAACAGTTATAGAATTATATATATATATATATATATATATATAAATATATATTTAAAATAGTTATTGATAAAAATACTCACCGGCTTCAATGATTATTTATTTATAAATAACTTGTGTGGACGAATATACAAACAGTCACTGCTATTTATAAATTCTTGCCACAGGGTGCATCGGATTGGCTTTCCAGTTTTCCAATAATTGGACAACGTATCTTCTCATCGGTCTCTGATATCCATTTATAACATAATTATTTTTATGCAAATACAATTTAGATATTAACATTAACGGATGATTTAGAGGAGAATAAATTCTATTTGAAAAACATTTATTGAGCGATAAAACTGCTGAGCATTAGGTTAGAATGATTCGACCTGATATAACCTAATCTCTCCATTGAGATATCACCTTGAGGAGAAACCCATTTTGTTTCCCTATTTTCAGGCGATTTCTCAAGGAATGCTGATTTAATTGATGCGACACCAATACACCTTGTGTATATATATAAGCAAAGGACGCCTCTTCCGTCAGAATAAACTTCAAAACTAGAAGCCATTTATTGACCGTCGATGCAAGCTAGAACCTCAGGTCGGTGACAAAGTCACAGCACCAGCTTTGGCAAATTGAGAAGCGTCCATCTGGAGAACATGGTTTTGGGCTGATATCACTCGTTAACCCAGGGGAAAATATATTACATGAGAATAACAAGGAACCAAATGGTATCTTACCAATCTGCCAAAAAGGTGTTTAGCCGGCAAAGTGGCTGGGCCAAATTGATGACCAAAATTTGACGGAAGAGACGCCCTTTGCTTTTAGTAATCAATTTCTTCCCGGAAAAATTTCCACACACACATATATATATATATTTAATATTTTTAAAATTTCAAAGGAATTTTCAGGATTTGAAATTAACAACAAGGAATATATAAATAAATAATATTCTCTGTTTTTATTTTTAACTCATAATAATTCCTTTTAAAATATTAAAATGACGGAGGCCCTAATCATAAAAGGAATTATAACAAATCCAAAAGGTTCATGAAGTATTTCACAGGCCTACTAAAGCCTCAATACTTGGAAGTTATTTATGCTTGTTATTCTTTCCATATGTTTATATTATGTGAGCATTTGTTGTAATAACTAAACCCTTCTAGAAATATATAGAAGACTCAAGAATGAAGACTAAATCAGTTACTAGAAAACATATATATAGTTAATTACCTATATTTTTGCTTTTAATAATTAGTATAAAAATAATTTGTGCGTCACAATTGCTAATTAACGAGCAGACATACCTCTACTGTACATACTTGAGTATCAACGTGATCGAACAATTTCCAAGATCCTCTAAATAATTAGCAAAATCCTCATTATCGTTAAATTTTTAATTTTGATGGTTCTGAACTTTTATTGCAATCTGGGGAGAGAACCAATTTCCTAAACTTACTCATAATTTTATCAAATTATATATTCAATAGGAGAAATGAGAATTTGCATGTTTAGATGGTTATTATATAAATATAAAGAGTTGTGTTATAGACATATGCTTTAATAATTATTGACTCTAGAAATTTACAGAACAATAATTCGATATATACACTAATGGAGAAAATTTAAGGAAATGTATCTTTTAGCATGTATTTCAGGATTCAGACAATA
>CP092886.1:136835402-136901278 GCA_030710605.1 Cordylochernes scorpioides
GATCCTCTGTACAATATATATATTTTAAAATATGAATGAAACATTCTATAACGTATTATAAATATAAAAGTACACTGTATATATACAATACTTGTATATTGTATAGGAAGAATCTGTTTGTAGACAGAAATACCTGAACATATTTATTTGATCCAATGATTGTTTATAAAAAGGTTTTTGACTATAAAGAGCGTCGTGTTAGAGGGCCTGTCATCAAGGTCTGGGAGAAAATACTTGCATTTATTGCAGACGAATATTTTATTAAATGAAATTAATAGGATCTCTCTAGTGATATGTTTAAGAGGCAAGATTAACTTCTACATCTCTGTATATATTACCTTTAAATGATCGAATAGTTGAAAAGATTAGACAGAGCCAAATGTCCTCATATTGATCCAATATATGCCTTTTTAATTAAAGATTTATCTATGGATTGCTCTATTTTCAATATATATATATATATATATGTTAAAAAATCAAGAAAACTATATATATATAATAAAAAAGGCATATCCTGACCAGCCTCACATGAGCATTCCTAGATGCCAGAGCACTATCTAGTGGAAAAATAAACTAACGTTTATTCAACTTGATCCGTGATATTTGGCCAACTCAATTTCTTGATAAATGAAGAAAAGTCAACCACGAACGCGTTTCGGGCTGTTGGCCCTCTCAGCGTGGTGCTGACTGTACCTCAACAAAAACATGGTCCCAGAGGATTCCTGAGAAATCAAGAAATTGGTATTTCAGGCCAAATTTGCGTAAATACGCTCTTCATGTGAAAAATAAAAATAAAAATATATATAAGTTATATTTTTTAATTTTTCTTGTTTTTTTCACACACACATATATATATATATATATATTAAGAAAAGGCATCTCCTTATCGTGCAACTGTAAGTTGCTGATGACTTGCGCCATCTATCGGAATTAATATCAATTATTCTCGTTGATTTTTAATTATTCCAAAATTGGCCAAATACCCATTCTTGATTAATCAAGAAAAAGCTAACCACGGACGCGTTTCGGACTGTTGGCCCTCATCGTGGTGCAAGCTGTACCTCAACGACCAAAAATAGATCATTAAGGCATCCTGAAAAATGAGATACAGCTTGCACCACGCTGATGAGGGCCAACAGCCCGAAACGCGTCCGTGGTTAGCTTTTTCTTGATTAATCAAGAATGGGTATTTGGCCAATTCTGGAATAATTAAAAATCAACGAGAATAGTTGATATTTATTCCGATAGATGGCGCAAGTTATCAGCAACTCTCAGTTGCACGATAAGGAGATGCCTTTTTCTTAATTTATGCACCTTATCCCAGTACAACATTACATTTGTACTATTTTTTCACACACACATATATATAAGAGGCGAGTTGCCCCTCGAAATATCGGAATAATAAAAATATTTATGAATCCAATATATGCATATTTTCTTAATATATATATATACAATTATGAAAAAAACTTAAGGAAGGGGAGAGTCTTTGATATCGCCGGTCGTCTGTATTATTGAAGGAGACAAAGGCAATATTGTTCAAAATTGGTTATATCGTGTGTTTTCAATAAAGAACACTGTGTATCATATATCTTTCAGAGTTATTGTCTGAATCCCGAAATATATATCTTAATAGGTATAAATTCCTTAAGATTTGTCCATGAGTATATATCTAAAAAATTAAAAAGGTGTTTATTTTGGCACTTGACATATTTGTAAATTTTAAACTTTTGGACTCAGTATATATATAAAATTTTCAAACTAAATCATATTATAATTTGAAAATACCCCCTAAATTAAATTAAAATATATTATTTATTTCATTTTATATTTCAAATGGTATTTTGAAATATATATATATGAGGATGATAGTTTATAAATGAGAGACTTCTATAGTATATATGTTATATGAATTGTTGTGATGGGATCCGACCTGTGGATCGATGCGGTTTAAAGCGGGATGTCGCGACGCCAAGTCATATTTCTCGAGGGGCGCGCGTCATAGATCACCGCTATCTCGGCCCGGGCAATTTGCTGATGAAACCATCAATAACTCCAAGAAGCTTCTACCCATTCGCTCTGACTTTCCATTTAATTAGATTCCTTCGCTTTGCATTACTTAAATTGAATCTGCTAAAATCACACGTTTAATCAATTCCTTTCTCTTTGTTTCTCCTCAATCCTGCTCTGGCTGTTTTTTAAAGTCAGGAATAACTCCACAAAGATTGAACCCTCCGGACTTATACCAATTTATATCGAAGTTATCCAAGTTATTACTAGATAGACAATTAGACAATTGAAATAATGTTATTGACATCTTGTGAATACATGCAAAGTGCACAGTCTGTACTATTTAAAAAAAAATTATATATATGCATGATACTATGTACAAATTACTAGATAGATAGAATGAAAATATTTATAAAGATCATTATTTTATTCATAATATACTAACTCAAATTAGACACATTTTAACATTACTTCATACACTCATGGGCAAACATAAGGAAGTTTTACCTTTTAACATGTATATCGGGATTAAGAAAATAACTCTGAATATTGATGACACATGAGATAACAAAGTTTGAAAAAAATATCTTTAGATAGTTTAAAGATAATGTCTAGTAGAATGGAGGTGAAAATTATTATAGAAGAATAAAAGAAAACAATGTATAAATAATATTGGTAAATATATTAAAATTATGGCACTACTTCCATAATATATTTACAATAATAGCTGCTTGGGAACCTCCATCTTCAAGTTAACTACAATAATTTTAAATTGAATAGAATAATAGATTAATGGCGCTCTGTCATCTAAAATGATCATGTGAGAGGTCAGTATATGCCTATTTTGTTTTTAATACATGAATTTCTAACAGAAAAAGATTTCGTACAGACTGCGTATCCAATAAATATGACATTTTAGGAGGAGAGGTAAAATATATATATAAAATCCAACAGTTTAAAAAGTAATGAACTTCAACGTTTTTGAATTATTGAAAGCAATCTTTCCCGTGGGACAAAGCTTAGTCATTGCTCAACAACTAAATAAGTTGAGATAAAAAAAAGGTCCCAAGTCTATAAAATGTTAACATCTGATATAAATTATTTCTATTATCTTATAAATTATAGATTGGAATGTCACTCAGATTTCTCGTAAATAATATCGATATTTTAACACCAATCTTGTCTCCTACTCCGGTGCTATTCCAACTTATCAATCCCTCTAGGGAGCATGTTTGTAGAAAACAGGACCAGAAAAAAAGTGTTCTTAAAATATATAAGATTGAATCCCAACATTTATTTATCACTCTAAGTATTTTAATGTATTTCTAATCGATGTTGATACAATACTGACACTACTGATATATTGTAAGCCCGATTTTATGTAGAGCTGGAACATTGTTGATGTAATGTGGGTCCAATGTTGATGTAGAGCTGGACCGATGTTAATGTAGTACTGGACTGATGTTGATATATGGGCTGGCCCGATGTTGGCTTTGTACTAGACTGATGTTGATTAGAGCTGGGCAGATGTTAATGTAGAGCTGGACCGATGTTAATGTAGTACTGGACTGATGTTGATATATTGGCTGGCCCGAGGTTGGTGTAGTACTAGACTGATGTTGATTAGAGCTGGCCAGATGTTGATGAGTACTGGATTGATATCTATATATAGGATGGCCCGAAGTTGATGTAGCGCTGGCCCGATACGGATGTAGTACTGAACTGATGTTGATATAAAGCTGGCCCGATGTTGATGTAGTACTGAACTGATGCTGATTAGAGCTGGGAAGATGTTAATGTAGAGCTGACCAGATGTTGATGTAGTACTGAATTGATGTTTATATTTAGGATGGCCAGATGTTGATGAGTACTGGATTGATATCTATATATAGGATGGCCCGAAGTTGATTTAGCGCTGGTCCGGTGTTGATGAGTAATGGGGCTGATGTTTTTATATAGCTGACCCGATGTTAATATAGCGCTTGTGCGATGTTGATGTAGTACTGGACTGATGTTTATGTAGTAGTGGCCCGATGTGTTAATATAGCGCTTGTGCGATGTTGTAGTACTGGATTGATGTGTTTATATAGCTGACCCGATGTTAATGTAGCGCTTGTCCGAGGTTGATGTAGTACTGGACTGATGTTTATGTAGTAGTGGCCCGATGTGTTAATATAGCGCTTGTGCGATGTTGTAGTACTGGACTGATGTGTTTATATAGCTGACCCGATGTTAATGTAGCGCTTGTCCGATGTTGATGTAGTACTGGACTGATGTTTATGTAGTAGTGGCCCGATGTGTTAATATAGCGCTTGTGCGATGTTGTAGTACTGGACTGATGTGTTTATATAGCTGACCCGATGTTAATGTAGCGCTTGTCCGATGTTGATGTAGTACTGGACTGATGTTTATGTAGTAGTGGCCCGATGTTAATATAGCGCTTGTGCGATGCTGAAGTACTGAACTGATGTGTTTATATAGCTGACCCGATGTTAATATAGCGGTTTTTCGAAGTTGGGGTAGTACAAGACTGATGTTTTATATAGCTGACCTGATGTTAATGTAGCGAATTCCCGATGTTGATGTAGCACTGAATAATGTTTATGTAGTAGTGGTGTCGATGCTGGTGTAAATTAGAATTAATCCCATATTACTTTTAAGGAATATATATATTATATATATTAAATTATATATATATATTAAACTCTAATATTGACCTTCATCATAATACATCTCTATTTAAGTTGTATACAATATAGTAAGAGAGAGAGAGAGAGAAGAGAGAGAGAGAGAGAGAGTAATCTTTTTATTTTAAGTTTCTATAAAACAATTAACAATTTTATATAATATATATTATTTTGATGAAGTGAGTGTCGCTATTACTTAGATGATAGAAAATTAATATGAAATCCTAAAATGAGACATTAAGTTGAATATATCATCTTTTAAATAAAATATTATTTTGAGAATGAAAATATATATAAACATTTATTTTGCTCATTTAAAAGTAAATAAATGTTTATTATTTAAACATTATCAATATAATATTGAGAGGTTTTTATATTGAAAAATATTAAAAAGAAATCAATAAAAAGGGGTGAGGTCCCCGAGGGCATTCTCCAAGAAAGGTGATTTGAAGAAATTATTGCTGTATAGATATGGGTAAACCATCCCAGATTTAATCTTCTGGATTCCCCAGAAATTCCTATTTCATTCCTTTAAGGTTCAGCGGTTAAATTCTTAAAACAACAAACTTCTTTACTTTCAACAATAACCTTTAACAATATTGGGAAAATCAAATAATAATATCTTTATATTGTTTTTAGCAATGAAATAAAAACTAAACATATTTAAAAATGATATTTTTAATTGAGAATATATAATTTATCATCATTATCAGAGCTAATAAAGTTTCGCTTATTTTTCCAAAAGATAAATTTTGCAATAACCTTGTAAAGGTTTTAGAAAAGGGTTTGTAGATTTTTTTTTCAACAGAATATATGTAATTAACGCTTATAATGATGGTAATTTATCATTTTACACATATAGATATCGTTCGGTATATGTTGTGTCTATTTAATATTCACGATTACACTAATTCGAATATTAGATAATTATATATTTTATAATCATTTAAGCATATTCATTATGATATTTTAATGACAAAAAATGATTTTGTGCTTTGGTCTAGGTATATAATTCTTTTTATTATAAAATCATTCGGAGAGATACCAGCTTTAATTTTAATTTAGTTCTTTAAAAATTAAGACACTTCGGCCAAATAATTGTTCTTATTTTCTAAATGCTTCGAAAAAATCTTTTGTCCTCTTCAGAAAAAAATAAAATTAAAGCATTTGGCAAGCCGTTAAATTGTATTGGAGTTGCAAGTGCGTTCTCACGCGATTTTCCAAATTCAGTACAACATCTAAATCACGAGTCACGAACAAATATTTAACTCACCAAAGACTTATGTGTGATAATGTGAGTGTGTTGTGTGATCATGGAAATTAAAAAATAGATAATAATAAAAATTTAAAATAATAAAAATGAATAATAAAATAATAATAATATAATGTTTACAAATAGTCCACAATATTATTCATAAATCTATATCTATTATCAACAATTTGTATACCTTATACCATATTAACTACATTTTTAATTTAAAAACGAAGCTTATTGTTGCGGAATATCTTCAAATATATTTATAGTTGTTGTCCATATTTATATCGTGATAGCCATCCCTCTAAAAATAATCTTTATTTTTAAATTTTATATTCCTGTAAAATATCTCAATATCATTCCAATCTGGACACTGTCCCATATATAATGCAATAGGTTTCAAATAGAACAATATAGAACGCCAAGAAAAAAGAACTTCATATTTTTCATATAAAAATATGGCTTTATGAAGATAATTTCAATGATTATAAAAAAGGTAGTTTTTTTCATCAGGAGAATATTTTATGTAATCATATATTGAAATTATCGTAAAAGATTCATAACAAGGTTTCCTAATAAAAATCCTTTATCGTAAATATATCATTTAGAGCAATACCCTTTGTGATTTACTGATAAATTCAAATCAGAAGTATTATAAGGTCACGAAAGTATTTAGGGGAAATTCAATAGTGTAAGAAACCTACAGGAATATCTGATACACATCTCTCCTTTTAACATTATTACTTTACTTTTATTATTTATAAAAATGAGGACACATTATTTTTATTCGAAGTGATTAAATTTCAAAATAATTATCTATAATGAAAATATATAATTAGAACTGGTGTTGAATTATAAAGAGAAGAGCTTTAATTAATATAACTATAAGAAAAAAAATTGGCATATCCTTTTTTGAAAAGATATAGGTTTATATGGAGGAATATACCTTTTTCCCCCAGATACACACGTACCTCCGAATGTATCAATATACTAGGTTAAGTTAGTTTCAGATAATTTAATTAGTTTAGTTAAGGTTTAAGCTATGTTAGATTCGATCCGTTCTTTCAGTTAGTTTAGGTTAGATCAGTTTAATTTAGGCCCTTTGTTTCGAAAATGGAACTATTTCCTCGTTAATTTGAATCAAGCGCGTATTTTTGTATCTGGGCACAACCTTGGCAACCTACATTTATATAGACTGAGAGCAATTTGCAGTTTTTCTAACATGCCAACCCAGAAAAACTCAAAGTCTTATAATATTTTAACCCACTGCCTTGTCTAACAGAAGGTTTGAATTTAAATTATTCCAATTATACAAGCCCGCGTTAAAAATAGGGTTTGCAAGTTGTAGATTAGAAAATTCAAGAATATCTTACTTCCCATAATTTATAATCAGCGTTACTATAAATCTTCTGTATATATAAATATACTGTGTATTTATATTTCTTCTTTTTATTTCTTGTTTCATATATCTGCTCTCCACAGTTTCTATGTCTTTCAATTACAAGGACAATTTTCTATAAGACCAGTGTGTCTTAATAAAGGTTTTTGTGTGTTATAAATATAAATGGAAGGTTAAATGAAAATAGTTTCAAGCGCAAATATCGAGATCGGATATAGCGTGTCTTGTTTGCAATTGGTAATAAAAATCTATATACAATAAATAAATTATCACCAATATTTATTTTTAAAATAATACACACTTCTTATATTGTCCTATATAGACTATAACGTATAATATCCGTCATATATAATTGAACTATAACCATATATCACCACGTTATCTAACATACTTTGACGTCTCGAGTAAATGAATTCTATTCATGTCGTGAAAATAACCACTTCCGTGCACTTTCCCAAAATTATGAAGATTTTCATATTTCTTTCCCTTTTTTCTGTGGACGCGAAGGGAATATATTAATCTAACCTACATACGTCCTGACCTAAATAGGCCTCTAGAGAGTTATAAAAGTTGATTTATATTTACAAATATATGTTATAAGAAATGAAAATGTTATTATCTTATATAATATATATTATATTTATTCAACATTAATGAATAATTTCAACATATGTACGAGAGGTTCAGTTTACCCGTTCCAAGAAACATCAAAATCAAATCACTTTCTTGGTATACTTTGTGCATACTGTATAAGTTTGGAATATTAAATTCACAACACCAGCTCCTTTAAATTTGGACGTATTACCAATCCATTGGCTATTGCTCTCAAAACTCTGATTTGCCGACGTATTACAAGAGGAAGAATAGATTCGACGAAATGGTTACTTGCTGTTAATTTATGAAATTTGCGCAGAGGAGATCAAGGAAATACATTCTTCGATGAATTTCAAACATTCGAATCAACACATTCACAACGAATTATAAGATATCGAGATATATATCCTTGTAGAAAATAGGTAATTCAAAAAAGGTTATGCAATTTTAAATTACACTGAAAAAAGGATTTAACCTTTAGAAATCTGCACAACCATTGTAACGATAATTATAATAATGTAGAATAATAGGAATATATTCATTATATAATACTATTCAAATTGAATGTGTTATTTTAACTTTATATAAGAACTATAAAAAGGCAGATAAAAAGTTGATCAATTTTAAAATAATAATTAAAAGTATTTCGTAAAAAATGCTTATCATATTGAACAATTTCATCGTGGAAGTTTTGTACAATGGAGTGAAATATTTGAGGCGTGTAAGGCGGTCAAACCAATCGATCCAAAATTGAATTTCGGTTTACTTTGCCGATGCCAATTAAGTGTAGAAGTTGGTTCCGGATTTCTTTGTGGCATTTTCTATAAAAATATAATTAAAATACGTTAATCGATAAATTGCAAACTAAAAATTGTTCATTCCGATAATGACCTTAAAATATATGAACAAAAATATTAAATACAAAACGAAATGTGTGATTCTTTTTATATTAAAACAATCCTCAATCATAAGAGTCGAAAATAATTTATATTTCTAATAACGGTTGGCACGCTAATGTATCATAACAATAATATGTATAAATAGGAAAGGAATATTATTATAACTATTCGAAATCATAAAAAATATATTAAGTGTATTGAGTTATTTACTGCGTGAAAATATTTATAAAAAATAATTAGGAACAATAAAGGCTGTAGAATGCAGCAGCACAATCGAATAATTCTCGTCATAATTCCCGAGTAGAACATTAGGTTCCGAGAGAATGTAATTTATAACGATATATTCATTGAGCGTCGCGACGCCTTTTTCGTGTTCACCGCTCATTTGCCTGTGCGTCGAAATTAATTCAACATTGATATCGCACGTGGGATCATTAGCAACAGACCAGCACTGATTTCATTTGACTTCCTCCACAATACTCAGAGCTTTATTCACCCAAATTATATGAACCAAACAGAATATAAGATGGTTTTACACTTTGAAATATCTATTGATTTTAAGATATTTGAATTCAAAATTTAAAATAAATTTATAAATTTTATTTTTTTCTCGCGCACAGCATATAGTATTCAAACTAAATATGTAACTTTTTTATTTGTGTGTAAAATATAATACAAAAATATTCCATTTAAATATCTATTACTATAAATTTCAACTAAAAGTCAAACCATTTTTTTCCACGATCCATTTAAGTAAACTATTCTTAAAAACTAAAAGGTTGAACTACATACATGTATTGGCATGCTGTCCGACATCATCCTGGAGTAGGATTTATCTGAACGGATAACTAAACTGATAATTATAATTTAATAATTTTATTAATAATGCTCTCTTCCAAATAATAAAACACAACTTTTCTAAACATATATATTACAAAATATGGTTATATTTCCGTCAAAATTGACATATAAAAATTAAGGGCATCTTTTTGACATTTATTTTATCCTAGGGGTGGCAAAGATAATTTTCTTCCAAAAACAATTACATTTTTATATGAACTTATGTACAAACTTAAGGAAGTTGTACCTTTTAGCATGTACATCGGGATTCAGAAAATATCTCTAAAAGATATTTGTTACACAGCGACATTTATTGAAGACACACGAGAAAACCAAGTGTGAACAAAATTGCCTCTGTCTCCATTAATAAACACGCCAGGCGATATTGAAGATTTTAAAATTTCTTAATTTTTGTCAATGAGAGTGCATATATATCTCGATCTGAATAACTCATTTTATAATGCGGCCTATCGAATAAAATGAGCTCGAAAGCTTTCCTCCTTTTTGAAATAAGATATATACAATATATATTAACCCTTTATACACATATTAAACAATACATGAGCGCGTGCACATATTTCAACAGTTCAAGAAGTTTATTAGAATATTTCCATAGCATCCATAACATTTCATAAATTGATGAATCAGGTCCCACTCTTTAGGTTCGATCTTAGTAATATCTAAATAAATTATTTCAAAATACTTTAGTAAGGCAGGATATTTTCTTCTCGGTGTGTAGACCCATATTTCAGGAACATCAAATATTGATGCTCATTCATAACATCTCACAATTCTAAACAAAAAAAGCTGGCCCTTTTTATATCAATAATTCACCAATTTTTTATCAAAAACCAATGAAAGTTAGATTAGAAATCTAAATATTTATTAGAACTGCATTAAGATCACAATTAAGCTTTATTAGTAATTAATTAAGATGGTAGTTAAGGTTTAATTCAATTAATTAATTGGGTTTGTTGGGGGATAGGAGAAGTAATGTTACCGCTCAATAAAACTTGTGTCGTGAAGCATTGTTTCCAGGCGTACAAACGGCCACAGCAGCCTGTTTCCTCACTTGTCTGGGTCGTGTTTGTTTATAAACGAAGAACCATCACATATTATATCATCCTTCACAAATTTTCATATCCTGATTAATTATATGTTTTTAATAATCAGCATGCTTTATGTGTGTATATTTTCCTTCAAAACAAAAATATTTTCCAATTAAATTTTCTATATAGGATATATATATAATATTATATTTATGATTGTTTTTTAAATACAGTTTAACCTGTCTATAGCGCCTCCTTTTGGGACTCACCAAAATAGGGTGCTATAGAGAGGGGGTGCTATAGACAGGTCACTTTTAATGTAAATTGCATCATGCTACGTATTTAAAATCTGGCGCTATAGAGAAGGAGGCGCTATTTAGAGGGGGCGCTATAGACAGGTTTAACTGTAAATTATCGATATGTTTATAATGTGATCAAAAGATAAAATATATTAACATTTACAAGTGACACTAATTAAAGTTTTTATATATAATATTTAGTTGTGTCTATATCGACTATATTACAATCTAATATTTTGGTGAATTAAGATATGTTGGATATAATTTATATTTAACGACCCTTTTAGCAATATTTATTATAAGTTTATTATTTTATTTAACCAATATTTAGGGACTAGAAGAAAGTGAGTTAAATACTCAACTCAACGAAGAATAACGTTTCATATAAATTCTCGTATTCGAACCACTATTACTTTTTGGGTTATTAGTCCTTGACAGAGGTATGAAGGCTGTTTTTAAAATGATCATTGTTAGTTAGTTATGTAAATGTACTTTGTATTTTTATATTTTATGTATATAGCTATTTTGCATTTTTCTATTGTTTTATCTTTTGCCTATAAAAAAGGGATGTTGCCTGTGCTGGGAGGGTAGTCGTAGTCGTAGTGGTCGTAGTGAGGCTGGTAGAGTAGAGCGCACGGCTTGCTTGATGAGATGGACGTACTTCTTCGCTAGGCCTTATGTAATCTACGGGAAAAAGAAAACCAGTTGTTTTATTCGATTTTAGTTTGCTTTTGTATACAGCGTTGATCCTCTTTAAATATATATTCTGTCACCTTTGCTTGAGACCATTTTAGTCCAAACGAACCAACATCATAGTGCACCAATCTAAAAGTGTACAGAACAATTATGATTATATAAAAATGATTATAAAATACCATCTCACTCTCTCTTGATGGAGTCACCCCACTCATAATTCAATGTAAATATTCCCATTATTCTTCATTCATTTTGTAAAACCTAATTGACTTGATGTTAATAAAAGTATTCAAATGTCAATGTCTCTCTCTCTTAGAATTTGTATAATTATATTGTTAAAAATATAGTTCAATTTTACCTCATTTTTACGCCATACAAATAAAAAAGTTTTATTTATTTACAATATAATCTAGAAAGAGAGAGAGATAATGTGAAATAAATAGGAATATTATATTAATACAAAGCAATAACGCGCCATCTATACATATAAAATAAAAGGATTTAAAGCGCGAATGTTTCTTTTATACATAATACGAACTTCTACTATCCTTACTGCGATGAAAAAATATATTGGGAGGGCTTGGCTCATCAGTGGCGAAACCGCTGGGAGGGTTCACCACTGATGAGCCTAGCCCTCCCAATATATTATTTCATCGCAGTAAGGATAGTAGAAGTTCGTATTATGTATAAAAGAAACATTCGCGCTTTAAATCCTTTTATTTTATAGGAATATTATATATTTAGAGAGATGTACATAATCATTTATATTTTAAAGAAGTGCGCATATTCAATATAAGGTAATATTATGAATATTCATATAATTTATTATTTTTAAATAAATATAATATGAGGAAATTTATAATGAATTTTATTTTTAAATATAATATATATATTCTAAACTGTTATATACGCGTATGATTCCTTTAAAAATAAAACAATTTCTACTGCCCTTACTGCAGTATAAATTGTTTTATTTTTAAAAAGGATCATACGCGTCTATAATAGTTTAGAATTTTCATAACAGATGGCGCGCTAATGCATCATAATAATATATATTTAATTGTGTTATATTATGAATAGTAATGTACGAGTGTGAATTATTATATTTGAATTTATATACATATACCATTGAGGTAGGGTATAATCAAAAATCTGTCTAATTAATTTATAAAATATATAATTGATCAAAACGCTTAAATACTACATGTATGTATATAGCGTTAATAAATATTCAATGTTTTATTTAATGTGAAACGATTACTTTATTAAAATATAAATAAATAGGTTTAAATTATCTCTAAATGGCACATTGCCATTTTTTATGATAGAGAACAAATAACTTCACCTCTAAAATATACATGAGAGTTAACAAAGAAAAGATATATGTCATTTGAAAAAACTGCAAATAATTAAATTAGAAATGGTAAAGTAATTCATAGTTGGAAAAAGTAAAAAAAAAAATGAATGGAAAATAAATAGATAAAAATAATTAATTTGTTTCTGCGATTTGAGAGAACAATTTATCTTGTAGCCGATCTAATTTTAACCCAACACGGAGAAACGCACTAAAAAACTATTTGTCACTCGCTGCTTCTTTCTAAGGATGTTTTTATAAAGTTAAAAGAAAAAGTTAAAATATATGGAAAATATATTTTGATTCAGAAATATATATTTGGTATATAAAATATAACATGAATTTTTCATCTTGTGAAGTCTTTTTTATTTAGTTATAATAGCCAAAAAATATTTTACATGTCTTTTTTAAAATAACGAATAAATAATATTTTCAAAAATATTATATATATATTATCCTCTAAATAAAATTTTTAATCATTGATTTAGAATTAATATATGTATACACACAATTGTTTACAAATGCACCGTTATAAATCAATATGTAGATAAAATAATAATAATTGTGTTAAGCTAAAATTATATATATTTTATTAGCTGTATATATACTAAAAGTGATATTTAAATCAAATATATAATTCCTTCGTTGGCCTTGTAGAACAAGAGTGGTGTACGCGTGCTCATATGTTTTAGTGAAAAACTCAAACATCTTCGATAAAGAGAGGCGAGTTGCCCCTCGAAATATTGTAACAAAAGAATATATATAAATCCAATATATTAATATTTTCTGAATATATATAAATATATTAAAAATAAAGAAGACATCTCCTGACCACGAGCACATGTGCTCTTTAGATGGCAGAGCGCCATGTAGTGGAGCAAAAATAAACTAAACGCTTATATAGTTTGCTCCGTGATATTTGGCCAACCCAATTTCTTGATAAATCAAGAAAATCCATCCACGAATATCAATATATCACGGAGCAAGCTAAATAAACGTTTAGTTTATTTTTGCTCCACTAGATAGCGCTCTGCCATCTAAAAAGCACATGTGCTCGTGGTCAGGAGATGCCTTCTTTATTTTTAATATCAACCCCTGACCAACTTATCTTTTATTTTTTCCATTGTTTTTTCATATATATGGTAATTTAAGCCAACAACCCTATATTGTATACTACTCATAACAAGATTGTCATGGTGTATATAGAGACACATCTATAAATAATTTTACGCATGATTGACATGTGCCATTGCATCCCCATATGTAATGTAGTTTGTACAAACTGAGGATAAATAAATAAAACTATGTAATAGATTAAGAGCTGAGTTAAAACATGATTGAGAAGTTCAAAAACGTCTAAAATCGAGACAACCCTAAAGAGAATTTGGCGAGTCGTTGCCATCAAGGTCAAAGGGTGCAGAATGCCGCAGACGTTCAAAGTCCAACTCCCCCCCCCCCCCCCACTCGGGAATGGTATATAAAAACCTCGGTTTTAGCCCTAGATAGACAGTCAGTCACTTCACCGTCGGCGTGAGCCTTTGTCGGTCTCAGCCAGGACCACCTCATCACCATGTAAAACAGTAAAAATATTCTTTAACTCCATCTTGCTCTTAGCTCGACTTTTATCTGTTCATGGAACTTGCCTACTACAACTGTGTCTCCTCGTTTTGTGTGTGTGGACATTCCCAAGCTTTCCACTCTGCCTCGACCACGACTGGCTGTACTCTGTGAAAACTGTTAAAGGTCTTCCAAAGTGCAGAGAGGTACTGGAAAACTCTCCACGCCCTGACTGTCCCTCTCGGTTACTACAGGTTTGACCCTCGGACTAATCTGACTGAAATTTTAACAGTATATAGAGTAGAATCTGGAAAAACTTATTTTAAAAATATCAGATCTCTATCCCGAATATTCTTCGAGTTATTTGCAAATTGCGTTGCAAATTTGCCCTTTCGCTCGCAAGCAGCGCCTCTAGCGGTGAAGATGGGAGGTAATATCAGCTGACCTAATGTACATGTAAAGCGTGTTTTAACAGAACATAGAGAAAATTCTGAAAGATATATTTATCGGATTTTTAGTCAAGAAAAATTAAAATTGACAGGTTCTGGGCAAAAATAGTTGTTTTATAGTCAGAAAATGATTATGACAATATTTCTGTATCATGTTTGATTATCAGATACAATTTATAATTGTAACGAATAGTATTTGAAAAAAAAACATTTATTTTGGTAAAACCCGGGCGTTGCCCGGGTCATTCGGCTAGTATAATTTATATATATTAAAGTATATAATATATGTGTGAAAACACACTTACACACTCAAAATATTATCCATAAAGAGTAAAATATTGGTTTAGTGTTACATTTTACAATAAACAATACTGAAAAAAGAATGTGTGAATTATCGTTAGTTGGTTATAAAGAATGATCCCATTGAACGACCACACAGTTATATTAAGGTCTCAGATGACTAAATTGCTACAATATCACAAGACCCACACCAATCGGAACTTGCACAAATCGATATCGGGATCTCTAAGAGGATTAGGACTTTGGGATCAATGGCGAAACTTAAAAGATTTTCACATAGTAGATGTTTACTAGATTTAATCAACTTTTCTATTTCTTTGAGGAATTAAACATTTAATTCCACAAAAGGAATTTATCATAAAATAAGAAAATTAGAAATACCTAACTTAAATTGTGAATCGTTTAAGAATAAATTTGGTTTTTAAATTATGATAAATATATGTCGGCAGTTTTTAATCTTGAATAATTAGAATTTTCACATCTTTTGACTGATTCACAATTGTGGAGATGTTAGAATTGTACCTCACTATTTGTCATTGTAATTCAATTGATTGCGTCTAACAAGAAAATTATTCTAGTTCCTAACTCCAGATATTTCGGTGATGAAGCTCAAATATTTGTATTCCATCCCGCCTCCACGTCATCACAATCTATTTCGATGTTTCCTTTATCAACATTTAAGCTTTATTCAACCTACTATAGTAAGAATAAATCAGTATATACGAGTATACCCAACAACAATTTCCAACATAATATTATCGTATATATATATATCAAAATTATATTCCTATCTTTTAATATATTGACCATTTTTTATTTAATTTTCAACTTTTCAGTGAATGACTGTCAACTCTCCTCAGGGAATGTCAGAGTTACAGCGAGTCACTGAAACGTCGATAATTAAATATATCATTGGTTGATGTAGTTATGTTTTTTTTTTCAAACAAACTTCAAACCAACAATGATAAAAAAAAAAATAAATATTGGCGTACAAATATAATCAAAACTTTTAAGGACAGCACATGTACAAACAATAAATAAATAAATAAATAAATATATATATATATACTGTAAATAAAAAGGCATATATTGGATCAAAATATCATTTATCCAATATATGGATCTTTTTTGAATATATATATGTCGTATTAAGGTATATCTTTGAATAATTATAAATTTAAAACTCTAAATTTGTATATAAGAAATAATAGACGCGACAAAAAGAAACGCAGCCATTTTCTCTTTGTTTATTTTCCAACCTCCTTTGTTCTCCACTTCTCCCTCTTACCCCCTCGGGTCGTTGGTCAAAAATTATATACAAGCATTGGCTATTTACTCTTTGATTATAGATATTAAAATATATGGATATTAAAATAAAAAATGTGATGACCATTTACAAGTAGTGTGGGGATTATATTGCATATATATATATATATATATATTTTAATATTGAGCAATCCATAATAATATCTATAAATAAATATAAAGCGTATATTGGATATAAATTTATTAATCAGCCAATATTTCTAGGGGCAACACGCCTCTCTTTATCAAGGCTTTTCTTTGATTTAAACTAAATCACGTGGGTATGCGATCCACTCACGCTATACAAGACCAAAGCAAGAAACCACCTAACGAAAATTTCACTGTACACAAAATATATTTACAATTGCTATATTTAATAATAATAATAATTAAAAGAGCACACAATAAAATAACCATTTGATTAAATAAATGAAGAGACTGATAAATATCAGAAAATAAAATAAGTGAGGATTATGATTCAAAATGTTGTGTTGATATATACAAACAAAAATACATTACAAGTATAAATATATACAAAAATAATAAAATAAAAAATAATAAATAAATAAATAATTTAGGAAGATATAAATTCTCTGTAAATTTCTGGTAGGTCAATTTTCCTATTTATGCTTTCTGAATCTTTTATAGAGGCCCAGCTTTCTATAAAAGATTCAGAAAGCATAAATAGGAAAATTGACCTACCAGAAATTTACAGAGAATTTATATCTTCCTAAATTATTTATTTATTTATTATTTTTTATTTTATTATTTTTGTATATATTTATACTTGTAATGTATTTTTGTTTGTATATATCAACACAACATTTTGAATCATAATCCTCACTTATTTTATTTTCTGATATTTATCAGTCTCTTCATTTATTTAATCAAATGGTTATTTTATTGTGTGCTCTTTTAATTATTATTATTATTAAATATAGCAATTGTAAATATATTTTGTGTACAGTGAAATTTTCGTTAGGTGGTTTCTTGCTTTGGTCTTGTATAGCGTGAGTGGATCGCATACCCACGTGATTTAGTTTAAATCAAAGAAAAGCCTTGATAAAGAGAGGCGTGTTGCCCCTAGAAATATTGGCTGATTAATAAATTTATATCCAATATACGCTTTATATTTATTTATATATATATATATATAGAAGCAATGGTCGCCTCTCCCGTCAAAATTAACGTCAGAATCTGACGCCATCTATTGACCGTCGCCGCAACTAGCGGCATCGGGTCGGTGACAAAGCCGCAACACCAGCTTTGGAAAACTGATAAGCGTCCACCTAGAGACCATGGTTTCGGGCTAATGACCCTCGTCAGTTTAGGGCGGACTTTATTCCATGATATCCACACGGGATCTAATGGAATCCTCACAATCTTCCAAAGAGGTGTTTTGCTGGCAATGTGGCTGGGCCAAATCTATTGGCAAAAAATAGATGGAAAATTTGCCGGGAGGAAATTAATCCATGGAAGCAATGGTCGCCTCTCCCGTCAAAATTAACGTCAGAATCTGACGCCATCTATGGCGCCAAAGTTGGTGTTGCGGCTTTGTCACCGACCCGATGCCGCTAGTTGCGGCGACGGTCAATAGATGACGTCAGATTCTGACGTTAATTTTGACGGGAGAGGCGACCATTGCTTCCATGGATTAATTTCCTCCCGGCAAATTTTCCATATATATATATATATATATATATATATAATTGAAAAGGCATATATTGGATCAAAATATCATATTAATCAATAAGGTAAAATAAGTAATATTTTGATCCAATATATGCCTTTTTAATTAAAGATTTATTTATTGATGGCTCTATTTTGAAAAATATATATCTATAATCCCTTTGGAATTAATAATCCCAAAAGTCTATCTCTGGTTTTCATTTATTTTTCATACAGTATAACCTATAAAAAAGAATTGTATATGTGTACACTATATAGTAATGAAAATAAATTACAAAAATAATCTTATTTCAATATTAATATAAAACATACTTCAATATATGAAATTCATTGATATAAAATATTGAGAAAATGAAAGGAAATTCCAAACACAGACAGGCACTACGTATAAAAACATACTTTATAAATATATGTAATAAAATACATTATAATCATGTTAGAAAGTTAACTCCAATGAATAAATTTTTTTAAGTATAATGATATTAACATAAATTGATAAATCTCATTGATGAATAGATACGCTTCTTTTTTAATGTGCCACAAAAATAAAATATGAAAATTATAAACGTAAATTCTGTTTATTTTTATTCTTTTGAAGCTGAAAATTTCGTGTGTTTCGAATATATATATATATATATATTTCTAAATAAAAAGGTATTGGATATGGGGCATATTGGATCAAAATATCATTTATAATCCAATATATGCCTTTTTATTTAAAGGTTTATTTATGGATTGCTCTATTTTCGAAACAATATATATCTATATATATATTGAAGGAGATCAAGAGGATTCAAATAAGCAATAGATGAAAAAATAAATATTTAATGATTAAAATCAACATTGTATTCTTTGTGAAATATATCACTTAGTTGAATACAATTGAAATAAATGGAAATAATAAAATTATTTATTCTATTTTATTCATTTTAAAAATAAAAGGTTATACTGTATATGCAACTAGAATAAAACCCGGATTACAAAAAGTCCCGTTCCAAATATAAAAGTATTTAATGAAAGATAGTTTCTATTTCCGATATGAAATTTAATTTAGGCGGGCCTTCATATATATATACAAAATATTTGGGAGCAGAGACCTATGCACTTTATAATTTAAAACAATAAAATTTATGCGAAACTGGCAGAAAAAGAAAAATGTTTAAAATTTGGCACTTTTTGTGATTTATTCTTTTAAATTTTCAAGTTTTTTTTTCTTTTATTTACTACTGGGAACTTATTGATTTCATTTTCAGATTCGGTTTGGGTTTTCTTTCTTTCATCTAGGGCAGCCGCCACTAAATTACCTTCTGGCCAATCCATCATCGTTCCTCTTCAACCAACTCTCCTCGCCCTTTTTGAATTTGGAAATAAATATTCAATGTTCCCCACGTTGATAAGATTTTATTTTAAATTGTTTTTGTTTTCTTATAATTGAAATTGCGGCTCTTCTCTGAATTCTACGCTTCCTTAACTTGAATATCTTTTATATAATTATTAATTATATATATAATTAGAATATATATGCTTTATTTTATGTTATATATATGTGCGTGTGTGTGAAAATGCTTTCAAACAATTCCTTCTAAAGTAAATGGCACTTATCCTGAAAAGGAAAAATCTACCATCAAATAGAAGCAAAAGTTATGGGCCATCTATGGACCCTCCCTGAAATCTAGCAAACTCAGGTTGGCGACAAATCCACAAAGCCAGATTTTTCAATTCAGAAGATCCACTTGTAGAGCATGTTTTCGGGCTATGGCCTTCGTCAAACTATGGTCTTTTTATCCCTAGCCAAGTGGCTACCAGATATATTTCTATTTTGAAAATTATTTAGTTTCACTAGTTCCTTTTGGTATCATGAAATCACAACCCACCCTCGATTTAAAAGGATCAGAGTCCAAAACCAAGGTTTCTAGGTAAGCGTTTTGAATTTGCTAATGCGGGTTTTGCGGCAGAGTCTCTAAACAATTCTGCTAAAGTTCAGAGCGGTTGAAAGATGGTGCATAGTTTTCGCGCCTTTTTTGACGCGGCATTTGTGTTCCTTTCTTTTATAGCACACAAACATATATATATTATAAATAAAAATAGCCTCTCCTGACCAGGAGCACATGTGCTTTACAGAAGGCAGAGCGCCACAAATATATATATATATAAAATGTTTTAACTTTGTACTTCTTGTACAGGCGTACAGACTTCGGTCTAGGTAGCCCGCTATCCAATGCTGTACAATACCCCTCCATGTTTTCTTTCAATTAATAGAACTTATCGCTGTATTTTATAGTCCCATTACAAACGTCTATGGTAATATGAAGCCTTCTTTTTCGCCAGAGTGCCTAAAATTCTATAATAATAAAATGTAGAAACTCTCTCTAAATACATTACATATATTGAATGTGAAAAATGTTCCTGAGGGAGATATATATATTTCGATTATATATTATTATCAATTATCAAGCTTAATATCAACATTTATAATAATTTGAAAAAATTAAAATTCTATATAAAATATTTATCTATCTATATATATATATATATATAGATGGAAATTTTGCCGGGAGGAAATGATCTAAATAGACATGGGTCGCCTCTCCCGTCAAAACAGACGTCTAAAACAGACGCCATCCATTGACCGTCGCCGCAACTAGCGGCCTCGGGTCGGTGACAAAGCCACAACACCAGCTTTGGCAAACTGAAAAGCGTCCACCTGGAGACCATGGTTTCGGGCTGATGGCCCTCGTCAGTCCAGGGCGGACTTTATTCCATGAGATCCACACGGGATCTAATGGAATCTTGACAATCTGCCAAAGAGGTGTTTTGCTGGCAAAGTGGCTGGGCCATATCTATGGCCAAAATATAGATGGAAATTTTTGCCGGCAGGAAAATGATCTAAATAGACATGGGTCGCCTCTCCCGTCAAAACAGACGTCTAAAACAGACGCCATCCATTGACCGTCGCCGCAACTAGCGGCCTCGGGTCGGTGACAAAGCGGCGTCTGTTTTAGACGTCTGTTTTGACGGGAGAGGCGACCCATGTCTATTTAGATCATTTTCGTCCCGGCAAAATTTCCATCTATATTTTGGCCATAGATATGGCCCAGCCACTTTGCCAGCAAAACACCTCTTTGGCAGATTGTCAAGATTCCATTAGATCCCGTGTGGATCTCATGGAATAAAGTCCGCCCTGGACTGACGAGGGCCATCAGCCCGAAACCATGGTCTCCAGGTGGACGCTATTCAGTTTGCCAAAGCTGGTGTTGTGGCTTTGTCACCGACCCGAGGCCGCTAGTTGCGGCGACGGTCAATGGATGGCGTCTGTTTTAGACGTCTGTTTTGACGGGAGAGGCGACCCATGTCTATTTAGATCATTTTCCTCCCGGCAAAATTTCCATCTATATTTTGGCCATAGATATGGCCCAGCCACTTTGCCAGCAAAACACCTCTTTGGCAGATTGTCAAGATTCCATTAGATCCCGTGTGGATCTCATGGAATAAAGTCCGCCCTGGACTGACGAGGGCCATCAGCCCGAAACCATGGTCTCCAGGTGGACGCTTTTCAGTTTGCCAAAGCTGGTGTTGTGGCTTTGTCACCGACCCGAGGCCGCTAGTTGCGGCGACGGTCAATGGATGGCGTCTGTTTTAGACGTCTGTTTTGACGGGAGAGGCGACCCATGTCTATTTATATATATATGTGTGTGTGTGTGTGTGTGTGGTGTGTGTAATGGATAAGTGTGTACAAATTCATAATTTTATATTTTGGCAAAGATCAAAGAAGTAATTAGATAATTAATATAAATTTTGTGTATATATATAATAAACGGACTTATTGGTTAGACGGGGTAATCCATCCTTTACAGGGTAGACTAGATTTTCAATTATAAAATAAACTGGAGAAATAATCAAAGCTCTATAGGAAGTAAAAATGGTGATTTTTTTACATATATTTAGTAACTTTGAAAATGGAAAATTATATAAGCTTTTTCTAATATAGTAAACTGAGAAAATTGTTATGGATTAATATTCAGCTTTTTATTAATATTTATAATAGGGTCTCTCAATGAAAATATACAACATTTGGTTTCATTGTCTCTTATAAAATACTAGTTTTTTTATGACAATCATATATAATAGTTATAGAATAAAAAGGGACAGAATCTACAAATAACCATTTGCGCAATATTAAAGGCAATTACTAGAAATTCGAGATTTATCTTTTTTTTCTTTATTGGTACCTTGAGGCGTGTGCGGGGAATATTTCTTGGATTTTTTTTTCCTTCCGTTATGTGCAATGTGAAATATGTTTGCCGTAGGCATGTTCAAATATTCTTTGATTTTATCCAACTATGTAGACCTTCAAAGACCTGAAAGACTGAAAACTACATGAAGAGACAACATCATGAATGGTAAAAGTTAACAGGAGCACTTATTTTTACGTATATATGTATTAAAATAAGGGCTTATTTTGGATTAATATATTTATTAAAATTCTATATGTCTATGAGGCTGTTCGTCTAACTTCTTTAAGGAAAAATCCAAATTTATTGTAAGCTTATATATATGTGTATATGTCATAATATATGCTCTTCCAGGATTAATAAAACAAACCTACAGTCAACGAGAGAGAGATGGGCAGCTAAAGCGAGACACTTTAGACATCACGACATTCCAAAGGGGGGGGGGCAAAAGGGGCCCGCCCGTCAACACCTGGGGACAGATAGTCGGGGGGTGACCACACAGGCAGTCGTTCAGCGGACAGCCCTCTCGCTACCTTTCTCTCTCGGATGGCTTCCAAATTCCTCTTCCAACTCGTCGTGTGATTATTTCTCGCCTCACCACATTATTACCACTATATTGTCACATATATATATGTTGTACTATATTTTAATATATACTTAATATTCCCATATGTGTAATATAACTATAGTGTAACAACCAAAACTGTAGACACAATTCAAATCGCCAGTTTGGCCGTCATATAATACCAAAACGAAATAATAAAATTAGATTGAGTGACAGCCGGCGCCAGACAGGAGAAAGGCTCCGAAAAACATAGACGGATTCCCAGAAGTGCCCCTGCTTTCTCTTAGAAAGACCCTCCCTCGACCGGCGTCCGGCTGCTATCTCTGAGGACATTCAACATGCCTCGTCCTTTTGTGCAATTCATTCACACCTGAAACCACTCTGATCATTGTGGCCACCACGACTGCATCTAACCAATCACACCACAATCATCCGACAGGATGCACATATCACTACATATATATATGTATAATTCGAAAAATTTAATGAATATATATTACGCTATCTAATAATGTTGCTTATAAATACTTTGTAAGCCCTATATGTGTATTTTTCCTGAAAAAACAATAGAAAAAAAAAGATAAGTGGGTCAGGTGTTGATATTAAAAATAAAGAAGGCATTTACTGATCACGAGCACATGTGCTTTTTTGGTACAGCCTACTTCACGCTGACGAGCGCCAACAGCGCGAAATGCGTTCGTGGATGGCTTTTCTTGATTTATCAAGAAATTGGGTTGGCCAAATATCAAGGAGCAAGTTAAATAAACGTTAAGTTTATTTTTGCTCCACTAGATGGAGCTTTGCCATCTAAAAAGCACATGTGCTCGTGGTAAGGAAATGCCTTCTTTATTTAAATATATATATATATATATTATGTGATTTTTTGTGGCTATAAATATTTTTGTAATAATTAATTTATGCAATAATGTGTTAAATTTCAAAAATAATATATATATATATATATATAGAAAAGAAGATAAAAATATTAGCTAAGGAAAAAATTGAGATAATATTCATATTAGAAATTCCTTAAGGTTTTAAAGTATTTGAGTTGAAAAATAATGTAAAACAGGACCTAGATAATGTATATTAAAACAATAAAATAATAAAAAATATATAAATATTTGAAAAATGTATTATGCTAGTTTTATTATTTTGAAGTTTTAAGTTATATATTCAAAAACATCTTATTGAAAATTGGAGAAAACATATTTTTATTGCTTTTTTATATCAAAGGATAGAAGCCCTATTAGTCAACCAAGATCGAAAGAGATTAGTACTAGGTTGGGCCTTGTCAGATTTAATCTGGCATATCACATACACACATATTATATATGATATTCAAAATATATTTTATTAAATTATATTCTTCGTCGTATAAGTATAAATAAACGCAAACATATAAATTTTAATGAGAAATATATCAAAATGGAATTTATCAGAATAAGCAATTTTGAATAGTTGTTTAATATCATATATATTTTTTATATTTCTCTCAATATTGCTGATATTTCCGAAGCACCATGAGATAAATATTATACACAAAGAAAACTCCTTTTCTCTCTATATATATTTTTATATGTATTCTCTCCTGTAATATCTATTATCTTCCACATATTGTATTATCTTTGGGTAATAATTTATTTTGTTTATGAGTATTTATGTGTGTGTTTGTGCATCGTTTGTAATTTATTCTCGGGTTCCCTTTACATTTCTCTTGAGAAAATAAATGAATGCTATATATTTATTTTAATTAAAAGGCATATATTGGATCAAAATATCATTTATTTTACCAATATTTCAGTTGGCTGAACGCCAACCTTTATCAAGGTGTTATAACATTTTTATACATACATAATATATGTACGTATATATATACGTACATTTTAACATTAAAAATGTTATAACACCTTGATAAAGGTTGGCGTTCAGCCAACTGAAATATTGGTAAAATAAATGATATTTTGATACAATATATGCCTTTTTAATTAAAGATTTATCTATGGATTGCTCAAATTTCAAAATATATATATATATGTTATGATTTTAATGTTTTAATGTTGGAATGATAAAGAAATGTAGGTGCAGTCATGAAAAAGTAAAGATCTTTATTTACCTTTCAAGTAGTTTTTATTTTCAATTACTTGAAAAGAATTACACATTGATTATTTTTCACAATGATATAGAATTTATAAAATGAATTCTATATTCGTGAATTAAAAAATAGGTTGGTTAACTATAGATATTTACAACAAATATTCAAAAGGTGTTATGTTCTAAATCTATGGTCAAAAATGTAGAACAGATAATGAATGAAAATATAATATATGTTTTAAAAAATGAAATATTTGCATTTTAGATTATATAATATATATATTTTATTATATAATGTATGTAATACATACATAACACCTCAGAGTTAATAAATAAAATCATGCTATCTGAGTATTTTTATAGTAGTTAGTGGATCTCGCGCGATAATGTTTGTACGCGTAGCACAATAGACATATTGCGAGTAATCCAAGAACCTAAAATAATAAATACAGCAGCACTTTGTGGATTTAATTATTTACACATTGTTAATGGAATTTTCTCTCATTTCTGTCTTCCCACTTATTAAGGTACATAATATATTTGCCTAATGAACTCCCCTCGGTACAATTTTCTGCTGGGGATTTTACATTGGTGCTGTTCAAATTGGTATTGATGTCGGTTATTTATGTAGATTGCTCCCGCACTTAATTGTGCAAAGTGCGGCACTCTTGGCCGCTTTATTTATCTTCCCTCCTGTGAAACATCGTTTGGTAGAGTTGGGATACTTAGCACTTACTATAACAGAGAAACTAAAATGTATATAACACAATAATACATAATATCAAAGGTATATATTGAAATAAAACAACAGGAAAAGAGAGTATGATATTTTAACCCACATTAGAAGGTATATAAAATATACCCTAATTTATATAAACTTTTTAATATTAAATATCTTTGTTTTTCATATATCTCATGGTTGTATTGATTTTTAATTTTGAAATTGGATAAATTAATAAGATATAGAATTTTTTTTTTTGAAATATTCTAATTTATTATATATATATATATATATTTATATTATGATGCATTAGAGCGCACCATCTGTTATGAATATTAGAAACTATTATAGACGCGTTTGGTTCTTGTGAAAATTAAACAATTTCTACTGCCTTTACAGCATTGGAAAAATTAATAGGAGGGCTCGGCTCATCATAATAATTCACCACTGATGAGCCAGGCCCTCCTATTAATATTTCCAATTCAGTAAGGGCAGTAGAAATTGTTTAAATTTCCAAAGAATCATACGCGTCTATAATATCTAGCTGTTTTTCTATTTTTAAGATAGGCTAATCTTTATTACCTCTAAAATGGAGATTCAATTATATTGATAGCTCATCAGTAGTAAATCTTTCAAGTGGTTTCACCAGTTTAATATCGGCTGAGATTATTCACCACTGATACATCATCAATCACTAATTTTGGTTCATCATCAGTTTGTTGGTTGTAGAAATTTGTCATTCAAATAGAACACAATATTTTGATATGATGATGATTATATGATTATCATTTTTTTTTTACAGATAGATGGCGTTACGCGTTGTGTTAAAATTAAAGTGTGTTAAAGATTATCACATATTTTATTCATATAATAAATATATGTTAATATATATATATATATTCAAAAAAGATGCATATATTTGATTTATAATTATTTTAATGTTCCAATATTTCGAGGGGCAACTCGCCTCTCTTTATCGAGAATGTTTGTGTTTTTCACTAAAACATGCGAGCACGTGTACACCACTCTCGTTCTACAAGGCCAATGAAAGATTTGTATATTTGATTTATATATATATTGATATTTTTCTAAAGATATAAATTTTGTAATGTGATTAATTTTGTTAATCTTTCATGCGAATTGGAAAAGGAAAGGAAATTCATTCTGAGAATATCACAATGAATTAGAGCGTACTTTTATTAAACTCGTCGAAATATTGGCAAAAAATGGCTTAGATCAACATGCTCCTCACATTAAAATTTATGATAATGTTCATAATTTACATAGACAAAAACAAACATATAGAAATCCTGAGTAAAATAATTTATATTTGATAGAAAATAAATTTATTTTTAATCAGAAATTACTTTCTATAAATAATTATAAATTGTGTTGATAAATATAACGATAAAAAGTTATACTAGTAAGAGAGCACAACATATTTCAAAGATAAAAACTTGAAGATAGAAATAACTCCTTCTATAGAGCTTGGCAATGCTCCTAACGCCAAAATTAGAGAAGGAGGAGGTGACTTTAATTTTACAAGATTGCTTTTATCCGGGACTGGAGCAATTTTATTTGAGCCATTTACTTCAAATGAGAATTAGAATCTAGGTTCTCTTTATTTATAGTAGTTCAATTATTTAGTCAATACTACACATCCTCTATTTACGCAATCATAGTGTTTCTCTATTTAAGCTGAGTTCTATATTTCTTCCTATTTGATAAAAAGAGTTTACTTTTTATTTTCTATATTGAAGTTCCCTTTTGTTCTATATGTCCTGAACTACTTTGTCTCTTTTTCTTTAAATATAAATTGAAATACTGTATATTATTTTGATAGATAATTTCTCAAGTAACACGTTGAATTAAAATTTGATTATTTTACTAATATTTTGGCTGTCAACACACAAAAAGTACAAAAATATTCTATTGTATATTTTGTATCTTGAGAGGGGTTGGCGTGTTTCCAACCGAAAATTTGGTACATAAGGAATTTTAATTTCAATATATGCTTTTCATTTGAAAAATATAATTAAAGTGAAGACAATCAGTGATATACCTTTTAATCAAATTTATATTTCAACCATGTGTACAGAGATAGAAAACATTTTGATTGAAACCAACTTCAGCATACCATAAAACCAATATATCTTACGTATTGGGTTTTATTTTATGTATTTCTATTCGTATCGATCTAAAACGTGAACGATGGCGTGTGAGTACTGTTTCCTTAGGGAATATCCTGAAAATAAAAGGAAAAAACGTAAAACTTACTATAAATGCTAAATCCCCTTATTATTTTAGGGATTGAACACACATAACACGAAAGGATAGAAATTTATTAGCAGATACACAGGCTAAATGAAAGTATGCACACATAACCCTACCAAACGATGACCTGAACCTGACCTATCAATACCTAACACCAACAACTATAAAAATGTTGCAATATATATGCAGGCAAAGATGCAAACCAGCATGTGAAACAATGTTCAAATACATATAAATATATCAAATATAAATCAAACATATATATATGTAGTAAACCCGATGTGGAATGTGCTGGGTGCAGTCGTGGTCGTGGATGTGTGATGGGATTCCCGCACTGGGACAGCAAGAGACAGAGGCAGGTCTAGATGGTAACTCCAAGAGGAAGGAGGTAGACCACGGACGAAGACAGCGGACCCGGACGCCACGGATGCCCTACATCGCGGTGAGGGATCCGACCGACTGTAACGGGGTCGCTCTGAAAACAACTACTGAACTCTCTGTCTATCAAACTAACTAACTATCTATCTAAATCTCCAACTATCTGACTGACGAAACTTTCCAACGACCCCTATATATAGCAACTCTCAGCCGCCTACCTGGCCTTGAATCTCATTGGCTGCTGGTCAAGCTGTTTGTTTGCTCAGGCGCAACGGCGCGCCTCGGTGTCTAGCCTTTCATCTTAGGTTTTGGTTTCGATAGATTGGTTTTGGTTGCAATTGTCTGACCTTGGCCGGCCACCGGGTCTACCTCCCTCTTTGCTTTATTTGATATCCATCTTACAAGGTTGATACATATTTTATATAGGGATGGGATTACAAAAAATATCAGAAGGCTGTGAGCTGACTCACTCAAAAATATACTACATATATATATTATATAAAGGTATTATTTAAAATGTTATATTAAAATATTATTGACGTGACAACGTCTTAAATTAGGTTGCGGCTGGGAGTCACTTATGAAAAAGTGTAACGCCCGGTAACGTTACGATGAGTCATCGAACGAGAGTGCTGCGCGCGCAGCGCTAGAGAATTAGGCGCATTGAATCGGCGCATGCTTGTCTCTGTCTTTGTCTTTCTCGAACGTTCTTGGCGTTGGAAAAACAAGAAAGCGTCATAATACAAGTTCACACGTGTGGTTAAAGTATCGTCAGCTGTGTCTGTAGTGAAAATGTGGAGTGCTTAGATTCGTCATTTACAACAACTACAACAATAAAGGTAAATAATTGTACACTGATATTTCATTATCGTAAACTATGATTGATTGATTAATTGTTAGATTGACACAAAAGTTGAGAAACTGAGTTTATAGGTTATGTCATACTATTGATAAATGTTGATAGTGTTAAGTAAATTATTAGTTTAAAATTAATTAATTAATTAATTATTATTTTACAAATTTTAAATAGTTTCAAATTTATTTAGCAAAAATTTGAACCTTCGATCTGAATAAATGTTTTGATTTTCGAATTGATTCTTTAAAATTACAAATATTAAGAAAAAGTGGCAGATATAAGAAAACTTTATTTAAACTGTGTTGAGCAAGAATTTTAACATCTAATTTAAGTAAATGTTTTAATTTTCAACTTCATCATTTACAATTACAAATTTTATTTAATTTCAAATTTATTTAGCAAAAATTTGAACCTTCGATCTGAATAAGTGTTTTGATTTTCAAATACCAACGCGGCTGGTGGAGTGGCGATCTATCGTAAATTATCATCGACATCTACGGCGGAAGTGTTCCAAGTTGCGATTACAGACGTAACTCGTGTCATTAAAACCAAGGGTGACATGTGCATGACTGAAGTTACTTGCTTCGCCGCTAATACTAGCTTCAAGTTTATACTCGGTGCTGTATATATTCATCCAGGAGCTAGTATGCAGGATATTGGAATGTTACTATGGCAAGGACTCGGTCCGTACATTCACAACAGCCAGTACGTGCCACCGTTCGTGCAAGTTGATTCTAGTATTCCGATTCTTCTGTGTGGTGATTTTAACAAAAACGTAAAGCCTGACAACTCGTTTCTTAAATTCATGAAAAATACGTATAATCTTGATTGCGTATCAAACGTTTCTAAGTCAACTACGTTAAAAGGAACAACTATCGACTTGACTTTCGCAAGACACATTACAGCAGAAACACTTCCTTTCATTTCATATTTCTCCTATCATCGTCCTATCCTCAACAAAATCACTCAAATAGGAATTAGTTAAGTTTAAGTTTACATGTACAATGTTTTAGTAAACAAAATATATTTCTATAGTTAAAATTTGTGCAATTCTTATTTTCATTCAATTCCTTGTTCCTATTGTGCAATTTAATTATATTCATATCAATAAATATTCTACCGTTGTCACGTAAAATCTTCGCCAGTAAAACCGACTTTACAGGCAACCATTTTTTTTTAATTTAAAAATATATTTCATAGATACAAATATTCTGTTAAATCGACCGCCAGAGGTCACGCTTACCCTATATAAAACCGATTGTTGTTGTTTCACGTTGGTCGGCTCAAAACTTTTGTACATTATGTAAATAAGCTTTTCATTTTTTTATTCTTACGCCTTAAGCCAGGCAGTACTTTAATCAAATTATGTTCTTATATATTAATTTTGCTCAATTAAAACAATCTCTTATCAAAACTATTTTTATTATTTTACTTTCAAGATTCTTGCCACGACTGCATCACAATTAACATAATCCTCAACATGATATAAATTCAAGCAGGAAATCTCTACTCTTTTTTCTTTTATATAATATATATATATCAAATTGCTATATTCTACAGTATCTACGAATACGAATCGTGAGTACGATAAACGGGAAAACATAATTATTGGTCTGCGCGCAAGTAGGAACACCTAGAGATTAAACGAGCTACTGAAACAACTAAATACTATTGTTTATCGTGTCAAAAAGTCAAGGAGGAGACGCATGCAATGAGAGAGCACTCACATCAATCAGACAGGTTCAAAGTTGAGGAATATGTTATATCTATGAAGATTTGTTTAAAAAAAATGAAAAATGATGAAGGTCATGGCCAAGAAAATGGGCGTCGATTAATATGGAGATTGTAGAAGTAACTAACGAAGACTTTGTTCTTAGGTTCAATAGCATATCGGCGAGTTTATTTGCTCAATATGAGGGATAACTTAATTGGTTTCTGCTATTTATAGAGACTCCTCATATGTTATCTATTGTGAAACACACGGGGTTTCTGGATTCCTTGATGCTCACAGATTTCAACAGTTGTTTGAGCATGATGTCATCCTTCCCCACTCTGAAGGAGTCCTTAGGGTGAACACCGTCACCTTCATCTGGGTCCTAAAGACCATAATGAAGACATGGATTACATGCAAGGTCACTCAGGTCTAGTCCACGATGTCAAGAATACAGTAAAACCGATGCCTAACGTCCTCAACCAATGGACTCCTGATATTTGACCACAATTCCAAGAATATAACCTCTCGGTTACTAGGTGTACGTAGTATTGCCGAGAGATATGCTAATACAATATATATTCCTCATAACACGATTCAGTCTGCCAATGATGCCATAAAACACGATAACCAAACGAACCATGTCACCCAGGTCTGTGCTTGCCTCCACATTCACTTATCTTTCTTTCTCTCTCTCTATTCTCGTCTTCTCTACTTCATAATAATTAAGCTATTAAATAAATAAAAATAATCTTTAATGCACTCAAGCAGTTTTAACTTCATTATTTTATATTTGATAGAGAAGCAGCATTTTCTATTATTATATATTATTTTCATATTATATAAATATATATTAATAGTAAAATCTTCCCTCTTTATATTACTATATGCTAACTACTTATTTATTACATATATCAAAAACAAACCACATATGTTTAAACTAAATAACAAATTATATAAATTTTGAAATTGTCTTAACGGTATTATATATATAAAATATTCTTAATTTATCTTCCGTCTCTTTCTTGTATACGGAGGCGTAACCATTATGTTGCGTGATTTATATTTTATTTCGATGTTGAAATGCTTCAATATTTTAGGTATAATTAAAATATATAATTCTGAATATATCCAACATATACATTATATATATATTTAACCTTTTTTCTATAAATATATTTCTCTATATATAGATGTCAAAAATCAATTATCTATCATTATAATTATATATTTTTAAAATAAAAATCCTATACGCTAATATTTTAACATATAATTTATAATCCTGGAAACATAGTTAAAATATTTGCCTATTATTGTCAAAAAAAAAGAAATAAAAATCAATGACATATTTGAGGGTATTTTTTATTTTTTTACTTTTTTAATACCATATTCTCTTATTCTACAGATATTTGAGAATTCTTATATAAAATTTAATTCTATTATATATATATAATTTTAGGGAAATTTTATCGATATAACTTTATAATTATTTCAATATCAAAATATTTATAAATCGCAACAAAGAGAAAATAAGAAATACGAGAAATATCTTTTGGCAGTTTTATTGGATCAAATTTATGTGGACTTTTTTTCCCCTTGAAATCCTATAGGATTTTGTCTTTCATACACAGAATGAATTAAATACTTTAAAATATCGGTTTAAATCGTCAAAATTAATCAATTTATATATAAGCAGAGCTCAGAATGTATTTTATACTATTATTCGTAAATGAATGCATTTATATTCTCTTTATTATTATTATTTTTTGTAATCTTCTCATACTTCATATTAATGTGTTTTAACTCACCAAAAGAACGTGTTGAAAATAAATCATTGTTAATTCAAGTACTTTAATATAGATGTTCATGGAATTTTATATAGAGAATTTATTCTACTATCAAAGAAAAACCATAAATATATTTTCTTAATTTATAAACATTTATTTATGGGAGAGAAAACTTTTTCTCACAATTATACTTTAATAAATTATTAGTATAAAAATATATTTGCAAAAAAGCAATAGCTATGTAAATATATTAATATTATGAAATTCTATATGTTTCATGGTGAGAATTCATTAAAACAGGTGTGATTTAAACTATTTTTATATTAAATACAAAGAGAATAATATATATTTGTCGTAAAAATAGAGGATGCCTGGACGGCATTCATAGTTCTTAGAATTAAAGATACTTCGGCCAGTATAAATCTTTTTATTATCTCGACGTTTCGACAAAAATCTTTTGTCCTCGTCAGAAGCGAACAATATTTTTGTCGAAACGTCGAGATGATAAAAAGATTCACTGGCCGAAGTATCTTCAATTTTTGAAGAATCTCTCTCTGTGATTATAAAAAATAATGATTTAAAAGGAAATATAGTAAATGATGCATACGCTATAATTTATGGAGAAAATGGAGAACTGATCCAATTTCCAGAATAGTGATAATAAATAACGTGACTTGTTATTTTTTAAAGCCTAATTTCAAATAATCCTTCACCTTTTTAAAGCCAAATTTTCATTAATTTCAATTTTGAAAATAATTTATTATAAATGACGCCGTTTTTGAGCTATTATGCTAATCACTAAAATCTATTTTGGAGAAAAAATATTTTAGATTACAGTCTAATGAAGCTTGTAATGAATCAATTACTGTTTGGAAATAGATCGCTTATACACATAATAAATGTCATATTTGTTTTTTTAAGTTATCATGTACATATAATTAATAAGAGGCAAACCCAATTAGATTTTTTTTTTCAAAAATCCCTGAATATGATCGACCAAGGCAAATATTTAGAAGTATTTTTCTTTTTAGTGAAATTAAGAGGAAGCAATATAACTCCCTTCATTTATAAGGAAGACTCTTAGCTGTTTCATAGGTCTCATGCACCATTTCTTTAATTGAAAATTTCAGAGAAAATTATAATCATACGCTAACCAGTTCGTTTTCAAATGCCTAAAAATCAAATCTCTTTATTCATCTTCCTTTTTCACAGCGCGTAAACTAAGATATATTTGAATATCATAATATCGGAGAAAGCCTAACTATTAGCCAAACTATATGCTATTGTTTAGCACTCCGGGAAAATTAGATGAACAAATACAATAGGGTTTTATGAATTTTCCTAGAAGCCAGGGTATAAATATAGAGGAATTTGTTAGGATATTTACCTAACCTAACCTAAATTAAACCTCTGGTTTATTCAGTGATTTTCATATGCGCATCCTGTGCAGAGACACACTGTCTATAGCCATTCATAGCATTTTTTTTAAATCAGAAAAAAGTGCCCAAAGCGGGAATCAAACCCGGGTCATAGCGGTCGAAAACCAACGGTTTAAACCATCCTTCCACCGACTTTCTACAATGATAATTCTATAACATATTAATTGTTTCACGCGCTGATATTTCTCTCTCTTTTCATTAATGTGTTAATAAAACTCATATTTGAATGGAACCTCGGTCTAAACTGTTCAACGGCAAAATGGACGTAACTGAATAAAACCTCGGCCAATAATCTATAACCCAGGCTGGTATAACAATACAAATGTTATATTTCACAAAAATAGAGGGTTCACTAATTATAAGTTTATACATAAAGGAGTTTATTGGGGATAGCAGATTGATCCAATCATGTGCTTAGATTCGAAAATAATTTTGTTCTTCTTTCGTCGATTGGATGGCAAATATGCGTTCAACCCTATGAAATATATTTACCTTTTTTTTTAAATCTATAGTTACCCAATATACATAAACCTATCTGTAAATTTTGAAAAATCAAATTAAATAAACTAATTCATCAAATTACATTTATAATTTAATTGCTATATACCGATAGAATCTTCAACAATTAAATTTCTGGCAATGTGTTTATTTTTATCTCTACAGACGTTACTGCAATGATAAAAGTTATTGAAAGAGGGGGATTGGCTCATCTGTGGTGAATCCTCTCAAAGGTTTTGCCAAATTAATATCTCATTCAATAATTTTTATCATTGCAGTGATGTCTGTAGAGATAAAAAGAAACACATTGCTAGAAAATTATATATTGCAAAAGAAACTGAGGCCTATGCATTATATTTATATAAAGCTTTATTTATTTATTTATTTGCATATATATATATATATATATATTAATAGGATCGCGCTATTTTATATATTTATAAAACATAAATATATTAATATATATATCAAGATATATTTTATTAAAGCTCCTATTTTTAAATGTGAAATTATAAACCAAAAAAATAGGAAGTTAATTAACAATAATTGTTTTTAAATACCTAACATAGAAACGCAATATTGTCAATTACATTTTTTCATGTTCGGATTGCACCTGGCATTAATGACAAGTCGTCCAATAGTATTTACCTCCAATGGTGTAGGGTGGACCGACCAACACCAGGTGGGGCCTGGCTAATGATGTGCAGCACGCCAACCCCGTGTACCTTCCAGAAACCGCTCTCAACATTTATTCATTAGCTCACACAAAAACTTTTCTTATAGAATTGGGCTTCTAATTGAAAGTTGGATATTTATTTCTTTTCCACTTGTATTTTTAATGAAGGTTCTAGAGTGAGGTTTCTAATACATGCTATATGGTTTCTAATACATGCTATATGGTTTCTAATACATGCTATATGGTTTCAAATTCTTGAGTTCGTATCTTCAGCTAACAGAGATTTCGATGATAATAGTGGAATATATCTACACACATTACCATATTGATTTACCTCTAAAACCATAATTGATATTTGATTATAGTTATCTTAATATGAGCTTTGAATATTTTAAATTGAAATTCGTCAATCATATATTTTTCATTTTATTAATAAAAAATCTATATATATATATATAAACCTAAGAATACCATAATTATATAAATAATGGTTGTGAATATGTTGTGTATGACGTCGCTTTATTCCAATTACCTTATCATTTTTATAGTCATCTAAAAATTGTTTTCCCTAATTCGATAGAGGATCAACTATTCATTTTGAATTAATACGTGTGTTTCAATATCCGAGAGAGCATGTATATACATGTTTAGAGTATAAATCAAGCGAGAAATATTAATATAATTTAAACTTCATATAGCCACAATGTGTGCCTGATAAAATATTTTTAGAAACATAATTTCTTTTAAACTCTTTGGAAAGTTGTTTATCCTATGATATCACCAGACATCAAAAATAAAATCTTAAATCTCTCTATATAAACGATATTGAGTTATGTTGACTTATGTAACAGGTGAAGTATCTGATTTCGACCAGTACAACCTGGGATCCAATCCCGCATTGAGCATTTTTTATACTTCAATGATCTCCGATATTTGAACAAGTCTAAAGCTACCTGTGAGTGCAAGCGACTTAACGTATCTCCTTTTAAGTGCGAAAATCGTGCATCTTTCCCCCCATTACTTACAGTAAAACGCAATCCCTAACTACTTACTATGATTTATATAGCCCATTTTTACCCGGCTAAGTAAAAAAAGGAGTGTGATAATTTTACGCATTCTAAAACTACTAGTTCACAATTTTATTCGAATGTTTGTCGAATTATAAGAATGATATTGAAATACACGATATTTAAATATCCATTAAATGCTACATGATTAGAAATATAATATTAAATAAATAGAGAGAGAGGAATCCGGGAAAGATTTTGTTTTGAAACATTTATTTGAAAAGTGAAGAGTTCTTCACTCCGTGAATGCAATTACAATACATTAAATTTGATACGGAATTTGTACAACGATATAAATCATTCTCTGTAATAGTATAGAACTATTTATAATGAATTCTAATTTTTGCGAATAGAATTGATAAATATTTGAGTCAAAAGGTGATCAATTGAATATATTTATATAAAAAATGCCGTACCTGGATCTATGAAATAAAATAAAAACAATAACCAATGACAATTTTTAAATTACCTTTAAGTTTATTGTGTGAAAAATTGTTAATGATAGAGCAATCCCTCGAAATATTATGAAAATATTTGTTTGTTTTCTTTCACAGATTCACAAGTACGCTCTTTTTTATATTGGTATATATGTTTTATATATGCTATCATCATAACAATAAAAAGAACAATAAAAATATGTTTTAAACATATGATCAAAGTTATTTAACCATAATTAGGTCATCAATAAAGTGATATTAATTCATTCCAAAATTTATAATGAGCCATGTAATTAAGACCTAAAGAGAGAAGCATCAATAAAATAAGAAAGAGCCGAGTCTGAATAACAATTATTGATAATAGTGAGTGAGAGACTGGCTTATATAGACAAAGGACTGCTTCTCTTTATCTTCTTTAAAAGGAAAATAATACAATGAGAGAAAAGACTAAATTTAGAAATTAACAATAAAAAGATAAATGCACATGCGGCAGCTCACTTAATTGAGGAGCATCCAGACCTAATTAAACAATTAGATTGCTAATAACGAGGTAATAATGATCTCGTATGAGGGATTTGGCTGCATTATCTGTCCCTTATCTTAATGAACTTTTAATGAGAAATATTGGACACGAAATTCCATTATAGGGATAATATATTAGAGAATCAACATACCAATTATATTTTGAAATGATAATACACGTGCATAGAATATATATATGATTCCAAGTATAGTAAATATGTATCGTTACATATATCCTAGGGTGTATTAATAAATATTTTCCCAAGTGGAACAAATTGGCTCCGATTAAACTATAAAATAGGGCACGGTAGAGGTTCGTATTAAATTTGAGGAACTGGTGTTATCAAAAGAGAGTAAAACCTCGTTTAAGTAAACCGGGAATATAATGAACCATCTCTTTATAACAAGCTTGAACTAATTCCTAATATATTAGTGATACCACCAAATGTTAAATCATATTGGGTTCGCTATTGAAATATTTACAGGATATCAATAAAAAAAGATATATCATAAAGTTTTAACCATATTTCGATTGGCAGATAGCTCATCTTTATCGTAGATTTTTTTATCTCTGAAGATAGACCAAAATATGCCTTACAAATTATCAAATTGTTAATATTTATTTAGAAAATAAAAAAATGTATATCCTCCCTTATGGAATTTTTTATTACAAATTCTTCATATATTCTTATTCTATAATAATATTATAATCTTTTCACATAATAATATTAAATAAATTTCATCGCACTTTTATATTTAAAGAAATAGAGCAAACATGAAAATGAACGGTATAAGTTTGTATACTCATTTTAAAGACATCTCATTATCGCCTAATTTCTAGTTTCACTATCAGAAGTAATGGAGATTAAATTTGCGAACTGCTGAGAGGGTTCACTACTGATGAACCAGACCCTCTCGTTCAACAACCTTTATCATAGCAGTAAGGTCTATCGAAATATTCGATATGTGGAATGAAATGCATTTCCAAAAATCATTGTTACAAATTTTATTTTTTAGTATATGTACCACCGAACAACAGTGTACACACACAATTTTAATTTAATATATAGAAAAAAATATTTCAATATACTCGAATAAAAATAATATTCATTTGAAAATAGGATATTAATTTATAACTCGCAAACAAAAGGTAATTATAATATAGAAAAGAGCGTGAAGGATTTCCATATTAAGAGAACGCATCAAAGTTGGAATGCGGCTGGATAACTTATTCAAAATAATGCGTCATTTTATTACAATAAAAATTGAGCTTCCTTTCGTTAACGGATAAAAGGGGAGTGAGCAATCGGTCAACTGTCAGCTCCAGCCTCAAGTCTCAACTAATCAGCGGGTTATCTTCCTCCGTTGTTATAAAAAAAGCAAAACAGATTTTCCAAAAAAAAAAAGCGCGTTCGTTTAACTCTTCTTACCCGGCGAAATTTGATAGATCTCGGCCAAATGACGTGACACCAAATTTAAACGCCATCGACCCAATTTATCTCGATGCTCAAACGGAAAATTGATGATGAGCTGGAACTAAATTTTGTTGACGATTCCTTGATTAAATATTGGTATTTACTCTAGTAGATTTAACACGTAAAGTTCAAATATAGCTTAGCACCAAATGTTATATTGGTGAATGAGGAATTAAGTAAGTGATGGAGAAGAATACAAATATACATAGTATCAAGCTACTACTGTTTTAAAAGTATTATTTGATTTTTATAAATTCAATTTCTATACATTAGACAGCGTATATATATATATATTAAATTTTAAAAAGGCCTATCTTTACCAGGATCACATGAGCATTTCTAGATGATGCTCTACCATCTTTATTTAGATTTAATATCAACACCTGGCTCTTTTAATATTTTTCATTGTTTTTCACACACACTCACATATATATATATATCTAAATAGACAAAGGTCGCCTCTCCCGTTAATAATAGACGTCAAAAATAGACGCCATCTATTGACCGTCGCCGCAACTAGCGGCCTCGGGTCGGTGACAAAGCCACAACACCAAATTGAAAAGCGTCCACCTATAGACCATAGTTTCGGGCTAATGGCCCTCGACAGCCTAGGGCGGACTTTATTCCATGACATCCACACGGGATCTAATGGAATCTTGACAATCCGCCAAAGGATTGTTCAACTGGCAAAGTGACTAGGCCAAATAGATGGCGTCTAGTTTTGACGTCTATTTTGACGGGAGAGGCGACCTTTGTCCTTTAGATCAATAATCTACCGGCTAAATTTTCATATATATATATATATATATAAATCAAATGGATCATAAAGTTTTTATTTCCGATATTTCGTGTGGCAACTCGCCAAACTTCCTCGGGGAACAAGATCGCTTTGAGAAGCTCGCGTATCAATTCGCTAGTATATATAACTACTATAAAATTCAAATATCTAGAATCTACAATATGCATGCCTATGGATATAATAAATAATAATAAGATAATATGTAAAATATTAATATATAGAGAAATAAGTCATTATATATATATAAAGGACTCCCTATTAAATAAGTAAATATCCCAAACCCTTATAACAGGTTATGAAACAAGAAGAAACAAAATAAAACATTTTGAAAATCAATAAATTTGTGGATTGTTGAACTTAATTGTATATTAAATTGTAAATATATAACTGGTGTTTTGTGGTCCCTTCCTCGTAACCATCAAAATGTTTGGTAGTGTGGAGATCAACCAGAATTACTTGTTTAAATGCATATTTAAAGGAAGAGGTTCCTCTTTTGGTTAATAAATACAATCCTCTCAAAACATTATATATATACGTATATTGTTATTATTATAGAGACAGAGTTCATTTTAATATTCCTTTTCAAATGAAAGTTTTTTTAATATATCAGAGTGAGAATTATTATGTTAATAATTACCAATAAATACAAAAATGAGAACTTTCATTTTCTCTCTATATATATTAATATTAAAAATATAATTTAAATAGACAATTAACTTCAAATCAATAATTCCACGCATCTTTCAATAACAAATTTGAATTAGTTTGAATAATTTACTAAATATATTTCGGTAATTATCTGAAATTAATCATATTTTATGTGCTTGTTTGCCAATTTTTAACTAGGCATGCATAAACTACTAAATTGATAATCACAAAATATGCCATAAAATGGAATTTATATCTTTCTTATCTTAATTTTTCTTTTAAAATATTTTAGAAAAAAAAAAATCCTTATCTTTATGGAAGAACTAAACCACTCGTTCCTATAATGACAAAACTGGAAATTTTTATATTTTGCGATTTAATCACTGAAAATTTCTTTTTAATGGAAGAATAAAATTTTAACATAAGCGTACCCTATGTCATATTCAATATTATTTTTTATAAAATATAAAATTTGTTATGAAGCCTAATTTATCTCAATAAATAATGTTGTTTCATTTTATCTTTTGGTTAATATTTCGTATATTTCCATATTATTTGAAATTGTAAAATTTGTCTTCTGTTTTGTTTCGAAAGGTATCATATAATTTTTCAATATTCCTTTCTAATATGTATTCAGTCTTTTCTGTAAATATTTTCTTAATATATATTGATATATATTAATATAATATAGATTTATATTTACGGCGTAATGATGGTGAGTAACTTTATAATTTAAAGGTGAAAGATTCGCGTTACATCAATCAAATAAAGATATATTTTATACTATATATATAAAATATATAAATTTATATTTTGAACACAAGGTTTATATAAATATCTTTAATTTATCATTTATACCAGGTATATCTATCGTGATTTATAGGGTAGATAATGTCAGAGGTTTATTTATGCCTCCATAACTCCATATCCTAAGACATTAATGCAGACGCGTTTCTTGGGAAAATGTATGTAGAAATCTAACGTCGAAAAGAAATATTTGAGCAATAACGCTGTTCAGTATATCTATATGTGTCACAAATATTTACGAGCGTCACAACTTTTACTGAAAGTTAAAAGTCTTCTCTTTATTCTCCATACGATTTGAAAAAAAAAAATATTTTGGAGATGTATACTTGATTGATCAGCAATTTGTTTTTGAAAAATAAATGATTGGCTAAAAGCAAGCATAATGTTTACTATATTAAAAATGGCATATCCTGACCAGGAGCACATGTGCTTTACAGAAGGCAGAGCGCCATCTGGTGGAACAGAAATCAACTAAGGCGTAGATCATCTGTGGTGAATCCTTCTAGATATTTCGCCGTTCTATCTCCAGACCGCTTCAATACTGAATTACACTGATTTATCATATATCCTGATTTTGCTAATGAGAACGGCAAATTGTTGTTTTGAATGCACTATGGATATGTGCTTCTATGACTGCAGAATGTTTTTTAATGTTTACTATATTTATTAATTATATATATAGTGATTCTACGACATACACAGACTTAACTATTTCTTTACTTTCTCTTTTGTTTTAATGTAATCTAACGGAAACGCTCATTATTCAATTGGTTTCTCCCCAAACAGATCATAAATATACGATTATATAAAGTTGTGATCAATAGCAAGCTGTATTTGAGATTCAAATGACATTTTAATTTTGTACAAAATGAACGCAATATTTCATGAAGCTGAACGTCTCTCTTTTAGAGAAATTGTTTAAGAGTTAGATGCATGTCTTTGCAGTGCTATCAAAGTGATGGGTTGATAGTTTTTTTTAGGAATAAAATATTTGTTTGTAGCCTGAGAGTTATATATTTGAAAATTAGAAATATATTTTGAAGCCCTATATTTTCAAACATGTATGTTAAAATATATTTCTACAACCCTTATACTGGAATTATATATACAGTTAATTCTTCAGTTGTCATCTCTGTCACCGTTTGCTTTTTTTTTTTTGAATGGCGCTCTCCTATTGGTTGGCTACGATCACGTCACCTTTGCCCCCCCCCCCCCCCCCCCCCCCCCCCATCATGCCCCCCACTCGCTTTTTCGTTTTTGTAACTATTGTGTTGGAGCGGGTCGCTCCTTAAATAAATGCATATATTAGTTAATAACTAAATAGAATGCTCTCTTTTTTTCCCAGTAAGAGACGCCTACGGAAGCCAACAGTACATAGACAGATAAAGCACATAGGCAATAGTTATTAACTAATATATGCATTTATTTAAGGCGCCAAATTATAATTGTAACAAATAGTATTTGAATAAAAACATTCACTCGGGTAAAACACGGGCGTTGCCCGGGTCATTCGGCTAGTGATTAATATTTGAGAGAGGGAAGGCGTAGATCATCTGTGGTGAATCCTTTTAGATGTTTCGCCGTTCTATCTCCAGACCGCTTCAATACTGCATTACACTGATTTATTATATATCCTGATTTTGCTAATGAGAACGGCAAATTATTGTTTTGAATGCACTATGGATATGTGCTTCTATGACTGCAGAAATCTATATCTAAATTAAAGGATTTATGCATTGTGCAATGCTCTTCTTCAAAATAATAAAATAAGTCTGTTAGGGAACATTTAGAATATTTTCATCAACTTAGATTCCTTTATCGCTGAAAATTAGAAATATTTTTAAAGCTATATTTTATATTATTAAAAAAAAACAATAGAAAATAATAAATAAAAAGGTTAGGAATTGATATTAAAATATATATTTATATTAAATAGATGGCGCTCTGCTTTTTGAAAAGCACATGTGCTCCTGGTCAGGATATGTCTTTTTAATTTTATATTATATATGTCAATATCTATTTCTACAGCCTTATATCGAAATATTAAAAACTATATTTTTTACTGGGCAAAATTAATGCTATATGATTTGGAACACACACACAAACCGATTCTTAGAAGAAACCCGAATATCCTTTTCAGAAATCCTCTACTACCCGCCATTTTGACGACACAATGTTGTTCTTTGCAATAGAAGGTTTTCGAAATAAATATTCATTCTGCTATAATCACTTGCCTAACATTTAAAAATGTATTGAAGTAAAACTTTAAAACATACATATTATGATGCATTAGCGCGCCATCTGCTATGAAAAATCGAAACTAATATAGACGCGTATGATTCTTTTTAAAAATAAACAATTTCTACTGCCTTTACTGCAATGGAAAAATTAATGGGAGGGCCTGGCTCAACAGTGGTAAACTCTCCCATAAATTTTTCCATTGCAGTAAAGGCAGTAGAAATTGTTTATTTTTCATAATAATCATACGCGTCTATAATAGTTTCGATTTTGCACATGCATATTATTTGAAAATTAATTAAGAATCAACATTTTTCACAAAATGCACTATAATGTCAATTTCTATTTTTTGTTCATTGCCTATTAAAGTGATAGATAACAACATGATCTAAAAATTATTTCTTATATAGAAAGATATTTTAAGGAATATATAATGAATTAAAGAATAAATATGTTGTTTGTTTATATGTAAATTGACAGTATTTCAGAGAGAAAATCTCCTTTTACAGAATAATATAACTTCCTACTATATTTTTCACGATGGTAAAATTATTGATGATTTAACCACTGATGATTCAGACGCTCTCCCAATATTCTATATTATAAAATGTTAGATATATTATTATGACAACAAATAATGTGATATTAATGTTAATTTATATAATTTTAAAAATTATATTTTATGAGCATTATATATATTTTTGAGATGAATATATTAATTTAATATTCGATTTAAATAGTTATAAAAAAATTAAAATTTATAATGAAAATATGAAAAGTTAGTGTTTGCGAGCCGCTACAAATCAACCATCGCAAAAAGAACAGTAGTAGATTGTTTTATTTAATAAAAATAAATATTGGAGTTATAAAAAGTTTTAATTTCCATAAAAGAATGGCGCGTTATCTCCTTGTGCTAGTTCATGCTATTTCTGCCTTGAATAATATATTGAAGTTCTCCTTTATAAAAAATACATTATATATGCAGATAACCAAAATAAAAATAACAGAAGAACCTGATATGTATATAAATGCATTAAAAAGGTTGTTTGATTATAATTTGAAGCAGACAATAGAGTAAATAGAGTAATTCTGATGCTAAGAGAAAATACCCGAAATTAAATGTACTAATATGTCATATTAAGAGGTTATATTGAGTGAGGTGAAGGGCAAAGTTTCAATCACTCGGGACCTTTGCCTGGCCTGTGGCCGAGAGGGCTGATAATTGTTTCAGACGATAATCTTATTGGGAGGAGCCCATTTCCTGACCGCCCTTATCTGCGACCTAATGTAACCTTGTATTGTCTGTCATAATCGATCTTTCCTTCAATCATGAGCCTTTACGTTAAATTACAAGGAAAACTACGGATATAGAGTAAACATGATAGGGCATGAATTATCAACTAACATTTTCAAAGGAGAACGCATGCGCGCATATATATATAATGCCCGGTTTATCCGCTTACTGATTGGTTCTATACTATTACGGGAACTTAATTAGCCAACTAGAGCTGATTTTATTAGCCAAGCAGCGAAGATTATGTAGCTTAAGGGATGGATTGAGCAGCGAAAGGCTATTTGAAAATTTCAAAATCTTTTGTTGTTGTCGTCACATTGGCACTGCAACTGTTTAAATTATATATAAATATATTTTGAAAACAAATTCGTTAGAGCGTTTTCTCAGGAACCATATTTAAGTTAAATTTATAAATCTTTGTATTTTATTGGCATATCTGGCGCTCGATATAATTAACGGCGCTAGAATAGGTCGCTTTTAATACATCGCGACACATTTTAGGCCTAAAATTTGTAATATTTTCCACAGTCATATATGCGACGAGCTAATGTTCGTTCTCTTCATATATATTAGTATACATATGGCCATATATGCCTTTAACTCTTTTTCGTATCTAAAAACCTTTTCATTTATATTCCTTTATATAAATACATATATACAATATATAACATAAAGGTGCGGAAAGAGGGTATTCTTGTACCAAAAGTGATACCTCTCCCTTCAAAATTTTCATAACCGCCATTACGTTATATACTGGGGCGATATACAAAATGCATTATTTTGATGCTATTTTTAAACGGAGGCGCCATTTTGGCAAATAAATATTTATGTGAAAAAACAAAGGAAAATTTTGAATTTGGTAAGGTGTTGTTATTAATAACAAATTTGGCAATTCTTGATCGCTCACATGAGCATTTTAGATGGTAAAGCGCCATCTAGTGGAACAACAATCAACTAAACGTTGATTTAGCTTTTTTGCTGTTATTTCTCCAACCCAATTTCTTAATGAAGCAAGAAAAGTCAACCACGTACGCGTTTCGGGCTGTTGGCCCTTGTAAGCGTGATCCAGACTCTACCTTTACGACCAAATATTTTGGTCCGAGAGGCTTCCTGAGTAATCATGAAATGGATATTTAAGGCCGAGTATGCGTTAATACGCTTTAAATATGAATGAACAATTAAAAAATAGTCATGTGTTGATATTAAACAAGCTAAATCAACGTTTAGTTGATTTTTGTACCACTAGATGGCGCTCTGCCACGTGAGCTTTTATGTTTTTACTATACTTAATATCTTAATCTAAATTATATCTCAATATATATTGTATCATAAATATTGTGGGTGTGGATATTTTATGCTCTTTATTCAAATAAATATTTCCGTGTATTTACAATATTTATATATACGAGTATATATGAATTAGCCCGTTCCAGGCTTGTCGTTCCAGTATTAATAGTGCACATCATAATAATATAATACATATTATATCTTATTATATAATAAATAATCTACGGAGAGTAAATTTATATATTATTATTTATAATATAATTTGAAATAATATTTTTTTTTATAATTTCATTGACAAAAAAATGCAAGAAAATCATAATTCAACAATACAACGAAATATAAATATATAGAAATTAGACTAGAGAAAATAAATTACCAACACAATAAATTGTGATGCATTAGCGCGCCATCTGTTATCAAAATTCGAAACTATTATAGACGCGTATGATTATTTTTAAAAAATAAACAATTTCTACTGTCCTTACTGCAATGAAAAAAATAATGGGAGGACCTGGCTCATCAGTGGTGAATTCGCCACCACTACTGCAGTAAGGGCAGTAGAAATTGTTTATTTTTAAAAAAACAATACGCGTTATAATAGTTTTAAATTTTTACAATAAATTATATAGATATTATTAATTAGAGAAATTATATAGAGATTATTAAATAGAGAGTATATATTTATTAAGAACACAAATGAGATTGTTTTGCACATGAGAACTAATCTCATCGTCTGCATGGTTTAAGTGCAATGAAAGACCAGTCAAAGGGAAAAAGGCTCGGAAGCTTTATAGCTACTTTATGACTAAGATGATAGGAAATAGAACGATATTTATGGCGTCATACATCTTTGGTTTCGTGATTTCAGAAGCATGTTACAGTCTGACCCAGGCATTTTGCTAGGTACCGTACTATATTCGAGAGTCAATATAAGCATATAGAATTGTCTTTGCTTCAAAACATGATCTAATATATTTCAAAATAAAATGGTCAAATATCTTTAATATTTTGAAATTAATATAATAACGTTTTGTAGAATATTTACTACTCTCAGAGTTTGTTAGAAAATGATCAATTTGACCATTAAATGATCTGATTTATATTTAAGGTTGAAAGATATAGGTTTTGAATGTTTTTCCCATGAAGTGTGTTGAGGTATGTTTGTAGCATAGCTCATAGAAAACTAATTTATTAATTAAAAATAGTTGTTTAATAATCAACACTAGTTTAACTATAGTTTAAAATCTCTTTATTCATCTCCCTTTTTAGAGATCATCAGAATAAAAAGAAAGAAGCTATTCTTATTTTAAGATTTCTAGTTGAAAAGATCCGATGTTAATGCATTATATTTGAGGCAAAGTATATGTGAATCAAGCCAATAAAAATTATATATATGGAAATAAGTATAGTTGAAGGCTATGCAGAATAAAGAAACGATAATTATCATGAACAAAAGGTTGATGCATCCAATCTTTAAAACCTTCATACATATTTTCCTAGAGAGAAATGATTTAGGAGAAACAATATAACATATTTGAAGCGTGTCTAATTGTTTTTGAATATAAATTATATCTCTTAATTAGGTATCTGGGAAAAGAATTTAATAGACATTAGCATTATGAAGTTAAAAATTAAATAAGGGAGTATTTATAGCACAAAGGTTTCTTTTCACATTTATTATTTAAGGATAATTAAATGCCATAAACTTTATGTTAATCTTGTTGTTCCGAATTAATAATTAATGGTGCGCTCTTTTTCTTTCTCCACAGCGCTACTTAGTATGATTGTGATATTTCTCTCTTCTCTAATGGTTCTATTGGAGGAGCCTTCCTTTGTTAGGGTTATTTTGAACAATTACTTAGGATTTCAATGGAGGAAATTTACTCTAAATAGTTAATTTCAGATCATTTTTTATATTTAGAAGGGATTAAAATTGCAAATTGATGTACATTTTATGATTTAATTAATATTCTTGAATCATTTCTGTATATACCTCCTATAACGTACAATATATCTAATTTATTTTGATTTAGTGATGATTTTGACATACCTTTAACATTTGAAAAAGTATATATTTGTGATATATAAAGATAATTATAATCAAGGTTCCTGGAGCGCAGAACGGGAGTTAAACTACAAAACGAAGAGATAGAAAAAAGGCATCAACGGCAACTTACGTACTGGTCTTACACACTATATGCTATATATATAGGCTATATGCTGCTATATTGTCTTATTTAAATAAAATAATATTTAGAAAATGTGATACGAAACTTTAAAAAGAAGCGTTTTCGTTAGACGACAGATTCAATGATTTCTGAGGATGGAAATCAGTTTCAACAGGCTAATTTACGCATTTGGTGATTGGAAATAGGATATTAATTTTCTATTTCTACCACTTTATACTGTTAAATAATTATTCTGATATTTAGGATATATTGTGAAAACATGTGCGTAACAAATAAATATACAAATAAATTTATTTTGAGAAATAATTGCATACTTCGTGATTGAAATTATGACAATGATCTCCCTTCTGACTCGCCTCTATATTTAAGACAAATTCCATCCTAATGGATCAAATCCTATAAAAGCTTCTAGGAATAAATATAATACGCAAAATATCCTGTTTACGGACTAATACACATGTCCAGTTTGAAATATGGCAATGACCCTTTTAAAACTAGCATTATACGGTATCAAAGTTTCTTGTAATAAGTCAAATGGAATGGAAATATATTCGGGACAAAAACAAACAAATATTTATTTATATAGGTAATACTGTATAATATATACTTGAATTAAATAAATAGAAAAATATTTTCAGAGTTTCGTTATTCAGAAATTGGGAGGCAAGCTTTCGCGCGGTCGCGCTTCATCAGGCCACTGGCTCCGCAAAGGCGTGCAACATACATATAATAGAGATTCACATATAAATATATATTTCTGAAATATTAGTTACACTCATAGAGAAAAGTAATGGTATTTGTGTGTACCTTTTAGTATATATCGATATTCAGAAAATAACTCGACACACAAGAAAAAAAGTGTGAACAAAATTGTCTTTGTCTTCTTCAAAAAACCAGCGACACCGAAGACTTTCCACTTTTAGAAATTCCATGTATCAGTGGGACAAATAGGGGATATGATGGCCCTTCACTACCAACCACACTTGCACCGTCGTCTCATGCTGGAAATAAGGATGTCCAGGCTTTCATTTGGGATTAAAGACCATTCCTGTTCAAGAGCAGTTGTCCTAGGTGGTTCTTGGCGGGAGTATCCTTGCTTATACCCTCCTTCCCAGATAGGTCCAAGCATGTTCTATGGGATTGAGGTCGGGGACCTGTTAGAGCCAGGTATTGGTAGTCACTCGAGGTTGTCATCACAGGGCGGCCCCTAGCTTTCCACCGGCGACAATTTTCCCAGTAGTTTAAATTGTCTACAAAGACGGGATATTACGCTTTCAGACACGTTGATCAACCTGTCGAATTCTCGCTGTGGTTGCCCCATTTCGATCCTCCCGATCATTATTCTTCGTGATATGCCATCTAGATGGTGCCGTGAAGTCATTGATTGATTTATCCTTGGTAAGGTATCTAGTAGTTATAGAATAATCCACTATAATGAGCTCTAATGCCAAATAGTTAAACCTTTTTTTCGAAGGCAACAAGTGTTCAACACTAATCCCTTGATTATAAAACTCTTTTTGAGAAGTTCGAATTCAACAACAACAACAACAAAAGCCTTTATTGAGGACCTCTCGTCCTATAAAGGATTCGCCAGTTTACAGAGTAATTGAAGAGAAGAGAACTAAGAATACAGAGAGAAACCTATAAGAAGTAGGTATAGTATAGTATTTTCTACACTGTGACTATATACAACAGCAGCAACAAGCCTTTTACTGGAATCAAAGTTTCATACATGATTCGTCATTCTAGTCCTGACAAAGATTATTTACATATAATTATTTACATCAATTAGATTATGTATATAGCTTCCTTTTCTCTTCAGCCGTCTTCCAAAATTTGAACAACGCAAACGCTCCAGCTCTGTTTCTCACCACCTCATTCAACAGGAGCTCCAAAGAGAATCCCTCAAGGCCTATTTCACTGAGGAGCACTTCTCGTTCGTCTTTCAGCCCCATACATGAGAGTATATGGTGATGTAGCCCCGGCTCCATTCTTGTCCCGCAAATATTGCATGTTCAATCGTCTGTTTTAAATATTCTGGGGCGATCATCAGTAAAGAGCACCAAGAGGATTCTCAGTCCGGCAATACACTGTTTGACCCGGAGCGGGAAATCGCTGGACAGATAGTGTTCCGGTAACGGAGTTGAGCAGATATTTTTATAGTGGGGGTATAGTCTTGAATTTATTATTCTTGTGTGATCCTTTTGCAGAGATTGATCTATTGCAGTCCTAATTAGAAGTTCCAATTCACATTGTTTGGGATATCCGCCGTTATATAAGCAAAAAGGGGTTGTCAAGGTTCAAAATAGTTAACCTCTTAGGTTTTGTTCATTGAAATAACAAGACTATTATATCTATTTGTGTTAATATACAAATAATATATAACGTCATATATATATGCAGCAGGGCATTTATATATAATATATATATACAAGGTGCGTTCATTAATTTCCAGGACTGGTTAAAAAATAAAATAAATAAAAAAGCTAGAGAAAATATTTTTTACAGAGTTGAATATTGGACATTCGACCACACCTGACTGAAAGCACGAGTCTCGTGGCGCACGCGCCGATCTAAAAATAGAACAAAACAACTTCCTTGTAAGGTTCGCATTTCTAATTTTAAAATGGCCATTTTCGAAGAGCAGAGAATCTGCATTAAGTTTTGTTTTAAATTGAAAAAAAAGTGATACTGAGACGTATGAATTGATTAAAGAAGCTTTTGGCGATGCAGCTTTATCCCGTTCAAGAACTTTTGAATGATTTTCACGCTTCCAAAAAGGTCGTGAAAAGGTAAACGATGATCAGCATACTGGGCGTCCAAGATCATTTCGTTGCGAGGAAAACAAGCTCAAAATAAAGGAGTTAATTAAATCTAACAGAAGAATTATCTTCAGTGACTGGACTATCTGTTTATTTGGGGATAATGAGGTGATTAAGGGAGGCAGTGCGCCTTAAAAGACCTGAAAGATGGCAAAACAATGACTGGATACTTCACGTCGGTAATGCGCGGCCGCACACAGCCCATGTTGTTTTGCAGTTTTTGGCCAAGCATTCAACCATACAGATCCCTCATCCACCCTATTCCCCCGATTTAGCCCCCAATGACTTTTTCCTCTATCCTAAATTGAAAATTAACTTGAAAGGACGGAAATTTGACAACGTTGATATGATACAAGCTGAATCGAAGGCAACCTTGAGGAACCTCTCAAAAAGTGATTTTATCTCCTGCTTCGACAATTGGAAAAAAAGATGGAACGGGTGTATTGAGGCAGGAGGGGCATATTTTGAAAAATATTGAATTAGTTTTTTTATTTGTTTTATTTTTTCAAAGATACAGAGCAGTCCTGGAAATTAATGAACGCACCTTGTATTAACATGAAAAAATATAGTTTAACTATATATTTAAAAAAGCACATATATTTTAATAGACCAGTTGCAATATATCGTTTCAACGAAATAATAACAATTAAAATATTTTAAATATTAGAGAAAAGCACTGTAATTATTTTTAAAAAATGAATTATATGTTTAAAAGTGAGAATATTAATTAAAATTCCAGAAAAATTAATGTATTTTAAAATATTGTAACATTCAATTTATTCAGCACGTGTGCGAGCCTCGGCATGCGGGTTGCGAGGAAGTCTTGTATATTTGTTTTGTTTTGTAAAATTAATGTGATTAGCCTCTATTTCAGATTTTGTAATCTTTAGATTCACAAATAAAATATTTTATCTTATATTATCTATATATTTAATTTTTCTATTTAATTACCTTACAATATTATGTATTTCAGAATCAGTAAGATTCCAATTATCTCTTCTATTAAGCAGTGCATTTTTAAATCTAGAAGATTTCAGCAATCCGCAGCAAACAGAGAAAGAAATCTCACACTACGACTTGGCCTGATTGATGATTATAATGCAGGTCAAGACGCGGCCATTACGGTAATATTGCCGATGTGTATAACACTCGCGGAAATATGTTTACTCATTTATCTATCTATAACATTGTGTAGCAATATATCACTTGACGTTTAATAGTTCATTCAGAAATATCATATATAGATTTAGGTTATATTCAATATTTTATAGCAATTCATTCGTTCTTCCATAACTGGAAGTTCATGACCTTGCGATAATATTCAACCACGCAGAGTATTAGGATCCCTCTTCCGTATACTTAGACGTTATCTACCTGGGTGTCTTCTAGAGAAAATTCCACCGGTTCCTTCAGCCAATCTCTTTCACGATATTCCAAATATAAATGATATCTTATGTAGTCTTAAAAAATCATTTAAAAATATACTTTTGTTGCCTTGACTACAAGGATTAGTAAGCATGTAAATTTGCATAATACGCAGATATTATCTAAATTTTTATCAATTATACGTTTCTTCGAGAATAGTGTAGACAATATTCCTCCAAAGACTCTGAAGTTACAAAATATTGTTCCTGATAAAATTAAAGCTAAGCCAAAAGTTATTTAAATAAAATTATTTTAAAAGTTATTCACAAGCTTGGGGAAAATAACCTCGTTTTAAGTATTTATTTGCAATTTTGATTTTGACGCGGCCTGTCATCGTTATATATATCCAAAATATATTTAAAATTTGAATATATTAAAATAAAAAGGCATATTCTGACCAGGAGCACATGTGATTTTCAGATGGCAGAGCGTCATCTAGTGGAAAAGAAACCAACTAAACGTTGATTTAGGCTGTTCCCTGATATTTGTCTAACCCAATTTCTTGATGAATTAGAAAAGCCATCCACTTTAAAGATATAAAGCATAATACTTTTTCCCGTTTGGAATTCCAACATATTTCCGCTCCAATTTTTATAATACCCAGTTTATAACGAACCATGGAAATTTTAAGGGTTTTTATCAAAATTGGTGCGGTTGAAGACTCTAGCTGTCATTGTGGCAACGAATTCCAGGACTCAAGACATCTACTGCTGGAATGCCCGCTCTTCTTCATCGCTAGACAATAGACAATAAATAATGTTGTAGATCTATATCAATTTGTAAATATCAGGGAGAATTATCATAGGTTTAACTATTTTTGTAGATATATTTATGATTTTCTTTCAAACCTGAAAGGTTCAGGTTCCTAATATATATTATTGTTTCTCATTTTGTTTCGATTACCTTTCTTGTATAATATGTTTATAACTGTTTCTGTTTTAAAAAAAGTGTAAATCGACGCAATTATCCCTAGCCGGGATATCGCGTTTTGTGTCTTCAAATAAATAAATAAATAAATTTGAGGGAGGATGATTTCCATGTACCAAAATAGCCTCCTCTAACTTTAATATCTATAGAACGCTTATATATAATTTATCCAATATATTCATAGAGTTATTTATGGAAAGCATTGATTTCATGAAGTAAATTAAAAGCGCTCAGTAGTAATGTTCAATAAATAAAAATAATTTGTAGAATATATAAATTTATAATCAAATAATGTGAAGAATATTAATTTATAACGAATTTATTCTCTCATTTTTTTTCGGTCTTGAATTAAACGAATGTATCACAAATATCGACACAAATAGCGCTTAGGGAAATGTCTGTAAATAATTATATATAATATCAGGTAAATGATTAAATAGAAAAAACGCTCATTGTTTTTTACTTAATAAACTATAAATAAAAATGAAAAACCATTCACTTCTGGAAATTCCATATATGCCTCTATGCTTGTAACAATTGTTAACTATACTTTTTCGTTAATTTTCACTTTCATATATCCGAGTTTCTAAAGTTAATTTAATTTTTTCTTCTTCACTGCGGATTGAATAGAAAATGAATCACGAGTCAAAAGCATCCGAGCTAACACAATGCGAAAATTAAGGGTTGTAGAAAGTTCTTCAATTAAAACCACAAGTCGATCAATGCGGCGGACTGGCACGTTCCCAAGCAGAGTTAATTGTGTAGAAACTCTGGTTGGACGCACTCCTGCAATACATAGTCCTGCAACCTCCTTACAAATATTGATTTAATCTTTCTAAAAAAAACATATTTTTTTAATATTATCCACAAAAAGACAATCTCAACATGACATAAATGTGACATTATATTTAATTTAGAACATCACTTATTGTGTTTTTAGACATTTTTCTTTTGTTATTTCACTGGTTTGAAAGAGATCTGAATAAGCTTAATGTATTTAAGGAGATTTGAGTGTTATCTTGATGCCAAGATTATTAAGCAAATGAGTGCTAAACATTTTAACGTTTTGAATTATTCTATTACTCTTTTTTTGCAGATTTAATTCCTCAATGTTATGTGATTATGTCAATTAGATGCTCAATATAGATTTACAGAAATGTTTTTTTTTTTTTAATATATAATTGTCAGTGTCTGTGAGTGCGTATATGTGTGTAATAAAATATACTCTCTCTATCTCCGAACATATTATTCAAACTCTAACTTTATATACTTAAAAACACATATTTAAGGATATTTTAACCTATATATATATAGTATCCCTTGCGGGATATAGCGCTTTGGAAATAAAATAATTGATAATTGATAACCTATATATATGTGAATAAACAATAATTAAAAAATATAAAATAGGTCAGGTGTTGCTATTAAAAACAAAAGAGGAATATCCTGACTAGGCTCACATGATCTCTGCCATCTAGAAATGCTCGTGTAAATCTGGTCAGGATATGCCTCTTTTGTTTTTAATATGTATATATACGTATATTTTCACACAATAAAATCAAATATAAATCTCTCTATATTCATATATTTATTATATATTTGTGCTTTTATATAGATTAAAAAAGCTAACGTAAAATAAATGCATAAATATAATTCGAAATATATATATTTAATTATTCATATAATACGCTATATAAATATATTATATAGGTTATCTCTCTCACTAATATATTATATCGCAAACCTTTGATATATATCATATATATATAAGGAAATATTTTATATACATTTTAGTGTTTGAAAATATAGGTAAAATATAGTTTAGAATATTCTCAAATATATATTTTTCAAGGTATTTTATTATTAGTCGTTTTAGTATATTCGGAGTATATATTATTCCACACACACGTACTCAGAAACGCACACAAACTTATCCTTTAATAAAATATTTTGTTGAAAGTGACAATTCCGGATATTTCTACGATGTAATAATCTTGTGATATGTATAGTATTTTAGTATTGTTTATGCTAATTGACATATATGCCTATATAGCGCGTATTGTTGGATTGTTAGTAGGCTAGCAGTTAAGTGAATATGGCAGGCCGGCGTGAGCTGCTGATGTACATATAATTGGATATCTTTGTCCTTCTTTTATTGTTTTATACCTTTAAGTAATAAAGGATATTTCTCTTGCTATACAAATCCATAAATATATCCCAAGACATTTATATAAATTTATATTGAACATCTAATTATCACTGTGAGGATTCTATGGTCAAATTTAGTTATAGAATGATTCAAAACACTAATATGTTCAGCGTTTTCAGAATACTGCGGTTTTTTGGACGTTGACTTTCACATTCTTATCGAAATATTAATATCAGAATGAGGCCTATTAATAACTGAATTGAAAGGTTGAACCCTTATTCCAAATTTCATGGGGTATTTTAATTTATAAATAGCTTCATTATAATTCGCATGGAAAATCATCAATAAACGGATCAACTGGACCAAGACAACGTCTTACAACCACAATAAATCGATAGCCTTGGAGGATGTTGATTGAGTAGGCACACAAGTCTTAGGATTTATTCTGATAAAATGTACAATGTTATTGATTCACACTCAGAGTGTATTACTAGACTATAAGCCGGATAATGCTATAACGAAGTTTATTGGATGCTATATATGTTTAATAGTTAATATATTTAAAATTACCACTAGGGGGTCGGTAGAAGGATGGTATAAACCGTTAGTTTTCGACCACTACGACCCGGGTTCGATTCCCGCATTGGGCATTTTTTTCTGATAGAAAATGCTCCTATGGCCCCGATTCTTGAAAAAGTCCAACCCCACCAGCGAGTGCAAGTAACCAAACGGGGCTCTGGCACATTTGTAAGTGCAAAGTTGAACTGCTTTTCACATGTATAGATATGTGGTACACTAACAGTAAAAAGCAGTCTTCTACTTCTACCCACCATGATTATCATGGCCTGTACCACGTGTACTAGGGATATATAAACAAAGAAAAAATACCACTTGTGTGTGGAGGGTGTTGCACTATGTAATTTGATAATATTGAACATAACTTTTAAATTTAGAAACCTTTGAAGTGGTAGTACACCAGAATGGTAACATGAAAAGAGTTGTGAAATTTCAGAAAAATGTGAATTCGGCAATTGGGACAAGGAGTAATGGGATCGATGTTGCAATAAGAGCAGTTACAATTTGATCTAAATAATTATTTTTTCTAAACCTTTATGGAACAATAAGGTGGAATAATTCAAATTAATTTTCTATTTATAGATTTTAAAGATTTCCATGAAAAGAATAAAGAAAAACCTATTTTCAAATAATCGATAAACAAATTTGCCGGGGAAATTAATTATTTGAAGCAATAAATCGAAGCTAGATTTTGTGGCTGTAATATTTCTGATTGATAAACAATAGAAGGTTTAGCTGAGATATGATATCAATAGGTTGTTTTGAGAGGTTGCTATCATGATAAAGATTTTCTTAAGAAATATATATTCTTAAAATATATATATTCTTGTTAAGGAATATGTATACAGAAAATATTGATTCGCTATGTTTTTTTACCTTCTACTAAATATTACAAATAAATTGGGCCACAAAATTAAAGGAAAAACATATTTTTTTCATTCAGTGCAAATTTTATTGAACATTTAGCAATGAAATTTATACACAAATTTATTAAGCTAGAAACAGCTTTAACACAAGAGTGGGCGTTGATTCCACAGGGACTGATAAACCACCAAAATCTTTGTATGGGTCGCCGATGTAGAGTCTATCAATCAGTTAAAGGCGATCACACCCCATATTAACAACAATATCCGAGATATTTATGCACTGACTGCAAGAAGATCATTGCCTGACCGGCTAATTTTCATAAAATACGTGTTAGGAATTTTTATTTCGGGTATTATAATCAATAATGTAATAATAAATTTGTGTATAAAATATAATTGATAAATGTTCAATAAAGTTTGGGGTAAATAAAAAATAAGTTGGTTCATCAATTTTGAGGGCCAGTGTATTTTAGTGTGGAAAAATGAAAGTTTGAATATTGTAATGAACATAAAAACCGAGAAAATAGATTTTTAAAAGAACAAACGTGTTATAATAATACAATATATTCTGTTCATAACACAGCTTTTTGAAATTTATTAAATTATTTCACTCATTATTCTACAATAGTAAATAAATAAAAGGTACGCTACAACTTCATTTTATTACAGAATGTTCCGGGAATATATTGTTCGTAATCTAAAGGAGAAATGATTCGACTCTTATTTTGCTGAAGAAGGATTTGCCCTAAAGCTTCTGTCCTTTCTTTTAATAAAAAGGTTGCTGCGTCATCTTCTACACTTTTCTTATTGTCAAATAACCGCAATTCTCTTTACTGCGAAATTAACAATATGTATGATTTAAACAACAGTATATGAACAAACAGTATGATATTATAGACAGACTGAAATAGTGATTTTATTTAAAATGTTAATTGAAAAATAGCAATTAATATTATTTTTATATTTATATATATATATTTTATATGATTTTAATGGCATTTTTATCTAATAAAAAATATAAGTAGTGTAATTCAATACTCAATACATCAATTGAATATTGAATTACACTACCTTTTTTATTACATAAAAAATTATATATATAAAAATGTATATAAATATTAAAAAATATATAATTGCTATTTTTTAATTAACATTTTAAATAAATATTCAATACATCAATTAGATCGTGGACATTGCCCTTGCTGTGATAGAGATGCAGGGAGACATCTGAGGGTCTTCATTGGACACGACAACAACAACAACAATACATCAATTTAATTTATTAGTCCAAAAAACAAAGAACAGATAACTTGTTCTTCAATTAGAAGTTGCAGTGGAACCTTTTCATCAGGGCCCAATATTTGGGTAAATATTATTAGATACTTAAACCTCATAATAATATTTCTTCATGATGAGCTGAGAAATATTCTATATAAAATGTTACAAATTGATAAAAAGTAACATCTATAACCGAAGGCTATAAAATCTATTTGCTAATGAATGCATTCCTACCGCATATGTTAAGAAAGTAATTAAATTAAGGTAACAAGCGAGTTAAATGTTTTTTTTTTGTTTGGAGAGAGTTTTTAGAAAATTTAGTTAATATTATTTATTCTAAATTGAATTAAAATTAGCTGCAATACGTATTGCGGATGATTCTAATTTTAAACTGAATAAAGTCCTACGATTTTTATCACAAAGAAAACAATTATATATATTATACATAAATATTATTATTCTGTAATTTTAACGTTGATTTATATTATTATTTTTATTTAACACATCGATATAAATGTATAGCTATATATTTAAGACTATGAAGAAAAAAAAAAGTTGTTTTTCAATCAGGTTTTAAATTTAATATTTCTTCTTTTTAAAATTATTTGTCTTTAATTTACATGAATATGATGTCAGTGTTTGGAACAAGTATTTCAACCTCACAGAAGATTTAATCATCCATGTCAATATTTTCCATAGCATTTTTAACGGCAATAAATTGATTCCTGAAACAATAATCTCGATTGACATCTTCATTTTCCTACCTTGCCTCAAAGATCACCTGACTTATTCCTGCATGCCTTAATCAAATTTGCGAACTATATTGTCATTTCAACATTATTACATCTTAGATTATCAAGAATTTGATTTATTTACTGATGTGTCAAGTCTGCCTTCAATTTGTGAAACCAAATATCATTTTATTCCAGAATTCTTTAAATCTCTCTTTTTCACGACACAATATATACTTAAATAGAATTGTTTGTAACCGCATATTTCTAACATCATGTGTCTGATGGTATTCTAAATATTTTCTCTTTTGACAAACTTAGAAAAAATAATATATAAAAAAGGCATCTCCTTATCGTGCAACTGAAAGTTTCTGATGGCTTACGCCATCTATCGAAATACATATCAACTATTCTCATTTATTTTTAATTATTCCAGAATTGGCCAAATACCCATTCTTGATTAATCAAGAAAAGCTAACCACGGACGCGTTTCGGGCTGTTTGCCCTCATCAGCGTGGTGCAAGCTGTACTTAGAAAGAATAATCACACAAATATGTATTTTCTTACTTACATCCTTCTACTCACATATCTCCTGGATCAAACTCGCATACGGTAATCAAATCTAACGTTGTTTCCTATCTGTAAAACCTTTAGGAACTTTGTCGATAGAATATTACTAAAACATATAGCAAGCACATCAATCAATAGTTCTATTAATTCCTGACGTTTAAGTGACCTACTGTCACTCTCTTCAGGGGAAGTATTTAGAGTAAAATATATTTCTACAGAATTATTTATGACTTATTCCAAATTGTCTCTCTGTTATATTTATTGACATTCAAATATATTTAATTTTCTTTTAAAGAAAAGCACCCCCAAAAATATAATTTAAATTAAAAAAAAATATATATATATAGATAAAGAATTCTTCCTGAATTGAAATTAGACGAAAAACATGGTGTAGGAAGACGAGTTTCTTTTATTGATGCATAGGTGCAAGCTTTCAGGTAAAAACCCTTCAACTTATAAGTTCTTATAAGTCGCGCTTCATTGCTCGCCTGTTGAAGGGTTCTTACCCGAAAGCTTGCACCTATGCATCAATAAAAGAAACCCGTCTTCCTACACCATGTTTTTCGTCTAAATATATATATAGTTCACGAATTTATAAAATATAATTTGAAGAGTCGAGATATCATTCAACCAGCAGGTATCATCCACCACGCACGTATATTTGCAAAATTTTGTTTTTCAAAGAGTAATAATATAATATATTTTTCCCTCAATATATAATAAGTATTTAAAATATGTATATAATAATGTATATATAAAAATTTTATTTATTATTAAGTTGTTAACGTGATAATCCTGTTGAAGGACTGACAAGTCCGAAAGCTTGAAAATAAAAAGTTTCACAAGAAATATAACCCTGGAAGCTTCATTTATTTTATAATATAACATATATGCATTAGGAAGAATCAACAAATATAATACCAAAAGTGTTTTAAGGTCTCACAAATTTTGGCGGCGAAAATTCAAACGTCGTTCGTCAATAGAACGAATACGATTAGGTAAATTGATGATGATCTTGGTGCAGTAGGACCAGCTTGAAGTTTCCAATAAAGGATTCTCGTTTGAGCGCGGTGGCATCGGGAGGTGAGCGCCAACTCCAAATGCGTCCATCTATTTTACATAATAAAACATTTTGTTCAATTTGAAAGGAGGAAATGCAACTTTCTCGCTCGCCATTTCCTTAATGCGGGGAGTCTTCGCTATTTGACGCTTCGATTAGTTCTTCTGCCGGCGTTCTACTTACATTCTCATCTCAGGATTATTGAGCTGTGCCTTAATGCTTATTTGAATACTAGGCCTAGCGCGTGTACACTATTTCATAATTCTGAATATTATATGAATAAACTTCAACCATCTATAAATTTTTCTTTTATATTTTTATATAGTACTATAAGAATGTCTAATATATATAATGTCTTTTATACCTGAATTATCCATTATTTATAATTAGTAGCGCAAAAATGTTTTTATTAATTTTTAAAAATGTATTCCATATATCTATAAAATTATATATAGAACCCCCTCCCCCAAACGTATTTGAAGTGTGTTTTTTTTTTAATAATAAAATAAACACCGCGAAAGTGGTTTATGCTGTAGTTTTGATGTGATAATAAAAATAACTCCTATTTTTTTAAAAACCTATTTACATGTGTGTGAAAAATAATTTTAAAACTATATTTCAAATAACTCGAAGTTATATATATTTACATTTATATTTGAAAAAAGGAAATAATCTATATACTTTTTATTATATATTTATTTGAGTATTTTGGCTTTAAAAGAAAATATGGTAGAAATTTGTTTTTTATCAAAATATAATAGCGCAACAAATTTCCTATACCATATAAATGACCCAATATAATCGTAGCTAATCATGATTAACAGAGTATCATTTTTATGTTTATAATTTGCTACTCTGTAAACTTCCCTTATTGCTTATCTTTTGTTAATCTTTCATAGTTTGTACTTGCCTTAAATAAAATTGCCGTGTCATCCTGAAGTTGGCCTTTCCAAATTTTTCGACGTGGCATTTTGGTGGAGATGCTAGGTAAATTAGGGAAGACAAACTGAAAATCGCCAAAAAGGCCTAGCGGCCACAGGTGCTGTGATCTACATTTTCAGTTACTGACCCCAGTATTCTCTCTCTCTCTCTCTCCACCGCCGTTTCAAGGCCAAGACTTCCCTCCAAGATGATGACGATATTCCTATAGACGATACGACGACAAAGCCTCTCTTCACGTCGCAAGAAAAAGGACGCAAAAGTACTAGGGACAAAGTTCCAAGACTTCGATGGAATCTTTGGCAGAAACACGTCAGATCCATGTCAGTAACTACAATAATTGCAAGCTTTGGGTCACAGTTCCCATATAGAAGGATCTATGTAGTAAAATATTTATTATCTTATTAATAGAGTATAATTTTTTATTTTTATATTTTTCTACTCTGTAAACTTCCCTCATTGCTTAACTTTTGTTTATCATTCATAGTTTGTACTTGCCTTAAATAAATTGCTGTGTCATCCTGAAGTTTGACTTTCCTAATTTTTCCACGTGGCAATATATACAAAATATTCAACTGGTGTCTAACCATAAATTAAGCTATTTCAAGGCATGAAAAAGAAACGTCAATTTACAAAATTTGTAAACAGAATTACTCAAAGTGTAATAAAAGTAGATATTTGGAAGAAATAATTTGTAATGTTTCAAGGAGCATTTACCACTAATGAGTGAACAGAGTATTTTTCAATGACTTGCTTAATTTTACATAATAAGCAGAAACGTTATGTTTAGGTAAAATTTTATCACAAACCTTCTGTGTATATCAGACTTATGAAAATGCGCAGCATTGTCACTACCATTTCTTTCAGCAACCAGGATCTTTCGCTAACCCTCGTATTATTGGACAATATATTCTTCTCCAGATTAAGATATAGATATATCCTAAAGATATTTATATAGTCATATAAAAGAGTATCGAATAGAAGCTCTATACAATTTTATTGAATTTAGCTCTTGTTTCACTTGCTCAAATACGATGACAATGCAAGAATTTCGAAATTTTGTATTGATCATTTTAAATAAGAGAACAATAGGACATGTAATGCTATTAAAAATATGTATAATTAATTAATGTTCAACAGAACTTAAGTTCATTTAAATTGTTATTTTTACACTTTATTTAGCCATTTGTGTTATCTTTATTAAATGGAATAAATTTATTCAAATAATTTATAGGTATACATATTTAAACATATATCAAAGCAAATTATTTTTGAATTTCACCTGAAACGAATATTATGTAATGTATGAGAGATATGAATTTTATTTTTGAAATTATTTTGAAATGTTCCTTGTCTTTTCTCAGTTTGGATTCACATAAAATAATGCACGCACATTGAATAACATGTTTTACATTATTTATTATTTTGCTTTTGTAAAATATTATTTTTTCGTTTTTTTTCTCTTATAAAAGTCAACATATTTATTCATAAAATAAGCTAATAAAGTGTCAGAAAAATAAAACGATATATTTTGACATATGAAATATTCTAATTTTCACATAAATAAAACACACTATTTTTGTATATATAAAACAGTTATAGAATAATATATATATATTTAAAATAGTTATTGATAAAAATACTCACCGGCTTCAATGATTATTTATTTATAAATAACTTGTGTGGACGAATATACAAACAGTCACTGCTATTTATAAATTATTGCCACAGGGTGCATCGGATTGGCTTTCCAGTTTTCCAATAATTGGACAACGTATCTTCTCATCGGTCTCTGATATCCATTTATAACATAATTATTTTTATGCAAATACAATTTAGATATTAACATTAATGGATGATTTATAGAAGAATAAATTCTATTAAAATCATTTATTGAGCGAAAAACTAATGAACATTAGGTTAGAATGATTCGACCTGATATAACCTAATCTCTCCATTGAGATATCACCTTGAGGAGAAACCCATTTTGTTTCCCTATTTTCAGGCGGTTTCTCAAGGAATGCTGATTTAATTGATGCGACACTAATACACATTGTGATCATATAAATATATGATATAAATCAAAGGACGCCTCTTCTGTCAGAATGAACTTCAAAACTAGAAGCCATTTATTGACCGTCGATGCAAGCTAGAATCTCAGGTCGGTCACAAAGTCACAGCATCAGCTTTGGCAAATTGAGAAGCGTCCATCTGGAGAACATGGTTTTGGGCTGATATCACTCGTTAACCCAGGGGAAAATTTATTACATGAGATTCACAAGGAACCAAATGGAATCTTACCAATCTGCCAAAAAGGTGTTTAGCCGGCAAAGTGGCTGGGCAAAATTGATTACCAAAATTTGACGGGAGAGACGCCCTTTGCTTTTATTAATCAATTTCTTCCCGGAAATAATTCCACACACACATATATATATATCATATTTTTAAAAATTTAAAGGCATTTTCAGGATTTGAAACTAACAACAAGGAATATATATATAAATAATTTTCTCTGTTTTTATTTTTAGCTCATAATAATTCCTTTTAAAATATTAAAATGACGGAGGCACTAATTATAAGAAGAATTATAATAAATCCAAAAGGTCCACGAAATATTTTACAGGTCTAATAAACCTTCAACACTTGGAGGTTATTTATACATGTTATTATTTCCATATGTAAATATCATGTGGGCATTTGTTGTAATAAATAAAACCCTTCTATAAATATATATTGAACACTAAAGAATGAAGACTAAATTAGTTTCTGGAAAACATATATATAGTTAATTACCTATATTTTTGCTTTTAATAATTAGTATAAAAATAATTTGTGCGTCACAATTGCTAATTAACGAGCAGACATACCTCTACTGTACATACTTGAGTATCAACGTGATCGAACAAGTTCCAAGATCCTCTAAATAATTAGCAAAATCCTCATTATCGTTAAATTTTTAATTTTGATGGTTCTGAACTTTTAATGTAATCTGGGGAGAGAACCAATTTCCTAAATCTTACTCATAATTTTATCAAATTATATATTCAATAGGAGAAATGAGAATTTGCATGTTTAGATGGTTATTATATAAATACTAGCGCCGAATGACCCGGGCAACGCCCGTGTTTTACCCGATTGAATGTTTTTATTCAAATACTATTTGTTACAATTATAAATTGGCGCCTCAAATAAATGCATATCTTAGTTAATAACTATAGCCTATGTGCTTTATCTGTCTATGTACTGTTGGCTTCCGTAGGCGTCTCTTACTGTGAAAAAGAAAGAGAGGATTCCATTTGGTTATTAACTAATATATGCATTTATTTAAGGAGCGACCCGCTCCAACACAATAGTTACAAAAACGAAGAAGCGAGTGGGGGGGGGGGGGGGGGGCATGATGGGGGGGGGGGGGGGGGGGGGGCAAGGTGGCGTGATCGTAGCCAACCAATAGGAGAGCGCCATTCCAAAAAAAAAGCAAACGGTGACAGAGATGAAAACTGAAGAATTAAGAACGCATGACGCTCGTAACTGTATATACGAGTATACACTAATGGAGAAAATTTAAGGAAATGTACCTTTTAGCATCTATTTCAGGATTCAGACAATAACTCTGGAAGATATTTGGTACGCAATGACCTTTTTTGAAGACACACGAGATAACAAAGTGTGAACAAATCTCTTTCTCCTTCAAAAAAAAAAAAAAAAACAGGCGCTCTACTATCTAGAAAATCTTCATGTTAGTGTTCAGGATATGCCTAGTTTGGTTTTGATATCAACACCCGACCTCTTTTTTTTCAATTTTCAAAAATTATTTTTTTCTGAAAAATAATATTTATATATTAAGAATTTATTAATATATATAATATAGGTATTATGTGTGCGCATTAATCTAGGTAAAATCTTTTATATTAAAAGGGGCTATGATTAAAAAAATTAGAGAGAAATATATTATTAAATGCTTAGCGTACAAAAATCCCAAACCTATAACAATATAAAAATTGTTTTTAAATAATCAAGTTGTAATCTACTATGAAATTATCAGGTACAAGTATGTTAAAATAATTATGCAAAAATATATTTCTTCTTGTTTTTGGTATATTAATTTTGATGCAATATTGTTCATATAAAGCAATAACAGGTCATTTAAATATAGGAGA